>OX638304.1:42712080-43312080 GCA_951812265.1 Taphrorychus bicolor | reverse complement strand
TTTCTTGCACCAAAATATAAAAAGTTTTGAAGCGTGACCTCGTACGACGCTCACAAAATTCTTCCCGACGCGATATTTAACTGTTTAAATCGTTTGACGTCAGCGCATTGCGCTTTGCATCCATGGCAATGTTGATTTTTTGCGATGCATTCTTTGCTTGAAGGCAGAGACCTTTATTTACTAGACACTACAAGTTGATACTAAAATATAAAACGTTCTTCTTTCAACTTATTTCTTTGGTTATATAGAAACTCCGATATTTTATCTTTGTTTTGGCATCGGGCCACAAAGGGAGTCATAAGACTGTATCCGATATCAATATGTACAAAGAGATGAAAAAGTTGAGACATTCTGGCAACAGGAGCTATGCGCTGCAAGGTGCCACAGGGTTGAAGAATTTAATTTAATAAACAAAAATCGATAACCACAAAAGACACAATTATTAAGAGTAAAATTATTAAAGACTTACCGGGATAAACCTGCTTTTTAACGTTAGAAAGGATGCCTGTGATTGGTTCGTTGTTTCGTGTTCACGGACCTGAGTTTTAATTCTATGGCTTGCTACGAGGCTTTTTTTATGATCACCCTTTATAAGATATATTATAACATAAAAGCTTAAGGATAATGCTTTTTATAAAAAAAAATAGTTTTTAAAACTTTCGCAGGCAAGCTGGATAATCGTCGCAATATTATTCTCGGTAAGGACTTCGCGAACGATAACGAAGAGTACGCCATCTATTATTTCACTCGGCTAACATATACGGCCACCTAAGTATAGTTCTATCCTTCGTCAGCTAAAGCGAGTCGAAAAGGATAGAGGTAATAGCTCATCTAATTCATGGTATGATGTCACCGGTATGCGAGCCATATAATATAAAATTTAGCAACTATTTATGAATTTTAATTGCGCTTTTTGGTATTTTTATGTACCATATTAAAATTCTTGTTTTTAATTAGAACAATCCATAATTCATATAAATGAATCGAAAATCTGCATATGCAAGGTGTATTGTTGTAAATATTTATACTTAAAGGCAATGATGCCGTGTCCCTACTTTCATGTAGAAACAGTTGATTATTTCGTCAAATATACAGGGTGTCCGGAAATAGTGCGACCCACACTTAACGAGATAGTACAGAAAAAAAAGTTCCTATAAACTCAATAGAGTATCGACAAGGTGTTAAAGTTTGATTTTAAAATAATATTTTTGAAATAACTTTTTGTTGGTTATCTGCTCTGTTAAATCATTGGAAATTAGTTTTAAATGTGGTGTAGATAATAAGTAATTATTCTCTTTCTCACACCGTGTGCAAGACAATTTTATAAAAGTAGATTTCCTCAAAATAGACCTCTTTTAGAAAGTTGTGACAAGTAATTTTTTTTACGTAATTTCAAACGCTCTTTAATTTTTTGAAATCATACATAATAATAAACAAAAAAGTTATAGGTTATTAAGTAGACGACCTAGGTGAATTCAACCTCTTAGCCTCAAGAGATAAATGTCAACGTTTGACCAATAATACAAAATACCAATTTAATACCAGCGGATAGTCAACTAAAAAGTTGTAGGGATCAACAAACGCCCTGTAGATATGTTATTAATGAGTTTTTGAAAAAGTGTTATATAGAAACGATTTCAGAGTTATCTAGAGGAAAACGGTTTTTATATTTTTTTTATGTTTCTCCAGGCTGGATATCTTTTAATTAACCACAAAGACCATCTTTTAAATGACCACAAAGTAAAAATTAACACTTTATACATTCATTTAAACAGGAATCTAGGGCCCATTAAAATTTTTTGTGTATTTGCCTATCGCGAACATCTTTCATAACTAGCAAATTTCAGACTAGTTTTCCGTTAAAATTAGAGTTTATTACTTTTTTAAAATAAGGTTTATTGTTTTTTAAAGATTGTGCATTTTTTGAGGGTCATTAATTTGCGAGCAAAAAAAAACCCAATTCTCTAGTTGTATTTTACCAAATTGCAGTATACGTCATCAGGGTTAACGAGTTCGATTCGCCAAGAATGGTCTGAGACGGACGCCACGACCTTAAGCAAAACTGGTCCGAGCGGAAAATTTTTGCTAAATCCTACCACCGGCTTGACTGATGATCGGTTCTTTTTCGCAAGCAAGGCTTCGAGGAAGAGAAAGAACAGCAGGAAGTTGTATTAAAATTCGTTGGTCGGCCGTCAGGGGCGCAGTCAAGAATTTCCAAAGGTTATAAAAAATATTTAAGAAGCAAAACGATAAATCTAGATTCATAATCATAATAACAAAAAAACAACAAAAACGTAAAAAAGAAAATTGCTTTGAAAAGTGCTGCCGTTTAGGTAGGTAACCTTGACACAAGCAGCCAGCGTCCGATAAAACCAAATATTTACATAGACCATTAATAATATTATGTGGCAATGGGTGCGTGCACCTTTACGAAGACCGATATGTGGAAGACCTCAGTGAACGGCAAAAGGTGGTGCAAGTGGTGATTTATCACAAATTGCAAGTGCTCATCAATTATCGTTTCGATTGGGCAAAGTGAATTTTGGCGGTTTAGTTACTCAATGAGTGGACATACGAATTTATTAAAACGTAATAAAAGACGTCGAATTATCTCTAACGTCTCATTCATCACGTAATAAAACGTTATTTAAAAAATTACTCTCAATTTTATTTTATATACACAGGTTAATCATTCACATTCACCGCTCATCACTGAGATCTCGGAAATCGTAAAAGACACAAATTGAGATAAATTTGTAGTAAAACAAAATCCGACTTTTTCCGGAAATTGTCGAATAATAGTGAAATTTGTCATAATAAAAACCAATGTCAAAGGGCCATCTTCAAAGCGCCCTATCTCCTTTAGAAACAAATTTGTATAAGACGAGTTACCTCAAATCGGCATAAAAAAACGTCTCTGGAATATGCTGTCGTCGTTTAGTTGTCGGACAGCCTGCATAAAAAATAGCTTTCAAGGTATTTTGATAAAACCTGTACTTTGTTATCTAATGACAAAACAAAAAATTAATAATTAAAGCTGGCTAGACGTAAAAAACAGAATTAAAATAATAATTAAAAATTGAGTAAAAACAAATTAACGCAAAATTTGCATATATTTGAAGTGTATGTACTATAATAAAGCTAATTATTGAGTCCATTAGATATCACTTAATAATTATTAGATCTTGCCCTCTACTAGCCCCATTAGATATCACTTAATAATTATTAGATCTTGCCCTCTACTAGCCCCCTCTCATAAGGAGAAACAAGTTGATTATTTAAAAGACAAATACATTTTCATACTGAACAAGTCCCAAAAAGCTGGTTTTTAGCCAATTTTAATGGTTCAAATATTTAGGCTAACAAAGAAATTACAAACATTTACAATAAATAATTGATCTCGATTTAGTAAAATTATTAAATAAAGGTGCCAAAAAAAAATCTTAAATAAACAAAAATCTAATAATAAATAAATAAAAATTGTCTTGTATTGTATATATACGAAGTGAACGATTAGGACTCATAGCACAGTGATGCCAATTCGTGGAAAATTTTCCAATTCGTAGGAATTTTCAATGCTTACGGAAAAAGAAATTTTTACCCTATAAAAGCATAGATCATTATTCGGAAATTTTATATTTATCATTAAGCGGAACATCTTGAAGTTCCATTGTCTTTATTGAGTTTTTTACACGACGTTTCGAGCCGTGGAATCTCTTCTCGTTTTCAAGTGAAACTGAGCATTAAGCACTAAGCACCATCGCGCGTCAAGCGACCAGCACTCGTCCGCTGTATCAACGGATGCCATACCGAAGAGACGTCGCAACTTGGTTTACTAAAGGCTAAATTGCTTCCAATGAAGACTGCTTCCTTAAACTTTCGTTTCTTCCAATGCTGTTCCCTATGAACAATTTTGACTTCCGACGACTTAATATTATGGTGCTCGGACCAAGAGTGACCTGCAATCCATTTTTGATCTTTCTCCTCTTATCGTATATTTAATCTCTTATTTTACCTGGTACCACTTAGTTCCCATTCAATTATCTTTTTTGCAATCTTTGTAAATCTGGTATTGTAAAAGCATTTCTTGAGTTGAAGACAGTGGATTGGAATTTTATTTTACATTGCAGTACATATTATCCTTTTTAGGAAAATTTATTTTTGACTGTGTTGGAGTATGTATGTATTTATAACACTTTATGAATTCATGGAAATTTTTACGAACAAAGGGAATTTTTGATATGGGAAATGTTATGTTCAAAGGTTGGCACCACTGTCACAGCATCGTAAATATAGCTTCATTCAGCCTCCCCGATGTCAATTATATTATTAAACCAATAAATACACAACAAATGTGGACACATTTTCGCAACGAATCGAACGCAAATTCCATCATCCCGCGAATGACCGCGAAAAGAAAGCGAGTTTTTGGTAATTAACATTGGATTAATAGGTTGATTAGCATATAAAGCGCATATAAACGATGCCCAATGAATCTTGCACCAGGACGAGACTGTGAGCTTTTGATTGCGGTTACCAATGTGCCACTCCAAAAAGTCCTGATAAGAATTAATTCGATGGCTTCTTACTAAACGCGAATACAGTTTATTTATGCCTAAACTATAGTGTTAGAATTTCAATGTAATCGACCGATGCCTTAACAGGATTCTAGATAGTAATTGACAAAATAAATACCAAAAAGAGTTTGTGGATAACGACTAATCACACAAAGATGACAAATGTTAAATATCAATATGCAAAATTCAGTTTCTTGATGATTAATCGATAAACATCTTGCAACATTTCGTCTATCATGTAGACAGGAAGAAGATACCCATTAACGATCGTTTCAATGAAAACCAGCAAACGCATGTTTTTTTTAAGTTTTCATTAAAATTCACTTAATGGAAATATTAATAGTCTGAGTGTTATTGTTTGATAAGGAAGTGAATAATGAGTAAGTACCAGCATAGATCAGATGGAATAAAAAAAATCTACTTTAATCATCAGGAGTTAGGTGACAAAAAATATATTCTTTTCAAATTACTTACTAACAGGGTTGTTACAAGCTACACAATTGTGCAAAATGCTACAAATTCCATTAACGAACTGCACAGCTACACCCCAATAGTGAATAAGCGCATTTTACTGCACATTATCAAAAAACTGCTCGCTCTTTTCCCTCTTACCTTAAAAAAGAACTTTGTAATCTAATTTCGTTAGAATGGAGCAGAAACAATAAATTATTAGTGTCCACACTATGTGCCAACAGATGTCGCTATTTAACTATGGGCCATTTTAAATAAACATTCATCTAGCAGGCTGAGAAATTGACAGATTCATCATATTCCATCCATGTAAACATGTCATTTATATGTCAATTTCTGAACTTACTAGATATCTATTTGAAATGGACTCTATCTACGAGATTTTTATAGCCAACTGGGGAGCTTCATTTTCGATCTATGCAAATGTATTGGGAGGTTCGCCGTATATATAGGTATATAACGGGTGACACAAGATGTATGTAACAACCCAGCGTTTCCACAATTTTCGTTTTCAAAATTTGAAATTTGAAGGTGATAAATAAGTCGTAAATGTGCTTCAGATCCCGTTTCAAGCACTTGGACACGACATCCGGTATAACTGGAAATACCGCCATATTTCATTTTTTAATTGGAACACTCTGTATATTTGTTCATTTTCGGATTCCCCGACGAATTCTAAATTATTAACATGTAACATGATGTATGCTTATCTCTTACCGTTTTCGAGAAAATTGAACCCAAACTTTTCGTTCCGGTGCATCCCGTATCATCAATAATAAATGTGGACTTTTATGGAAACAAATGAACATCGCATAGCCCTGATTTCATAGACTGCCATTTTTTTAGGCTCTCTATCAATAGACATTCAAAAAAAATTTATTCCAACTTGTCATTGAAAAAAAATGGCGAATTGATATTTTTAAGATTTTGTTAATTTGTTTCCATAAAAATCCACATTTATTATTGATGAGATGGAAAGTTCGGGCGCGATTTTCTCGAAAACGGTAAGAGATAAGCATACTTTATTTTATATGTTAATAAATTATAATTCAATGAGGAATCTGAAATAAAACCTTTTGTCACCGGGTATAGTATACCGGGTGACACAAGATGTATGTAACAGCCCAGCGTTTCGACAATTTTTATTTTAAAAATTTGAAGTTTTGAGGTAATAAATAAGTCGTAAATGTGCTTCAGATCCTGTTTCAAACACTTAGGCACGACTTCCGGTTTAATCGGGATGGAACACCCTGTATATTTGTTCATTTTCGGATTCCCCGTCGAATTCTAAGTTATTAACCTGTAACATAATGTATGCCTATCTCTTACCGTTTTCGAGAAAACTGTGCTCGAACTTTCCGTATCATCAATAATAAATGTGGATTTTTATGGAAACAAATGAACATCGCATAGCCCTGATTTCATAGACTGCCATTTTTTTAGGCTCTCTATCTATAGACATTAAAAAAGTATTTCAAACTTGTCATGGAAAAAAAGATGGAAAATTGAAGACATTGTTCATTTGTTTCCAAAAAAATCCACATTTATTATTGATGATATGGAAAGTTCGGGCACGGTTTTCCCGAAAGCGGTAAGAGATAAGCATACATTATGTTACATTTTAATAACTTAGAATTCGGTGAGGAATCTGAAATAAAATCTTTCTATATACGGTATAGTATACCGGGTGACACCGGATGTATGTAACAGCCCAGCGTTTCCACATTTTTATTTTAAAAATTTGAAGTTTGGAGGTGATAAATAAGTCGTAAATGTGCTTCAGATCCCGTTTCAAGCACTTAGACCCGACATCCGGTTTAACCGGAAGTACCGCCATATTTTATTTTTTAATTGGAACACCCTGTATATTTGTTCATTTTCGGATTCCCCGTCGAATTCTAAGTTATTAACCTGTAACATAATGTATGCCTATCTCTTACCGTTTTCGAGAAAATTGCTCCCGAACTTTCCGTATCATCAATAATAAATATGGATTTTTATCGAAACAAATGAACATCGATCAGCCCTGATTTCATAGACTGTCATTTTTTTAGGCTCTCTATGAATATACATTAAGAAAGTATTTCAAACTTGTCATGGAAAAACGATTGAGAATTGAAATTTTGAAGACATTGTTCATTTGTTTCCATAAAAATCCACATTTATTATTGATGATATTTAAAGTTCGGGTGCGATTTTCTCGAAAACGGTAGGAGATAAGCATACATTATGTTACATGTTAATAACTTAAAACTCGAGGGAGAATCCGAAAATGAACAAATATACAGGGTGTTCCATTTAAAAAATAAAATATGGCGGTACTTTCGGTTAAACCGGATGTCGTGTCTAAGTGCTTGAAACTGGATCTGAAGCACATTTATGATTTATTTATCACCATCAAATCTAAAATTTAAAAAACTAAAATTGTGGAAACTCTGGGATGTTACATACATCTTGTGTCACCCAGGATATGCAAACATTGCAAACAACTGATAGCGATTTCGATTGGCAGAATTAGTGCAAAATGAATGTATTGTGGTCTCTTTTTATTTAATGTCAGTGAAGTAGCATGGCAATATACTAGTTTTGCACTAAAATTGTCAATCGAAAACGTTATAAGCATCATTGAAAATCTTTGATTTTTTATTGGTGCACAATGCTACACAATTTTATTCGAAATTTGTACACATATATAAATCAGTCCGTAACAACCCTGCTTACTAACACTAATCTCCAGATTTGGTGTCACATGTCTTGCATTATTAAACACCCTCAAAATGAGTGCTATAGATTTAAATAATTATTATGGTGCGCTTTGTTGTTGTATCAAAAATGATCTTAATCAGAGAGCGAAACGTCGGCCCTTTACAATCTTCAAGATTTTTGTATTATTGTCCTCGAGCCAAGAATTTTGCAATTGTAACTATTCAGATAGAAAAGGCAAGTTTTAGTCACATGTTTGTCTTTATAATAATACCCAACGTCTTATATTAATTTTTTCGTTGTTCCAGGTACAAAATGACTCAAATACTGCACCACATTTACGATGCCTACCGAGACCTAATGGATAATAAAAGCGGTAAGTTGAAATTGATGGAATGGGAAGTTGCCATAGATGGAACTTGCCATTCTTGGTTTTAAGTACTATTATTAGTGAATTGATTAAGAATAAAAAGTATCAAATATCTTAGAATCGATTCTGAGAAAACCATAAACCCAAAACATACCTTGAATTGGACTTGAAGAAAATAAGACACATGAGCCACAACACAACTTTTTTCTGTATCTTTAGATCACAGTCACAATTTTGCCTGATTTTCTCTGAAATTGAATTTCTCCAAAAACATTATTTTTTAATCATTTTGGTCTGAATCCTAACCTGCATTTTTTCAAAAATTCCAATTTTTCTTTTTTGATGATTGACGCGTTGATTCAGCTGTCAAAGATTCTTGGGCTTAATCCTGAACTGACATTCTCGAAAAACACCAAATTTTTATTTTGAGACGTTTTTTTTTTAGTAAATTTTACTTCATTTAGGGCAAAAATTAATTTTACCAAAAACAACATATTTCAAATTTTTAATCAATTTTTCCTAATGATATTCTAAAAATGAATTTCTTCAAAAACATTAAAATTTGCATTTTTAGACAATGTAGGTCATTTTGAACTGATTTCAACAGAATTCTAACCTGAAGTCCTCCAAGAGCCTCAAATTTGTATTTCTAGACACTCGATTTTTGTATCTTTTGAAAGAAGCGTAATTTTTTAAAGATTCTTTTTAAACGATTTGTTACTTATGGACATTCTCAAAGACAGTGAAGTAATAAGCCAAGTGATCCAGCAGACCTAAAGTCTCCCACATTCATTATGAATGTCCCGAGATTAAGATTTTCTCTCTTAGACTTAACTAATTTTGATTTTTGTCCAAATGACATTAGATTCTATATTATGTATGATTAGTCAAAATAGTCAAAATTATTTTTGACCGATCAAAGGCACAACCTTATTTGAGATAACTCTGCACAAATTAACCCATTCTTGACCAGAGAGCTAATTTTTCAGCTTGTAGTTCAGACCAATGCGCTAAGCCCTGACTAATGCGCCCTCAAGATTCTCCAAGAGCAGCTCAAATGTAATCCTGCTATTTCTGCCATTCCTGACATTCTCTATTATGGAGGTTTTCAGTGGGTTCTTTAGTGCACATGACAGGAGGGGGTAACCACTCAGCAAATATCGTGTACAGTCCCCATCAAATGTTATTCAAATCTATCAAATATCAAGCAAATTTGGAGCAACTGTTTTAAATGTCTGTTAAATGCAATAAATGTCAGACAATATTGGGAATTGTTAGACAAATTCATCACTTATTAAGCAAATGTATCAAACGTTAGGCAAACTGCGTCAAATGGAAAATGGAAAATGTATGAATAGATTGGGAATTTTGTCAAAATGCCCCAAATAAATTATATTTGATATCAATGATAAATATGTGTTGCCATTATGTGGCCACATTTGATTTATTTATATATTTGCCCAATATTGAAGATATTTGCTGACATTTATTACATTTGATATAGCCAAATATGGTCTTAACCTGGTCTAACAAATGTAACAAATATGATAAATGATTATCATATTTTTCAATTGCTTCCAATATCAAATGTGGGTGTACCCATATGTAGCTAGAGGTTAACTTCTCGACATGGTATGTAAGGTAGCACAGGTTTCCAAACCTGGTTAAGGGACACAGTTTCTTCTTTCATACTGAATTTGTCTTGTTTGAAAATCATAATGTCCCCTGTATTTAATCTAGGGCAACAGAACATTTGATATTAATATAAAAGCTCCACCTTGTTCAGGTCATAATCTAAAAACTAACAATCTGATAACCCTCTGAAAGAATATCATCTTCTTCTTGATCTCAGCTTCTCTTTGGAGGTTGCTGATCATCAGGGCTATTCTAAATTTAGAGGCAGCTGTCCGAAATAGTTTGACAGATGAGAGGTCAAACCAGTCTCGCAGGTCACGTAGCCAGGAAAATCTACGTTGACCGACGCTTCTGCATCTCACGATCTTCCCCTGCATGATGAGCTGCAGAATTTAATATTTTGAATTACGCATAACATGCCCAAGAAACTCTAAATTTCTTCTCTTAATTGTAAAATAATTTCCATTTCCTTATCCATTCTTTCCAGAACTTGTTCGTTTGTAGTGCAGTCAATCCAGGAGATCTTGAACATTCGGCGGTAAACCCACCATTCAAATTATTCCGGTCTCTTTGATGTTTCCTTGTTCAGTGTCCTTCCTTCAAGACCATACACTAATACTGGAAAGACGTATCACCTTACAATTCTCACTCTCAAAGTCAAGGATAGATCTTGGGCTGTCAGCAGTTTTCTCAGTTTAATAAATGTTGTCCTCACTTGCTCAATTCTTGAAGAAGATTTCTTGATTGTGTGCAACATTTTCATTTATGATAATTCCTTTCTCCTCTGTCTTATTTCGTCTAGTCAGCTGACCACTGATGTTTCTTTTGGATGTTATTAGCATTCTTGTTTTAATGATATTAATATTTAGCCCATAATCCTCGCTAACTACTGTTACTTTGTCTACCAGTCTCTGCAGATCTTTGAGGCAGCCTGCTATAACAACAGTATCCTCAGCACACCTGATGTTGTTGACAGTTCTGCAATTGATTGCGTAACCTGCCAGCTCCTCTTCCAATGCCTCCAGAAAAACAAACTCTGAGTAAATATTATATAGCATAAGAGAGAGAACACACCCCTATCTGACTGCCTTCCGAATACTAGTTTGTTCTGTCAAAGCATTATCACATTCACTGTCACTCTAGAAGTTTGTCCCCAGTAGAAATTTGATATTATTTGGACATTGTGGTAATCAATGCCAAGTCCTTGGAGTATATCCAGAAGCTTTTCATGCTTGACATTGTCGAACGCCTTACTATAATCTATGAAGCATACGTAAAGATCTTGGTTTACATCTGAGACAAGACATTCAAAGCAAAGATGTCCTCTCTCGTGCCCATTCTGTTGCAGAATCCGAATTATGTGTCTGATGTTTCAGCCTCACATTTTTTGTATATTCTAGTATGTAAAAGTATATGCTCCACCTCTATTGACTTTTCCCCAATGCTGAGCATTATTGATAGTGTAAAAAAATCAAAGGGGCTACTGAGTAAAGAAAGTCATCAAGTTGGCTCTGAAATTTCATTAAAGTTTTAACTCACGTTTTAACCGATGCAACATTCAAGGAGGGAGCTTAAGCTAATAAGTGTTGTTTTGACTGTGATATAATGAGTGAAGAAATATATCACAGACAAATGCCAAAATAATAGTAGTTATTGGCTTAAGGTATCTTTAAACATTTAGGTGCAAATAACTGAGAACACTGTTTTGTTAAGCAGTTAGGTAACTCAAATTAGCTTAGGTCAAGGCTACTTGCCAAGGTACGTTACAGGGCTATAGTGGTTCAGTGTTTCCGATCTTACAAATAATAATGACTCACCTGCAAGTATGCAGAAGAGTTAAGACTTCCAAAGTAGCCCAAAGTTTCTTAATTTACATAATGCAGCAGAATGCTGGAAAGGGGAGAGGCAATATAGGCATTGCTAAATTCATCTAACTATGGAGTGTAGCACTGAAACACTCAACCAACATTTTAGAAAGTTCCATTAACAAACATAATTCAGACAGTTTTGATACTTGTAATACCACTTTTTTACAAATTTATTTAATATTTTCTAAAAACAAAAAAGTCCGCCACAAAAACTTGCACAAAATGGCCCGTAAATCTGATAGATTTTTCGAAGGGCCGGTTTGAGAGTATGGCCATCCTTAATTCTTAATGGGAAAACAAAAGATGGGTATGTTCTCAGAGTGCCTCTCCAGCCACAATTCGAAAACTCTAAAAAAATTCAAAATATGACGTAAATAAACGATTGATGCATGACAAATGATGCGTGTTGCTGGAGAAATGCGGCTTGAAAAATTTTGTGTTGTACAAAGGCAAGACTGTAACAACTGTCCCATCCATATGTTTTAATTCTCTTATGGTAAAGCCATTTAATTTTTTATTCAAATCTGAAAGGAAAATTTAATATTCTCACTTTAATAAACCATAGATTTATTTCCTGATAATGAAAACGTTTAAATTATGAGATAATTAAAATAAACCAAACAAAATAAAAAAATCATAAGTGTTTTATTTTAAATGATCTTTATTTTTTAATTACATAATGAAGCGTTTAAGGAAACGCTTGATTATGTAATTATCTGTAGTATATTATCTGATAAAGGTATCAGATAATAAAAATAGGTTTCATAAAACTGAGAATTGTCAAATACATTTTTTTTAAATGTTTTTTGTTTAATTTGAATAAAAAGTAAAACGTCTTGCCCTAATTTATCGTCCCAATCCGTAAAAGATCACATTTTTATTACAAACTTAAAACTATTCGAAAAAGCAACAACCAAATATCATGAGAAAAACAAAATATCCACAGCACCGCTTGTTAGGTATATGTGAACGAATACCTACTAGGAATACAACTGTGGATAAAAATAAAAAAATGGATAACCAGGGATTAAGAAAAAAAATAAAGAAACATTTTGTGCAAACGATATAATCCGTATTAGCGATCTTTCGTTTTAAACGGTCTTTGTTTGCTTTCAGATCAGAGAGTAAAAGACTGGTTCCTGATGAGCTCCCCGCTGCCCACGCTCTGCATGTGCCTCTCATACGTGTTCATAGTGAAAGTATTAGGACCCAAACTAATGGAAAATAGGAAGCCCTTCGAACTGAAAAAAGTTTTAGTTTATTATAATTTGTTCCAAGTCATATTCAGCACATGGCTTTTTTATGAGGTAGGTAAATCATAAGGGTTCAATCAGAAAGGCAAAGAATTATATAGCTTGTAGCTGCCATTTTCGCAGCTAGTATAGCTACAGTGCGGCCCAACAATCAAAATCGCTATTACAATTTTTTCCATATCTTAGGTACGAGATGTTCATTATAAAACTTCATCTAGTTTTTTGGTTTGTGGTTGTGAAATGTCAAAAGAAAAGGATGGAGAAACAAAAGCCCATTTACTTTGATTATGTCATCCTTTTCTGTCAAAATTTCATTTATAATGAACACCCCGTATTTTAGTATCAGCGCGCACCTACGTGTATTAAATAATTAAAATTTACATTTTAGGCATCAATGGCTGGTTGGCTTAACCACTACAGTTTAAAATGTCAACCAGTGGACTACTCCAGGACACCGTTAGCTATGAGGGTAAGTCCAGACCTAAAATTAAAAAAAAAATGTTAGTCTACTTGAACTTATTGGCTCTGCCTAACCCGAAACGATACACATCCTGAAGAAGATACTTATCACAAATTATCGAAGTCGTGAGAGTTATTTTGTATATCCAGTAACCCAAGAAACTTATTTAAACAGGTTATCGGTACCTGGTTATTGTTAAAATCATCTTTTAATTGCAGATGGTGCACGGCTGCTGGTGGTACTACTTCTCAAAGTTTACGGAATTTTTCGACACGGTAAGTCTTCTTCACCAACAGCAATTCGTAACACTTATACTATATTATTACTATTATATTAGATGAAAGCGTTAATATACAATTCCAACTGACTTTAAAGCAATTCTGCAGTTATTATTAGTGGTGCATTGATTTCTTCATCAGTTCTGATGCGTACTATGGAGAACCACAATAACCACATATTAACGATCTATCAGCAAAAATAACAGGAACAATAAAGGATCTTTCTTAAACATTTAAGTATTCACTACTTAGCATCTCATAAAGACCATTAGAAAAACAAACATTAAGATCTTTTATTGCAAGTGCGAATGCGGCAATTAATTCATTCAGGCATCTGCACGTTTTTAATAGGACAGTCGAAGGCTTCTTGCAGCCGCTAATACATAAATAAATACAAACGACCGATGACTTTTCTCACTAATAACCATAATTTGCATCTAAAATAATTGTGTTTGTTAAAAATATGTCTCCGTTAATAGGTTTTAATTACATATTCGTAAGTTAAAAAAAGTAATACTGTATAGTGCTATACTGGTTTGGGACGAACTTTGATTGGTGACCTAATAGTTGCAACCGCATTTTTCAAAGACACTTTACTATGTTTAGAGGTGTTCATGTTATTACTTATGCCGCCATATGCATAAATCAGTTCAAAGTGTAAAATAACATGGGTTTCGTTTTCGCGGTAATTACGCGATTTTATTGTGACAGCCGGTAATTATAGTGGTTGAGCAATGCCGGTCAATTATCGCGGTTTATATAGAATGTACATTACTGATTTTCGGTCAATTGACTGAAATTGTTAAATCAAAGTTCTACTTACTACCACGTCACCAGCATCGATTTAATATATGCTAAGCAAATATTTCCATTATTACACGGTATTCAAGGAAATCATCTTCAAGTGTTAAGAGAGTGGTCAAGAAGAAGGTATTCATAATGGACCACCATGATTTATTTTTAATCTAACGCCACCAAATTTACCAATGGATGGAAAAGCCTGACTTTTTTTTGATAACCGTCTTCTGATGACCTCATTTCGAAGAGGTCTGAGATCATATACAACATAAAATGGGAATCCACTTAATGGGAACTGCATACATTTTAATATGTATATTCGCTACTGGGAATCAACATAGGCATAAGCATTGAATGCGTAATAGAAAAATGCTAATCCCGCATGTCTCTTTCCCTAGATGGGTCCAAAAAATTCAAAAAGTACGGAAAATTTGGTTGCTGGAAAAAACCGTGTTTATTTCAGGAAAAAATGGAAAAAAAACGGAATATTTGATAAAAGTACAAAAACAGGTTAAATTCCAAAACCTCGGATTCGGATTCCTACTCGGATTTGTATTTGAATACTTATTTGACTTATATTATTTTTTATTTTTTTTCTATTCTAGATTAAGAGAATTACAATCTTTTTTTTAGTTTTTAATATGTTGTTTTCATTTTTTTTTAACAGGAAATGTTTTATTTTGAATTCAATATTATGTAAAAGAGGTAAGTGTTAGTTATGTCGAATTGTGCTGTTTTCTAAATGTGCTAAACACATTTTCAATTTCACCGAATTTTTCGAGGAAAAAACATTTTTTTCCTATTTTTGTCTAACACCTTGAATCTTTAGTCAGTTCCCAACTATCCCACACCAATCGGTTTTAAAAACTCTTTTGTTTCTACAACTTTGATACAGCAGAATAATCACCATTACACTTAACTCTTCTAAATAGTATTATGATGACAATAATCAACTTAATTCCAGTTCTTCTTCGTGATGCGCAAGAAATTCGACCACGTCTCCACCCTGCACGTGATCCACCACGGAATAATGCCAATGTCCGTTTGGTTCGGCGTCAAATTCACCCCCGGAGGGCACTCCACCTTCTTCGGCTTCCTGAACACCTTCGTGCACATTATCATGTACAGCTACTACCTTATTGCAGCCTTGGGACCGCAGTACCACAAGTACCTTTGGTGGAAGAAATATTTGACCACCATCCAGATGGTAGGAATTTTAGTTTATTGCTCGGAACCAACATTTGTTACGAGATACGGGTTCCAATAATTTATTCAATTAACTACACACTTTTATTTACTTTTAACTATTACAGCACGATTACTGTCTACTACCCAGGCGGAAACATGACGTCATTATAACGTCAAATTTTAGTGATCATTCGTTATTCGACGTCACCTGACGAAAAAATGACAAATAAATGACGTAAATTTTTCGACGTGATAATGACGATTCGTAGTGACGTCATAATAACGTTATGTTTAGTAGAATAATTTTTGTGTATATACGAGGTGTTCATTATAAAACTTCATCTAGTTGGCTGTGAAATATCAAAAGAAAAGGATGGAGAAACAAAAGTCCATTTACTTTGATTATGTCATCTTTTTCTGTCAAAATTTCATAGCCTGCTAGAAGAAGTTTTATAATGAACACCCCGTATAATGTACCTAATAAATATACACTTAACATATTTAATTGACTTATATGCAATAAAACAATATATTTAATGACAATATCATAAAATAAAATTTTTAGCTTCTTTGGCAAAAAACTCTTAATATAAATATACAGAATATTGATAAAATTATTCTTTTTGTATATTAAAAATTGGGATGTAACCGCTTCACCTCACTAAACGTCTAAACTCACGACTAAAGTCAACATTTTTAAATATCATATTATTTTTAGCCCAAATTTTCTTGTTACTAAGTCAATATTTAAAAACTTCGTGTTACGGTTTAGATTAAACTTTTGCGTTACTAAAGTCAAAACTTCATGTTACTTTCGGATTAAAATTCCTTGTAACTACGTAAACATTTTTTATTTTTATGTTATGTTTAGAGTTACATTTTGACGAAAAACTTCTGTTACCAAAGGCAAAATTTTTTAATTTTGTATTAATTTTAGATCAACGTATTTCTTGTTACCAAGCCAAAATTTAAAAAAATCGTGTTACGTTCCGGCTACAATTTTGTGTTACTACAGTCGAAATTTTTTAATTTTGTGTTACTTTTAGTCCACAATTTCGTGCTACTAAGTTAAAACTTAAATAATTTTTCGTAGATTAACATTTCAAGTCAAACTTATGAGAAATTTTGTAACTTCTAGACCAAATTTTCGTGTAATGCTTATATTAAATTTTCCCGTTACCAAAGTAAAAATTTGTAAATTTGTAAATACATTTAGATCACAATTTCTTATTACCAAGTCAAAACTAAACAATTTTGTGTTACGCTAGACCAACATTTCAAGTCAAAATTTTAAGATTTTGTGTTACTTCCAGACCAAAAATTTCGTGTTACATTTAAGCAAAAATGTCATGTTACCGTTACCATAGTCGAAACTTTTGATTTGATGTTACTTTCGGAACAAAATTTCTTTTACTAAACAATTTTCTTATATATTTGTTATACGTTTAGACTACAATTCCGTGTTTCTATAGTCAAATTTTTTAAATTTTGTGTTATTCACTCTTAGACCAACATTTCGTGTTATTAAGTCATAATTTCAAAATTTGTGTTACGTTTAAACCAAAATTTCCTTTTACTAATGTCGAAATTTTTTAATTTTGTATAATTGTTGGAACAAAATTTTTCGATGCCAAGTCAAAATTAAAAAAATTAGTTATACGTTTGGACAAACATTTTAAGTAAACATTATATTTTTAGTTACTTTTAGACCAAAATTTCTGGTTGCTAAGCAAACAGTTTTAAATTTCGTGTTACGCTTTAGACTAAATTTCGTCTTACTAAAGTCAAAACTTAAAAATTAGATGCTACTTCCGGATCAAAATTTCTTGTTACTAACTAAAAATTTTTTTATTTTGTGTTACGTTTAGACTACAATTTCGTGTTCCTACAGGCAAAATTCAAAAATTATGTGTTACGTTTAGACTAAAATTTCCTGTTACTAAAGTCAAAATTTTTAAATTTTCTGTTACTTTTAGACCAAAATCTCTTGTTACGAGATCAAAATTTAAAAAGTTCATGTTATGTTTAGACCAACAATTCAAGTAAAAATTTTGAGATTTTGTGTTACTTTCAGACCAAAATTTTTCATTGCTAAGTAGAAATTTTTAAATTCCGTTTTACCCTTTAGTTTAGACTAAATTTTCGTCTTAATAAAGTTGAAACTTAAAAATGTAATGTTACCTTTGGATCAAAATTTCTTGTTACTAAGTAAAATTGCCTTAATTACGAGACACGTCTAGACTAAAATTTCGTGTTGCTACAGTCAAAATTTTAAATTTTTGTATTACGTTTAAACTAAAATTTCCTGTTACTAATGTCCAAATTTTTTGTTACTGTTAGACTAAAATTTTTTGTTATCAAGTTAAACATAAAAAAATTTCGTGTTACGCTTTAGACTAAATTTTCGTCTTACTAAAGTCAAAACTTAAAAATTAGATGCTACTTCCGGATCAAAATTTCTTGTTACTAACTAAAATTTTTTTTATTTTGTGTTACGTTTAGACTACAATTTCGTGTTAGTACAGGCAAAATTCAAAAATTATGTGTTACGTTTAGACTAAAATTTCCTGTTACTAAAGTTAAAATTTTTAAATTTTCTGTTACTTTTAGACCAAAATGTCTTGTTACGAGATCAAAATTTAAAAAGTTCATGTTATGTTTAGACCAACAATTCAAGTAAAAATTTTGAGATTTTGTGTTACTTTCAGACCAAAATTTTTCATTGCTGAGTAGAAATTTTTAAATTCCGTTTTACCTTTTAGTTTAGACTAAATTTTCGTCTTAATAAAGTTGAAACTTAAAAATGTAATGTTACCTTTGGATCAAAATTTCTTGTTACTAAGTAAAATTGCCTTAATTACGAGACACGTCTAGACTAAAATTTGGTGTTGCTACAGTCAAAATTTTAAATTTTTGTATTACGTTTAAACTAAAATTTCCTGTTACTAATGTCCAAATTTTTTGTTACTGTTAGACTAAAATTTTTTGTTATCAAGTTAAACATAAAAAAATTTCGTGTTACGCTTTAGACTAAATTTTCGTCTTACTAAAGTCAAAACTTAAAAATTAGATGCTACTTCCGGATCAAAATTTCTTGTTACTAACTAAAATTTTTTTTATTTTGTGTTACGTTTAGACTACAATTTCGTGTTCCTACAGGCAAAATTCAAAAATTATGTGTTACGTTTAGACTAAAATTTCCTGTTACTAAAGTTAAAATTTTTAAATTTTCTGTTACTTTTAGACCAAAATGTCTTGTTACGAGATCAAAATTTAAAAAGTTCATGTTATGTTTAGACCAACAATTCAAGTAAAAATTTTGAGATTTTGTGTTACTTTCAGACCAAAATTTTTCATTGCTGAGTAGAAATTTTTAAATTCCGTTTTACCTTTTAGTTTAGACTAAATTTTCGTCTTAATAAAGTTGAAACTTAAAAATGTAATGTTACCTTTGGATCAAAATTTCTTGTTACTAAGTAAAATTGCCTTAATTACGAGACACGTCTAGACTAAAATTTCGTGTTGCTACAGTCAAAATTTTAAATTTTTGTATTACGTTTAAACTAAAATTTCCTGTTACTAATGTCCAAATTTTTTGTTACTGTTAGACTAAAATTTTTTGTTATCAAGTTAAACATAAAAAAATTTCGTGTTACGCTTTAGACTAAATTTTCGTCTTACTAAAGTCAAAACTTAAAAATTAGATGCTACTTCCGGATCAAAATTTCTTGTTACTAACTAAAATTTTTTTTATTTTGTGTTACGTTTAGACTACAATTTCGTGTTAGTACAGGCAAAATTCAAAAATTATGTGTTACGTTTAGACTAAAATTTCCTGTTACTAAAGTCAAAATTTTTAAATTTTCTGTTACTTTTAGACCAAAATGTCTTGTTACGAGATCAAAATTTAAAAAGTTCATGTTATGTTTAGACCAACAATTCAAGTAAAAATTTTGAGATTTTGTGTTACTTTCAGACCAAAATTTTTCATTGCTGAGTAGAAATTTTTAAATTCCGTTTTACCTTTTAGTTTAGACTAAATTTTCGTCTTAATAAAGTTGAAACTTAAAAATGTAATGTTACCTTTGGATCAAAATTTCTTGTTACTAAGTAAAATTGCCTTAATTACGAGACACGTCTAGACTAAAATTTCGTGTTGCTACAGTCAAAATTTTAAATTTTTGTATTACGTTTAAACTAAAATTTCCTGTTACTAATGTCCAAATTTTTTGTTACTGTTAGACTAAAATTTTTTGTTATCAAGTTAAACATAAAAAAATTTCGTGTTACGCTTTAGACTAAATTTTCGTCTTACTAAAGTCAAAACTTAAAAATTAGATGCTACTTCCGGATCAAAATTTCTTGTTACTAACTAAAATTTTTTTTATTTTGTGTTACGTTTAGACTACAATTTCGTGTTAGTACAGGCAAAATTCAAAAATTATGTGTTACGTTTAGACTAAAATTTCCTGTTACTAAAGTCAAAATTTTTAAATTTTCTGTTACTTTTAGACCAAAATGTCTTGTTACGAGATCAAAATTTAAAAAGTTCATGTTATGTTTAGACCAACAATTCAAGTAAAAATTTTGAGATTTTGTGTTACTTTCAGACCAAAATTTTTCATTGCTAAGTAGAAATTTTTAAATTCGGTTTTACCCTTTAGTTTAGACTAAATTTTCGTCTTAATAAAGTTGAAACTTAAAAATGTAATGTTACCTTTGGATCAAAATTTCTTGTTACTAAGTAAAATTGCCTTAATTACGAGACACGTCTATACTAAAATTTCGTGTTGCTACAGTCAAAATTTTAAATTTTTGTATTACGTTTAAACTAAAATTTCCTGTTACTAATGTCCAAATTTTTTGTTACTGTTAGACTAAAATTTTTTGTTATCAAGTTAAACATAAAAAAATTTCGTGTTACGCTTTAGACTAAATTTTCGTGTTACTAAAGTCAAAACTTAAAAATTAGATGCTACTTCCAGATCAAAATTTCTTGTTACTAACTAAAATTTTTTTTATTTTGTGTTACGTTTAGACTACAATTTCGTGTTAGTACAGGCAAAATTCAAAAATTATGTGTTACGTTTAGACTAAAATTTCCTGTTACTAAAGTCAAAATTTTTAAATTTTCTGTTACTTTTAGACCAAAATGTCTTGTTACGAGATCAAAATTTAAAAAGTTTATGTTATGTTTAGACCAACAATTCAAGTAAAAATTTTGAGATTTTGTGTTACTTTCAGACCAAAATTTTTCATTGCTAAGTAGAAATTTTTAAATTCCGTTTTACCCTTTAGTTTAGACTAAATTTTCGTCTTAATAAAGTTGAAACTTAAAAATGTAATGTTACCTTTGGATCAAAATTTATTGTTACTAAGTAAAATTGCCTTAATTACGAGACACGTCTAGACTAAAATTTCGTGTTGCTACAGTCAAAATTTAAAATTTTTGTATTACGTTTAAACTAAAATTTCCTGTTACTAATGTCCAAATTTTTTGTTACTGTTAGACTAAAATTTTTTGTTATCAAGTTAAACATAAAAAATTTCGTGTTACGCTTTAGACTAAATTTTCGTCTTACTAAAGTCAAAACTTAAAAATAAGATGCTACTTCCGGATCAAAATTTCTTGTTACTAACTAAAATTTTTTTTATTTTGTGTTACGTTTAAACTACAATTTCGTGTTCCTACAGGCAAAATTCAAAAATTATGTGTTACGTTTAGACTAAAATTTCCTGTTACTAAAGTCAAAATTTTTAAATTTTCTGTTACTTTTAGACCAAAATGTCTTGTTACGAGATCAAAATTTAAAAAGTTTATGTTATGTTTAGACCAACAATTCAAGTAAAAATTTTGAGATTTTGTGTTACTTTCAGACCAAAATTTTTCATTGCTAAGTAGAAATTTTTAAATTCCGTTTTACCCTTTAGTATAGACTAAATTTTCGTCTTAATAAAGTTGAAACTTAAAAATGTAATGTTACCTTTGGATCAAAATTTCTTGTTACTAAGTAAAATTGCCTTAATTACGAGACACGTCTATACTAAAATTTCGTGTTGCTACAGTCAAAATTTTAAATTTTTGTATTACGTTTAAACTAAAATTTCCTGTTACTAATGTCCAAATTTTTTGTTACTGTTAGACCAAAATTTTTTGTTATCAAGTTAAACATAAAAAATTTCGTGTTACGCTTTAGACTAAACTTTCGTCTTACTAAAGTCAAAACTTAAAAATTAGATGCTACTTCCGGATCAAAATTTCTTGTTACTAACTAAATTTTTTTTTATTTTGTGTTACGTTTAGACTACAATTTCGTGTTCCTACAGGCAAAATTCAAAAATTATGTGTTACGTTTAGACTAAAATTTCCTGTTACTAAAGTCAAAATTTTTAAATTTTCTGTTACTTTTAGACCAAAATGTCTTGTTACGGGATCAAAATTTAAAAAGTTCATGTTATGTTTAGACCAACAATTCAAGTAAAAATTTTGAGATTTTGTGTTACTTTCAGACCAAAATTTTTCATTGCTAAGTAGAAATTTTTAAATTCGGTTTTACCCTTTAGTTTAGACTAAATTTTCGTCTTAATAAAGTTGAAACTTAAAAATGTAATGTTACCTTTGGATCAAAATTTCTTGTTACTAAATAAAATTGCCTTAATTACGAGACACGTCTAGACTAAAATTTCGTGTTGCTACAGTCAAAATTTTAAATTTTTGTATTACGTTTAAACTAAAATTTCCTGTTACTAATGTCCAAATTTTTTGTTACTGTTAGACCAAAATTTTTTGTATTAAGATCTACTATTGAAGTTTCAAAATTTAAATAGTATAAAAAGTTAAAATTTAAAAATTTGTGGTTACTTTCGGATCAAAATTTCTTGTTGGTAAGTAAACATTTCTTTTTTCTGTTACGTTTAGACTACAATTTCGAGTTTCTACATTCAACGTTAAAAAAAATTGTTTTAACTTTCAGACCAAAATTGTGTTATTACGTCAAAATGTAAAATTTTGTATAAAATTTAAAAATTTCGTGTTTTTTTTTTAGGCTAAAGTTTTCTGTTACTAGAGTCAATTTTTTTAAAATTTGTGTTATTTTAGAGCTTATTATTTCTTGTTACCAAGTCAAAGTCAAAAAGGTAGTAAGAAAATTTGGATTCTGGAAGTTTTTTTAACTCTTTGACGTAGGCAAAAATACATAACTCCGAAAAGAAACCGTTCGTAGCAAATAACCTAGAAAAACGTCATGTCGCAAAGTGACATGATTTTGACGTCACAAAGTAACCTCGTTTGACGTTGCAAACTAACGTCATCCGTCTGTGACGTACGCCCGTCATTATGACATTATTTCGACGTCATCTCATGACGTTATTGGTCACAAATGCCTACCAAAAAAATACGTCACCTTCCCGCCTGGGTAACAATTCGCACTGTTCGCTTGTCCGTTTATTTAATACACTGCACTATCTATTCGATCCCGCCTCGCGCGACTCGCTGGTTTATATACCGGCTTGAACACACTCTCGTACTTTCGAGAACGGAGGCGACACGTACCCTTTTTAAACTTTTACGTGGCCTAGTTCAGGTTAGAGGAAATAGGCCCAATCAACTTCTTTATCCACTCGCTGATTGCCTAGCATATAGAAAATAGGATATTATTAAGAAGACTTTGATGAGATTCTTCGACTTTTTCTTGGATTGGCTACGACTTGACGTCGAAGAAACTTTCAAGTTTTTCTGGACCTGATGTGAAACAACCTTTTGTTTGTACTGTTACGGGATAAGGGTTGCAATAATTTATCGTCAATTAACCCATACACTTTTGGTTGGTTTATTTCGCATATTTACTGCTCTGCACTATCTATTCGATCCCATCTCGCGCGGCTAACCCCGGCCTGAACACACTCTCGTACTTTCGAGAACGGAGGCGACTCTTCCCGGTACTCGTTTAGTGTAAATGGGTTCCCGGCGTTGCCGCTTGGGCCCGATTCTCTGTGGACCGACGGTCGGGCGGAACATTGCCCCCCTCTTGCCTCCACGACTGTAAGTCTTTAACCGTTTAAGATGAACCACTTTCATCTTTACTGTGATGACTGGATATGGACCCTCACAACTTGGGACACTTTCGTTTGTTTCTCTCTAGATTATACAGCCATACCAAGTCACCTGCCGTAAATCCTGCAGAAATCTTAGGTCGTATCTGGCTTTCATCCGATCGCTGGCAACATTTATCTTTGTCCTCACGTTTCGACGGATTTCCTTTAAATCTTTCTCGAAGTTCGTCAGTATAGTTCTGGACATCTTGCACCGGTTCTTTCTGGTCTGGTCAATCTTTTTCTGGTGGTCCGCTACCATTTTGCAGAGGTATTGTTCCATGGTTTGATTGAAGCGCTCGACCATGCTTGTCCCTGTTTTGCGGATTTCCAGAAATTCCAAGATCGTTCTTGAAAAGTTGCGATTCAAAATTCCGTCCCTGGTCCGAATGAAGCTCTAATGGTACCCCGAATCTACTGAAGAATTCGTCAACCAAGACCCAAGTAGTAGTTTCCTGATTTGGTAGTGCATAAGCTTCAGGCCTGAAACATTGAAATAATCCATGACAACTAAGATGTATATGTTGCCATCGTCCGTTTCTGGAAAATGACCTGCCACGTCGATCGCAATTCTTTCGAATGGGGCGCCAACATTGTATTGCTTCATTTGCCCCCTAGTCTTTCTACGGAGCAGCAGGTATCGCAGTTTCTGCACCACTTTTCGACGTCATCTCGGCAATTCACCCAGTAGTACCTTTTCTGAATTCTATCCAGGGTAAAATGGCCTCCAAACACTCCATTGTGCATTTCTCGTAAGAAATCTTTCTGGACAAGCTGGAGCGTGGCACTTTTCCCGTCGGGCCTTTTCCAAATCCTCTTCAGTATCGCCAAGCAATCCCATTTAGCCATTACATAGCTTTTATTTCCGGGCTCTTATCTGCTATGTCTTTCCAATCAGGCCTTTGATTTTCCAACTTCCATTAACGTATTAACCCCACAGTATTATCGGTTGTTTGTTCGAACTTCATTTGTTCTTCAGTGGTCCAATGTTCGTCGACGTCAATCCTGGTTCTCCTAAAAATGCTTGGTCCTACTCGTTGGCAGTGTCGACATTACCTTTTACAAAGCCTGGGTGTGAATGAATCTGCATTACCATGAGATCTGCCTGGACGATGTTCAATTTTGCCAGGGATGCTGAGGCTTCGTCCGTGGGGCCAGTCAACGTTCGCCCCTTAGCCCCTTCACACTGTCTGGTCTTAATTTTCCGGCTGATGTGTCAGTCCGCCAGATTGTCGTCGTGGCGTAATCTAACTTCTTTCCCGTAGAACGCGACAGTCCCTTTTAAAATGGCCCATTCTGCCGCAATTGAAACAAGATCCGGGTTTCTGTAGGTCGGCATTTCGGTCCATACTTCTTCTGTAACCAATGCCCTGCTCCTTCATTAGTCAAAAAACGAAGTCATTTGCTTCCTGAATTCACGCTGCTCGTCCAACAATTGCTTTAAACTGACTTTAACTGCGGCTCTTCCTGAACGTCAACTATTCTAACTCTGTGGCCCGTGTTTATTCTCGAACTTACTCCAATGCCCGAATTAATGCCTCATTTGCACCGGAAGGAGGAGTCAACCTCAAATGGCATTTCATTTCACTATCGCTAACTCCTTCGATAAACTGCTGGTCAAGGAAATTAGAGGAAGCCGCAGGATTCGATAATCTTGTCAAACGCCCAAACCTCCACTCTAACGCTGCGGCAATTGCGTTGTAATTACTCTTTTCATTGGTCGACAATGTAGGCATGATAGCTACAGCCTTTCTTCTCAAAGCTACTAAAAGTTCGTTAACCTTTTTAACTGCGGCCGCCTCAAATTGGTCTTTATAAATGCTCCAAGAAGTAGTGCCGTCGAAAACTGGAGGCTTAGTAATGTTTAGTCGCTCAGCGGTTGAAGTTGGCCCACTGCGACGTGTTTCCCAGATACGCCACCGTTCTTCTAACTCCGTCATTTTCATTTGTACTTCATGTTTGACTTGATCCACGTCTTGTCTGACTTGATCTACGTCTTGTTTGACTTCAGTTATTTTAGTTGAGACAAGTTCTTGCAACTCGCGACGATCATCCGTTAATGCTTGAAACAGAGCAGCTCGCTGGTTTATATACCCGGCCTGAACACACTCTCGTACTTTCGAGAACGGAGGCGACTGTTCCCGGCTAGATGGATTCTCGATGTCGCTGTTGGCGCTCGGCGTTGCCGCTTTGGCCCAATTATCTGTAGACCGACGGTCGGGCGTAACAATATTACGTCTGGAGAGACGCTTCTCAGTTTTACAGTTTAGCAATGGGTACCTCAAAAATCGCGGCGATATCCGCTTGATTTGACGTCTTACGTAGTCGTGATTCGCTATGATGTGTTCTAACGTAATAAAGACTTGCGGCCAAAAAAAGGGAAAATATCAGCATTTGTTGGCTCTGTCCACATCTCCTAGGTCGTTGCTCGGAGCACTTAAAACTTACCTCAAATTGCAGATCCAGTTCATTTTGGTGATGGTGCACGCCTTCCAGCTGCTCTTCATCGATTGCGACTATCCCAAAGCGTTCGTCTGGTGGATCGGAATGCACGCGGTCATGTTCTACTTCTTGTTCTCCAAGTTCTACAAGCAGACTTACAAAGAGTCGAAAAGGAAACTTAAAGCAGAGGTAAGTTCAACTTTTATCGTCAGACCTGTAAAAGATAATACCTAATAAATATTTTTTTTACTCCTCTTTTAATCTGTTACTTACTTATTAATTGATTTTCTTAGGCAAATGAAAAATCCTCCAACGGTACATCCAAAACCACTCAAAACGGAACGTCAATGTCCGTCAATGGCAAGAGCAAAATAGGGATTTGCTTTCCTACGCAAACGGAGCTGTACGAGCATACGGGCACGAAACCCATGAACAACGGATACACCACTTCGGATAGTTCCAAGTTGAGGAATCGGGCGTTTATAGATCGTGAACCAATCGAAGAAAAAAAATAGTGTTTAGTGATTAGAGTGACTTTCACCCATGCCCAAAGCCACGAGTAATCAATGTCGTGAAGACTGTAGCTATTAAGATTTTCTTAGCCTGGATATAGTGATAAAAAGTGTTTATCTCAAACATCACCGTGTAAAACCTAGCAGCCCACCCTACAGTGAACAATATGCCATAAAGTTAACACAAAGTGTGTGGGAAATATTGTGAAAATATAAATTAATGGTTTAGGAAATATCACATATTTAGCTCCTTAATACGTCTAATAGTTATGTGATGAATAGCTCAATTACGTAAAATCCGAACTCAGATAATTAGGACGAAGTATCATGCGTTCACTTAAAGAAAAACAAAAACAAGTAGGCCATGGAATTAAAACAGCAAGTCTGAGATGACTTCATAAAAACAATTGAAAGTCGAAAATGTCATAAAATCTTCCAACTTATCTCAGAATTTTAATTCCATGGCTTGCTACGAGGTTTTTTTTTATAAACACGTTTTAGAATTGAAGTAGAAACAAGATGATAGCCACGCGATAAAATGTGTCTTTGAATGACAATGGTTTTCTAAAATCAGCACAAGGAGAAGTGACGTAATTCTGGAATGGTGATAACAGCGTTTTCGGATGCCAGCTCTAGAGCATTTCACATAAGCAAGAACACATAAGACGGGAATACTCTCAGAGAAATAGAAAACGCTGTTAGTTTCAATTATGTCATACTTCATTTTATCAGTTTTGGGTAGCCAATAACTAAATCGACCTGTTCACTACGATTATTATCATTGACTGGTATATAATTGACGAAATATCATCAATCCTCTGTATTTGTACAAAAATTATTTTAGTAGAGGCAATGACATGTCTTGTATATTTATACGTAGGTGTTTTTATAAGGATAATTATTGGTTTTTAGCTTATATAATATTTTGGTAATTGTCATATGTTTACACAAAATTACATAATTCTGTAATTTTATATATAAATAAAGTTAAGTTTTATACTGTAATTCTACATTGCCAAGAGAAGTTATTCTTGTAAATAATAAAGAAATAAAAAATTCAGTCAATTTTCTTTCTCCATACAAAAAAAAATTGAAAGAATGAAAACACAATAAAAAGTCTATTTTAGATCGACAAAAAAATAAAGAGCAAAAATTTCAACAAAACATGACAAAAGATACGAATAGAAAAACATGAAGAATAAAAGAATATTAGTAAAAATCAGGATCCGATCAGGTCCAAAAAAAAGTAACTCGAGGCACACATTTTAAACATTTCTAATTTTAGGCCAAAATCATGTAAAAACTTTGTTAAAAAGATTTTCTTTTGGGAAAATTTTTTCAACTAAAAAATGGATTTTTGGCTTGTTGGAAAAGTCCAAAAACACAGTTTGAACAAAGTTTTCTCAACGCAAATCAGTTTACTTACAATACAATTTTTTACTCGTTGGAAAAGCTCAGTTTTCTGATCATCAGTCAACGTCGGGAAGCACGGGAGATCACTTTAGATTGTATTTTGACAGGCCGTGAAAGCCTTCACAGTCTTATCAACCGACTTCTGTTATAAAGTTGCTATTTCAGGCCAACACTGAAAAACTAAAATAAAAAAACTCAAAGTTGTTTCGTTACAAATCAGAACACATTATTTACTCATTGGTAAACTTCAATTTTTGATCACAATTAACTCAAAAAACTAAAAATATAATACAGAGTCCATTTTATATAGAGAAAAAATAGAAAAAATGAAACATGACAAATAATAATAGAAAAATATGAAAAAAATAGAAAAAAAAACGACAAGGAAACGAAGACGGAAATAGTTACAGTAGAAGAAGAAGGCAAACAACTCCACACAACTGTGTGCAAAACCACGTGCAACTAAACACCGTTTGTATTTAGTCAAATTCCCTATTTCATCAGTCTTTATATTTAATATCGTATAAGTAAAAATTGACTACTAAATATATTCGAGATTAGTAAGTTTATTGTAAAATAAAAACGTAACAATGGCACACACGCAATAAAACTTATTGACACTTAATTGAACCTGTTAACTAATTATTACAATTGTATAGATTGATATTAACTCAAACTATTAAAAAAAAACGTACTAAATTAAGATTCGGCCTTAGTTTAACCTTATAAATAACACACGTCCATAAAAACACCATTCAATAACTCCAAAAACAAAAATGAATAATAATACAAGTTATAAAAACCTTTTTAAACCTAATAAAACAGTAAGTATCCTTTGAGGTAGATAAGACCCTCCTTATATACAAATGCAGCTATGTAAACTATTAGCAGATAAATCAACCTCAACTATAAACCGGCTCCGAAAGTAGGGAATTTCTCTCGGGTGAATGATTCCTAGAATTTGGCAGTGATTTTGACGAATACCTCACAAAATCTCCGTTCGAAACAAAGCCAGAACTCGAGCTTGAAGACCTGCTGTTGCCTCCACCAATGAGCTTAAGCAGACCCTCACTAGCTGCCTCCGGAGAGCCCAAAAACTGCATAGAATTGACTGTAAACCTTTGAGGCCATGCAGCATTCAAATTTAGCTTAGGGGGCGACACAAGGTTTCTGGGCGGAGATAGAGGTCTAAATGAGTGGTTGCTCATTGCTTCCTCCTGGACGGACCTTGGACTAAAACTCTGAGGTAAAGTATCCCTTTGAGGGAACAAAGTAGAATGCTCCAAATTCTGGCTTCTGGAGCTTAGCAACGAATAATCCATGCTATTTTGGGGAAACACAGCACTTTGAAATGAATTATTTAAATTGTTTTGACTATAAAATGGCTCACTTCTAAGAGACATTGGAGACATGCTGCGAAAATTACTTGACTGGGGGCTGAATCTTGAAAACTGAGGTTTGTTCGAGGGAGTAGGGCTTAAAAAGGGGTTGTTAACAAATGAAGACTTATTGGTCTTAGCTCCGTTTAAGGCACCAATATTTAAGTCATTGAAATGACGGTGTATATCAGTGTTGTTTGACTGAGGAAAACTTGCTCTTATAGGCGAATGCTTTGTATATGCAGTCTTATAGCTCAGTTTGGTAACATTGAGATCATCTGAGTCACTCTCGTCTTCAATTAGAACACTATTGTCAGCCTTGTGATGTCTCTTAAACTGGAATTGTTTCGTCGAGAACTCCACTAAAGTAGAACCATAGGCGTAAGATAGGAACATGGAGCAAAATAAATGTAAAGTGTAAAAGTACAGGGCCACATCTGAGTTATAGGGGGTTAGTGAAATTATGGCAAGAATTAACCATGAAATAAGGTGGCTCAACTTAAAAAAGATGTTATCCTCTTTCAATAATCTTAAATTAGAAAAGCATTCAACAAGAAGTCCTATTAAACTTACAAATAAGGTGATTGACTTTTCGAGGCTTAGGGCCTTTGGTAAACATTTCACAATACTCTTAGGTCCAAAAGTTGACCTGATATAGTTGTAAACAGTTTTATAAATATTCATTGGCAATATCACATTACCACTAGATAAAAATGTTTCAGGTATTAATGTATCAAAAGACCAAAAGCCACTTAAAGTGACTAGAGACAAAAATAGCAAAATAAAAGACGAAACATTCACTCTACGACGCATCTGCGCTACCGGCACTTTTCGATATTTTAAGTTCTTCTTCAGTTTGTTTCCAAAAATCCAGGCATTCTGCTTTCGTATGGTCCGCTTTAAGGTCTTCGAGCAACGTTTGCAAAGGCCATAAGATTTTTCTAATTGCTGCCTATTAAACAAAAAAAAGTGCTGCCTACAGTTTACAGACAAAAAAAGAATTCTAGTAAAGTCTATACAATCAATTACTAGGATAAAACATACAGGATGGATCATAATATATGTGTTATAGAGTAATTGCAGATTCTACATGTGAATGAAAATAAAATTATTTAGCCAAACATGCCTTAGCAAAATGCATATATTTTTTTTTAATAATTTCCACAGTTTTCGTTAAAATTCTGTAAATATGTACAATAATTCAATTTCGAACTTTATCTGAGCCTGTTTGAACTCCAGCCTTTTAAACCACAATAACTTGTGTACTTATGTAGGTACTAATCTAACTAAGTTAAAATTGAATACTTACTCAAAATGTTGAATTTCTTTATCATAATTCCTCTCATCTAAAGGATCATAATTGGCTAGTTGTAAAATTTTGAGCTCTTGATTTCTGTTACATGAATCACACAAACCATTATTACTATGAAATTTTGGGCTTGAACTCTTGCTTGGAGTAGCATAGGTTACATTTGTCGAAGTGCTATGTTGGGCAGTAATTACCTTATTGTAGCCTCCTTCCTTAAATAAAGAATTAAGAAGAGAAATAAGGTACTTTGAAATGAAGTGGTTTTAACTCTACTACCTTCGAAAAACCATTGTACTGGAAACAGAAAGGACATTCAAAACTGTTCCGATCTGAATAAAGAACTTTTGAGTTTCTATTGCAAAACCAACAATTCACGCTAACATGAAAACCATTCCTAAAACAAATTTTTTTAACAATTAAGCCCCATAATTGAGAAAAAAGTAAATACTTACTTGTGTATGAAATAGATGTTTAAAACGGCTGTATAAACGAATAAAAACGCTATTGTAAAAGCAAGTAACATAGAGATATTGTCCGGCAGGATGTCCATTTTATTATTATATACTTAAACGTTGTAAGTTGCCTCAATATTACATTTAAACACTAAAAATACAAAAGATACTCCGAATTGGCGGCATCCATGTGCCGTCATTTGAGAAGTCATGACATAACCATAACCAAACAAAATTTCGATTGACCAGTGACAAGTGACAGTGACACTTTTGCGCAAAAAGTGCTTTATTTAGCACGGATTCTTATTCTTAGAGCTCGGTTCACTCGGAAAGCACTTTTTAATGCAATTTACTTCGTATAAACTCTATATTAAAAAAAATATACAAATTCAATTTAAGATTTTTTATGCAAACTAAACTCCCGATTTATATATGAGTTTAGGTATGGCAACTTGACTTAAAGCATATTAAAGTTTTTTCTATTTTTCAGACATTCTAAGCAGATAGAAATTTTTCAGGTTTACCGGTCAATTTAAATAAAGCTCTTTAATTGTCAATTAAACTATGTCATGTTAGATGTTATTTTAAAAAGCGTTATTTGATTTGCCCGATTATCACATTTTCAAACTCCTTTTTCCAACGTTTTAGGGCTGGGTTTTCACCCGGTTTTTTCATTTTTAGGGTTTATTCCCTAGACAATCCCGGGAAAATTCCGGGTTTATTCCATTATAACCGTCGCGTAGTGTCCCCCCCGCTAATAATGATAATAATAATCCGTTTAATCGGTGGTTGCGTGAGGGGCGGCTGTGGTTGCGGCTGCTGCCGTGTTGCCGTTGCCGCCGTGTCTGCGGAGGAGATTCGACTACGTGGATGTTCTAAGTCCAACGTATCTTCTTGCGCCAAATCTCTTTTACCACGCTGCAAGGGGGACCCTACTCTGCCCCCAACTCTTGGAAAGGATCTATTGTCCCTTAGGTCGCTAATTTAAATAACATAAAATTTAATATTTTTGGGGATACCAGCAAGGTTTTATTGTTTAAGCCAAAACCTGCAAAACGCCATAAAAAAAAAACTAATTGAGTACAAATTAATTTAAAAATAAAATCAAAAAGACAATTCTTAGTTTTCTCAGGAATCTGAAATAAAATAGCGGCGGACGTGAACTTTTCGCGATAAGCTCAGTGGTCTCCAGAAACGTGTTTGACGGGTACACGATTTCTTACTAAATTGGAAAAACTACAACAAAGAAAACTAAACTAACGACGCAGTGTAGAAGAGAACAGAATTCTGCCAGTAGCTGGGATCCTCGATATTATGGTGAGCAAAACACTACTATAATATACTAAATGATTCAACTTCTACAACTACTCTACAAATACTTAATTGCCGGTAGTCTCCTGCGTGTGCAAAGTATCCGCTGTCTGCAAGAAAATGGCCTATTCAGGAAAAGGGCAGAGGTGGGTTGACACCATATGGCACAACCGAAAAAACACTCCACGAAATTTTTCGTAGGCGAGCAATAGCCGAATTAATTGTTGTGGCACTAATTAAAAATACAAATAATTAGCGCGGATTTCTAGCGAGATTCAAAAAAGGGGGAAAAGTTACGAATTGGCGATAATCAGAACGGCGGAGCCAAGGACTTTTCTCGCTGTAAAATTTGTACTTTTTTGCCTTCCCGGTTAATCGTCGCTTTTTGATCGTAACTCTATTGAGTTCCAAACGCGTCTTTTTCCTTCGAGTGTCGAAGATCTTCTTCCTTTCGCCACCCCCTCGGTACTTCGCATCCCCGAAAGGGTACTGCCGAAAAAATCGATACCACCCTGACCAGTGGCGATTATATGGCGCTTCGGACAGCGCGGGCATTAATTCAGAAAATGAGCTTTTCTAGAAAATGTGCCGGAAAAAGAAAATTGAAAATGGGATCATTGGACAGAAGAAATGATGCTCTTCAAAATGACACCTCACATGACATAGTTTAATTGACAATTAAAGCTTTTTATTGAAATTAAATGTTAATTTCCTGGCTCAGTCAATTAAGACATTAATTGCTCGAATTTACAATCAAAGGATCAGAAATTAAAAGCTCTATCTGCTGAGAGAATAAGATTTTAATTTCAATTAACGATATTCGCAAAATCGCTTAATTACTAAACTATTGTTCGGGTCACGTACAGGTCTGAAATTCTTTCAAGGGCCATAAACCATTAAAAGGGCGCCTTTGCCGGGTACAGAAGAAGGGCAATTGTTGGGTATCATGTTTTATGGCCGGAATTCCCAAGAAATTGTGAAAGTGCCTGTCCAACACTAACAAAAGAAATGCTCTTGACGAAAATAAAAATATTGCAAACATATGTGCATTTAGGGCCTCATGGGTCTGGTTTATTTAGAAAACCGAAAAATAGAAAAAACTTCCATAAGGTTAAAGCTTGAAAGCCTCGAAAAATAGCTTACAGAGCTGCCACGCTTCCACACATGAACCTACATGCAAACAGAGAGGTCAGCCTGCATAACATAACCTCTAAATTTAAGTTACTTTTCTATTTTCATTACGCCTAACACTTACCGATTAAGCAATAATTTGTCGGTTTGTGCAGTTTGAGGCTTTTGATCAACTAACCAGGGTTTAGTTTATCAAAAAACAAACCAGAATCTGGAATTATCGAATTCTAATCTAAAATCTAACCTTAAATCTTGAGACTGCCGTGTGCTTTTAAAAAAAAGATGGGAAAAAAACCCGGGTAAAAACCCAAAATTGGGCTTAAAGGTTTCTTGGGAATTTTTCCTTCGCCCATCTATAGTATTTTTCTAAATTTTTGCACCTCACCATCTGAAGCGTCATCTAGCGGCGGCCGCTGGCGACGGTGCTATTGATTTTTCTCTCACACCTCGCACCAATGAGTTTTCAATGCGTAGGTTCCGCCGACGGCAGCAGCTGAGAAGTTTAGTCAGCGAAAGCTGAAAATCGGCACCTGATTGGCCAATGTCAGGGTTCGCTGACAAAACTTCTCAGTTGCTGCCGTCGGCGGAACTTACGCACTGCTACCATACCCAGGGAATGGTAGCTACCGAAAGGTGGTACCGAGCGTTTTCGTCTCGGGGAGTGGAATTAAAGACTCGATCGGGGATCGATTGTTGACGCGCGAAAAATAGAATTTGGTTACGCCGTTCTGACTGCCGTCGATTATTTTATTTTACACTTTTATACTTCGTTTTTTGGTCGTGAAAGAGTCGAGTTTTGGTTGTTGAACCGGAATATTTCGATGGTCGGTTTTTTAGATTTGAACGTGAACGCTTCGGGATGAAAAAAGTTTGAATTATAACGCGAGACAAACGCTACGCCGCGCCGTTCTGTTTGCGGCCTAAAATCCTGTTTTAAAAACACCGCGCTAATTCCTTGTTTATTCACCACAATATCGAGAATCCCAACAATCTCCTGGCGTAATTCTTTTCCCTTTACACTGCGTCGTTTAGTTTTCTCTCTTTTTTTCTCTCCATTTTTAGCAAGAAATCAATCGTCAAACACGTTTTTGGTAGGCAACTTGACTTTTGCCGCCCCCCCCCCCCCCATAAACATCATTATTAGCAGCCTAAGAAATAGCGAAATAAAACTGTCCTTTTCCAGAGTTGGCAGTGTGGTAATTGGCAATGTGGAAAATTAGCAGCTGCAATTCAGTAAGGAATTCAACAAATTTCAAACTAAACAGTGACTTTAACGAATTTACAGAGATATAAAGGAAGAAGGGAGACCCGGATATAAAGGTTTACTCACAAAATATTGCAGTGTATTTTTTATTATTTACCTGTTAAACGATTTTATTAAATACACGTTCTCGAAACCGAACTTTCCTACGGTCAGCAGAATTAAGGACATCGTCGATGTACTCTTTGAAATAAGCAACTTTGGTGAACACACCAGGAGAACCCGACTGGGCACACCTGTCCGAGCCCCAAGAAGTCACTCCGAGGAGGAAACCATTTGCAGCTAGAGGACCACCGGAATCACCCTACAAATTTTTTTTTCATCATAATTTGTGCAATTCATAAGATCGTAAATTCTACCAAACATGTGTCCTTTCCTCCTTGCTTGTAACCAGCGCAGAACATTCGATTGGTAATAAGCGATCCATAGTAGTTTTTACACGTTTGTGTCACAATCTCTGGAAGCTCCACTTTCTATATAAACGAAAATGAGATAGCGAATTTACAATCTTATTTAGTCATTACTGCGTGAACAAATTTGAAACTATTAGAGAAACAGTTCAATCGCTTGGAGTCGGCTTGATTTTACATGTAGATTCCTAGAAGGAAATCTTAGGTCTATTCTGATTTTTTTTGTACAACCCCCCCCCCCCCCCTCTCCACCCCTCGCGAAGCTTAAATGTCATGAATTGCTATGTAGGTAGTAGAGATAGATTGAGAGGTCTGCGCTAAGGTTCTCCGCACCAATCACGAAAAACATCCTACCCCACCTTGGAACCTGTGCAGGCTCTCAAACTATCCCTACTAGCTGCCTAAATTACATCATTCAATCGAATGGCTATGCAGGTAGTAGGGATGGTTTGCGAGTTTTACGCCAAGGTTTTCCGCACCAATCAGGAAGATCCTACCTCCCACCCTGCCACCTGAGCAAGCTCTTAATCTAACCCTACTGCCTGCATAGCCATTCGACTGTGTCATTTAGAGGTCGCGATGCGGGGTGCAAAAACGTGCACAATGGATCTTAGATTACCTTATGGGAGTTTACATGTAAAACAAGCCAAACTGCGATTAAACTGTTGCTGCCATATCTACTGAAACTTACTCATTTCAGCGCTAGATTTCAGTTTTCTGAGAGCCAAATTATTACCCATACCGACTGAATAAGGGTCCAATTAACATTAAATTGGAACGCAATGGTTGGTTCGTTGTTCTTTTTCCCTAATCATGTTTTTGTTAAAAGTGGCGGAAATTAATTAATAATTTGACTTTTGGTTACTAACAGAAAAAAGTAGTTGGATTAAATTGAAAAATAAATTTTTTTTTGCAAATGTAAATTGTTTTGTGAAAAAATACCTGTAAAATTATAGGTAACGTAGAATCATCAGGATCTGTCTGTCCCCACCCAGTAGCTACAGCAATTTCACCCTGCTCGATTTCGTAGTCTGGGTCTGGTAATGCTATCGGCCATACTTTCTCGCTAAGAATCTAAATTTAACGTTACATACTCTGAATTGACCAGCGATAGAGGCTCACCAAAGCGGTGCTCAGTTCCAAAATAGCGATATCGTAATCATATGTGTCGATATTGAAACTGTCCGGATAGTAAAAGTTATAAACTTTCACCAATTGTCCGCCGGTAGTTCGGTTCGAAGTTCCCGCTCTGATGGACAGTTGTTGCGGATTCACACTGTAAGAAAAAAAAGAGAAAAGCGTCAGGATCAAGAAGTTTTATTTTTGGCTCAAAAAGTTTTATTAAAAAAGTATACTTAATCTGCTATAAAAAAAAAATATCTGTACCGTTAACTTGATTCTAGAAAGAAAAAAATTAAAGATATTTTCATATTTTTCTGTTAACTATAAATATATCCAGGTAGAACAATCCATATGTCCAGGTAGAAGAAAATCTCACTGTGTTTATAACGTTCACAGATTACGTGTCCTTCCAAGGTCACAATTCGATAAAACAATATTATAAACATAATTCCTGAACATTTTCCGTCACCCATCATTAGCTTTACCTGTAATTAAAACACGCACAGTAGGTACTGCGTAAATAAAACCAATGATTAGCGCGAAATTCAAATGACCCAATTATCGTTATCTCTGGTTGCATGCGACCCAATGCAGGTCCTGCTAAGGGCACCTCCTCTAATAATTAGTCGCCCAATATTTTAGCATTCCCTGCGGATGATCCTGACAATGTCCTGTGAACACGTAACACGACTACGACTTCCAAACACCCATCAGTATTAAAAGCTCGACCCTAAAAGCCTGTTGAATATTTAATTGAATTGAATGGAGTGGCCTGAAAAGGTGAAAAACTTTTATGCGACTTAAGGGCCGCTTTAGGTGTCAACCATTTAATTTTTTCGGTGACAAAGATCAGAAGTATAGCAGATCAGAAATAAAGCGACGATGAAAAGACTCTATTATTTGGTGATTTAAGTGCATACTTAATGACAGTACAAAGTAAAAAATGTCTGTGTGACACACACAATATGTCTGTGAACAAAAAGAAATTTAAACTTTCAGTCTGAGAGAACCGGGTAACAACTAAAGGGAATGGAAGAGAACGAATCAAAAAGGAAGAAAAATTCATATTAATAAATTAAATCAGACTTAATTTTCAAAAAATGATAGGAAGTTGACTTACTCGAAAACACAGTGGGCAGCGGTGACGACAAAATTTTCACTAATAATGGATCCTCCGCAATTCGGCTGACCATCGATGAGCAACAGTACTTGATAGGGATAATCTTCGATGTCTGCAGGGCTTCCGCCGATTATACGTAAAGGGTTGTAGTTCATTAATTGAAAAACGCGCTGTCGGTCGAAGTGTCTTGGTACTGAGTTGCCTAATGAAAGAAAAAAAATTGAAATTTTTTTCTTATTTTAGTGCCTATGTGTTTTATACATCTTATTTGAAGAGTGCTTTGATTAAATTCCTTAGATCGATTATACTCTGAAATCGGCTACTTTTAACATTTTTATTAATTTGAAATAATGACAGAAATATAAATACAGATTATCTAGAAGCATTGGTACCACTTGCACCTAGCCAACAAATGTCTATATTAATTATTATTAAAAATAACTTTAAACTGATTTACTCATACTAAAAAAATGTCGTTTCTCCACTATTATTGACTTTTAACAATAATTATAAAAACGTTATGTACTCACATATGACAAGTAAACTTATAAAAGCCACACAGTACTTGAAGTACGTCATATTAATACACTCTCTCCGACGTCAGAGCAAGCCACTTAATATTAAGCTTAATAAAATTATAGCTAATATCCGAACGGTATTTATAGGTGCCGGTCCATCAGACGTAGGAATCACTGATTGTTTATCTCCGATAATAATTTTTGATATGTGCGTTACAAATCAACAAGGGTTTAATAATTAATTAGTTAAGATCATTGATGTGTACAGTACATAATGTGTACCGATATGCACACGAAAACAATTATTGTCGTCATAGGAAGGTGGAAGTCCCTGTGGACCGTGTCGTAGAAAGGAGGAAGTTGTAGGTGTCGAAAGCCGAAAAATTTGTGTAAAAGATCTTTTATACAGTCTATTTATAGAACAAAATTTTATTTAAAGTTAAACAATAGAAAAATATTAAGGGTGTCAAAGAAGACACGAGAAATTCGCGTACGTGACTTTAGTCAGTACAAAAACAGTCTTAGACAGAAGTGCAGATCAGTGGGAGTGTTCCTGGTCAGTCCTGCTAGGAACTGCTTTATTGGCGGAACATTGCATGTGCTATTTCACGGAGCGTTGCTGGTCTAGAAGTTAATGCACTGAAGGTTAAAAAATGTAGAATCATCAGAAAATTGCTAAAAAAATGGAAAAAAAAGAACAGTAAAAAAAATAAAAACTACAAACGCACCGAGTTAAGAAAAGGGAAAAAATCAGAAAATTATATAAAACAAAAAGAAATCCAATAGAAGAGATAGGTAGAGGAACAAAATTAAAATATTCAGATTTTGGGCCAAAATCATCTAAAACATAGCAAATTGAAATCGCCTTATTCCGAAAAAGAATCACCATCATTTTTTAGAAACTAAAAGAGGGATATGTACCCCGCTTTTTTCTCAGTTTCCAACTTTGGCCGCCTATAACTTTAGAATGAGTGGCTGGATTGGAGTTAATCTAACAGTTTCTTGTTCTTTTCGATGTCCTCTTTCACCTCCCACCAAAGAAAGTCCTCTAGGTTGTCGCTACATCTTGCAAGAAAAGTAATAAGAGAGACGTGCGTGACCGGCGTGACGTCACATAGGGTAAACAACTTTTTTATCGCCTGTTACTTTGGAACGAGTGGAGCGATTAGAGTGGATCCAGCGGTTTTTTTGTTTATTTTTATATCATTTTCACCTTTTGTATAAAAAAAAGTCCCGCATGTTCATACTTTGGGAATTAGACCTTTTCGATAGTCGATTTTTAGATACTTTTAAAATGTGCTTTGGAGGTAGTTAGAAAAAAGGTTATTATAATTTTGCCCTTATCGTTACGCTAATAGCAAACAGAAATCGCCTTATTCCGAAAAAAAATTACCATCATCTTTTAGAAGCTAAAAAAGGGAATATGTCCCCCGCTTTTTTCTCAGTTTCCAACTTTGACCGCATATAACTTTAGAATGAGTGGCTGGATTGGAGTTAATCTAACAGTTTCTTGTTCTTTTCGATGTCCTCTTTCACCTCCCACCAAAGAAAGTCCTCTAGGTTGTCGCTACATCTTACAAGAAAAGTCATAAGAAAGACGTGCGTGACCGGCGTGACGTCACATAGGTTAAACAATTTTTTTTATCGCCTGATACTTTAGAACGAGTGGAGCGATTAGAGTGGATCCAGCGGTTTTTTGTTTATTTTTATGTCATTTTCACCTTTTGTATAAAAAAAAGTCCCGCATGTTCATACTTTGGGAGTTAGACCTTTTCGATAGTCGATTTTTAGATACTTTTAAAATGTGCTTTGGAGGTAGTTAGAAAAAAGGTTATTATAATTTTACCCTTATAGTTACGTTAATAGCAAACTGAAATCGCCTTATTCCGAAAAAAAATTACCATCATTTTTTAGAAACTAAAAAAGGGAATATGTCCTCCGCTTTTTTCTCAGCTTCCAACTTTGACCGCCTGTAACTTTAGAAAAATCGAACCCAAGTTTTCTCAATAAAAATTGTTTTTCGACGCGTTGGAAAAGCTTTATTTCGTGCTAAAACCGTATAGAAAACTTAAAAAAATCAGAAATGATTAATCGCTAAAAAACATAGGTTTTGTGCTAAAAATATCTCAACGGAATGCAGTGATATTTATTCGTTGTTAAGGTTTAATTTTAGGTAAAAAAACTTTGAAACAATTAAATCACATGAAAAAATCCAATTTGGATTGACAAAAAAAAATAAAGAACAAAACATTCAATGAAACCTGGCAAAAATGAAAAAATAGTAAAAGGAAAAAAATAAAGATTACGAAAGCCCCGAGTTAAAAAAAAAGTGAAAGCGTCAAAAAAACATTGAGAAAAGAATGCAAAAAATCGAACCAAAGTGTTCTCCATAAAAAAAAATTTTTTTCTCGTTGGAAAGTTTTATTTCGGGCACAAACTGTAAAAAAAAACTTGAAAACTTAGGAATCATTAATCTTTGAAAAACAACTTTGAAACAATTAAAACAAATGGAAAAGTCCAATTTAGATCGATAAAAACATGGAAGAACAAAACATTCGATAAAACATGGCAAAGGATAAGAATAGAAAAATGTGAAGAATAAATAAACAGTAAGAAAAAAAGAAAAACTACAAAAACGCCAAACTAAAAATAAAGGGAAAATATCAGAAAATTCTAGATAAATAATAAATCCAAAAGAAATAGCTAGAAGCATAAAATTAAAATATTCAAACTTTGGGCCATAATTATCTAAAACTTAAAAAATCGAACCAAAGTTTTAAAAAAAATGATTTTTGACTAGTTGGAAAAGTTTTATTTCAGGCTAAAACCGCATAGAAAACTTAAGAAAAATCAGGAATCACTAATCGTTAAAAGAAGCTGTTTTTGTGCAAGAAATGTCTCAATGGGAACAAAGAATTTTTACTCGTTATTAAGGTCTAATTTCAGGTGAAAAAGAAACCTTGAAACAATTAAAACTCAATGAAACGTGTCATCCAGCGCCCATCACGGCCAAATCAGCGAGTTAACAAAAGATAAAAAAATCAGAAAATTATAGAAATAAAAATAAATTCAAAAGATTTTGGGCCAAAACCAAACTTTCCTCAATAAGAAATAATTTTTGACTCGTTGAAAAAGTTTTCTTGTGGGTAAAGACCGCATAAACAGCTTTAAATATCTGGAAACATTAATCATTAAAAATAGTCTAGTGTGCAACTAGTGTGGAAAATTGCACTTTTCACACGAGTGTGACGGTTTGTACACGAGCCGTAGGCGAGTGATCAACGTCCCAAGAGTGATTCTCGTACGTGTTGTACACTATACTTTTTCCACGACTGCGACTTTGCTTCATACATGATCATTCGTATTATAAAATATATGCAAGGCGTGCGCAAAACAATCAGAAGCGTGTGCAAAGTTGACTTTGTACACGCTTCTGCATGGGAGCGTGCGCAATGTACACTTTGTGCACGCTGTTTGCAATATGCGATTTTCAACGGTAGTTAGTAGTGCGCATTTGCTCATTTTCGAGGCAGTGTTGTACCAAATTTGCCTCAACCCACAACAATAGTATATTGTGCAACTAGAGTCGAAAGTTGCACTTTTCACACGAATGTGACGGTTTGTACACGAGGTGTAGGCCAGTTGCGTACGTGTTGCACACTATACTTTTTCTACGACTGTGATTTTGCTTCAGAAATGATCATTCGTATTATAAAATACATGCAAGGCGTGTGCAAAACAATCAGAAGCGTGTACAAAGTGGACTTTGTACACGCTTCTGTATGGGAGCGTACGCAAAGTGCTCACGTTGCAATTTGCGATTTTCAACGCTAGTTAGTAGTGCGCATTTGCTCACTTTCGGGGCAGTGTTGTACCAAATTTGCCTCAACGCACAACAATAATATATTGTGCCACTAGTGTCGAAAATTGCACTTGTCACACGAGTGTGACGGTTTGTACAACGTCCCAAGAGCGATTTTCGTACGTGTTGCACACTATACTTTTTCCACGACTGCGATTTTGCTTCATAAATGATCATTCGTATTATAAAATATATGCAAGGCGTGTGCAGAACAATCAGAAGCGTGTGCAAAGTAGACTTTGTACACGCTTCTGCATGGGAGCGTGCGCAATGTGCACTTTGTGCACGCTGTTTGCAATATGCGATTTTCAACGGTAGTTAGTAGTGTGCATTTGCTCATTTTCGAGGCACTGTTGTACCAAATTTGCCTCAACGCACAACAATAATATATTGTGCAACTAGTGTCGAAAATTGCACTTTTCACATGAGTGTGACGGTTTGTACACGAGGTGTAGGCGAGTGATAGTACGTCCCAAGAGTGTGAAAGGTGATTTTCGTACGTGTTGCACACTATACTTTTTGTACGACTGTGATTTTGCTTCATAAATGATCATTCGTATTATAAAATATATGCAAGGCGTGTGCAAAACTATTAGAAGCGTGTGCAAAGTAGACTTTGTACACGCTTCTGTATGGGAGCGAGCGCAAAGTGCAAATTGCTCACGCTGTCAGCAATTTTCGATTTTTAACGGTAGTTAGTAGTGCGCATTTGCTCATTTTCGACGCAGTGTTGTACCAAATTTGCCTCAACGCACAACAATAATATATTGTGCAACTAGAGTCGAAAGTTGCACTTTTCACACGAGTGTGACGGTTTGTACACGAGCCGTAGGCGAGTGATACAACCTCCCAAGAGTTATTTTCGTACGTGTTGCACACTATACTTTTTCAACGACTGCGACTTTGCTTCATACATGATCATTCGTATTATAAAATATATGCAAGGCGTGTGCAAAACAATCAGAAACGTGTGCAAAGTGGACTTTGTACACGCTTCTGTACGGGAGCGTGCGCAATGTGCACTTTGCGCACACTGTTAGCAATTTGCGATTTTTCACGGTAATTAGTAGTGCGCATTTGCTCATTTTCGACGGAGTGTTGTACCAAATTTACCTCAACGCACAACAATAATATATTGTGCAACTAGAGTCGAAAGTTGCACTTTTCACACGAGTGTGACGGTTTGTACACGAGGTGTAGGCGAGTGATAGTACGTCCCAAGAGTGTGAAAGGTGATTTTCGTACGTGTTGCACACTATACTTTTTCTACGACTGTGATTTTGCTTCAGAAATGATCATTCGTATTATAAAATGCATGCAAGGCGTGTGCAAAACAATCAGAAGCATATGAAAAGTGGACTTTGTACACGCTTCTGTACGGGAGCGTGCGCAATGTGCACTTTGCGCACACTGTTAGCAATTTGCGATTTTTAACGGTAGTTCGTAGTGCTCATTTGCTCATTTTCGAGGCAGTGTTGTACCAAATTTGCCTCAACGCACAACAATAATATATTGTGCAATTAGAGTCGAAAGTTGCACTTTTCACACGAGTGTGACGGTTTGTACACGAGGTGTAGGCGAGTGATAGTACGTCCCAAGAGTGTGAAAGGTGATTTTCGTACGTGTTGCACACTATACTTTTTCTACGACTGTGATTTTGCTTCAGAAATGATCATTCGTATTATAAAATGCATGCAAGGCGTGTGCAAAACAATCAGAAGCATATGAAAAGTGGACTTTGTACACGCTTCTGTACGGGAGCGTGCGCAATGTGCACTTTGCGCACACTGTTAGCAATTTGCGATTTTTAACGGTAGTTCGTAGTGCTCATTTGCTCATTTTCGAGGCAGTGTTGTACCAAATTTGCCTCAACGCACAACAATAATATATTGTGCAATTAGAGTCGAAAGTTGCACTTTTCACACGAGTGTGACGGTTTGTACACGAGGTGTAGGCGAGTGATAGTACGTCCCAAGAGTGTGAAAGGTGATTTTCGTACGTGTTGCACACTATACTTTTTCTACGACTGTGATTTTGCTTCAGAAATGATCATTCGTATTATAAAATGCATGCAAGGCGTGTGCAAAACAATCAGAAGCATATGAAAAGTGGACTTTGTACACGCTTCTGTACGGGAGCGTGCGCAATGTGCACTTTGCGCACACTGTTAGCAATTTGCGATTTTTAACGGTAGTTCGTAGTGCTCATTTGCTCATTTTCGAGGCAGTGTTGTACCAAATTTGCCTCAACGCACAACAATAATATATTGTGCAATTAGAGTCGAAAGTTGCACTTTTCACACGAGTGTGACGGTTTGTACACGAGGTGTAGGCGAGTGATAGTACGTCCCAAGAGTGTGAAAGGTGATTTTCGTACGTGTTGCACACTATACTTTTTCTACGACTGTGATTTTGCTTCAGAAATGATCATTCGTATTATAAAATGCATGCAAGGCGTGTGCAAAACAATCAGAAGCATATGAAAAGTGGACTTTGTACACGCTTCTGTACGGGAGCGTGCGCAATGTGCACTTTGCGCACACTGTTAGCAATTTGCGATTTTTAACGGTAGTTCGTAGTGCTCATTTGCTCATTTTCGAGGCAGTGTTGTACCAAATTTGCCTCAACGCACAACAATAATATATTGTGCAATTAGAGTCGAAAGTTGCAATTTCACACGAGTGTGACGGTTTGTACACGAGGTGTAGGCGAGTGATAGTACGTCCCAAGAGTGTGAAAGGTGATTTTCGTACGTGTTGCACACTATACTTTTTCTACGACTGTGATTTTGCTTCAGAAATGATCATTCGTATTATAAAATGCATGCAAGGCGTGTGCAAAACAATCAGAAGCATATGAAAAGTGGACTTTGTACACGCTTCTGTACGGGAGCGTGCGCAATGTGCACTTTGCGCACACTGTTAGCAATTTGCGATTTTTAACGGTAGTTCGTAGTGCTCATTTGCTCATTTTCGAGGCAGTGTTGTACCAAATTTGCCTCAACGCACAACAATAATATATTGTGCAATTAGAGTCGAAAGTTGCACTTTTCACACGAGTGTGACGGTTTGTACACGAGGTGTAGGCGAGTGATAGTACGTCACAAGAGTGTGAAAGGTGATTTTCGTACGTGTTGCACACTATACTTTTTCTACGACTGTGATTTTGCTTCAGAAATGATCATTCGTATTATAAAATGCATGCAAGGCGTGTGCAAAACAATCAGAAGCATATGAAAAGTGGACTTTGTAGACGCTTCTGTACGGGAGCGTGCGCAATGTGCGCATTGCGCACGCTGTTTGCAATTTACGATTTTCAACGGTAGTTAGTAGTCCGCATTTGCTCATTTTCGAGGCAGTTTTGTACCAAATTTGCCTCAACGCACAACAATAATATATTGTGTAACTAGTGTTGAAAATTGCACTTTTTCCACGAGTGTGACGGTTTGTACACGAGCAGTAGGCGAGTGATACAACGTCCCAAGAGTGATTTTCGTATACCTCAGTCACTTATTTTTGGCATCTCGTTACCTTTGAAACCTTCATTTTTTTATACCTATCTCTTTTCGGCACATGTTGAGAAGATACGATAAAAATGTCAAAGTCAGATTTCCAACGCCTACTTGACGGCAATAATAAGTGAATGGTTTATACGTGTTGCACACTATACTTTTTCCACGACTGCGACTTTGCCTCATAAATGATCATTCGTATTTTAACATATATGCAAGGCGTGTGCAAAACAATCAAAAGCGTGTGCAAAGTAGACTTTGTACACGCTTCTGTATGGGAGCGTGCGCAAAGTGCAAATTGCTCACGCTGTCAGCAATTTGCGATTCTCAACGGTAGTTAGTAGTGCGCATTTGCTCACTTTCGAGGCAGTGTTGTACCAAATTTGCCTCAACGCACAACAATAATATATTGTGCAACTAGTGTCGAAAATTGCACTTGTCACACGAGTGTGACGGTTTGTACAACGTCCCAAGAGCGATTTTCGTACGTGTTGCACACTATACTTTTTCCACGACTGCGATTTTGCTTCATAAATGATCATTCTAAAATATATGTAAGGCGTGTGCAAAACAATCAGAAGCGTGTGCAAAGTGGACTTTGTACACCCTTCTGCATGCGAACGCGCGCAATGTGCACTTACTTTCAACGGCAGTTAGTAGTGCGCTTTTGTTCATTTTCGAGGCAGTCGTAAAAAAATAATTTTTACTCGTTAAAGTTTATTGTTAGGTAAAAAAAACCTTTGAAACAATTAAAACCCAAGAAAAAGTCCAATTTAGGTCGACAAAAAATATCAAAGAACAAAACGTTCAATAAAACATAGCATAAAAAGAGACAAATGTAAAATAATATAGCAAATATATGTTTTATTTCGTGTTAAAACCGTATAAACAATCATAAATCATTAATATGGCTCGTGTTTTGGATATATTTTATATCTATTTTTTTATAAATAGGTGAGTTTTGTTTATCACTCACTTGTGTTGTATAATTTTCTCGTTTGGCCACGTCTTCCTTTGGTTTTGTGCAGTTTATATTCGTGTTGCACTGAGTGTGTCTCTCAAACGTGAAAATGCAATTTGCTGTCAGACTTGAAAAAGATTTCAATAGACGTCAAAATGTCAGTCTTTTACGGAGTAGAAGGTGTTTTATCGCCCTGTACCAAAGACTTATTTAGCCAACGCTTTGCTACCGTTTAAGTCAAAAACGACTGAATAGATATGTAGGTTTTTGGATGGGTGAAAATCAGCGTACGTGACTTCAGTCAGCACAACACGATAGTTCAAAATAGTAATAAAAAGCGTTTAAATACTTCCAAATACACTCTGTACTTCTAATAATCAAGAAATGAATCGACTATTATATATATAGCTTAAAAATTGGGCGTTGCAGTGTAATTATCGTAGATGTTGGTAAAATATGTCTCTCAAGATTTCAGTATGTAATTTTAAAATAGAGAGCTCGCTCTCTTTTTCCTTGTTTTTTTTCAGTGGTTTTCCTGGTTCCTTGGGGCAATGTAGCATATGGGGCCAAAAGAGTTTTGTAACAAAGTTGGTTTTATAGTATTCCTTGGCTGCATAAGAGTCATTATGATATTTTTCTATGATGAGGAAAATTGTTATGTGCACTGTGTCAAGGGCAAATAATGGAAAAAAGTCAATGTGAAAAAAAGTACGTTCCTTCCCCTTTCCCCTCATTTTGGTTTGTAAAAAATTTTTAACAAAAATAAATTTCCATTCGCGTTCTCACTATCTCTTTTTTCGTTTTTAGAGGTGTTGAAAAATTATCAGTGAACCATCGAAAATCGCGCGGCGTACCTAGCGTCCCGACGACGACGCGAGCGTCCTACGCTGCGTCGACGTCGTCGCAGGCGGCGGCAGCAGCAGCAGCAGCAGCACCAGGAGCAGAACATAAAGAACAACAAAATCAACACACCCCGGACGACCGACTGGATGCGGATGCTCGCAGGAGTTGCAGCGCCAGTTGTTTCGGTCCTCCAAAAGTGACATCGTTCGCGGGATAAAACGACGCCTTTCGTTTACGACGACGACAACGACGCACCTCCTCGACAGTGTATTGTTTCGAGTGATAATACATAGTGCTAAAGTACGGGACGCACCAATCCTGCAGCTCACGTATATAAGAGCAAATCGGTGTTTGCAAGGAAAGTTTTCAATTGCAGGGAACGGATTATACGGCTGGGTCCAGATGAGCGAGGAAGCTGCGACCGCATCCCGATAATATGGAGGGAGCGGCGGATCGGAAACGGTAAGGGGTGGGGTTGATGTTTGTTGTTGAGATTTGTGCACTCAAGAGTTTTTAAGGATTATTCAGGAAACTTAGACAAGAGACAATAAGTATATGGTATAAAGCATTTCTTATATTTTGATGGTTGGTAAACGATAAAAATGTTAAATAGAGGCAATTTTGGGAATAGAGGGGTGACAAAGACGAACGCTATGGGGGCACACGCCCCGTATAACCCATTCATTTATTTTTGACATTTCGTTACCTATGAAATCTTCATTTTTTGTTTCACTCACATGTTGAGAAGAAACGATAAAAACGTCAAACTCAAATTTCCAACGCCCTCTTGATGTTAATAATAAGTGAATGGTTTATATGTGGATAATGTCCTCTACAAGACCTTTGTTAGGCTTGCTCGCTTTTAAACTCTATTGCAGAAACACCAAGCAACAAAATTTTGAATTTCCTGCTTTCAGGGCATGGTTGAGTTAAATTAATCTTTATAAAACTGAATCAAAATATTGACCATAGTAAGTTATTCCAGCATAGACGCAAAATCCTGTGGGTTAAAAATACTCCTTTCGAGCTTGAAAATAAACAACACTTCTGTTTAGAGTTGGTTTTAGTTAGTTAACCCGAGGGGGCGTAATACCAATACCGCTTTAGTTACCCAACAAAATCAAAATGTCGCCAGAGCGGGTTCAATGCCATCGAATTTTCAGTCTAAGTTTAGCACTGATGATGGTGATAATGATAAATTATTTACACAGCCCGTTGGGAAGGAACATCAAAGAGCGATTCAAGAGGATGATGTGCTATTCCCGCATGTTGTTTACTAAGTCGGTTGCTGAGTTGGATAAGTTGCGTCTGGCTGATGACATATAGAAAGGGTTGAAGTTGAAAAAGTTAAACTTTTTGTTGCAAAGCGTACAATAATTTATTATATTGGCGTTGCTCTGACAAAAGGCGTTTTAAAATGGGCAAAAAGAGTCTTTGTCTTGCGCACAAAATGCAAAACGAAGATCAAGACTCTTGATGCAAGAACAAGAACAAATGCAAGAGCGCCCATGGAAAAGTGCAAGGGAAAACAAGATTGCGTTGCAAGATTCAAATTTTTTTAATTTAGTACCACAGTCTTTAAATTACAATGACCATTAAACTGCAGGTTATGCCGTGCGTTTATTTAAAAAAAAACCTCAAGCAGGCCATCGAATTAGAACAGTAGGTCTTCCTAAAAACAGTCGAAAATGTCATAAAAGGCTCCGATATTCATTTTTTTTTTATGAACTTATCTCAGACGAGAGTTCTAATTCCATGGCCTCCTACGAGTTTTTTTTATACACACCCTATACAGTTCATTTATTAAAAAAAAAAACGATCTGGGCCATAATGATTTGATGCGTGGTATATAATTTCCAGTCCCAAAATGGAGAGAGAATTGAGATTTTTCTTTCACCAACCTCCATCAATTGACAATAATCTCAATTATACTATGCTTTAACTGTAAAGAGATATTGGTGGTAAGCCTGCAACTTTTTATTAGCCTTTGCGGCGAGAAATTAATTTGTATTGGCCACGATGACGGTTACCCTGGTAACCGTGCTGCCAAGCCGGGTCAAGGTTTACTAAAACCGCCGTGCTTTTAGGATTGTGCTAATAAATGCACGAGTACCTTAGTTAAACAAAGAAATTCATTTAACATGCTCTAAACCTTCTTGATGAAGCTCAGAGTGGCTGCTCTGACGTAGGTTGACTTAACAAAAAATTACATCAACCACGTTGAGAAATCACTAATAAAGGATGAAAAAATATCAAAAATGGGACAACACTAAATAGAGCCTAAAACCAGACAGATTTATGTCCTGGAAACTTACCAAAAGGACAATTTTCATCCAAACAAGTCATACGTTCACTTTTAACCCATTTTCCCATAATTTTTGATCTGGCTTTTTAATCAATTTTATCTCAGACAAGACTTCTAATTCCATGGCTTGCTACGAGTTTTTTTATATACACCCTATACAGTTCATCTAATAAAAAAAATATATCTGAGCCTTAATGATTTGGTGCCAATTAACAATAATCTGAATTATACTATGCTTTAACTGTAAAGAGATATTGGTGGTAAGCCTGCAACTTTTTATTAGCCTTTGCGGCGAGAAGCGAATTTTCTATTGGCCACGGTGACGGTTGCCCTGGTGACTGTGCTGCCAAGCCGGGTCAAGGTTTACTAAAACCGTCGTGCCTATAGGATTGTGTTAATAAATGCACGACTAACTTAGTTAAACGAAGAAATTCAGTTGACATGCTCTAAACTTTGTCGATAAAGCTCAGAGTGCTGACGTAGGTTGAGTTAACAAAAAATTACATCAACCACACAAATTGTTAAAAAACCACTAATAAAGGAAAAAAATGATAAAAAATGGAACAACACTGAATGGAGCCTAAAACCAGACAGATTAATGTCCTGGAAACTTACTAAAAGGACAATTTTCATCCAAACAAGTCATACGTTCACTTTTAACCCATTTTCCCATAATTTTTGATCTGGCTTTTTAATCAATTTTATCTGAGACAAGACTACTAATTCCATGGCTTGCTACGAGTTTTTTTTATATACACCCTATACAGTTTATCTATTAAAAAAATAGATCTGAGCCTTAATGATTTGGTGCCAATTAACAATAATCTGAATTATACTATGCTTTAACTGTAAAGAGATATTGGTGGTAAGCCTGCAACTTTTTATTAGCCTTTGCGGCGAGAAGTTAATTTGTATTGGCCACGATGACGGTTACCCTGGTGACCGTGCTGCCAAGCCGGGTCAAGGTTTACTAAAACCGCCGTGCCTATAGGATTGTGCTAATAAATGCACGACTAACTTAGTTAAACGAAGAAATTCAGTTAACATGCTCTAAACTTTGTCGATAAAGCTCAGAGTGGCTGCTCTGACGTAGGTTGAGTTAACAAAAAATTACATCAACCACACAAATTGTTAAAAAATCACTAATAAAGGAAAAAAAATGATCAAAAATGGAACAACACTGAATGGAGCCTAAAACCAGACAGATTAATGTCCTGGAAAAGAAATTTACCAAAAAGGACAATTTTTATCCAAACAAGTTGTACGTTCACTTTTAGCCCATTTTCCCACAATTTTCTATCGTGATTTTTTATCACTTGTCAATTCCTTTTTCAGTTGAAAAAAAAATATGACAGATGATTGCAACATGGATGTAAGTTTATTTGAAGATAATTAATTATGTGTGTAAGCCTGAACCTCAGCACATCCAAGTAAATAGTGCAGACAACATACACAATGGCTCAAAAAAACATTTAATTTAAACTTGTTTAAATGGAACCCCTAAAGTATTATTCTTTGCAAATGAAGTAAGATTGTCAAATTTACTATGACATCATGTAGAATCTTTCTAAAAATTTACTTTAGACGTTTTTAATAAATGAGTGATTTAAAAACTGCGGTGTGAATAGATGGCCCCTTTAACCCCCTCATCACCTAATTCTTTAGAAGTCTAAAACTTTAAATAAAACTAAGAGTACGGTCCTGCATCACCGCACATTCCTTCTTTGTTGTGTTTTAAATTATGAACGAGGAACACATGTCGTAAAAGCTTTAATGGATCTGTTCTCATCATATTTAAAGCCACTTCCCGCTCTGTAAACGTTTATTTTTGTAGCACGTTGACAGATTCACAGATTGTTCCTTTCGTTCGTGTTCTCACTTTTTTTGACAATTTGTATTCAAAGTATAAGCGACTGGAAAGGAACTTAGTTTATGTTGTTTTTGCCCAAACTTAGTAAATTTTTTTTCAGGAGGACCACAACAGCTATTGGGGTAAATCCAACTGTTTTTTGCTTTTCTTGATGTCCTTTTTTGGATTGGTCCAAGCATTTCGATTTCGGAGATAGACTCCTTCGGTTGTAAGGCACTTTTACAATCGACGTTTTCGCCATTTTGTAAAAATTCACTTATGTCATACAAATTCAGTTGGTTACGTTCTTAGGGGATTTCAATCGTTGGTCAAAGGAAATTTTTCCTCTTTTTTCTCAATTTCCAACTTTGACATCCTATCACTTCTGAATGAATGGGCGGATTAGAAAGAATACAACGATTCTTTTCTCTTCTGGATGTCCCCTTTGTCCTCCCACAAACAAAAGTCCGATGGGTTTAATAATTTCGGAGAATGGTCCCTTCGATGGTCTACTTTTGGACACTTTTTGGCCATTTTTAAAAAACTTACTTATTGGCCTAATTTCGGTCTAATTCAGTTCGTTACGTTTTTAAAGAATTGCAATCTTTTAATTCAGATCAAAAACAACAAAAAAAAAATCTTGAATTCTTTTTTGATATTGACCAAAGGGGGTCTTTTTTGTCACTTCCGAAATTTAACCGCCTATAACGAGTGGACCAATTAAAATAAATCCAACGGTTTTTTCCTTTTTTTGGTGCCCTCTTTGTCCTCCCACAAGCGAAATACCCATTGGTTCAATATTTTCGACGATAGACTATTCAATTGTCGATTTTTAAACACTTTTAACACCACTTGTTTACCATTTTTTTACAATTTAAAAAAAAATCACTTTTGTGGCTAATTTAATTAGATTTAAGTTTCTTACGTTCTTAAGAGATTGCAAACGTCTCATTTCGATCAAAAAGTTCAATTTTCTTTAAACTGACCAAATTTGTACGTTTTTTCCTCAATTCTCACCTTAGGCCTTTAACTTTAAAACGATTGGAGTTTTTTTTGCTATTCTTGATGTCCAATATCCTGAATTAACCTGAATTATATATATATTAACCTTGTGAAAATGGACCACTTTATATACTTGTACTTGTATGCTCTGCCGTATTAATGAAAACCGTCTTTTCATAGTTATTACGTCGTTTTAAGTATTTCTTCAATTGTGAGTGTTGATGGTTGATGGTGTTGATTAGTTGAATGTATGTCTCCATAATATTTCTTTTCACTATCTTGAATTTATTGATTATTGACTTCTATCTCTAGGTTGAGTAGGCCATTAAGTGCTTGATACTGTTTTTACCAAAAATTGAATATATCACATCAGATGCAGGCAAATTTTCCTTTTTCTCATGGATTTTGTTTTTGGCTCACCTCGATCTTTAAGATTTCGACCTCTGCCTTCATCCACTTAAAGAGATTCAGGTTTTATCTCATGAACGATCCATCATTGCTTATTTTATAGTATCATTCATTGTTATGTTTGATAATTCTGGGATAAACATCAAAGGCAATTCTAAACGTTGGTCGTACTGGTTAAAAAATTACCTCTTTGTTTTTTAGGAGGAATGATGCTGTTTTTTATAGACCAATGAGGTAAGTACTAAAGTTGCGTTTCTTCCTCGGAGGTCATTTCCTCCCGATTTTTTCATTGCTAAAAATAGAAAAAAATCCTTCTAAGCCATTAGGATCACTCTGATTGTCAGACGTCAATATTTAACTACCCTCATTTGCACCGATATTACTTAAACCAGGCTTAAGTTAAGTTTTGTATTCAATATGAAAGATTGACACCCAAAACTCCACTTAACTTAAGCTTAGCTTAAACAACACAGGGCAAATGAGGGTTAAAAATATACACCGGAGTAACTTGTACAATTTGCATGGAGTTTAGGTTTCGATCCAAAAGCATCCACATCATGAATGGCCTCTAACACAAATAATATTCCGACCTTTTCACTCCAGCCAAACCCTTCTCTCTATCTCTCTCTCTCTCTCTCATTCATCCAGGACAAGAGATTTTGTTCCAGAATAACTACACAAACTCCCTTATATTCGTGCCGTTTCTGCCTATTTAAACAAGAACAGAGCAAGTAGGGCACATGAAAATTTAAGCCCTTTGAAGAGATTTCCCACAAGAAACTTTCGTAAGATGAGAGAGGCGCGGAGGAAAATAAAATGGCACCTCGCTCGGATATTTTCCATGTAGAGGGAGATAGTTCGGATGAATGATTAAGTAATTTAAGGAAAATGAAGGATTAAGCACTTCTCTTACCATTGCTAATGAAAATAAAGTTTAGGAAAATGGGGAACGCCCATAGTTTAGGAAATATCCGAACGTTCCTCTGATGTAGCTCAAACTGCCGCAAAATTATTAACAAAGAACCTGAAGATACCTAAAAGTAACTGAAATGTCGAAACGTTTGAAATACTTTACTTCATATTTGCAAACATAACAGCTTTTGAAAAATGGTACCACGAGTACCCATATCAAGGTTCCCATTTAGGATATATTGTTTGTGATTATGAAACGAATCCACAATTGAAATTTCAGTTTTATAGCCTTGATTGTTCCTGTTTTTTATTGGTCAACAAAAAAAACTAAAGTTAAATGTTGCAGCATTATTTGGGACACCGTATACTATTTAAAACAGAAATCAACGCTCTATTTATCATAAAACTACTGGAACTTACGCAATAAATTAACCTATATCAATTTACATGAAAAAATCCTAAAATTCTAGGTTACAACATTTTTTTGGGACACTTTATACTATCCAAAACGTAAATATATGCCCTATTTATCATACGACTACTAAAACCTACGAATAAAATCGATTACTATTGATTTATATGGGAAAAGTCGATATTTCTATAGTAAGTATATGAGGCTCTCTCCAACTGGCCCAAACACTTAAATTTTAAGATCAAAATCGTAAATTTCAGCCTTCAACAGCTTATATCACGTTTTAATGAAGATTTATCCGAAGAGTTATACGAGGAGCCTTAAAAGTAGAATAATTTTAGTGTTTTTTTAACAATTTGTGGATAAAATGGCGAAGGAATTAGTTCTCAGTAAATACTCATATATCAACACCAGACTCCTTGCATAATTATAAAATTGCTTTCATTGGTAAGAGTTAATAAAGCTTTCATCGCCTATGTCTAACATTTTATTCCGCCTTGCCTACGTACTAAATAATCCACCCTTTCTATGTAAAATACACACTGCTTATGGACCTTTTCTGCATTATCAGCATATATTAGCTTTCTGCATCATTTTTTGAGCCACCCTATACTATCTAAAACAGAAATCAACGTCCTATTCATTATAAAACTACTCGAAGTAACAAATAAAATTGATTAGTATAGATTTATATGACACATATAGAAAATTCTATCTTAAACATATGGGGCTCTCAAACCGGCCCAAAAAACTGAATTTTGAGATAAAAATCGTGCATTGCTGCCTTTAACAGCTAATATCTCGTTTCGATGAAGATTTATCAGAAAATGTATAAGGAGAGCAAAGGAAGAGAAAGAATAGAGCTACACGTAGAACCCATTTTCGAAGTTCTGCCTAGAACAGTAAATGAGCACGGGTGGCCCAAAAATAAGGTACAAATTTTGCACTTTTTTTTAATTTTCTCAAAAACCGTGAAAGCTAGCTTCTTTCTGATACATGCATCTGATAGCCCTTAATGATCTCTTCATATATCATATTAACCTGCATATCGAAAAACCGTACCGTTTCCACGATAAACCGAAAAATGTAAAAATTTCAAAACTTTCAAAGGGTCGTGAAAATTTTCAACCAAAATCGATTGTCATAGATTTTATCAAAAATAGTCTCGTATGAAAGAGGGGACAAAAATGTGTAAAAAATTTGCAATTTTGGAATTTTCAGTGATTTCCTTCCCCTTCAAAATGGCGCCTAAAACGTAATTTTTCCCACTCTTTATCGACATTTTAATACTTATATCTATTTAATTCAAAAACTAAGCATGGTATAACGATGCTATTGACACCGAGGAATAGAGCATTCTCGACCACAAAATACCTGCTTAATTTGTCGTTCAAGGTTTTTAATTTAGTTGAAGTAATCTTCGATCAAATAAAAACATTAGGTAAATTTTACAAAATTTTAACAGTTTTTCACTTTCTATAAGACTGTTATGAAACTAAGCAAAATGGTAATTAACGTTTTGAGCAGTATTTGAGACAACTCACACTTAATTGAGACACTGTTGTTCTATTGTCATAAATGGCTTTGCTATAAAATGGCAAAATTCACCTCCTATCAATGAGAAATTTAATCAGTTAAATCTCGGAACCTAGAAACGATAAAATCGAACAGTTGGTACCAGTCGAATGGACTTCGTTAAAGCTATTTTGTCAGTCATATACGAAAAACTGATTGTTTGGGCGTGGCACATTTATAAAGCAAAATTTGTAATAAAAGAGAATACCCTGATGATGGCCTATAGTAAGTGTAAAGTCGAAACGTCGGATATATTTGGTTTCAGCGCCCTTTAGCAACAGTCAGTAAGTTGTAGCAAAAAAGTGTCAATTTATTAAAAAAGTTTCCAAGATAGAACCTTTGGTACCCGCGGCAAGGTTCTGGACATTAGAGACCTCTAGCCCGTCCCATAAGGTAGCCACATACCAAATTTCAGCTTTGTAGCTCGAGCCGTTCGAGAGATATCGACTTAAAACCAAAACTTTTCAGGCGGCCATCTTGGATTTTTTGAAATGTCATTTTTAGCGAAATTTACACAAGGGAAACCTACCATTCGATTTTCAAGTCGATATCACCATCGGTTCATAAAACAGCTATAACCTAGCTACCCTCAGCTACATAGCTATGTCAGCTAGATTACCATTGATGGCACCCAGCGTCCAAAGTTGAACCATGTATCATTAACAGTTCTCTAAATATTAACGTTATTCAGCTACTGTAGCTATGATAGCTGAGTCGGCTATATCACAATTTATGATACCCCATAGGTACCTACCACCCAAATTTAAACTATGTACCATCAGTGGTACCCCAAATATGACGTAATCTACATTCCACCCATATAATACGCATTGCCCAACGTTTTTCTTGTGGGAAATACACGGGCAAAAGCCTGAAAACTTATATGCAAAATTTCGTTAATGGTACCCATGGGTTTGGTACCATAAATAAGGTTTCCACCCATGGCAACTTGCAGTCCATTCCCTAATAGACCATGGTACCAAATTTCAGCTCTCTAACTTTATTCGTTTCCGAGATATCCCCATTTTTTAATTACCCTGTCTACGCCGGCCATTTTTTTTTCGCCTCCATCTTTTATTTATGACGAAATCAATATTGTCCCATTTAAAAAGCATTGCACAATGTATTTCTTATGGGAAAGCCGAAGAAATGGCAAAAAAAAAATAACTACGCCCATGTTTGCCGAAAAATCGAAAAAATACATTTTTGCCGGAAATTTGTAACCGCCACTGTCTTGGCAAAAACCGCGTGGTCGAGCTTCGACGTCATCAGCCAAAAATGAATCCCGACACGAAATCTTCAAATCGACCAGTCTTTGTGAAAACGTCCTCGAGGACTGGGCATTTTGCAAATAATCTTCCTAGAAAAGTTCAAATTTTCCCCGGCCAGACAGTTTTCCACGCTTTTCGGCCGATTTTCCTTAGTCTGAGGCTTTAAAGTTAATGTTTACATTTCGGAAATCTCAGCTGTCAGATGCAGATGGGCGCGGCCGCCGAATGCTTCCGATTCACCCCATGGTGGACGTGATTCGGAACCATTCGGGATTTTCGGCCAAAATTTGAAAAATTTTGCATCTTTGTCTTCGAAATTCAATTAAGACCATTTCGCGACGTCCCAACGAAAAGTGGTTCCTAAGTCCCAAAAAGAAAACATTCCAAGGTATCCCCTGGGATAGAAAGCCATTGCATTAGATGCACGGACTCCGGACAAATATACCTCAAAGTGGCAATTTGAAATTTAAAGTTTAAAAATTCGTCAAAATTTCAAATTCAAAGCTAGGCCCTTGATTTTTGGCACGATCAAGGGCCCATGTGTGTACTACCTCCCTGAATTATTTGAGATTTTTTGCTGCAAAAATGTCGAATCTACAGGGTGAAATATGAGAAAAGTACACCAAAATTGGCAAAAAAATGCGGCACAGAAAAACTTTCGTAGCTTACTCGGTATAAGAGCTAGACCAAAACTAATAACTGGTTTTTTTTTCTCTTCACGTCTTTTAGTTGTCCATATACCACCGAAGCTCGACCGCTCCATAGTTTTCGTAAAAATCGCAAAAAAACCTTCAAATTTTGGACACTTTTCCTTAATTGTCTTTGGACATTTTTTTGACCACTCTATATTATGGTGACACCTTTGGCGGGATAGGACTAAAAGTAGCCAAGGATATGTCCTTTCCACCGGTACCATCCTTATTGGGCCAGTTGTCTAACTAAAGAGGTCCAGAAAACCCAAAAGTTGACCATTACAAAATTTTTTTCAAAAAACCATCACAACTTTGCGATTTTTTGTAGATTTTCTTATTTACTTATCGGAATTAGACTTCAAAATTTATCATCTACATATATGGGAAAATCTACCCATGGGGAGTCCTATATCCCATATATCCCCGGAGTTGCGGTAAAGCCGATAATGTTTTGGGCTTAAAAAAAAACCCCATTTTTTAACTTTGGTACATACAGACAAATCGACTAAATTTTTGAAAAGCCCATTTATTTCTGTACCTACGCCCCGTGATCGAAAATCCCGTCAATTGAGAAGTTTAAAAGTTATAAGCGTTAGAAGCCAAAAAATACCAAATATCTACAACCAAAATGTCAGAGTGACCGTCGCTTTATATCCTCACTGGCGTTCGGATAATAAACACAGTACCAGAGTCTACTACTTCGTTTAGTTCAGGTTAGTATTTTTTCTTAATAGTACTGTTACGCCCGGCCGTCGGTCCACAGAGATTCGGGCCGAAGCGGCAACGCCGAGCGACGATCGCGTCCCCGGGAACCCATCTAGACTAAACGAGAACCGGGAAGAGTCGCCTCCGTTCTCGAAAGTACGAGAGTGTGTTCAGGCCGGGTATATAAACTAGCGAGCCGCGCGAGATGGGATCGAATAGATAATGCAGAGCAGTAAATAAGCGAAATAAGTCAACCCGTATCCCGTAACAGTACAAACAAAAGGTTGTTTCACATCAGGTCGAGAAAAACTTGAAAGTTTCTTCGACTTCAAGTTGTAGCCAATCCAAGAAAAAATCGAAAAATCTCATTAAAGTCTTCTTAATAATATCCTATTTTCTATATGCTAGGCAATCAGCGAGTGGATAAAGAAGTTGATTGGGCCTATTTCCTCTAACCTGAACTAGGCCACGTAAAAGTTTAAAAAGGGTACGTAAGGGATTCCATGCAGGTGTTCTGTGATTGGATTTTACTGCGGTCGTAAATTTTTCAGGGTAAGCCCCCGGGCTCTTACCGACCCAGGACGGAAGTATAAATTATTGCCCGAAATGTAGAAAAGTGGGAAATCCTCGGGGTTGTAATAAACTTAGCCGATGAGAAGTTTATTTTTATTCGAATGATTTTGTTTGTGAACAATTTGGTGAACGTAATAATTGGAAGTGGATGGACAGAGCCAACAAATGCCCATATCTTCTAAAAAATCGGAACTGGAAGCCCGCCATTTTCAAGAAACTGATGACGTAATTTCATCGTCAGAGCAGCTCAAATGGCGAATCACAACTTGCTACTCACTACTAAACAGGAGGGCCTCTTATGACGCTGCTCTAGCTCGTTGGATTGGAATGACTTGAAAAGGTCATCCGGTGGTTTTTAGATATAAAAGCTGGTAAAAGATATCACACATATGGTCACAAATTAAAAATAACAAGTTGGTCAGCAAAAATCTTGAGTTGGTTGTTTATGGTGTGCTTTTGTCACACACGCGCGTCATTTTTTTTTTTCTTTTTTTTTTGCGTTTTTGGACCACGCGCGCGGTGCGCCCATAGTTTAGGAAATCCGAACGCTGTGGGCAGAGAGATATTAACTATTAACAAAGAACCTGAAGATACCTAAAAGTAACTGAAATGTCGAAACGTTTACTTTACTTCATATTCGCAAACATAACAGCTTTTGAAAAATGGTAAAAAACGTGCTAAAATTCATAAAAAGATATAAAATGGTACCACGAGTACCCATATCAAGGTTCCCATTTATGACATATTGTTTGTGAGTATGAAACGAATCTACAATTGAAATTTCAGTTTTATAGCTTTGATTGTTCCTAATTGTTTATAATAAGGGAATAAAACCTACAAAAAAATATTGATAAACAAAAAAACTAAAGTTAAATGTTGCAGCATTATTTGGGACACCGTATACTATTTAAAACATAAATCAACGCTCTATTTATTATAAAACTAATGGAATTTTCGCAATAAATTAACTGTTATCAATTTACATGAAAAAATCCTAAAATTCTAGGTTGCAACACTTTTTTGGGACACTCTATACTATCCAAAACGTAAATATATGCCCTATTTATCATACGACTACTAGAACCTACGAATAAAATCGATTACTATTGATTTATATGGGAGAAGTCGATATTTCTATATTAAGTCTATGAGACAACTGGCCCAAAACCCTATATTTTTAGATAAAATTCGTGAATTTCAGCCTTCAACAGCTTATATCGCGTTTTAATGAGGATTTATCCCAAAAGCTATAAGAGGAGTCAAAAAAGTAGAATAATTTTAGTGTTTTTTAACAATTTGTGGATAAAATGGCGAAGGAATTATTTCGCAGTAAATACTCATAAATATCAACACCAGACTCCTTGCATAATTAAAAAATTGCTTTCATTGGTAAGTTTTAATAAAGCTTTCATTGCCTATATCTAACATCTTATTCTGCTTAGCCTACGTACTTAATAATCCATCCTTTCTATGTAAAATACACACTGCTTATGGACCTTCTCTGCATTATTAGCATATATTAGCTTCCTGCATCATTTTTTGAGCCACCCTATACTATCTAAAACAGAAATCAACGTCCTATTCATTATAAAACGACTCGAAGTAACAAATAAAATAGATTACTATAGATTTATATGACACATATAGAAAATTCTATCTTAAACATATGGGGCTCTCAAACCGACCCAAAAAACTGAATTTTGAGATAAAAATCGTGCATTGCTGCCTTTAACAGCTAATATCTCATTTCGATGAAGATTTATCAAAAAACGTATAAGAACAGCTAAGGAAGTAGAAGAATAGAGCTACACGTAGAGCCCATTTTCGAAGCTCTGACTAGAACAGTAACTGAGCACGGGTGGCCCAAAAATAAGCTACAAATTTTGCACTTTTTTTTTAATTTTCTCAAAAACCGTGAAAGATAGCTTCTTTCTGATACATGCATCTGATAGCCCTTGATGACCTCTTCATACATCATATTAACCGGCATGTCGAAAAACCTTACCGTTTCCATGATAAACAGAAAAATGTAAAAATTTCAAAATTTTCAAAGGGGTAGGTCGTGAAAATTTTCAGCCAAAAAAGATTGTCATAGATTTTATCAAAAATAGTCTCATATGAAAGAGGGGACAATAATATGTAAAAAATTTGCAATTCTGGAATTTTCAGTAATTTCCTTCCCCTTCGCGCCAAAATCGTATTTTTGCCACTTTTTATCGACATTTTAATACTTATATCTCTATAATTCAAAAACTAAACATGGTATAACGATGCTATTGACACCGATGAATAGAGCATTCTCGACCACAAAATACCTGCTTAATTTGTCGTTCAAGTTCTTTAATTTAGTTGACGTAATGATCGATCAAATAAAAATATTAAGTAATTTTTACAAAATTTTAATCGTTTTTCACTTCCCATGAGACTGTTATTAAACTTAGCAAAATAGTAATTAACGTTTTGAGCAGTATTTGAGCAGACTCACACTTAATTGAGACACCGTTGTTCTATTGCAGTAAATGGCTTTGCTATAAAATGGCAAATGTCACTCTACCCCTAAAAATGAGAAATTTAATCAGTTAAATCTCGGAACCCAGAAACGATAAAATCGAACAGTTAGTGCCAGTTGAATGGGCTTCTTTAAAGCTATTTTGTCAGTCATATACAAAAAACTGATTGTTTGGGAGTGGCACATTTATGAAGCAATATTTGTAATAAAAGTGAATACCCTGATGATGCCCTATAGTAGGCTTAAAGTCGAAACGTCGGATATATTTGGTTTCGGCGCCCTTTAGCAACAGTCAGTAAGTTGTAGCAAAAAAGGGTCAATTTATTAAAAAAGTTTCCAAAATAGAACCTTCGGTACCCGCGGCAAGGTTCTGGAGATCAGAGACCTCTAGCCCGTCCCATAGAATGGCCACATACCAAATTTCAGCTTCCTACCTCAAACCGTTTCCGAGATATCGGCTTTAAACCAAACATTTTCAGGCGGCCATCTTGGATTTTTAAAAATGTAATTTTTAGCGAATTTTACATAAAGGAAACCTACCATTCGATTTTCAAGGCGATATCACCATCGGTTCATAAGACAGCTATAACCTAGCTACAGTCAGCTACATATAGCTATGTGAGCTATATTACCATTCATGGTACCTCAATGGGCACCCAGCCTCCAAAGTTGGGCCATGTATCATTAACAGTTCTCTAAATATCAACGGTACTCAGCTACTGTTGCTATGATAGCTACGGCAACTATATTACAATTTATAATACCCCGTAGGTACCTACCATCCAAATTTGAACCATGTACCATCAGTGGTACCCTAAATATAACCTTTTCTATATTCCTCCCATTTAAAAATCATTGCACAATGTATTTCTTATGGGAAATACACGTGCAAAAGCGTGAAAACTTATATGCAAAATTTCGTTAATGGTACCCATGGGTTTGGTACCATGAATAAGGTTTCCACCCATGGCAACTTGCAGTCCATTCCCTAATGAACCATGGTACCAAATTTCAGCTCTCTAACTTTATTCGTCTCAGAGATATCCCCATTTTTAAATTACCGAGTATACGGCGGCCAATTTTTTTTCGCCTCCATCTTTTATTTATGACGAAATTAATATTGTCCCATTTAAAAAGCGTTGCACAATGTATTTCTTATGGGAAATACACGTGCAAAAGCCTGAAAACTTATATGAAAAATTTCGTTAATGGTACCTATGGGTTTGGTACCATGAATAAGGTTTCCACCCATGGCAGCTTGCAGTCCATTCCCTAATGAACCATGGTACCAAATTTCAGCTCTCTAACTTTATTCGTTTCAGAGATATCCCCATTTTTAAATTACCCTGTCTACGGCGGCCATTTTTTTTCGCCTCCATATTATATTTATGACGAAATCAATATTATCCCATTTAAAAAGCATTACACAATGTATTTCTTATGGAAAATATACGTGCAAAAGCCTGAAAACTTATATGCAAAATTTCGTTAATGGTACCTATGGGTTTGGTACCATGAATAAGGTTTCCACCCATGGCAACTTGCAGTCCATTCCCTAATGAACCATGGTACCAAATTTCAGCTCTCTAACTTTATTCGTCTCAGAGATATCCCCATTTTTAAATTACCGAGTATACGGCGGCCAATTTTTTTTCGCCTCCATCTTTTATTTATGACGAAATTAATATTGTCCCATTTAAAAAGCGTTGCACAATGTATTTCTTATGGGAAATACACGTGCAAAAGCCTGAAAACTTATATGAAAAATTTCGTTAATGGTACCTATGGGTTTGGTACCATGAATAAGGTTTCCACCCATGGCAGCTTGCAGTCCATTCCCTAATGAACCATGGTACCAAATTTCAGCTCTCTAACTTTATTCGTTTCAGAGATATCCCCATTTTTAAATTACCCTGTCTACGGCGGCCATTTTTTTTTCGCCTCCATCTTTTATTTATGACGAAATCATTATTGTCCCATTTAAAAAGCGTTGCACAATGTATTTCTTATGGGAAATACACGTGCAAAAGCCTGAAAACTTATATGCAAAATTTCGTTAATGGTACCTATGAGTTTGGTACCATGAATAAGGTTTCCACCCATGGCAACTTGCAGTCCATTCCCTAATGAACCATGGTACCAAATTTCAGCTCTCTAACTTTATTCGTCTCAGAGATATCCCCATTTTTTAATTACCCTGTCTACGGCGGCCATTTTTTTTTCGCCTCCATCTTTTATTTATGACGAAATCATTATTGTCCCATTTAAAAAGCGTTGCACAATGTATTTCTTATGGGAAATATACGTGCAAAAGCCTGAAAACTTATATGCAAAATTTCGTTAATGGTACCTATGGGTTTGGTACCATGAATAAGGTTTCCACCCATGGCAGCTTGCAGTCCATTCCCTAGTGAACCATGGTACCAAATTCCAGCTCTCTAACTTTATTCGTTTCAGAGATATCCCCATTTTTAAATTACCCTGTATACGGCGGCCATTTTTTTTCGCCTCCATCTTTTATTTATGACGAAATCAATATTATCCCATTTAAAAAGCATTGCACAATGTATTTCTTATGGGAAAAAGGAAGAAATGGCAAAAAAAAAATATAACTACGCCCATGTCTGCCGAAAAATCGAAAAAATACATTTTTGCCCGAATTTGTAACCGCCACTGTCTGGGCGAAAACCGCGTGGTCTGGCTTCGACGTCATCAGCCAAAAATGAATCCCGACATGAAATTTTCAAGTCGACCAGTCTTTGTGAAAACGACCTCGAGGACCGGACATTTTGCCAATAATCTTCCTAGAAATGTTCAAATTTTCCCCGGCCAGATAGTTTTCCACGCTTTTCGGCCGATTTTCCTTAGTCTGAGGCTTTAAAGTTAATGATTACATTTCGGAAATCTCAGCTGTCGGTTGTAGTTGGGCGCGGCCGCCGAATGCTTCCGATTACTAGTTAGTGGCTGGCGAATCGGAACCATTCGGGATTTTCGGCCAAAATTTGAAAAATTTTGCATCGTTCGTTTCGAAATTCAATTAAGACCATTTCGCGACGTCTCAGCTAAAAGTGGTTCCTAAGTCCCAAAAAGAAAACATTCCAACGTATCCCCTGGGATAGAAAACCATTCGATTAGATGCGCGGTCTCCGGACAAATATACCGCAAAATGGCAATTTGAAATTTAAAGTTTAAAAATTCGTCATAATTTCAAATTCGAAGCTAGGCCCTTGATTTTTGGCACGATCAAGGGCCCATATGTGTACTACCTCCCTGAATTATTTCAGATTGCTGCAAAAATATGGAATCTACAGGGTGAAATGTTAGAGAAGTACATCAAAATTGACAAAAAATGCGGCACAGAAAAACGTTTGTAGCTCAACCGGTATAAGAGCTAGACCAAAACTAACAACTGATTTTTTTTTCTATCCACGTTTTCTAGCAGAAGCTGGACCGCTCCACAAGTCTAACTAAAGGGGTCCAGAAGGCCCAGAAGTTGACCATTACAAAATTTTTTTCAAAAAACCATCCCAACTTTGCGATTTTTTGTAGATTTTCTTATTTAAATTATCGGAATTAGACTTCAAAATTTATCATCTACATATATGGGAAAATCTATCCATGGGGAGCCCTATATCCCATATATCCCCGGAGTTACGGTAAAACCGATAATGTTTTGGGCTTAAAAAAAAACGCATTTTTGACTTTGGTACATACAGACAAATCGACTAAATTTTTGAAAAGCCCGTTCATTTCTGTACATACGCGCAATACTACAAAATCCCGTCAAATGAGCAGTTTGAGAGTTATAAGCGTTAGAAGGAAAAAAATACCAAATATCTACAACCAAAATGGCTCCGTTGGCTGCTCGTTATATATCCTCACTTGCGTTCGGACAAATAATTCCTTCTGGCTAATGTCAACTCATGTCTCCTAAGCCTGGGCCGATGAGGGCCTGGGAGCCGAAACCCATTATCGGCTTATTTAAACAGATTACCAATAACAATAAAAATTTACACAAAGCAATGTCTCATTGTTCCGAATTTTTCCCGGCCTTTAAGGTTCTATTCTCAAAGGGCTTCTCCCTTTTGTTTCGAATGAATGGTTGTAATTTTAGGCGTAAATGTAGACAAAGGAAAATTAGCAAAACTTTCCGCGTGTATTGTAGTCCGCGTCGTTTTGTCTGCCAGTCAACGATATGTCTCATTTGGGTCGGTTAAACTTTTTTTTTAAAATCGATAAATCAACTAGGCAAACTAATAGTATGTTATTAACCAAGGTAGGAAGGACTAAAGTCTGTAATAATTATTATTGTTGCTACAAACTCTCTTGTTGGCTTAGACAAAAAAATTATATTAGTAGTGCAACATCGCTCTGTATTATATAACAGTGTCCAACGTTTCGGCAGCAATGCCTTCATCAGGAAGAAATGCAATTAAAATATGTCGTTGGTTAAAATTTTTACTACGTTTTAATTATTAAAACAATTATATTGACATGCTCGTAAAAAACCACAACATACACACGACTTTTGTATTAACATCTTATTTTTATAAAATGTTATTTATTCTAAATAATTTAAATTTTTAATGATTTATAAATCACGAGGCTTCAATGAATTCATTTTTAAGTTTAATCATGTGGGTAGCAGAACGCTGACATTAAACATCTTAATTGGTTATTTGGAAAAATTTTACGATTTTAAACCATCATGGCGTGTCTCTGTTCTTATTTTCCCTTGTATTATATGTAAATTTAGTCATTTGTACATTCCTTTTTTTCAAGTGCTCTCCCTTCAACTGACAGACTTAAGGAAACTTAGAACAAACACTGCAACCTTTTGCCAAAAACCTCTATTACTGCCCTAGGTCAATAACGATGGTAACTAATCCTAGTAAAGCCTCGAACGTTGTTTCAACGTAGAATCATCGTTTGGTGCGTTGATTTATAGTTGTCACGTTCATTTCAGGTTGATATAAGCGATAGTGCACAATCATGACTTTCGACGTTAAATCAACGTTGTTAAAACGTGTTTTGATATTAGTTGAATTTATCCTGTTAATTAAATGTTGAAAATAGGTGACACGAATGCGCGATTGCGAAATGTCTTTTTCGCGTTCGGTTGATTTATAGTTATCTCTTTGATTTTAAGCTGTTGATTTTTGGTTGATTTTATCGAAAATGAACAACCATGTTTTTCGACGTTAAATAAACTTTGTTAAAACGTGTGTTGAATATGTTTAGATATTGGTTGAATTTATAATGTTGATTAAAAGTTGAATATAGGTTTACAAGTAAACGGCGAACGACCCAGATTCCTAGAACGAAGCTTAGAGGGGTAGGACGTATTGCCCCGATCCCCGGTGTTTGACATGACGTGATGTTCGTTGTTCGTTTCGTTTTGTTTGTTTACCGGTTTTTTAAACGTTAACTAGGTGGATTCGGCCGACCCCTTTCCAGGGTTAATTGTTATTAAGAGTAATTTTACTGTGAATTGTGCGAAATTCCTTTTCCATCATTGTCGGAAAAAGTGTATGAGGTAGGCATTACCCAAAAGTAAGTACTAAAAAAATGTAATTCTTGTTTTAAATTATTCCTAGTTTACAGTCAACCCCAGTCAACCCCTAAGTGCTGTCCTTCCTTTGGTTTTAAGTTTTCACATAAATACTTATCATCAAAAACGAATTTATTGAATATAACTATTTTACTAATGATTGTAATTAGCACCACTATTATATTCCCAAGCATTTTTAGTTTACAGTATTTGTCTTAAACTAAAATTAAAACTGATTAAACGGATTCACTAATTTTTATCGAACAAGTTTTAACTGGGTTCAAAGTTCAAACCCTGGTAAAACTCATTTGACATAAATTATATTCATGTAAATGGAAAAAAATAGATTTAAAAAACGTTGATTAAACGTTTTAAACAAGGTTAATGAAAACGTTGATTTAATGTTTTAACTAAGGTTGATAAATACGTTGAATAAACGTTTTAAGCAAGGTTGATTAAACGTTTTAAGCAAACGCAGATTAAACGTTTTAACCAAACGTTGATGAAACGTTTTAAGAAAGTTTGATAAAAACGTTAATTCAATGGACATAATTACGATGAAAAAACGTTTGGTTACAGGGTTTTTTTAACGTTGAATCAACGTTCGACTGTTTACTGGGATAAGTTTCTAGAAATCGGAGTTCTCTCTGTGTTTCAAAGTCAACTTCAGTGATATGTCTCCTTGAGACTCTGAGTTAATGTTGATACTTTGATGATTGTGATTGGTTTCCCTAACCACCAATTTAACTATAATCATGTTATTTTAGTGGCGAAAAGTCTCGATATTCTTCAAGAGTCTTTATGTTTTACACAGTTTCGAATGGCGCAACTCCTTTGACCTTGACAGCCATATCTCCCCCTTTAATGACCGGCACACGCACCTCAGCCCCAAAACCGGGAGACCGAAACGGCATAATTTCACGCACAACCACTCGAGATTATTACACACCGCGTGTCGTAACCGTTAATTACCGTCGTTTCCATGCATCCATCGAGCCCAGCCAGACGATCTTCCGCCAAAACATGCGTCTGATGGTTAGTTTTTTATACCTGCGCCCACCTGGTATCACGAAACTGCATTCGAGTGTGTGTATGTGTGCCCATCTCACGAATACGTACCCTCGAGGAGTCGTCGGTGGTACCGCTCGAAACCGCTATTTCTCAGTGCCGAAAAGGCTTTATTACCACGGTATTTCGAGAGTGATGCGCGTGTTGTGGTCTGGTGTAGTGGTGTACCATGACGTGCTTGTAATAATTGCAAGCTCTTTTAAATAAGTGGAGTATCTAAACAAATTAGTTTGTTATGAATGAATACCGGGTGAGTCATTATTGCGCACTTTTACTTCCAACAAGTTATTGTTTTTTGCGTTACGTCTTACATTTCAAGTTTGAACCCTAGCTAAGGTTCAAGCTCTGGTTTTGGCCGTATTTGTACATTGTTCGCTTAACCCTAAGTGGAGTTTACACTTGAGATGTAAAAGTGGTACCTCCTTAGTGGTATAAACCTGGTATAGTACCCTTTTTTCTATAACGTTTAATCCTCATATTTTCTTATCAAGTTTCCTGCAGATAAAGAAATCGTGCCTTTTGCTTCGAATATCAAAGCCTTCAACAACAAAATTCGTTCTTTTTGTGGCTACAGTTTAGTTAAGTACTTCTGAAAGCCAAAAAACATACTTAAGAATTCTGTAATCACAAATTTTTTCATGTAACTAGTTTTCAACAGTCCTTGTGTGTGTTGTGTTTTAGAGCCTTTTTTTTCAAAGCAATTTTCTTAAAAAATAGTTGCAATCTTAAAATTATTATTTTCTGTTCAACTGGAGTTTAAACCGAACTTGTAAAGTGGGCCTTAGAATAGTTCAACTTTGTTTTGGTTGGTTTTATGAGGCAGCACAACAATCTAAAACGTTTTTTGTTAAAAGCACCGTTTCCGAAGTTTGTGTGTGATATCAGACTTTTTTTTTTGGAACCCTGTATTATTTAATTTCACTTAAAAAATAAGTAAATAAACAAATAATATACAGGGTGGGCTTTTTAACTTAAAACATCAAGATGTCTCGATAACAAGTAGGGTAAAAAAATTGGTTTCAACTAAATCATCAAACAAATTAGGAACATATTTTTACATATCCAGGGTGGCCCAGAAAAGTGTGACGTCACATAGTATAATTTTTTTAAATAAGACACCCTCTACTTTTACTAGATCTCATTAGTTTCTATTGGATTTTACTTCGATGATAAACTGAAAGTATCTCGTATGGGTTTCATATATTATCTGTACACAAGAATTTGACATCTCGCCAGCCTTTGAAATTTGACTTATTTGTCAATTTTCTTGACATGAGGGAGATGGGGAGAGAAAAAATCAACATTCCAGGGGTACTAAGGTGCCAAAAATTCATTAATGGGAAATACTGCCGGCAATGATGTAAAATTTTCAGCTCCAATCAAGAGATCTAAGATCGATCAGAATCTAGTAAAGATACAGGATGTTCAATTTAAAAATATTACATTATGACGCCACGTTTTTGTGGTCTACCCTGTATACATAAAAATAAGCGCCTAAAACGGACTCTTCAGTCGTTGGAATTAATTTTGTTACTCTACTAGCATTGTCGATATACGGGGTGTTCATTATAAAATTTCATCTAGCAAGCTATGAAATTTTGACAGAAAAGGATGACATAATCAAAATAAATGGACTTTTGTTTCTCCATCCTTTTCTTTTGACATTTCACATTCCAAATAGCTCAATTTCTCCGAGACTCCTATTTAGCTAAAACTATAATAGATGTCTCTCGAAGATCAAATCCTAGAATATTTCAAATTTTTTAGAAATGGAGGAATTTTATTGCACCACCATCTACCTCCTTTCTATGTCTGAGTGATAAGATAAATAAACATAATTTGCAATGCCCTGCCGTTTTTCTTGACGGAATTACAGGACTGTATTTGGCGTAATTTGACTTTCTTTTAACGTATTTTTAAGTGTTTTGTGTTACACTGCAAGTAGTTTTGTTAAATACGTTATGCCGTACAATTAACTACCTAGCCGACCAGAAAATCACCTATAATGTGATTATATTGGCCTAAATAAGTGAGTGTAGATAAATGCCTAATATATGACCAGTATTAAACGTCATTGATGTGACTGAAATATGACTTTAAAAATATAACGTTTATTTCACGTAAAATTTTAATGATAAAAATTCATCTTTCGATTCAACCAAACCAATGACATTTAACAAACGTACAAAAAAACGTTAACAAATATTCGCAAAAGTCTGCGCTTTTTTTTGTAATACAGCACTAAAAATAATTGAGTATAAATCGGGTGTAGTTATCAATCAGCTATTCATAATTAATTAGACTGATCCTGCCTGCAACAAAAAACTTGTCTCCTCTTGTCGTTTGTGCAATCTCCAAAGAACGTAACAAACTCGATTCGAATTAAATTAACCTCTAAAGAGATTTTTTGTTTAAAAATGGTCCAAAAACACGATTCTAAAAGTGTCTAAAAATCGACCATCGAAAGGGTCTATCTTCGAAAATATTCCACCTACGAAACTTTCGATGTTGGAAGGTGAAAGACGACATCAAAAAGAGGAAAAAGCAGTTGGGATCACTCCAATCGGTCAAGGCGTCCTTAAGTTACAGACGTTAAAAGTATGATTAAAATCAATTAACAATTACATCGTGTAAAAGTGCAATTTTTTTTGTTTTTAGAGAAATTTTATTTTAAGGCAAAACCAGGCAAAATTGATTAAAATGTGTCTGTTGGGCCGATATAAGTGAAACTTGACTCAAAACACTTAAAAATAAAAATTTTGAGTTTTTCTCAAAGCGCGTAAAAAAGTCCAAACTTGAAGTGTTTTGAGAAATCAGGTTTTAACTAAAATTGATTAAAAATTATTCAAAGCATCTAAAATGCAAATTAATACTTTTTAACTTTATTTAAGATTTATTGATTAACTAATATAGCTAATTATAAGAAATTTAGGTTAAAATTAGAATTAAAGTAGGTTAAATATTAACCACAAATCAATAATTGCCAATTTTTTCATTTTTGAACCAAAATAAGCGAAAATTGACACAAAATACCTCGGAATGCCAATTTTGTGTTTATCAGGAAAATTAGGTTAAGATCAAGGCCAAAATTGATGAAAAATGGCTAAAATCTAATAAAAATACAAACTATAAGTATTCGAAGAAATTTCGGTTAGGATTGTGGCCAAAAAATGGCCAAAATGTACTCAAAGCATTCAAAGGTGCATACATTTTTTTTTAGAAAAATTCAAGTTATGATTAGAGTCAAATTGGGTTAAAGATTACTAATCTTTTCGTGAAATTTATGTTATAATAATTATGGCTACATTCTATTAACAATGACCCAAATAGTGAAAAAAATAAAATTGTGATTTTTTTTATGAAATTCAGTTTTGGGACAAAACCAGACTAAATTGATTCAAATCTTCCAATTTGTTGTTTTTCGTAAAACAAAAGTTTTGAATCAAAATAAGTTAAATTTGTCTTTCGAAATAAAAATTTGAAGTTTTCGATATAAATAGGTTAAAATAAAGACCAAAATCGCTGAAAAATAACTTAAAGTGGGTAAAAAGAGTAATTGGAATAACGAACTCTATTTAGGATTAAAGTCAAAATAATATAAAAGGTCTAAAACTTTGGATAAATTCAGGATAGAAATAAGGCCCATAAATGGGTTAAAAACGACCAGATTTTCTAAAAATGCAATTTTTTTATAATTTTGAAAAAAGTCAATTTTAGGACAAATCAGGCAAAATTTTTTCAAATCTTTTCATTTGTTGAATTTGGTAAAATTACATTTTTACAAAAACACCTCAAAATGCAAATTTGGTGTTTTTCAAGAAAGTCAGGCTAGAATCAAAGCCAAAATTGGTGAAAAATGGCTCAAAGCATGTACAAATACAAATTTAGAGTATGTGAAGAAATTCAGTTTGGGTTTATGGCCAAAAATGGCTAAATAGTCTCCACAATATCTATAGTTGCCAATTTTTTCATTTTGAACCAAAATAAGCGAAAATTGACACAAAATACCTCGGAATGCAAATTTCGTGTTTTTTCAAGAAAATTAGGTTAAGATCAAAGCCAAAATTGATGAATATGACTAAAAGCGAACAAAAATACAAACTGTGGCCAAAAAATTGTTAAAAAATAATAAAAGCACTTAAAGGAGCACATTAAATTTTTTTTTAAAAAAAATCAGGTAATGATTAGCGTCAAAATGAATTAAAAATTGCTTAAGTCATCTAAAAATGTAAATTTGGAATTTTTACAAAAATGCAGTTAAGATTCGGGCCAAAATTGGTTAAAAATGACTCAAAATGTCTAATATGTAAATGAGGAATTTTTCGAGAAATTCTAGTAAAGGTTAAGATCCAAATGAAACAAAAATTATTCCAAGGGTTTAGAAATGCCAATTGGAACTTTGTGGAAAATTGTACGTTAGAATTAGGGCCAAAAGAGGTTAAAAATAACGCAAGGCGACTCTAGTGTGCAAATGTAGAGATTCCCGTGAAATTTATGTTGTAATAAGGGCTAGATTCAATGGGTTTCGTGCACATGACGTCCTTTTGCCAGAATTTTAGCAAATATAACCTCACTTGTTTGCAATAAAATTGGTCTTTTTGCATTAATTTTAAATCCTACTAAGGCCTTTTTGGGGGATCCAAACTCTAAATTTAGTTATGTTGATGCAGAAGTACACAAATACAGTATATTTTTTGTTTTCAACCAATGTAGTCACGTGCCGCACGAAACCCATTAACAATGACCCAAATAGTCAAAACCTAAAATTTTGATTTTTTTTATGAAATTAAGTTTTAGGACAAAACCACACTACATTAATTCAAATCTTTTAATTTGTTGTTTTTGCAAAATTTTTGAATTAAAACAAGTGAAATTTGGAGTTGATTTTGGAGTTTTTCGATAAAAATAGGTTAAAACAAAGACCAAAATCGGTGAAAAATAACTTAAAGCGGGTAAAAAGAGTAATTTGCAGTGCTTGGAGTAATTCAGATAAGAACTAGGTAAAAAGAGAGAAGTGACAAAAAAAAGACTCAAAGAATTTAAAAATGCAAATTTAGAGCTTGTGGAATAACTCTATTTAGAATTAAGGCCAAAATAATATAAAAAGTCTCAAAACTTTGGACAAATTCAGGTTAGAAATAAGGCCCATAAATGAGTTAACAACGACCCAGATTGTCTAAAAATGCAATTTTTTTTATAATTTTGAAAAAAGTCAATTTTAGGACAAATCAGGCACAATTGTTTCAAATCTTTTCATTTGTTGAATTTGGTAAAGTTACATTTTTGGACAAATAAGCAAGATTTGACTGAAAACACCTCAAAATGCAAATTTGGTGTTTTTCAAGAAAGTCAGGTTAGAATCAAAGCCAAAATTGGTGGAAAATGGCTCAAAGCATGTACAAATACAAATTTAGAGTATGTGAAGAAATTCAGTTTGGGTTTATGGCCAAAAATGGTTAAATAGTCCCCACAATATCTATAGCTGCCAATTTTTTTATTTTGAACCAAAATATGCGAAAATTGACACAAAATACCTCGGAATGCAAATTTCGTGTTTTTTCAAGAAAATTAGGTTAAGATCAAGGCCAAAATTGATGAAAATAGCTAAAAGCGAACAAAAAAAAACTGTAGCCAAAAAATTGTTAAAAAAATACTAAAAGCATTTAAAGGAGCATATTAATTTTTTTTTTTTTAAATCAGGTAATGATTAGTGCCAAAATGGATTAAAAATTGCTTAAGTCATCTAAAAATGTAAATTTGGAATTTTTACAAAAATGCAGTTAAGATTCGGGCCAAAATTGGTTAAAAATGACTCAAAATGTCTAATATGTAAATGAGGAGTTTTTCGAGAAATTCTAGTAAAGGTTAAGGCCCAAATGAAACAAAAATTATTCAAAGGGTTTAGAAATGCCAATTGGAACTTTGTGAAAAATTGTAAGTTAGAATTAGGGCCAAAATAAGTTAAAAATAACGCAAGGCGACTCTAGTGTGCAAATGTAGAGTTTCCCGTTAAATTTATGTTGGAATTAGGGCTACATTTAATGGGTTTCGTGCACATGACGTCATTTTGAAAGAATTTTCTGCAAATATAACCTCACTTGTTTCCAATAAAATCGGTCTTTTTACATTAATTTTAAATCCTACTAAGGCCTTTTTGGGGGATCCAAACTCTAAATTTAGTTATGTTGATGTAGAAGTACACAAATACAGTATATTTTTTGTTTTCAATCAATGTAGTCACGTGCCGCACGAAACCCAATAACAATGACCCAAATAGTCAAAACCTAAAGTTTTGATTTTTTTTATGAAATTAAGTTTTAGGACAAAACCAGACTACATTAATTCAAATCTTTTAATTTGTTGTTTTTGCAAAATTTTTGAATTAAAACAAGTGAAATTTGGAGTTGATTTTGGAGTTTTTCGATAAAAATAGGTTAAAACAAAGACCAAAATCGGTGAAAAATAACTTAAATCGGGTAAAAAGAGTAATTTACAGTGCTTGGAGTAATTCAGATAAGAACTAGGTAAAAAGAGAGAAGTGACAAAAAAAGACTCAAAGAATTTAAAAATGCAAATTTAGAGCTTGTGGAATAACTCTATTTAGAATTAAGGCCAAAATAATATAAAAAGTCTCAAAACTTTGGACAAATTCAGATTAGAAATAACTTTAAAAACGACCAGATTTTCTAAAAATGCAATTTTTTTATAATTTTGAAAAAAGTCAATTTTAGGACAAATCAGGCAAAATTGTTTCAAATCTTTTCATTTGTTGAATTTGGTAAAATTACATTTTTGGACAAATAAGCAAGATTTGACTGAAAACACCTCAAAATGCAAATTTGGTGTTTTTCAAGAAAGTCAGGCTAGAATCAAAGCCAAAATTGGTGGAAAATGGCTCAAAGCATGTACAAATACAAATTTAGAGTATGTGAAGAAATTCAGTTTGGGTTTATGGCCAAAAATGGTTAAATAGTCCCCACAATATCTATAGCTGCCAATTTTTTCTCATTTTGAACCAAAATAAGCGAAAATTGACACAAAATACCCCGGAATGAAAATTTTGTCTTTTTTCAAGAAAATTAGGTTAAGATCAAGGCCAAAATTGATGAAAATGGCTAAAAGCGAACCAAAAAAAAAACTGTAGCCAAAAAATTGTTAAAAAAATACTAAAAGCATTTAAAGGTGCATATTAAATTTTTTTTAGAAAAAATTAGGTAATGGTTAGCATCAAAATTGATTAAAAATTGCTTAAGTCATCTAAAAATGTAAATTTGGAATTTTTACAAAAATGCAATTAAGATTCGGGCCAAAATTGGTTAAAAATGACTCAAAATGTCTAATATGTAAACGAGGAGTTTTTCGAGAAATTCTAGTAAAGGTTAAGGCCCAAATGAAACAAAAATTATTCAAAGTGTTTAGAAGTGCCAATTGGAACTTTGTGGAAAATTGTACGTTAGAATTAGGGCCAAAAGAGGTTAAAAATAACGCAAGGCGACTCTAGTGTGCAAATGTAGAGTTTCCCGTTAAATTTAAGTTGGAATTAGGGCTACATTTAATGGGTTTCGTGCACATGACGTCATTTTGAAAGAATTTTTGCAAATATAACCTCACTTGTTTGCAATAAAATTGGTCTTTTTGCATTAATTTTAAATCCTACTAAGGCCTTTTTGGGGGATCCAAACTCTAAATTTAGTTATGTTGATGCAGAAGTACACAAATACAGTATATTTTTTGTTTTCAATCAATGTAGTCACGTGCCGCACGAAACCCAATAACAATGACCCAAATAGTCAAAACCTAAAGTTTTGATTTTTTTTATGAAATTCTGTTTTAGGACAAAACCAGACTAAATTGTTTCAAATCTTTTAATTTGTTGTTTTTGAAAAAAAAAATTTGAATGAAAACAAGTGAAATTTGGAGTTGATTTTGGAGCTTTTCGATAAAAATAGGTTAAAACAAAGACCAAAATCGGTGAAAAATAACTTAAAGCGGGTAAAAAGAGTAATTTGCAGTGCTTGGAGCAATTCAGATAAGAACTAGATAAAAAGTGAGAAGTGGCAAAAAAAAGACTCAAAGAATTTAAAAATGCAAATTTGAAGCTTGTGGAATAACTCTATTTAGGATTAAGGCCAAAATAATATAAAAGATCTAAAACTTTGAAGAAATTCAGGAAAGAAATAAGGCCCATAAATGGGTTAAAAACGGCCAGATTGTCTAAAAATGCAATTTTTTATTATTTTGAACAAAGTCAATTTTAGGACAAATCAGGCAAAATTGTTTCAAATTTTTTTTCATTTGTTGAATTTGGTAAAGTTACATTTTTGGACAAATAAGCAAGATTTGACTGAAAACACCTCAAAATGCAAATTTGGTGTTTTTCAAGAAAGTCAGGTTAGAATCAAAGCCAAAATTGGTGGAAAATGGCTCAAAGCATGTACAAATACAAATTTAGAGTATGTGAAGAAATTCAGTTTGGGTTTATGGCCAAAAATGGTTAAATAGTCCCCACAATATCTATAGCTGCCAATTTTTTCTCATTTTGAACCAAAATAAGCGAAAATTGACACAAAATACCTCGGAATGAAAATTTCGTGTTTTTTCAAGAAAATTAGGTTAAAATCAAGGCCAAAATTGATGAAAATGGCTAAAAGCGAACCAAAAAAAAAACTATAGTCAAAAAATTGTTAAAAAAAATACTAAAAGCATTTAAAGGTGCATATAAAATTTTTTTTAGAAAAAATTAGGTAATGATTGGCATCAAAATTGATTAAAAATTGCTTAAGTCATCTAAAAATGTAAATTTGGATTTTTTACAAAAATGCAGTTAAGATTCGGGCCAAAATTGGTTAAAAATGACTCAAAATGTCTAATATGTAAACGAGGAGTTTTTCGAGAAATTCTAGTAAAGGTTAAGGCCCAAATGAAACAAAAAATTATTCAAAGGGTTTAGAAATGCCAATTGGAACTTTGTGGAAAATTGTACGTTAGAATTAGGGCCAAAATAGGTTAAAAATAACGCAAGGCGACTCTAGTGTGCAAATGTAGAGTTTCCGTGAAATTTATGTTGGAATTAGGGCTAGATTCAATGGGTTTCGTGCACATGACGTCCTTTTGCCAGAATTTTAGTAAATATAACCTCACTTGTTTGCAATAAAATTGGTCTTTTTTTATCTCTTATCTATTTTTTTTATAATTTTGAAAAAAGTCAATTTTAGGACAAATCAGGCAAAAGTATTCCAAATCTTTTAATTTGTTGAATTTGGTACAATTACATTTTACCAAATTCAACAAATCCAAATGCAAAATTGGTTGAAAATGGCTCAAAGCATGTGAAAATTACAAATTTGGAGTATGTGAAGAAATTCAGTTTGGGAGTATGGCCAAAAATGTTTAGAAACCATTTAAAGCTGCATATAAAAATGTTTGGAAAAATTCAGGTTATAATTAAAGTAAAAATGAGTTAAAAGTTATAGACGGAGTCTAGAAACTTAAATTGAACATTTTGCAATAGGCAGGTGAAGATCAGAGCCAAAATGAGTTAAAAATGACTTCAAAAGTCTAATATGTCAAAGAGGAATTAGGGCTAAATTCAATTGTCATTTTCAAAAAAAATTCTCGAAATTCCGTTTTTGATCGGAATGGCACTCTAAGAACGTGACAATCTCAATTCGAATGAAATTAACCTCTAAAATAACGAAATTCTAAAAGTGCTTTATTAAAATTGACCACCGAAGGGGTCTATCCCCGAAAATATTCCTACGGAACTTCCGATGGTGGGAGGTGAAAGAAGACATCTAAAAGAGGTAAGGACAGTTGGATTCACTCCAATCGGTCGAAGCCTTCTCAAGTTACAGTCGGTCGAAGTTGAAAATTGAGAAAAAAGTCGTAATAACCTCACCACTAAGAGAAAAGGATGGAAGGACAAATGTCCATTTACTTTGATTATGTCATTTTTTTCCGTCTTAAAAAATTTATAGCCTTGTAGTTGAAGTTTTGTAATGAACATGGTACATCCCAGTGCAATCATTCTAAGAATGATATTTGGGTACCATATTTACCTCTCTTCTAAACGGGCTAAAAATAGTTTTCGAAATGTTTTAACCAACTAATGAAAAATCGATATGGCGCGATTTACCAGATTCCTTCGCAAAATCTTCAAACCTAAATATGACATATTTCTGACTTTAGTACCGTCGCAGGCCCCAGATGTCGCCTATGTATTCTGCGACGTTTGAGGGTAGAGAATTTGGGAGCGTTAGATTGTATGACTAGGTATATATAGACAATGCTACTAGTTCTAAGAGATAACTGGCTGTCTCAAGTTAAAAAAAAAACCACCCTGTATAACATACTCGTATGCTACATTACGATTTCTTTTGTTTCAGGTTCTCTCGTTAAGTGACTAGTGATAAAGTGTCCAGTGTTTGTTTTTTCGACAAAAAGGAGACTAAACTTCGCCGTAACCCTGGGTGGTACCGTGACGAAAATGGAAAACAACTCCGTTTCGCCTATGCCGGAGCAAAACGCGCAGGCGCCCATCGCGGAGTTCGACAAAACTCCCCCCACCCCGCCCGAGGAAAACTTGCCGATGGCCGATTTGCCCCCGCCACCCACCACAGTGAATATACAGGAGGAGAAGGAGAAAGAGGCGCAAGCTGAAGGGTAAGTTTTTAGAAGAAACTGACCGATCAGAGACTCATTCCACCCTTCTTCTTGATGTCTTCTTTTACCTCCCAGAAACAAAAGTTCCATGGATTGAAAAATTTTGAAGATATACCCCTTCGGTGGTCGATTTTGTCGTCGAAATGGGTCGATTTGCAATCGATCCATTCTGAAATTGACCAAAAGGATGAAAATTTATATTATTACGTCTTTTTTCTGAATTTCAAATTTGACCCCCTGTAAATTTAGAAATAATGCACAGATCAGAAAAAATACAACTGTTTTTTCGTCTTCTTGCTGTCTCTTTCTCATACTGTAAACGAAGGTCCCTTTGGTTCAATAATTTTGGAGCTAGACCCATTCGGTGGTCAGTTTTTGGGCACTTTTAGAATCGGCATTTCCGACATTTTTTTAAAAACTCATTAAATGAGCTAATTTTACTCGAATTGAGTTTGTTACGTTCTTATGGTGTTTCAATCGATCCATTCTGATCAAAAACAGCATAAAAAAATTATATATATTTTTTGAAATTTGGGGTATTTTTTCTCAATTTTCAACTTTGACCGCCTGTACCTTTCGAACGAATGCACCGAGCTGAATGAATTCAACTGGTTTTTCATCTTCTTGATATCCTCTTTCTCCTACCACAAACGACACTCCCATTGGTTCAAGAATTTCAGAATAGTGTGTTTATACCTCTTTCTCCCACCACAAAACGAAAGTCCTAATAGTTTAATTATTTTGAAGTTAGAGTAAGCAGTTTCAGCATTTTTAGAACCCACCTGTTTTCAACTCAGTTTTTTTTTTATTTTTTTTTCTGTTTCTCAACCTCAAAAAAATTGGAGCTCTTGTGTCCATCTGGCGCTGCTTTCCTAAAAGATAAGTTCGGAATAATGGCAATAAAAACTGAAACTACCACATTTTGGTCTTATTCCTTAGTTTCTTCCTGAATGTTTGTTCTGAACTTAAACGTAATTATTTATAGTTTCTGAGATACAGACGGCATCGGTTTTAGTAGCTCACACGGCTAAATATATGGAATTCATGGTAGGTTTATTAAAACATGGGTTCTGTGTTTAATTTGAAACAAATAATTTAACGTCCAATGAGACATAAGCTAAAAATAAAAAAAAATAAGTGGTACTGTGGTCAAAAGTCAACATGGTGCGGATCCTAAGCTCATCATTCTTAGTACCCAAGTAGTATTGTATAACCAAATAGCATTAATGTCCAAAAGTTAGTCATAAAGTAGTAAAAAAAAGCAAGGATTTGGTTATTATTTGGCCATTTGGGTAAGATAAATTTGGCCATAAAATCTCATCTATTGCCAAGATTTGGTCATAAAGTAGCATTTTTCTTATTAGCAATAATTTGGCAAAAATTTTGGTAAACATTATATTTTTTCGCCTGGTTAAAATTTCTGAATATTTACAGGATAAAATGTCTACTTTATTGGAGTAATTTTGTGACTTTTTAACCAAAAATACAGCGTGTCTTTTTTAAGTGCGTGCAGTATTGCTATCTCCGAAACGGCTGTTGTTACAAAGTCCGTTAAATTAGCAAAAAGTTGACTTTTGTAGAGCCTGTTTAAAAAACGTTCACAGGGTTGCCACATTTCGAGTAGTTTCTGAAATATTTAGAAAAATCTAAAAAATGCTTAGAAGTTACAGAAGAATGATAACGGTTTCTGGAGTTGCTGGAGTAAAATTCGATTTTGTTTAAGGTTAATAAGTTTTTAAATATGCTTTGGCATTTGGTTGAGGGTAAAGTTGCTACTTTATGGCTATCTTATAACAATATTCCGTGGCTTACATAAATTAGCTATTATTTCCAAATTTTGTAGTAATTTTGGTTAAAACAAGTTTTAGCTATACAGCGTGTCTTTTTTAAGTGCGTGCAGTATTGCTATCTACGAAACGGCTGTAGTTACAAAGTCGGTTAAATTAGCAAAAAGTTGACTTTTGTAGAGTCGGTTTAAAAAACGTTCACAGGGTTGCCACATTTCGAGTCGTTTCTGAAATATTTAGAAAAATCTAAAAAATGCTTAGAAGTTACAGAAGAATGATAACGGTTTCTGGAGTTGCTGGAGTAAAATTCGATTTTGTTTAAGGTTAATAAGTTTTTAAATATGCTTTGGCATTTGGTTGAGGGTAAAGTTGCTACTTTATGGCTATCTTATAACAATATTCCGTGGCTTACATAAATTAGCTATTATTTCCAAATTTTGTAGTAATTTTGGTTAAAACAAGTTTTAGCTATACAGCGTGTCTTTTTTAAGTGCGTGCAGTATTGCTATCTACGAAACGGCTGTAGTTACAAAGTCGGTTAAATTAGCAAAAAGTTGACTTTTGTAGAGTCGGTTTAAAAAACGTTCACAGGGTTGCCACATTTCGAGTCGTTTCTGAAATATTTAGAAAAATCTAAAAAATGCTTAGAAGTTACAGAAGAATGATAACGGTTTCTGGAGTTGCTGGAGTAAAATTCGATTTTGTTTAAGGTTAATAAGTTTTTAAATATGCTTTGGCATTTGGTTAAGGGTAAAGTTGCTACTTTATGGCTATCTTATAACAATAGTCCGTGGCTTACATAAATTAGCTATTATTTCCAAATTTTGTAGTAATTTTGGTTAAAACAAGTTTTAGCTGTACAGCGTGTCTTTTTTAAGTGCGTGCAGTATTGCTATCTCCGAAACGGCTGTAGTTACAAAGTCGGTTAAATTAGCAAAAAGTTGACTTTTGTAGAGTCGGTTTAGAAAACGTTCACAGGGTTGCCACATTTCGAGTAGTTTCTGAAATATTTAGAAAAATCTAAAAAATGCTTAGAAGTTACAGAAGAATGATAACGGTTTCTGGAGTTGCTGGAGTAAAATTCGATTTTGTTTAAGGTTAATAAGTTTTTAAATATGCTTTGGCATTTGGTTAAGGGTAAAGTTGCTACTTTATGGCTATCTTATAACAATATTCCGTGGCTTACATAAATTAGCTATTATTTCCAAATTTTGTAGTAATTTTTGGTTAAAACAAGTTTTAGCTATACAGCGTGTCTTTTTTAAGTGCGTGCAGTATTGCTATCTCCGAAACGGCTGTAGTTACAAAGTCCGTTAAATTAGCAAAAAGTTGACTTTCGTAGAGTCGGTTTAGAAAACGTTCACAGGGTTGCCACATTTCGAGTGGTTTCTGAAATATTTAGAAAAATCTAAAAAATGCTTAGAAGTTACAAAAGAATGATAACGGTTTCTGGAGTTGCTGGAGTAAAATTCGATTTTGTTTAAGGTTAATAAGTTTTTAAATATGCTTTGGCATTTGGTTAAGGGTAAAGTTGCTACTTTATGGCTATCTTATAACAATATTCCGTGGCTTACATAAATTAGCTATTATTTCCAAATTTTGTAGTAATTTTGGTTAAAACAAGTGTTAGCTATACAGCGTGTCTTTTTTAAGTGCCTGCAGTATTGCTATCTCCGAAACGGCTGTTGTTACAAAGTCCGTTAAATTAGCAAAAAGTTGACTTTTGTAGAGTCGGTTTAGAAAACGTTCACAGGGTTGCCACATTTCGAGTAGTTTCTGAAATATTGAGAAAAATTTAAGAAATGCTAAAAATTTAAATCTCCTATTTCAAAAAAACTATTGATGACACAAAACAAGTTTAAATTATGAAGTTTTCCTACACTCTCATATGATATCTCGATTAGCTTCGTGTAACGCTTACCAACCTAGTTACCGGTATAAAGTTATTTTTTTTAAATACAGACCTGGATTTTTTTTCATAATTTGAAAGTTCTTTTTATTCTTAATATAACGGCGTATTACACGATTAGGGTTTTAAATGTTTCGACCAGTTAAATCCATCATCAAGGTATTCTATCTAAATTCGATCCTGTTTATGGAGTAATGAAAGTTAATACTGTGTTTTTCTTCAGTAAATGCGTCAGGATAATTACCATCAATACTTGCAATGCTTTTAGTGCCTTAAAGAAAATTATTACAAAAATTAAAAGAAAGGAATCTTATTATTGTGCTAATATGAACAAGATACGTATTTTAGAAATGAAGCGACGACTTAATGCTATTTATTTTGTAAACCACTATTGCGAAATTAAATGTTCAAATTGTCATCCTTGGTGTCTAAGGCACAGCCTTGTAGGTATAGTTGTTATTCCCTGTACTCCAAAAACAATTATTTCAATCAAAAACTAAGAAAGCATTAAATTTCTAAATAAAGCGACTTTTCAGCCAAAAAAGGAATTAAACAAATCCGTTCAGTAGTTTTGCCAAAAATAATGATTAAGCATTTGGTAATTTTTATGTGATGCGTTAATTTAGTTGACGAGTTTATTAAATTTCTTAAATTAATTGTGATAAAAAAATGCCAGTTAATTGGCCTCCTAGGTCCCCTGATATAACTCCTATGGATTTTTCTATTTGGGGTTTTATAAAGAATGATATGTACGAAAGTGCGCCACAAGATGTGGAGGATTTGAAAAGGAAAATTCAAATGGCTTGTAATAAAATTACGCCACAAATGTTAGAAAACGTCCAGGCCAATATTAAGAAGAGGGCAAGGTATGCCTAAGAAACCAAGGAAGACAATTTGAGCATTTAATTTCTTAAAACATTAGTTGTTTACAAAATAGGTCAAAATATTAAGTCATCGCTTCATTTCTCACATAAGTATCTTGTTCATATTAGCACAATGATTCCTTTCTTTTAATTTTTGTAGTAATTTTGTTTAGGGTACTAAAAACATTGCAAGTATTGATGGTAATTATTCTGACGCATTTTCTGAAGAAAAAAACAATATTTACTTTCATTACTCCAAAAATAGGATCAGATTTAGATAGAATACCTTGATGATAAATTTAATTGGTCAAAACCCTAATTGTGTAATACGCCCTTATATTAAGAAAAAAAGAAATTTTAAAATATGAAAAAAAATTCAGGTCCGTATTTAAAAAAATTAACTTTATACTGGTAACTAGGTTGGTAAGCGTTGCACGAAGCTGATCGAGATGTCATATGAGAGAGATTAGAGTGTAGTGAAACTTCGTAATTTAAACTTTTTTTTGTGTCACCAATAGTTATTGAAATAGAGATTTAAATTTTTAGATTTTTCTAAATATTTTAGAAACTACTCGAAATGTGGCAACCCTGTTAACGTTTTCTAAACCGACTCTACAAAAGTCAACTTTTTGCTAATTTAACCGACTTTGTAACTACAGCCGTTTCGGAGATAGCAATACTACACGCACTTAAAAAAGACACGCTGTATAGCTAAAACTTGTTTTAAACAAAATTACTACAAAATTTGGAAATAATAGCTAATTTATGTAAGCCACGGACTATTGTTATAAGATAGCCATAAAGTAGCAACTTTACCCTTAACCAAATGCCAAAGCATATTTAAAAACTTATTAACCTTAAACAAAATCGAATTTTACTCCAGAAACCGTTATCATTCTTCTGTAACTTCTATAACTTCCATCAACATGGGTAGGTAATCTTGGTCAAAAAAATTAGCCATAAAATCTCATCTATTGCCAAGATTTGGTCATAAAGTAGCATTTTTCTTAATAGCAATAATTTGGCAAAAATTTTGGTAAACAATATATTTTTTGGCCTGGTTAAAATTTCCGAATATTTACAGGATAAAATGTCTACTTTATTGGAGTAATTTTGTGACTTTTTAACCAAAAATACAGGGTGTCTTTTTTAAATGCGTATGCAATATATACAGGATATTGCCTATCTTTTACATTGCTGGCTTTGGACTGCAAAAGGAGTTACTTTTTTCCAAGGAGTTACTTTTTACCAAAGGAGCTACTTTTTTTCGATCGTGTGATTCCCCATATTTTGGCATCAAGGTCACTCTGGTCACCAAGGAATGTCCCGTACATTATTGACGCACTTGGGAAGTACTTATAAATACCTATTTAACTTGAATTTCACAAATCGATTAACCCAAATGTTTTTTTAGACAATGCTGTCACGTCAATTTATTAGTGAAAGATTTCTTTTATCTCCTTATTATGCTAGGTATTTCATATGCAGGGTGTTCATTATAAAACTTCATCTAGCAGGCTATGAAATTTTGACAGAAAAGATGACATAATCAAAATAAATGGTCTTTTGTTTTTCCATCGTTTTCTTTTCACATTTCACAGCCAACTAGATGAAGTTTTATAATGAACACCCCGTAAGTCTATGATCTACAACGGAATTGGTAATAAATAAAACTGGAAGTTTAAAACTCAAAAAGCAAAATATTAAATAATTATTTTAATTTTATATTTATTATTTAATTTATAATGGAAAGTTTTTGTAACAACAAAAACATCCACAGACGTTGCAGCGTGTGCCTTTACATTTTACTTCGTTGTGAACTCTTCAGAGGGCGTAAAATAAACGACATGGCCGACATAGCTATTTTTTGGCCACTGATTGGTTTTTATGACGGAACGGTCGCACCTAGCCTCTTGACGATCAATGTAGCCTCGATAAATGTCTGCAATAACCGGGCGGCCATTACTTACAGACTGTTAAATTTTCTAATTTTACAACTATTGAATTATATCATATTTTTAGGGTTAACATGAAAGCATTTTGATACATTGAGTCGTCAAAACGCGTGTAGTAGAGAAAGTAAAAGATCAGAAAATTTTATTTAGGATCCTCTACATTTACAGTAAATTTGCCTTGAAACTAAGATTTTTATTTAGTCCATTCTTTGCGACAATTTGCTGTAAAATTAAACTATTGAGAATAAATCACAAAACAATCAGTCATGTCATGTCGGCATTTTAAATCTCCATGCGCAGTTCATTTGCTAGATATCAAAATGTAGAAACATTTTCAGTCATAAAAGCTAGTTTTTATCACTCAAATTTTAGCTATTAACTCTATAAATTCTAGCATTTTTTGCTGAAATAAGTCCAAAATTTTGGCCGAAATATTGGTCAGAAAAGCCGAGTAATGACGAAAAAAAAATAGGTTCCCCATCTTAGCAAAGGTGTCGTAATAATTTCGTAAAAGATTATCTTTTTTGGCAGCTTTTTTAACCAAATGGTCGCCGAATTTAGCAACGATTACAGAACAATCGCCAAATTATGGCTTAGAATACTACTTGGGTATCAATCCGCACCTATCTGGGAAACTGTAACTGGAATATTTAAAGTGTGGATAAAATCATTGCAAAGTTACGCCTCTTGAGCAAAATGTCGTTTAAGTTTTAGAAAATGTTAAGTGGCTTTTTTTGTATACAATAATAGCTCCCTAATCCAGGGGTTGAACAAACTAACGTCCTGGAGAACGGTGCACCCCATTATGTGGAAAATTTTCGTAGATTTTATCGATTTACCAACACCACCCATTAATAATGGTACAAACAAATAATTATTGTGTATTAATAGATTAGATATAGGAAACGGGGGACACGTCGAAAGTAAATTGCTCCCTTCAAGTATAGCGAGTGAAATAGTATTTCTGGCTCGTTTCTAGCTGAGTCACACTTCCGACGACATTCGGTAATTTCCTTTATTGCGTTATCGAATACATCAACCCCGGGACTGTCAATGATGTATATTTACTCGGTATTAGGTATTTATGTTGGGGAGAAAATAGAGTGGGATTTAGTATAGGGGGAATGTTCTTTGGTAGCTCATAAATAATTCCCGCAAACAAGCTTTTTATTGTTTTTAAACGTGTTTGGGGTTATTTACCCTTGTGGGCGCCCATAGTTTAGGAAAACCGAATGCTGTAGGCAAAGTTTTGTAGAGGCCGTTTTACAGTTCGCAATTTTTCTTGCAATTGGCAATTCTCTTGCCATGCGCATGCGCAGTAGCGGACCAGCTGGTCGATTTCTTCAATTCTTTTGCAACTGCAAGGGCTTGCCAATTATCGATCTTGACCGATTTTTATTGCAGTTTATTTGCAACTCTGGTGCAAAATTTGGTAACTTTTGAATTGCCACCATTGCAAACAAAAGTTACTGTCACAAATTATTTGTGGTTAAGTCTGCAGCACATGCATTTTGTTTTGATTATGTATGGTTTTTATTACTTTTATATGTTTTTGTGGCCTTGTTTAATTGAAAAGCCAGAACACAAAGTTTTAGTCAGTCTGGGAAGTTAAAGAAATGTCAATATTGGCAGCACTGTTGAAATTGTTCAGAAATGGCAAGAAATTGCAAACTGTAAAACAAACTTGTCAAATATCTAGTTGCATAAAGCCCGTTTGACAGTTTGCAACTCTTCATGCAATTAATTGCAGCAATGCATTGCAGCTGCAATATATTCCAACAAGATATTTGACAAGTTTGTTTTACTGATAAACAATACTGCCAATATTGACATTTTTCGATAAGTTTTATGTTGTAAAGGGTTTTAAATTCAAGTTTGAGAAGTCAAAAGCAATATGGATGACAGATCTAAAGTGATTAAAAATATATCTATATCTCTTATTGTCGTGGCAGCTAACCTATTGGTTGCGAAACATAAAAAAATTCGACGGTGGTGGGTAAGACCTTGGCTGAATAGAGAAAAAGGAAATATTGGCATACCACAAGAACTTTTATCCTCTGACGCTGAGAAATATGCAAATTTCTTGAGAATGGATGAAACTACCTTTCAAAAGTTGTTAAGCAAAATAGAAGAAAGGATCTCAAAAAAAACCCAAAATCCTTTTGCCGACAAACGCTTTCAGCAGAACACAAACTAATAATAACTTTAAGATATTTGGCTACAGGAGAAAGTTATCGAAGCCTGATGTACACTTACAGAATATCAGAAAGTGCTATTTCTTTATTTGTTGCCATTGTGTGTAAAGCTATATATGAAGAACTCAAAACCGAATATTTAAAGGTTGATAGAACATATAGTGGTTTGTAGTTAACAAATATTTAAAAAATCAACTTTTAGGTACCAACAACAGCTGCACAGTGGTTGGAAATATCCAGGGACTTTGAAACGAAGTGGAATATTCCTAACATTATAGGAGCTTTGGATGGTAAACATATTGTCATAAAGGCACCAAAAGATCAAGGGTCTGCTTTCTTCAATTACAAAAAACAACACAGTATTGTTCTGTTGGCTTTGGTGGATGCTAATTACAATTTCATATATATTAATATTGGAATGAATGGTCGACTGGCAGATGAAGGTATTTTCAGAGAAAGTGATCTGTCAAAGGCTCTTATTGGGAATGATCTGAATCTTCCAGAGGATAAACATTTACCTGGTAGAAATAAACCAATACCATATATGATAGTAGCAGATGCAGCTTTTCCCCTATCTAATCATATATTAAAACCATATCCATTTCGAAATATGTCAAGAGAACAGAGAATTTTTAATTACAGACTCAGTAGAGCACGACGTGTGGTTGAAAATGCATTTGGCATTTTAGCCAATCGTTTCAGAGTACTACTAAATACAATTCCCCTAAATCCAGAAAAAGCAAAGGTGATTACACAAGCATGCTGTGCATTACATAATTTTCTTGCTAGGGAATCAAAAATTTCAAATTTGAACAATGAAGTGCTGAAAGAAAATTTAGAGAGAAGATACAGATTTGTATTTAGCTTGAGCAGACAAAATTTTGGCAGGCCCAATTATGCAGCTCTACTGATTCGTGAAGAATTTAAAAACTACTTTTGTGGCTGTGGTAGTGTTCCATGGCAAGATAAGCTGCATCGCGATGTGTTGCTTGGTTGATTCACTTCTTTTAATCAAGTTATTGCTGTGTCCAGCAGTTGTGTGATTTTGGATGGTTCAGCAAGAGCTTTTCGTTTTTTGCCTTTGCTCATTATTTTACTTTCTAATGGCTCTGTTGAGACACTTCTCGATGTTGTTGGGGATAATATGTCGACATCACTGAGGTCATTGATTGGACCATCAAATAGTATATCAGATTCCTGCAATGATTAAGAATTGGCATATAATCATCAATATTCACAGTGAAAAAATATTGTTTAAAAAGTACATACCTATAGCAAAACTGCGATCTACTATGTATTTATTGTAATACACACTAGGTAGGTAACAGGAATAAACTAATATTGACTTACTTACATCATTAACACCTTCAGGAGCATTACTGGAATCAAATTCAGGATATTCAAGTTCTAAATGTTCCGATATAGCAGTCAACTGGGAACTCTGTGAACTCATGTTAGATTCACCGAGAGAAACAATCTTAACAGAAGATTGTAAAAACTGAAGGCTTTCAAAGCACCACAACTTCGGCTTATAAATATCATCAGGTGATGATCCAGATGTTTTTATTTTATTAATTTCCGAGAAAAATTGGGTTCTCAATCCATGTATTTTTTTTTGATATGATCTAGCGTCAAAGCTTTCATATCAGTTGTTAACAGAACTTCTTCTCTAATATCTTCAAATGCTTTATTTCTTAAGTTTCTGTTATGATATTCCTTTAATGTTGGTAAATATAAACAAGAATATTTTTCATATTCCTGTATCAGAATCGTTGTAGACTCTTTGGACCAAAAAAGTTCAGTGCTGTAATCAGTACAATTAATAGAATAAAATGCAGTAAAATACTATTTCACTAGTCACAGAAAAACTCATGTTACCTTTTGGAAGAACTCATTTTTTTAACTTATAGACACAAAAACAAATGAAAGTAATAAAAACCATAAATAACAACAACAAAGTGCATGTACTGCATGTGACGCAGACTTAACCTCAAATAATTTGTGACAGTAACTTTTATTTGCCAATGGTGGCAATTCAAAAGTTATCAAATTTTACACCAGATTGCAACTCTGGTAAACTGCAATAACAATCGGTCAAGACCGATAATTGGCAAGACCTTGCAATTGCAAAAGAATTGCAGAAATCGATCAGCTGGTCCGTTACCGCGCATGCGCATGACAAGAGAATTGCCAATTGCAAGAAGAATTGCGAACTGTAAAACGGCCTTTATATTGCAGCTGCAATAAATTGCATAAAGAATTGCAAACTGTAAAACGGGCTTAGGGTAAGACCACGCGCGTGGAGCGCCCATAGTTTAGGAAATATCCGAACGTTCCTCAGATGTAGCCCAAATTGCCGTAAAATTATTAACAAAGAGCCTGAAGATACCTAAAAGTAACTGAAATGTCGAAAAGTCTCAAATACCTTATTTCATATTAAGTAATAGGTAAACAGGTAAAAAACGTGCTAAAATTCATAAAAAGATACAAAATGGTACCACGAGTACCCATATCAAAGTTGCCATTTATGACATATTGTTTGTGATTGTGAACAGAATCTACAATTGAATTTTCAGTTTTCTAGCTTTGATTGTCCCTAAAAATGTAATATTTCTCAATTTTTGGGTCACCCTATAGTATCTAAATCAGAAATCAAAGGCACTTTTTATAATAAGGGAATAAAACCTACAAAAAAATATTGGTAAACAAAAAAATCTAAAGTTAAATGTTGCAGCATTATTTGGGACTATTTAAAACAGAATTCAACACTCTATCATAAAACTACTGGAACTTACGCAATAAATGAACAGATATCAATTTATATGAAAAAATCCTAAAATTCTAGGTTACAACACTTTTTTGGGACACTCTATACTATCCAAAACGTAAATATATGCCCGAATTATCATACGACTACTAGAACCTATGAATCAAATCGATTACTATTGATTTATATGGGAAAAGTCGATATTTCTATATTAAGCATATGAGACTCTCCCCAACTGGCCCAAAAACCTAAATTTTTAGATAAAAATTGTGAATTTCAGCCTTCAACAGCTTAAATCGCGTTTTAATGTGGATTTATCCCAAAAACCAAATTTAACCGGATTTAAACCAAAAAAGTAGAATAATTTTAGTGTTTTTTTAACAATTTGTGGATAAAATGGCGAAGGAATTATTTCGCAGTAAATACTCATATATAGGGTGAGTCATAATGGGAGGACGAAAATGAAATCTCATATTCTTTGGTCGATTTTAAGGGGACCTTGTCATACATTTGTGTTACCTATCGAGCTTCGTTAAAAAGCTACAGGGTGATGAGGTTAGAATTTGAAAATGCATATTTCTTGATTATTCCGAAAGGGTAAAAGATGTTTTAATGAAGTTTGGTATGTTTTGACTGCTATGAAAGGCGCACACTTTGCAATAAAAAAATTATTTTTATTTCCGCCAGTGGCGTGCGTAGCAGCACTGTGACGCATATTATTTGAAGAAAAAATGGTACGCCACTGGTTTTTCGAAAAATGAAATTTGATTTTTCAATCCTCATCCATGGGGCTGCTTTATCCATATCATTTTAAACTAGTGCAATGTCTCAATGCTGAGTGGCTTCTGGAGAAGGTGAACAAAAATCCGCGTTTTCCTGAAAATGTAATATGGTCGGATGAGGATAGTTTACTAGAGATGGAATAAACAATTCGCGAAACAGCCACGTTTGGTCGATTGATAATTCGCATGCAATAAAACAGAGAAAATCCTAAGAGCGATTCAGTGTAAACGTTTGGGCAGGCATATTTAGAGGCTACCTATTGAATTTAGAAATTTTGCCAGATAATTTGACTGCACCTGGATACTTGAATTTCTGGAACCAAAGGATTACTAAATTTTTGGTCGATGTCCCATTGAATTATCGGTTAGATGTTTGGTACCAACAAGAGGGAGCACCACCTCACTATGGTTTAAATGTCAGAGCTTCCGTACCTTGGCCGCCAAGAAGTCCCGACTTAAATCCCCTGGATTTTTATCTCTGGGGACATATGGAGCAATTAGTGTACAGTGTGAGAATAAATACACGCCCTCAACTCATCCAAAGAATCCAAGATGCAGCTGAGGATATTAGAATTAATGTAAACTTTAATAGTGTATACCATTCCCTCATCAAACGGTGCCATGCTTGCATTAATGTTTTTCTTTGAGCAGATTCTTTGATGTTTTTATCTTTGTATTTGATTTTTATTGTGATGTATTTGGATGATTCTTCCCACATGAATTAAAATCTTATTTTAGTTTGTCTTATCTTATCCGCCACTACAATTCTGAAGCAAAAAGCTCACTTAACTTTTTTTTCGTTGGACTGTCTTTGAGTAAATAAAAAACATTGCGATATACCCATTTTAAGCAGTATGGCAGTAGTCGCGAGAGGCTTGCAGTTTATGGGTTGAATTATGTTGCATATCAATAGGTTTTAATATTCAAGCCATAAGAAATGGAATTTTGATATTTTAGATTTTTCATCCATCTTAAATGTGTTGAGCGAGACTCTGCTACATTACAATGGTTTTTATTTATTTGCTCAGAAACGGTGCGTCGTACTGCAAAACCTAAAGAGGACATTTTTATTCCGAGATGAATGGAGAAGTGAAAAATTAGACTTTATTTTTCGAAAACCAGTGGCGTACCAATTTTTCTTCAAGTAATATGGGTCGAGATGCTGGTACCCGCGCCACTGGCGAAAATAAAAATAATTTTTTTATTGCAAATTTTGCGCCTTCCACAGACGTCGAAACATACCAAATTCTATTAAAATATCTCTTACCCTTTCGGAATAATCAAGATATATGCATTTTGAAAATCTAACTTCATCACCCTGTAACTTTTTAACGAAGCTCGATAGGTGACACAAATGTATGACAAGCTCCCCTTAAAATCGACCAAAGAATATGAGATTTCATTTTCGTCCTCCTATTATGACTCACCCTCTATATCAACACCAGACTCCTTGCATAATTATAAAATTGCTTTCATTGGTAAGTTTTAATAAAGCTTTCATCGCCTATATCTAACATTTTATTCCGCCTTGCTTACGTACTAAATAATCCACCCTTTCTATGTAAAATAGACACTGCTTATGGACCTTTTCTGCATTATTAGCATATATTAGCTTCCTGCATCATTTTTTGAGCCACCCTATACTATCTAAAACAGAAATCAACGTCCTATTCATTATAAAACGACCCAAAGTAACAAATAAAATCGATTACTATAGATTTATGTGACACATATAGCAAATTCTAGGTTAAACATATGGGGCTCTCAAACCGGCCCAAAAAACTAAATTTTGAGATAAAAATTGTGCATTGCTACCTTTAACATCTAATATCTCGTTTCGATGAAGATTGATCAGAAAATGTATAAGAAGAGCTAAGGAAGAAAAAGAATAGAACTACACGTAGTGCCCATTTTCGAGGCTCTGCCTAGAATCTTAAACATTAACCTTTTCCGAGATAAACAGAAAAATGTAAAAATTTCAAAATTTTCAAAGGGGGTAGGGCGTGAAAATTTTCAGCCAAAATCGATTGTCATAGATTTTATCAAGAATAGTCTCATATGAAAGAGGGGACAAAATTTGGAATTTTCAGTAATTTCCTTCCCCTTCAAAATGCCGCCAAAAACGTAATTTTTCCACTTTTTATCGACATTTTAATACTTATCTTGATATATGATTAAAAAACTAAACATGGTGTAACGATGCTATACACACCAATGAATAGAGCATTCTCGACCACAAAATACCTGCTTCATTTGTCGTTCCAAGTTTTTTATTTAATTGACGTAATGTTCGATCAAATAAAAACATTAGGTAAATTTTACAACATTTTGATAGTTTTTCACTTCCTAAAAGACTGCTATTAAACTAAGCAAAATGGTAGTTAACGTTTTGAGCAGTATTTGGGACGACTCATACTTAATTGAGACACTGTTGTTCTATTTTCATAAATGGCTTTGCTATAAAATGGCAAATGTCACTCTACCCCTATAAATGAGGCAAATCTCAGAATATCAGGCAAATCTCAGAACCTAAAAACGATAAAATCGAACAGTTAATACCAGTCGAATAGGCTTCGTTAAAGCTATTTTGTCAGTCATATACGAAAAACTGATTGTTTGGGCGTGGCACATTTACAAAGCAATATTTGCAATAAAAGAGAATACCTTGATGATGGCGTATAGTAAGCATAAAGTCGAAACGTCGGATATGTTTGGTTTCAGCGCCCTTTAGCAACAGTGAATCAGTTGGAGCAAAAAAGTGTCAATAAATTGAAAAAGTTTCCAAAACTGAACCTTCGGTACCCTCGGCAAGACCTCTAGCCCATCCCATAAAGTACCTACATACCAAATTTCAGCTTTCTAGCTCAAACCGTTCCAGAGATATCGGCTTAAAACCAAAACTTTTCAGGCGGCCATCTTGGATTTTGAAAAATGTCATTTTTAGCGAAATTTACATAAGGGAAACCTATCATTCGATTTTCAACTTGATATCACCATCGGCTCATAAAACAGCTACAACCTAGCTATGGTTAGCTACATAGCTATGTCAACTATACTACCATTCATGGTACCTCAATGGGCACCCAGCATCCAAAGTTGAACCATGTATCATTAACACTTTTCTAAATATTAACGTTACTCAGCTATTGTAGCTGTGATAGCTGAGTCAGCTATATCACAATTTATGATACCCCATAGGTACCTACCATCCAAATTTGAACTATGTACCATCAATGGTACCCCAAATAAGACGTAATCTACATTCCACCCATATAATATGCATGGCCCAACGTTTTTCTTATGAGAAATACACGTGCAAAAGCCTGAAAACTTATATGCAAAATTTCGTTGATGGTACCCATGGGTTTGGTACCATAAATAAGGTTTTCACCCATGGCAACTTGCAGTCCATTCCCTAATGAACCATGGTACAAAATTTCAGCTCTCAAACTTTATTCGTTTCAGAGATATCCCCATTTTTTAATTACCCTGTCTACGGCGGCCATTTTTTTTCGCCTCCATCTTTTATTTATGACGAAATCAATATTGTCCCATTTAAAAAGCATTGCACAATGTATTTCTTATGGGAAAGCCGAAGAAATGGCAAACAAAAAATAACTACGCCCATGTCTGCGGAAAAATCGAAAAAATACATTTTTGCCCGAATTTGTAACCGCCACTGTCTGGGCGAAAACCGCGTGGTCGGACTTCGACGTCATCAGCCAAAAATGAATCCCGACACGAAATTTTCAAATCGACCAGTTTTTGTGAAAACGACCTCGAGGACTGGGAATTTTGCCAATAATCTTCCTAGAAATGTTCAAATTTTCCCCGACCAGACAGTTTTCCACGCTTTTCGGCCTATTTTCCTTAGTCTGAGGCCTTAAAGTTAATGTTTACATTTCGGAAATCTCAGCTGTCAGTTGCAGATGGGCGCGGCCGCCGAATGCTTCCGATTACTAGTTAGTGGCTGGCGAATCGGAACCATTCGGGACTTTCGACCAAAATTTGAAAAATTTTGCATCGTTCGTTTTGAAATTCAATTAAAACTATTTCGCGACGTCCCAGCTAAAAGTGGTTCCTAAGTCCCAAAAAGAAAACATTCCAAGGTATCCCCTGGGATAGAAAACCATTCGATTAAATGTACGGTCTCCGGACAAATATACCTCAAAGTGGAAATTTGAAATTTAAAGTTTAAAAATTCGTCAAAATTTCAAATTCAAAGCTAGAACCTTGACCACGTGTGGACTACCTCCCTGAATTATTTCAGATTTTTTGCTGCGAAAATGTCGAATCTACAGGGTGAAATGTGAGAAAAGTACACCAAAATTGGCAAAAAATGCAGCACAGAAAAACTTTTGTAGCTCACTCGGTATAAGAGCTAGACCTAAACTAACAACTGATTTTTTTTTCTCTCCACGTCTTCTAGTTGCTCATATAACACTGAAGCTCGACCGCTCCATAGTTTTCGTAAAAATCGCAAAAAACTACCTACAAATTTTGGACAGTTTTCCTTAATTGTCTTTGGACATTTTTTTGACCACTCTGTATTAAAGTGACACCTTTGGCGGAATAGGATTAAAAGTAGCCAAGGATATGCCCTTTCCCCTGATACCATCCTTATTGGGCCAGTCGTTTAACTAAAGGGGTCCAGAAGGCCGACAAGTTGACCATTGCAAAAAATTTTTAGAAAAACCGTCCCAACTTTGCGAATTTTTGTACATTTTTCTATTTAACTTATCGGAATTAGACTTCAAAATTTATCGTCTACACGTATGAGCAAATCTATCCACATAGAGGCCTATACACCACGTAGCCCCGGAATTACGGTAAAGACGCTAGACTTTTGTGTTGTGAAAAAAACGCATTTTTGACTTTGGTACGCCACTGGTCAGCCCCCCCCCCCCCCCGCGCGTGTAACCAAATCGACCACATTTTTGGAAAACCCGTTCATTTCTGTACATACGCGCAACACGAGACAAAATCCCGTCAAATGAGCAGTTTAAAAGTTATAAGCGTTAGAAGCCAAAAAAATACCAAATATCTACAACCAAAATGTCTCCCTTGGCTCGCGTTTATAATCCTCACTGACGTTCGGATAAAAACCTACAATTTTACCCTCTATGGTGGATTCAACTATATCCGCAACCGGAAGCATTTGCATATAACAACAAAAGAAATCAAATTCCCACTAATTTTTGGAAAATTTAGTGGAAAACGAGGCAAAATTTGACATATTTAATTAAGACTTTTTTTTCATGAAATTGCCCCCTTAACACTAAAGTTATCATTTATTTGACACCCTCTATAAGAAGTAGTCATAAATAAATCTGTTTTGTCACACATTTCGAATGATATCTATGAAACTTTTAGATTCCCAAAGAAAAAATGTTGGACAAGCTTTTAGAGCCCACAGTGCGACAGGACGTATACAGGATGGTCCAAAACGAGCTGACTTAAGGTTCTCTCAAAATCTGTAAAAAGTGTAAAAACTGCTTTTCCTGTGCTGATTTATGAACTAACATTTAATTGACACAAACCGCTCCACGTTCAAACAAAACTGCAAAACCTATCGAATTCATAAAGACCACCCTGTACAATGAGAGATTTCTAAGCGTGATAGCAATACGGTGAACGAAACGCGGAAAATATTTCTAAAACATCATTAAATAATGGAAGAGAACCAACAAACAACATCAAACCAAAAAAACAACGATGGATGACTGAAGAGATCCTGGAATTCAGGGAAGAAAGACGCAAATGCAAAAACAACACAGAGGAATATAAGAACAAAGAAAAGGAAATAAAGAACAAAATCAAGAATGCAAAAGAAAAGTGGATGGTGGATAGATGCAAGGAAATGGAAGAACTGGAGAGAAGACATGTACAAAAAGGTAAGAGAGGTAGCTGGTCTGTTTAACAAAAGAGCCCCTAGTATCTTAGTGGACAATGCTGACAAAACCATTATAGAAGAGGAAGAAGTTCTTAATACGTAGATGATCTGTTCAAAGACAATAAACCGACCACGATGACTGTTATAGACGACAACGAAGCACCTGAAATTTAAAAATCTGAAGTCCTATTCAATATAAAATCTGCAAAAACAAAAAAAAACAACGGGACATGATGACATCCCAGTAGAACTCCTCCAAATTATCAACAAGAAAAACATTGATATTTTAATCGCTACCGGATCCTACAGCTTTTAATGAAGGGCAAAATAGAAGGCCGCAGGAAGGGCTAGGAAGAAAAAAAATCTCCTGGTTTAAAGAACATCCGGGAATGGACAGGCATACATAGCGTCGAACAATTGTTTAGAGGGGCTGAAGACAGGGATCAACTCGCCATCGTGATTACCAAAGTCAGGAGGACCTGACAGGCCCACAATAAGAAGAAGAAGAGTTTGATTTATTCGAACACGAAATAGGTACAAATATGTTTAGAATAATTATCATCATTATGGCTATTTAAATTCAAATTAGGGCTCTTCTCGAAATTGTACCTAATTGCTCGCAATTCTCTTTGAATTGGCATTTACTGGTATAGTACCACCTAAACTGGCAGTCAGTGCGCATTGCACAATTATTAGCGTATCACTTCGTTCTTCCTCATTCAAGTACCTAATGGACCATTTCCGACCGTGACTCCCCCGTTTTGTTCTAATTTGCACTAACTAAATTTAAATAAAATGTGTAATAAATGGCGGATACCTCCTTTAATAATAATGCAAAAATAACATTAGCTTTAGATATTCTATATATAAATATTGGATTATTGCATGCATATTCGGTTAGATTTGGAGGCAGCTGTGTACATAAACAAATAATTCTTGTGTGTTTTTATATCGCAGATAACCACCTATATAAAAACTTTAAAAAATAGCCAAATGGAACCCGGCACTTACTAATTTTATTTCCCTTACCCTTTATGGAAATGACATGCAGCATGCAGGGCAAGTTAAAAAATAATACGTAACGTCATCTATACGATTAACATTACACCGAGGAGGAAACTGTACGCGTTTATGCATGCACTTGGCGCTCTCTAGTATAGATGTCGCCACATACATACATATCAAACACGATACACATACGGGGTGTTCATTATAAAACTTCATCTAGGAGGCTATGAAATCTTGACAGAAAAGGAATGACATAATCAAAGTAAATAGATTTTTGTAGACATCCTTTTCTTTTGACATTTCACAGCCAACTAGATGAAGAACACCCCATACATGGTCTTTGATTCAAAACACTATTTGTGATTTGATGACAGTGTTGCCATTTCTACTGTTTTAACAGGAAATTTTCACTATTACAACGAAGGCGTTTTTTTTTTAATATTTTGTCAAACTTCCGTTATTGCAAGATATATTGTATTTATATTATAACTTTTTGTATTTTTAAGTAGCTCGAAAAGCAAAAAAAACGAAAATTTATATTTATTATCAGAAACAAAGTGTAACTCGAGTATTGAGTTATCGAAAGCTCTAAGCGCACTCCCGTAAGGCTTTGGAAATCGCTTGAAGCTATTATGTCAATCAATGACCTAGGATATATGGACAGAGCAAATAAATGCCAAATATTTCCCATTTTGTCCCGTTTTTTGGCTGGAAGTCCGCCATTTTTAAGGTATTCATGTCACAATTTTTTGACGTAAGATGTCAGATGAAAGAAAAATTTCACTTTTTCGCATTCTTCGTTCAGGCTAAATCATTCAAAAACTAACTTTTGCCAAGACGAACAAAACCCTCCCAAAGTTAAAAAAAAATACACAAAAAACGTTTTACAACGATTAAAACGCATTTTTAATTTTAATGAAACTCAATTTGTGGACTAAAATCTCTAGTTTTGCTCCAAATCAATTGAGAAAATCTCTTTTTTTAATAAAATCGGTACTGGAACAAAAATTCACTTTTTTATAAAAAATTATTAAAAAAAAAAAAATTTCTTGCGCCAAAGTCGATCAAAATATGTCTAGTATTTGGTTCAAAATCAAAAAACTAGAATTTTCGTTTATTTAAAAAAATCACACAAAAACGTTCTGTAACTACAAAAACGCATTTTTTTTGCAAATTTTAATGAAACTCAAATTGTGGACTAAAATCTCAAATTTTGCTCCAAAATCAACTTAGAAAATCTTGTTTTTTTTTAATAAAATCGGTACTGGGTCAAAAATTCACTTTTTGGAAAAAATAATTTCTTGTGCCAAAATCGATCAAAATAGGTCTAGTTTTTGGTTCAAAATCAAAAAAACTAGATTTTCGTTTATTTAAAAAAAATCACACAAAAAACGTTTTACAACGACTAAAACGCATTTTTTTCGCGACTTGTAATAAAACTCAATTTGTAAACTAAAATCTCAAGTTTTGCTTCAAAATCAACTGAAGAAATCTTGTTTTTTTTTTCAACAAAATCGGTACTGGGGCAAAAATTCACATTTTGGAAAAAAAAATTAAAAAATTTAATTTCTTGGGCCAAAATCGATCAAAATAGTCACAGTTTATAAAAAAATCAGTTTTTATTAATTTCTTTTATCGCCATAATTGGTTAAAACCGTTACAATTCGTTCAATCAAAAGATCTTAAAAAAAAATCACACAAAAACGTTGTGTAACGACAAAAACGCATTTTTTTTGCAAATTTTAATGAAACTCAAATTGTGGACTAAAATCTCAAATTTTGCTCCAAAATCAACTTAGAAAATCTTGTTTTTTTTCAATAAAATCGGTACTGGGGCAAAAATTCTCACTTTGGAAAAAAATAATTAAAAAATTTAATTTCTTGGGCCAAAATCGATCAAAATAGTCACAGTTTGTAAAAAAATCAGTTTTTATTCATCTCTTTTATCGCCATAATTGGTTAAAACCGTTACAATTCGTTCATCAAAAGATCTAGTTTTTTGTTAAAAAAATCACACAAAAACGTTGTGTAACTACAAAAACGCATTTTTTTTTGCAAATTTTAATGAAACTCAAATTGTGGACTAAAATCTCAAATTTTGCTCCAAAATCAACTTAGAAAATTTTGTTTTTTTTTAATAAAATCGGTACTGGGTCAAAAATTCACTGTTTGGTAAAAACAATTAAAAAATTTAATTTGTTGGGCCAAAATCGATCAAAATAGTCATAGTTAAAAAAAAAATCAGTTTTATTCATTTCGTTTATAGTCATAAGTCATAATTGGTTAAAATCGTCACAATTCGATCAATCAAAAGATCTAGTTTTCGGCTCAGAAATAAAAAAAACTACATTTTCGTTTAGTTAAAAAAAATCACACGAAAAACGTTTTGTAATGCTTATAACGCATTTTTTTTCGCAATTTTAACGAAATGCAATATGTGGTCTAAAAAACCAAGTTTTGTTTCAAACTCGAGGTGAATTTGACTTCATAAAATGTGTAAAAAAAGTGTAACACAAGTGTAAAAAAATATATAAAACAAAAACGAGTGAAAAAGTAAAAAAAGTGTAACAAAAGTCTAGAAAAAAAACATGTGTTTTTTTTTAATGCGTTTACAAACAGAAATTGTTTTGTAACAAAACAAAAATGTAAAAAAATGACAAGAACTGTTTTAAAAAAAGTGTAAAAAAGTGCAGAAGTATAAAAAAAGTGTAAAGAAAAATTGTAAAAAACCCTTAAAAACTATTTTTTACCACTGCGAGAAAACTAGATCTTGTGACACAACGAAGGTTTAGAGGTTAGATAGAAGAGGCGATTCCAAATACAGGAGTTCAATCAAAATTTTCAGAAAATATGGAGGGAGGCCCAAAACACCCCCAACCCTTAAAAACTATTTTTTACCACTGCGAGAAAACTAGATCTTGTGACACAACGAAGGTTTAGAGGTTAGATAGAAGAGGCGATTCCAAATACAGGAGTTCAATCAAAATTTTCAGAAAATATGGAGAGAGGCCCAAAACATCCCCAACCCTTAAAAACTATTTTTTACCACTGCGAGAAAACTAGATCTTGTGACACAACGAAGGTTTAGAGGTTAGATAGAAGAAGCGATTCCAAATACAGGAGTTCAATCAAAATTTTCAGAAAATATGGAGAGAGGCCCAAAACACCCCCAACCCTTAAAAACTATTATTTACCACTGCGAGAAAACTAGATCTTGTGATACAACGAAAGTTTAGAGGTTAGATAGACGAGGCGAATCCAAATACAGGAGTTCAATCAAAATTTTCAGAAAATATAGAGGGAGGCCCAAAACACCCCCAACCCTTAAAAACTATTATTTACCACTGCGAGAAAACTAGATCTTGTGATACAACGAAAGTTTAGAGGTTAGATAGACGAGGCGATTCCAAATACAGGAGTTCAATCAAAATTTTCAGAAAATATGGAGAGAGGCCCAAAACATCCCCAACCCTTAAAAACTATTTTTTACCACTGCGAGAAAACTAGATCTTGTGACACAACGAAGGTTTAGAGGTTAGATAGAAGAGGCGATTCCAAATACAGCAGTTCAATCAAAAGTTTCAGAAAATATGGAGTGAGGCCCAAAACACCCCCAACCCTTAAAAACTATTTTTTACCACTGCGAGAAAACTAGATCTTGTGACACAACGAAAGTTTAGAGGTTAGATAGAAGAGGCGATTCCAAATACAGCAGTTCAATCAAAAGTTTCAGAAAATATGGAGTGAGGCCCAAAACACCCCCAACCCTTAAAAACTATTTTTTACCACTGCGAGAAAACTAGATCTTGTGACACAACGAAAGTTTAGAGGTTAGATAGAAGAGGCGATTCCAAATACAGGAGTTCAATCAAAATTTTCAGAAAATATGGAGGGAGGCCCAAAACACCCCCAACCCTTAAAAACTATTATTTACCACTGCGAGAAAACTAGATCTTGTGATACAACGAAAGTTTAGAGGTTAGATAGACGAGGCGAATCCAAATACAGGAGTTCAATCAAAATTTTCAGAAAATATAGAGGGAGGCCCAAAACACCCCCAACCCTTAAAAACTATTTTTTACCACTGCGAGAAAACTAGATCTTGTGACACAACGAAGGTTTAGAGGTTAGATAGAAGAGGCGATTCCAAATACAGGAGTTCAATCAAAATTTTCAGAAAATATGGAGAGAGGCCCAAAACACCCCCAACCCTTAAAAACTATTATTTACCACTGCGAGAAAACTAGATCTTGTGATACAACGAAAGTTTAGAGGTTAGATAGACGAGGCGAATCCAAATACAGGAGTTCAATCAAAATTTTCAGAAAATATAGAGGGAGGCCCAAAACACCCCCAACCCTTAAAAACTATTATTTACCACTGCGAGAAAACTAGATCTTGTGATACAACGAAAGTTTAGAGGTTAGATAGACGAGGCGATTCCAAATACAGGAGTTCAATCAAAATTTTCAGAAAATATGGAGAGAGGCCCAAAACATCCCCAACCCTTAAAAACTATTTTTTACCACTGCGAGAAAACTAGATCTTGTGACACAACGAAGGTTTAGAGGTTAGATAGAAGAGGCGATTCCAAATACAGCAGTTCAATCAAAAGTTTCAGAAAATATGGAGTGAGGCCCAAAACACCCCCAACCCTTAAAAACTATTTTTTACCACTGCGAGAAAACTAGATCTTGTGACACAACGAAAGTTTAGAGGTTAGATAGAAGAGGCGATTCCAAATACAGGAGTTCAATCAAAATTTTCAGAAAATATGGAGGGAGGCCCAAAACACCCCCAACCCTTAAAAACTATTTTTTACCACTGCGAGAAAACTAGATCTTGTGACACAACGAAAGTTTAGAGGTTAGATAGAAGAGGCGATTCCAAATACAGGAGTTCAATCAAAATTTTCAGAAAATATGGAGGGAGGCCCAAAACACCCCCAACCCTTAAAAACTATTATTTACCACTGCGAGAAAACTAGATCTTGTGATACAACGAAAGTTTAGAGGTTAGATAGACGAGGCGAATCCAAATACAGGAGTTCAATCAAAATTTTCAGAAAATATAGAGGGAGGCCCAAAACACCCCCAACCCTTAAAAACTATTTTTTACCACTGCGAGAAAACTAGATCTTGTGACACAACGAAGGTTTAGAGGTTAGATAGAAGAGGCGATTCCAAATACAGGAGTTCAATCAAAAGTTTCAGAAAATATGGAGAGAGGCCCAAAACACCCCCAACCCTTAAAAACTATTTTTTACCACTGCGAGAAAACTAGATCTTGTGACACAACGAAGGTTTAGAGGTTAGATAGAAGAGGCGATTCCAAATACAGGAGTTCAATCAAAATTTTCAGAAAATATGGAGGGAGGCCCAAAACACCCCCAACCCTTAAAAACTATTTTTTACCACTGCGAGAAAACTAGATCTTGTGACACAACGAAAGTTTAGAGGTTAGATAGAAGAGGCGATTCCAAATACAGGAGTTCAATCAAAATTTTCAGAAAATATGGAGGGAGGCCCAAAACACCCCCAACCCTTAAAAACTATTTTTTACCACTGCGAGAAAACTAGATCTTGTGACACAACGAAGGTTTAGAGGTTAGATAGAAGAGGCGATTCCAAATACAGGAGTTCAATCAAAATTTTCAGAAAATATGGAGAGAGGCCCAAAACACCCCCAACCCTTAAAAACTATTTTTTACCACTGCGAGAAAACTAGATCTTGTGACACAACGAAAGTTTAGAGGTTAGATAGAAGAGGCGATTCCAAATACAGGAGTTCAATCAAAATTTTCAGAAAATATGGAGGGAGGCCCAAAACACCCCCAACCCTTAAAAACTATTTTTTACCACTGCGAGAAAACTAGATCTTGTGACACAACGAAGGTTTAGAGGTTAGATAGAAGAGGCGATTCCAAATACAGGAGTTCAATCAAAATTTTCAGAAAATATGGAGGGAGGCCCAAAACACCCCCAACCCTTAAAAACTATTTTTTACCACTGCGAGAAAACTAGATCTTGTGACACAACGAAGGTTTAGAGGTTAGATAGAAGAGGCGATTCCAAATACAGGAGTTCAATCAAAATTTTCAGAAAATATGGAGGGAGGCCCAAAACACCCCCAACCCTTAAAAACTATTTTTTACCACTGCGAGAAAACTAGATCTTGTGACACAACGAAGGTTTAGAGGTTAGATAGAAGAGGCGATTCTAAATACAGGAGTTCAATCAAAATTTTCAGAAAATATGGAGGGAGGCCCAAAACACCCCCAACCCTTAAAAACTATTTTTTACCACTGCGAGAAAACTAGATCTTGTGACACAACGAAGGTTTAGAGGTTAGATAGAAGAAGCGATTCCAAATACAGGAGTTCAATCAAAATTTTCAGAAAATATGGAGAGAGGCCCAAAACACCCCCAACCCTTAAAAACTATTATTTACCACTGCGAGAAAACTAGATCTTGTGATACAACGAAAGTTTAGAGGTTAGATAGACGAGGCGAATCCAAATACAGGAGTTCAATCAAAATTTTCAGAAAATATAGAGGGAGGCCCAAAACACCCCCAACCCTTAAAAACTATTTTTTACCACTGCGAGAAAACTAGATCTTGTGACACAACGAAGGTTTAGAGGTTAGATAGAAGAGGCGATTCCAAATACAGGAGTTCAATCAAAATTTTCAGAAAATATGGAGAGAGGCCCAAAACACCCCCAACCCTTAAAAACTATTTTTTACCACTGCGAGAAAACTAGATCTTGTGACACAACGAAGGTTTAGAGGTTAGATAGAAGAGGCGATTCCAAATACAGGAGTTCAATCAAAATTTTCAGAAAATATGGAGGAAGGCCCAAAACACCCCCAACCCTTAAAAACTATTTTTTACCACTGCGAGAAAACTAGATCTTGTGACACAACGAAGGTTTAGAGGTTAGATAGAAGAGGCGATTCCAAATACAGGAGTTCAATCAAAATTTTCAGAAAATATGGAGAGAGGCCCAAAACACCCCCAACCCTTAAAAACTATTTTTTACCACTGCGAGAAAACTGGATCTTGTGACACAACGAAGGTTTAGAGGTTAGATAGACGAGGCGATTCCAAATACAGGAGTTCAATCAAAATTTTCAGAAAATATGGAGAGAGGCCCAAAACACCCCCAACCCTTAAAAACTATTTTTTACCACTGCGAGAAAACTAGATCTTGTGACACAACGAAGGTTTAGAGGTTAGATAGAAGAGGCGATTCCAAATACAGGAGTTCAATCAAAATTTTCAGAAAATATGGAGGGAGGCCCAAAACACCCCCAACCCTTAAAAACTATTTTTTACCACTGCGAGAAAACTAGATCTTGTGACACAACGAAAGTTTAGAGGTTAGATAGACGAGGCGAATCCAAATAGAGGAGTTCAATCAAAATTTCCAGAAAATATGGAGAGAGGCCCAAAACACCCCCAACCCTTAAAAACTATTTTTTACCACTGCGAGAAAACTGGATCTTGTGACACAACGAAGATTTAGAGGTTAGATAGAAGAGGCGATTCCAAATACAGGAGTTCAATCAAAATTTTCAGAAAATATGGAGGGAGGCCCAAAACACCCCCACCCCTTAAAAACTATTTTTTACCACTGCGAGAAAACTAGATCTTGTGACACAACGAAGGTGTAGAGGTTAGATAGAAGAGGCGATTCCAAATACAGGAGTTCAATCAAAACTTTTAGAAAATATGGAGGGAGGCCCAAAACACCCCCAACCCTTAAAAACTATTTTTTACCACTGCGAGAAAACTAGATCTTGTGACACAACGAAGGTTTAGAGGTTAGATAGAAGAGGCGATTCCAAATACAGGAGTTCAATCAAAATTTTCAGAAAAGATGGAGAGAGGCCCAAAACACCCCCAACCCTTAAAAACTATTTTTTACCACTGCGAGAAAACTAGATCTTGTGACACAACGAAGGTTTAGAGGTTAGATAGAAGAGGCGATTCCAAATACAGGAGTTCAATCAAAATTTTCAGAAAATATGGAGAGAGGCCCAAAACACCCCCAACCCTTAAAAACTATTTTTTACCACTGCGAGAAAACTGGATCTTGTGACACAACGAAGGTTTAGAGGTTAGATAGAAGAGGCGATTCCAAATACAGGAGTTCAATCAAAATTTTCAGAAAATATGGAGAGAGGCCCAAAACACCCCCAACCCTTAAAAACTATTTTTTACCACTGCGAGAAAACTGGATCTTGTGACACAACGAAGGTTTAGAGGTTAGATAGAAGAGGCGATTCCAAATACAGGAGTTCAATCAAAATTTTCAGAAAATATGGAGAGAGGCCCAAAACACCCCCAACCCTTAAAAACTATTTTTTACCACTGCGAGAAAACTAGATCTTGTGACACAACGAAGGTTTAGAGGTTAGATAGAAGAGGCGATTCCAAATACAGGAGTTCAATCAAAATTTTCAGAAAATATGGAGAGAGGCCCAAAACACCACCAACCCTTAAAAACTATTTTTTACCACTGCGAGAAAACTGGATCTTGTGACACAACGAAGGTTTAGAGGTTAGATAGAAGAGGCGATTCCAAATACAGGAGTTCAATCAAAATTTTCAGAAAATATGGAGAGAGGCCCAAAACACCCCCAACCCTTAAAAACTATTTTTTACCACTGCGAGAAAACTAGATCTTGTGACACAACGAAGGTTTAGAGGTTAGATAGAAGAGGCGATTCCAAATACAGGAGTTCAATCAAAATTTTCAGAAAATATGGAGAGAGGCCCAAAACACCCCCAACCCTTAAAAACTATTTTTTACCACTGCGAGAAAACTAGATCTTGTGACACAACGAAGGTTTAGAGGTTAGATAGAAGAGGCGATTCCAAATACAGGAGTTCAATCAAAATTTTCAGAAAATATGGAGAGAGGCCCAAAACACCCCCAACCCTTAAAAACTATTTTTTACCACTGCGAGAAAACTAGATCTTGTGACACAACGAAGGTTTAGAGGTTAGATAGAAGAGGCGATTCCAAATACAGGAGTTCAATCAAAATTTTCAGAAAATATGGAGAGAGGCCCAAAACACCCCCAACCCTTAAAAACTATTTTTTACCACTGCGAGAAAACTAGATCTTGTGACACAACGAAGGTTTAGAGGTTAGATAGAAGAGGCGATTCCAAATACAGGAGTTCAATCAAAATTTTCAGAAAATATGGAGAGAGGCCCAAAACACCCCCAACCCTTAAAAACTATTTTTTACCACTGCGAGAAAACTAGATCTTGTGACACAACGAAGGTTTAGAGGTTAGATAGAAGAGGCGATTCCAAATACAGGAGTTCAATCAAAATTTTCAGAAAATATGGAGGAAGGCCCAAAACACCCCCAACCCTTAAAAACTATTTTTTACCACTGCGAGAAAACTAGATCTTGTGACACAACGAAGGTTTAGAGGTTAGATAGAAGAGGCGATTCCAAATACAGGAGTTCAATCAAAATTTTCAGAAAATATGGAGGAAGGCCCAAAACACCCCCAACCCTTAAAAACTATTTTTTACCACTGCGAGAAAACTAGATCTTGTGACACAACGAAGGTTTAGAGGTTAGATAGAAGAGGCGATTCCAAATACAGGAGTTCAATCAAAATTTTCAGAAAATATGGAGAGAGGCCCAAAACACCCCCAACCCTTAAAAACTATTTTTTACCACTGCGAGAAAACTGGATCTTGTGACACAACGAAGGTTTAGAGGTTACATGGAAGAGGTGATTCCAAATACAGGAGTTCAATCAAAATTTTCAGAAAATATGGAGAGAGGCCCAAAACACCCCCAACCCTTAAAAACTATTTTTTACCACTGCGAGAAAACTAGATCTTGTGACACAACGAAGGTTTAGAGGTTAGATAGAAGAGGCGATTCCAAATACAGGAGTTCAATCAAAATTTTCAGAAAATATGGAGGGAGGCCTAAAACACCCCCAACCCTTAAAAACTATTTTTTACCACTGCGAGAAAACTAGATCTTGTGACACAACGAAAGTTTAGAGGTTAGATAGAAGAGGCGATTCCAAATACAGGAGTTCAATCAAAATTTTCAGAAAATATGGAGGGAGGCCCAAAACACCCCTAACCCTTAAAAACTATTTTTTACCACTGCGAGAAAACTAGATCTTGTGACACAACGAAGGTTTAGAGGTTAGATAGAAGAGGCGATTCCAAATACAGGAGTTCAATCAAAATTTTCAGAAAATATGGAGGGAGGCCCAAAACACCCCCAACCCTTAAAAACTATTTTTTACCACTGCGAGAAAACTAGATCTTGTGACACAACGAAAGTTTAGAGGTTAGATAGAAGAGGCGATTCCAAATACAGGAGTTCAATCAAAATTTTCAGAAAATATGGAGGGAGGCCCAAAACACCCCCAACCCTTAAAAACTATTTGTTACCACTGCGAGAAAACTAGATCTTGTGACACAACGAAAGTTTAGAGGTTAGATAGACGAGGCGAATCCAAATAGAGGAGTTCAATCAAAATTTTCAGAAAATATGGAGAGAGGCCCAAAACACCCCCAACCCTTAAAAACTATTTTTTACCACTGCGAGAAAACTGGATCTTGTGACACAACGAAGGTTTAGAGGTTAGATAGAAGAGGCGATTCCAAATACAGGAGTTCAATCAAAATTTTCAGAAAATATGGAGGGAGGCCCAAAACACCCCCACCCCTTAAAAACTATTTTTTACCACTGCGAGAAAACTAGATCTTGTGACACAACGAAGGTTTAGAGGTTAGATAGAAGAGGCGATTCCAAATACAGGAGTTCAATCAAAATTTTCAGAAAATATGGAGGGAGGCCCAAAACACCCCCACCCCTTAAAAACTATTTTTTACCACTGCGAGAAAACTAGATCTTGTGACACAACGAAGGTGTAGAGGTTAGATAGAAGAGGCGATTCCAAATACAGGAGTTCAATCAAAACTTTTAGAAAATATGGAGCGAGGCCCAAAACACCCCCAACCCTTAAAAACTATTTTTTACCACTGCGAGAAAACTGGATCTTGTGACACAACGAAGGTTTAGAGGTTAGATAGAAGAGGCGATTCCAAATACAGGAGTTCAATCAAAATTTTCAGAAAATATGGAGAGAGGCCCAAAACATCCCCAACCCTTAAAAACTATTTTTTACCACTGCGAGAAAACTAGATCTTGTGACACAACGAAGGTTTAGAGGTTACATGGAAGAGGTGATTCCAAATACAGGAGTTCAATCAAAATTTTCAGAAAATATGGAGGGAGGCCCAAAACACCCCCAACCCTTAAAAACTATTTTTTACCACTGCGAGAAAACTAGATCTTGTGCACAAGTATATGAGCCCTATTTAACTTTTGTCAACATGCTGAATATCAGTATATTATGAAGTGGTCGTGGACAAAAATAATTGTTAATTTGGTAATCCAATTCTAAATTTTCTGCCCAATAAAACTGTTCGTTCTCGGCCCCGATGTTACGCCACTAAAAAACAATTGTGATACGAATGTACACAAAAAGGCTAACAACCCCATTATAAAGCGTACGCCATATGCACGAGGTGCGCAACTATAGACAACGCGTTGCGACAAGGGGGAGATAATCATCACCTACATTCTACATTACACCCGTATATTATATACATGCAACACGCCACCATCCCATCGTATTGTCATGTCGCATTCTTGACCGTCTATGTCCGCTTTCTTCTGCATTCGTCCGAAAGCGCGCGCCATTTAAAAACCCATCGTATTGTCGTGCTTGATTCGCTGGCCTAAGCCCCAGCAGTACCTGTTCCGAAGCGGCGCTCGACCGCCGCATCTAGCAGTACCGCCACAGTACAACGTAAGCAGGTGCGTACCCGCGCTCGACGTCCTTTTGTTTCTGCTGAGCGCGAGTGCTTCAAAGCTTTTTTGGGCCTACCTGTTTGTTTACGTTTGTGCGCGACCGTCTTCGTGCTTCGAGTGCGGAATTGGTGCTTCTTATCGAGGATTCTTCAGTGAGGAGTTGGTACCAATCGAGGCAAGATGGCGAAGAATAAGATGCACTCATCCTCGTAAGTTTTATCGATTGATGATGGTTTTTTTTTGTATAAGAGAGCGCGGTTGAAAGTTGTCTACCTTGGATGTGATGATAGGCTCCGCTTTAACTGGGTTCCTTTCGTTTATAATTACTTGAGATAACAGCTAGTCGTTAGAAGATGGTTCATATTGATGACCATACAATATTTCAGAATTTTCTTAAAAAGCACAGTCACTAACTAAATTTATTGAAATCTTAAACGGTTCATTGTTTCTATTCATCACCATGTATCAGCACTTTCTACACACTTTTCTACCATTTTAACTGCCATGAAGATAGTTTTGCTTTCACATCATCTTCCAACTTCTATTTTTGTTTTTCCACTTTACTCTGCCCCTACTTCATGGTTTCTATAAGTCTTTTTAAACTTTTATCGATTTTATAAATTCCTGCCTATTTTATATCCATTATATCGCTTGAATTTCTATGGAATTAGCAGCATCTTTTTTCTTAACCTCACTATGTCAGAACAGGAACTAACACAAACATAGGAAATGTAAGGAAGTGCTTAAGGAAAGAAAACACTTTGATGATGTCATTTTTCTAACCCACATTCCATCATCGGTTTCTGTCTTGTTTGAGATCGTTCCATCACTCAATACTCCATTGAGTGTTTTGAAAAGTTTTATTGGCACCACCCGAAAATAGCTTCCCACGTGTGCGACTAAAGTGTACTCGTTATGGACGTGAGAAACGCCCATTTTCAGCTAACGATCGGTTTACTGTTTATACTATAACCAGAGGTTTTAAAATAACATTTTACGTAAAGAACCTGGATAGCGTACTTTTACGCATATGGTCGCGAACTTATTGAGTTCATTGAGAGTTTTTTACTTGTTGTGCTGATGGCAATAATCTCCATTTTATGCGATGTTTATTGCTTCGTAATTGAGCTTAATTCAAGTCAGCATATTATGTCTTAGCAACATTGGACTCCCCTCCATCAATCTTGAGGCTTTTGAGTGTCCATAAAACATTACAGAATAGTAACATAATTTGTGACCGACGCTGCCAGCTTGAGTATGAAGTGGGTACATTGGATACTAAACTGCTAACAAAAAAGATCGATACGGCAAAATGTTTCGTCATGTTTAGGGATCTGTATCTCGGAAATGCCTTAGCCGAAATTCATAACTTAAAGAGACTTTGGAAGCTCGTTTCTTCTAGAATCAGGGAGGGAGGCTGGTTTTAAACCAAAGTGATTTTCTAAATGATATACAGGGTAAAGAAAAAAGCACTGCAAAATGTTGCATTTGAACCCACTGCAATTGGTAGCTAGAGTATCTTCAGAACATTCGTTCCTATGAGATTTGACTAATATCTCGGGACATGTTCGGCGGTTTTTAGTTTTATGGCCCACAAGAGAAATTACGGGGGTTTTTCAAAAAGTGTGCGTTTTCTTATAAGTTGCCCTGTATCGCGAGAATGCCGCTGCCGATTTTAATGACGTAAATTATCTCCAAAAGACAAATGATTGTCAAATCAGCGGCGTACACTCAAGCTTAACAAAACCTTTCTATTCCACGTTGTAAAAAAATGGCAAAAAAATTACTGGAAAACCGATCAATATTTTGTTTATAAGGACGTCATGGCGGGTGTTCTAACTTTAAGGCTCTTATTGTAATTACATTTAAGAGCCATGGTCGATATCTCGGGACGTTTTTGGCCGTTTGTTGTTTTTTGGCCTACAAAAAAAATTAAGTGGGTTTTTCAAAAAGTTTGCGTTTTCTTATAAGTTGCCCTGTACCCAGGCGGGAACATGACGTCATTATAACGTCAACTTTTGGTGATCATTCGTTATTCGACGTCACCTGACGAAAAAATGACAAATAAATGACGTCAATTTTTTGACGTGATAATGACCATTCGTAGTGACGTCATAAAAACGTTATGTTTAGTAGAATAATTTTTGTGTTATTTAATGTACCTAATAAATATACACTTAACATATTTAATTGACTTATATGCAATAACACAATATATTTGATGATAATATCATAAAATAAAATTTTTAGGTTCTTTGGCAAAAAACTCTAATATAAATATACAAAATATTGATAAAATTATTTTTTTTGGATATTAAAAATTGGGATGTAACCGCTTCACGTCACTAAACATCTAAACTCACGACTAAAGTCAAAATTTTTAAATATCATGTTATCTTTAGACGAAACTTTCTTATTACTAAGTCAATATTTAAAAACTTCGTGATGCGGTTTAGATTAAACTTTTGCGTTACTAACGTCAAAACTTCATGTTACTTTCGGATCAAAATTTCTTGTTACTACGTAAACATTTTTTAGTTTTATGTTATGTTTAGAGTTACATTTGGACGAAAAACTTCTATTACCAAAGTCAAAATTTTTAAATTTTGTATTAATGTTAGATCAACGTATTTCTTGTTTCCAAGCCAAAATTTAAAAAAATCGTGTTACGTTGAAACTATAATTTTGTGTTACTACAGTCGAAAAATTTTGTGTTACTTTTAGTCCACAATTTCTTGTTACTAAGTCAAAACTAAATAATTTTTCGTAGATAACATTTCAAGTCAAACTTATGAGAAATTTTGTAACTTCTAGACTAAATTTTCGTGTAACATTTATATTAAATTTCCCCGTTACTAAAGTCAAAATATGTAAATTTTGTGTTACATTTAGACCACAATTTCTTATTACCAAGTCAAAATTGAACAATTTTGTCTTACGTTAGACCAACATTTTAAGTCAAAATTTGAAGATTTTGTGTTACTTCCAGACCAAAATTTCGTGTTACATTTAAGCAAAAATTTCATGTTAACAAAGTCGAAACTTAAAGATTTGATGTTACTTTCGGAACAAAATTTCTTTTACTAAACAATTTTTTTTATATATTTGTGATACATTTAGACTACAATTTCGTGTTTCTACAGTAAAAATTAAAAAATTTTGCGTTATTCACTCTTAGACCACAATCTCGAGTTATTAAGTCATAATTTGAAAACCTTTCTGTTACGTTTAGACTAAAATTTCCTTTTACTAATGTCGAAATTTTTTAATCTTGTGTAATTGTTAGAACAAAATTTTTCGTTGCCAAGTCAAAATTTAAAAAATTAGTTATACGTTTGGACTGACATTTTAAGTAAAAATTATATTTTTCGTTACTTTCAGACCAAAATTTCTGGTTGCTAAGCAAACAGTTTTAAATTTCGTGTTACGCTTTAAAATAAATTCTCGTGTTACTAAAGTCAAAACTTAAAAAACAAGAAAAACTTTGTGATACGTTTAGACTAAAATTTCCTGTTACTAAGGTCAAATTTTTTTAATTTTCTGCTACTTTTACCAAAATATCTTGTTAGGAGATTAAAATTAAAAAAAAATCGTGTTATGTTTAGACCAACAATACAAATCAAAATTTTGAGATTTTGTGTAACTTTCAAACCAAAATTCCTCATTCTTAAGTAGAAATTTCTAAATTCCGTTGTTCCCTTTAGACTAAATTTTCGTCTTACTAAAGTCAAAACTTAAAAATTTGATGCTACCTTCGGATCAAAATTTCTTGTTACTAAGTAAAAAAATGTTTTTATCTTGTGTTACGTTTAGACTACAATTTCGTGTTCCCACAGACAAAATTCAGAAAATTATGTCTTACGTTTAGACTAAAATTTCCTGTTACTAAGGTAAACTTTTTAAAATTTTCTGTTACTTTTAGACCAAAATGTTTTGTTACGAGATCAAAATTAAACAAATTTATGTTATGTTTAGACTAACAATTTAAGTCAAAATTTTGAGATTTTGTGTTACTTTCAGACCAAAGTTTCTCATTGCTAAGTAGAAATTTTTAAATTCCGTTTTCCTCTTAGACTAAATTTTCGCCTTACTAAAGTGGAAACTTAAAAATGTAATGTTACCTTTGGATCAATATTTCTTGTTACTAAGTAAAAATGCCTTAATTATGAGACACGTTTAGACTAAAATTTCGTATAGCTACAGTCAACATTTTTTATTTTTGTATTACGTTTAAACTAAAATTTCCTGTTACTAATGTCCAAATTTTTTGTTACTGTTAGACCAAAATTTTTTGTTATCAAGTTAAACATAAAACATTTCGTGTTACGCTTTGGACTAAATTTTCGTCTTACTAAAGTCAAAACTTAAAAATTAGATGCTACTTCCGGATCAAAATTTCTTGAAACTAAGTCAAAAAAAATTATGTTTAGACTAAGATTTCCTGTTACTATGGTCAAAATTTGAAAAGTTTCGGTTAGTTTTAAGCCAAAACGGCTTGTTACAAAATCAAAATTAAAATATTCGTGTTATGTTTAGAATAACAATTGAAGGCAAAATTTTGAGATTTTGTGTTACTTTCAGACAAAAATTTCCCACTGCTAAGTAGAAATTTTTAAATTCCGTTTTACCATACTAAAAGCAAAACTAAAAAATTTTATGTTACCTGTGGATAAAAATTTCTTGTTACTAAGTAAAAATGCTTTAATTATGTGATGACGTTCAGACCAAAATTTCGTGATACTGTCAAAATTTAAAAATTTTATGTTACGTTTAAACTAAAATTTCCTTTTACTAATGTCAAAATTTTGTGTTACTGTTAGACTAAAATTTTTTGTTATCAAGTTAAACATAAAAAAATTTCGTGTTACGCTTTAGACAAAATCCTTGTATTATGCATCTACTATTTAAATTTAAAAATTTAAAAATTTAAATAGTAGATACTACTAATAATAGTAATAAAAAAAGTTAAAATTTAAAAATTTGAGATTACTTTCGGATCAAAATTTCTTGTCGGTAAGTAAAAATATCTTTTTTCTGTTACATTTAGACTACAATTTCGAGTTACTACATTCAAAGTTAAAAAAATTTGTTTTACTTTCAGACCAAAATTTTTTTATTACGTTAAAATTTCAAATTTTATTTAAAAAGTTCGTGTTTTTTTAAGCTAAAATTTTCTGTTACTAGAGTCAATTTTTTAAAAATGTTTTACTTTTAGAGCTTATTATTTCTTGTTACCAAGTCAAAGAAAAAAGGTAGTAAGAAAATTTGGATTCTAGAAGTTTTTTAACTCTTTGACGTAGGCAAAAATACATAACTCCGAAAAGAAATCGTTCGTAGCAAATAACCTAGAATGGCGTCAGTTTCATGTCGCAAAGTGACGTGATTTTGACGTCACAAAGTAACGTCGTTTGACGTTGCAAAATAACGTCATCGGTCTGTGACTTACGCCCGTCATTTTGACGTTATTTCGATGTCATCTCATGACGTCATTGGTCACAAATGGTTCCTGTTTGCTGACCCAGCCTCATCCTCATTCTAAGGTCAAAATATAATGAATTTTAGGGCTTTCTTGAAGACTGAAACATCGTACTCTGCAACGAGAAGCAAAAACCAACAACCTGCTGAGGCTATCTGCATGTCACTAGAAAGAAGGGAAAACAAATTATAGATGGACAAGTGAAAAAAATTGTCGCTATACATCGAAAAGAGACCTCTTCTAACCTACGGTCTTTCTTGTCTAAAACAGAACGATGATGAGATTTCTGAGGTTCTGAAATGAAAGCTCGCAGAAGTCGCAACAATGCCACGTCGAGCTTCAAGGGCTTTCCAGGAAATCAGACAGTAGACTGGACCAAGATGCTCTACAGCAACAGAATGCACCAGAAATCAAAAGCAAGCAACTTCCTGTTTGTTGTCCCAACCTCGTCCTCATTCTAAGATCACAATTGGGGAATTTTAGGGCTTTCTTGTAGACTGGAACATCATACTCTGCAACGGGAATCAAAAGCCAACAACCTGCTGAGTGTATCTGCATGTCATTAAAAAGGAGGGAAGCCAAATTATAGACGGACAAGTGGAAAAGTTTGTCCCTATAAATCGAAAAGAAACCTCTTCTAACCTACGGTCTTTCTTGTCTAAAACAGAACGATGACGAGATTTCTGAGGTTCTGAAATGAAAGCTCGAGAAGTCGCCACAATGCCACATTGAGCTTTAACGGCTCTCCAGGAAGTCAAACAGTAGACTGGACCAAGATGTTCTAAAGCAAGAGAGTGCACCAGGAATTAAAAGCTAGCAACTTCCCGTTTGCTGTCCCAACCTCATCCTCATTCTAAGGTCAAAATTTGATGAATTTTAGGGCTTTCTTGAAGACTGAAACATCGTACTCTCCAACAGGAATCAAAAGCAAACAACCTGCTGGGGTATCTGCATGTATTTGTCCCAATACATCGAAAAGAGACCTCTTCTAACCTACGGTCTTTCTTGTCTAAAACAGAACTATGATGAGATTTCCGGACCAAGATGCTCTACAGCAACAGAGTGCACCAGAAATCAAAAGCAAGCAATTTCCTGTTTGTTGTCCCAATCTCGTCCTCACTCTAAGATCACAATTGGGGAATTTTAGGGCTTTCTTGTAGACAAGCAACTTCCTGTTTGTTGTCCCAACCTCGTCCTCATTCTAAGATCACAATTGGGGAATTTTAAGGCTTTCTTGTAGACTGGAACATAGTACACTGCAACAGGAATCAACAGCAAACAACCTGCTGGGGAGAATTTGCATATCATTAGAAAGGAGGGAAGACAAATTATAGACGGAGAGGTGGAAAAATTTGTCCCTTCTTCTAATCTACGGTGTTTCTTTTCTAAAACAGAACGATGACGAGATTTCTGAGGTTCTGAAATGAAAGCTCGAGAAGTCGCCACAATGCCACATTGAGCTTTAACAGCTCTCCAGGAAGTCAAACAGTAGACTGGACCAAGATGTTCTAAAGCAAGAGAGTGCATCAGGAATTAAAAGCTAGCAACTTCCTGTTTGCTGACCCAGCCTCATCCTCATTCTAAGGTCAAAATATAATGAATTTTAGGGCTTTCTTGAAGACTGAAACATCGTACTCTGCAACGAGAATCAAAAACCAACAACCTGCTGAGGGTATCTGCATGTCACTAGAAAGGAGGGAAAACAAATTATAGATGGACAAGTGGAAAAAATTGTCCCTATATATCGAAAAGAGACCTCTCCTAACCTACGGTCTTTCTTGTCTAAAACAGAAATGATGAGATTTCTGAGGTTCTGAAATGAAAGCTCGCAGAAGTCGCAACAATGCCACGTCAAGCTTCAAGGGCTTTCCAGGAAATCAGACAGTAGACTGGACCAAGATGCTCTACAGCAACAGAGTGCACCAGAAATCAAAAGCAAGCAATTTCCTGTTTGTTGTCCCAACCTCGTCCTCACTCTAAGATCACAATTGGGGAATTTTAGGGCTTTCTTGTGGACTGGAACATAGTACACTGCAACAGGAATCAAAAGCAAACAACCAGCTGGGGGTATCTGCATATCATTAGAAAGGAGGGAAGACAAATTATAGATGGACAAGTGGAAAAATTGTCCCTATACATCGAAAAGGGACTTCTTCTAACCTACGGTCTTTCTTGTCTAAAACAGAACGATGACGAGATTTCTGAGGTTCTGAAATGAAAGCTCCCAGAAGTGGCAACAATGCCACGTCGAGCTTCAATGGCTCTCCAGGACTGTACCAAGATGCTCTCTCTACAGCAAGAGAGTGCACCAGGAATCAAAAACAAGCAACTTTCTGTTTGTTGTCCCAACCTCGTCTTCATTCTAAGGCCACAATTGGGGAATTATAGGGCTTTCTTGTAGACTGGAACATAATACTCTGCAACAGGAATCAAAAGCAAACAACCTGCTGGGGGTGTCTTGCCTCCTTGAGGCTCTCCTTGTTCTCGTCGACCTCGGCCTCCTTCTAAGATCAAAATTGGGAAACTTCAAGCTACACCTTCTCATTTGAGCCTCTCTCAGTGATTTCAAACGTCCCACCTCGTCTGGAAACGCCACAAGGTTTACCTCATTGCCATAAATCATAGCTACGGCTCACAAAGAACCACATAACTGAGATCTCTCTTCTCGTTAACAACTTGACTTAGTACCCAGTGCCAGAAACATGTTTTTTTTTTTGCTTTGAGAGACCGGCCAGAGAAGGGACATTAAATTCGCCGTAAACATTCAGGGAGGTTTTTAATGCCCTTCTTAGAACGTAGCTACAAGCAGGGCAAGAAGAGCAGAATTTGGTAATTTCGCATCTTTAATCTTACGACTGTAACAAACTGATCTTAATGACCTTTATATTTTCTTAACTGACTAAATTTGATTGTCTGATTCTAAAATTATTCACCATAATACATCGCAAATATGCAGTGGACTTGATTTCACAAAGGACCTTAAAAACAGCACAAATTTAAGTTCCGGAGCAACATGTAATCTTGTCCACTATAAGAAATCTACAAGGGAGGTACCTACTGAAGTTTTATCTTTCACAGTTTTTTTTTCTTCATAATTTTGTCGGCAGACCGAAAAATTGAATTCTAATGTGAAACTGAGGCTGAGTAACAGGTCCTTGTTGGGATGGCCACTCAGATCCCCGGATTTAGCGCCACTCGACAAATCCGTTGTTTTTGAAACACAACCTAAGTCAATTGAGGAACTTCAATAATTCAAGATCGTCGAGATATTTCCACAGAAACATTTGCAAACATGAGCCAAGAGTTTCGAGATATAGACTCTAAAATATTGGACAGCATTTCATCATTAAAGTTTTCTAGATATACACATTGTAAATTTTCAAACTGTCACTCTGTATAAATGATGGGGTTGTGTTAATAATGGTTATTCTAATCAAGTTAAGTGAAGGGATTCTATTTAATAAAGAAATTAGATTATATCTATTAATTTTTCATCTCAGCAGGGCAGAAACTCTTCTTCTGTAAATTGAAATTAACATCAGGAGGTAGTTAGAAGGTTATTTTAACTCTACAAATTTTTGTCTAAATTAATACATATTCAAATCAGTTCCGGTTTTCGATACCTATACCAGACGTCTCGTTAAACTTGTTTGAAAATAATATATATTTTTTAAAGAACTGGTTAGCATTTTAAATGACTGTCTGAATATGGATTATGTTTACTGCTATATTATTCATTTAAATAAAGTTTAAGAATGCCAATTAGCTGGCTTATTTGTGCCATAAATGAAAGTTTGCTTGAATATTACAATAATTACATTGTTGATATAGTGAAACTTGTCGATAATAGTAACTTTACTGTACAGACTGGTCGCTACCTATATAAAAAAGGAAGTTGGTTGTGTAAGAATTTTATAAAGTTTACTAAATTAAATTAGTTCAGGCTACAATAGAAATACCTGACTCTTTTCTTTACTTGGTTCTTATCAGTGGGATTGCTTTATCTGTTTGAACAATTACCAACAAGTGGGAATATAAAAATTCGTAAACTAAGGAAAACTTAAAAACCTTGGCGGTGTGTAATTAATGCGATTTTTACCCAGAATAAAAACGTGGCAAACATATCTATACTCTCAAAGATAATACCAGTTCTTAGCTCCACATCTCACCTATTTTAAGCAACGAAAGGTGATACTACAACCCTAAGTAGCTACGAATTTTCTTTCGAAATGTTCTTCTAGTGTAATCTTTCGATTTGATATTTTTAAACCTGATAAGCTTGTATCTATACAAAATTGAGGTTTCTTTAACAGTTAGGCTTAAAAAAAATAATTAACCGAGACAAGAAAATTTATGCTACTCATCTATACACGTTCAACATATGTCATGGTTATTATTTTGAACTAAATTAATGTTGTTTGTAACTGTTCAAAAGCTTCATGATTACTGATCCACAACAATCCACAGCTTTTATGAATGATTTTATGACTTCATCGCATAACCTATTTAGGTTATGCGATGAAGTCATAAAATTGTGCCTGTGAAGGTTTTCGTACCGATTTAGAATTTGGTCAAAGAAAAAGTGCTTCTACCTCTTTCTTCTTCAGCCATACACTATCTTTTTTTTCCTCACTATTTCCTAAACAAAATAAAATTTGGCAAAATAAAATAATTTTTGGATTTTAGTTTACCAACTGCTGTCCAATTTAACGGATTTTCCAACTCTTATATACACTTTACGAGATATTAATAGCTTGCCTTCGCAATTGGACCATGTTTTTTAATTTGCAGCTTATTGATAAGTCAAGTGTTTCTTCGCAAATATTGTGGTAGTACCTCAGTTTGTAGTACCAGTCGGTTTCATATGCACTTTCGCTTAAACTCTTCCTATAGACGCCAAACAGCTGACTTCGTAAATTGTGTTGAACATGGATTGGCAATATGGCAATAAACATGAGTAATAAGCACCAACAGAAATGTTCGATATCTAGGCAGTTGCCATGTGGTGTTCCACCGCCTGTGATGACCATATTCTTATTCTCTTTGCTTTTCTGTTGTTTGTCAGCGGATTTAACCTCATTGAGTCAATCGGCTTTTAACAGGAACTGTTGTTTGTCGAACATCTGGTCCCATGTTTTAATTTTTGAAGGACAAAAAACTTCTACAAATAAACTTTATAGCATAAGGCCACATTGGTCACAGTGCAAAGAGACGAAGGTAAAAGTCCCGAAAATAAATCACCTACTAGTCCTTAAGAATCTGATTTTGGAAAATATTCCTGACCAATATCCCTGGCCAGTCAATCAAATGGACATATAAACCATTCATCTATTTAACATTTTTATAAGAGTTATGTATAAAAAAAATAAAATTTCAAAGTTAAAGAGATGGCAAAAATAGGTCAATATTTGTAACAAATTGAATCAAAATCAAAGAAACAGTTGAATGGTATTTATCAAGTTTGTTTCTGGTGTAACTTTTAAGGTTTTCAATGCCGAAGATTGTATTTAATTAATTAAGTATTCAATTCAATTTCGCTGACCTTATGAGATCTACAATGCAAACCAATCGGCCCTGATCAATAGAGATAAATTACCGGTAAACGGTATTAATAAATAATGGAAAGTAGTTGGTTTTTAGCGAAATTACGAGGTGGGATAGGAAACTCAAAGAAAGAACTGAGTCATAATTTTCAACGGAGAAGTAAAAATGTGTGCATTAATTTTGGAACTCACCGTATTATTATAAAAATGTGCAAAAACCAAACAAAATTTGTCGGGTGTCAAGGAAGTCTCGGAAATTTTGCTTCATTGTAGTATTAATCAAGACAAAATTTATACTTAGTATTGAAGGTATGACCCAAAAATATACAGTGTTTCGTTTAAAATTATAGAAATTTAAGCCATACACCCTGTATGTAGGTCACCGATCTTTTTAATACTGCTTTTCTTTTAGAATCTCACTCTATCCCCGTAGTAAAGGAGATATCGAGCTCTTACTTGTGTATTGGATCACCCAGTACAATTTTATTCTGATTTTTTTCTATGGCAAAAAATTTCCCTTGCAAAGCACAAAAACAAGGCATAAACCTGAGCCCTGAAGTTTCTTTTCACCTATCAGCGATTAAAACTTTACCTCGATAGGCAAAGACCTACTTTGCTCTCTTGATATACGGGGTGTTCATTATAAAACTTCATCTAGTTGGCTTTGAAATGTCAAAAGAAAAGGATGGAGAAACAAAAGTCTATTTATTTTGATTATGTCATCTTTTTCTGTCAAAATTTCATAGCCTGCTAGATGAAATTTTATAATGAACACCCCGTATAATATACTATTATTGTTCTCGGAGGGAATGCTAGGCATTTAAGTTATCCCACATGATTTCTAATAAAAATATACAGGGTGGTTCAAATTGGTCATTTTGCTCTCTATTTACTACTCTACTTCTAGACTAAATAGAATTTTTTTTATGGAAGTAGTGTTCTTTTAGAATGTGCCAGAGTGTAAAATAGTGAAACACGATGGAAAGTGGGACGAAGAATAAGCGACTAACCTAAAAATACCAAAAACAGGCAGCTTGCACGCGAAAAAAATGTGTTAAAAATTGTCAGAATCGTAAAAAATTATAGAAATAAGAACGAAGAAAAAGCGAACTGCACCGAAGACAAAAAATTCTCAAAATTAACAAAATTATTGGAACATGAGACACACTTGAAATACGCAACTCCCATGTGAAAAATGAGTCAAAATAGTTAAAATAGTCAAAACTACTGAAAAGGAGAAAGAAAAAAGATTTTTGTGTAAAACATAATAAAAACACCAAAAAAAAAGCCGCACGGTCAAAAAAAAAGTAAAAGATGGTCAAAACTAATGGAAAGAAGGAAGAAAAAGTGACAAATATCAACATTATTAAAATGGTTAAAAATCGACAAAAATGGTAAAAATTGATTGAAGGTTGGACCAAAAAAAAAGCGACCAACATAAAAACACCAAATAGGCAATTAACCAAAAATCGCTCAAAAATGATGGAAATAAAGACAAAGAAAAAGCGAAAATATCCCAAAAAGGCACCAAAAAAAGACATCACCGGCCATTGATGAAAAAGTAATTTAGTTTTCAGAACTAATGGAACCAAGGACACAGCGAAAAGAGGCAACTTGCAATGGCAAAAATGATCAAATTTTAGAACAAAAAAAATAGTCAAAATAGAAAAAAAAACAAATGGAAAGAATGTCAATGAACATAATACCGCCAACAGGGAAAATTCCCAAAGGAAGAAATGAACCAAAAATAATTAAAATGGTCAGAAAAAAAACAAAGAAAAAGTGACAAATGAAAAAAACTAGAAACAAACCTCACTTGTAGGGTAAAATAAAAGAGATTAAATAAATTGGTTAAAAATGAAGAAAATGGTAAAAATTTATGGAAGATTGGACCAAAAAAAAGCGACCAACATAAAAACACCAAATAGGCAATTAACCAAAAATCGTTAAAACACTCAAAAATGATGGAAATAAAGACATAGAAAAGGCGAAAATATCCCAAAAAATACCAAAAAAAGACTGGGCACTGGCGAAAAAATAATTAAAGTTTTCAAAACTAATGGAACCAAGGACACAGCGAAAAGAGGCAACTTGCAATGGCAAAAATGGTTAAAAATAGTTAAAAAGATGGAAAGAAGACATGGTTAAAACTCGACAAAAATCATCAAAGCCCACGGAAAGAAGGGCGAACAAAAAGCGAACAGTCACTTTTTATGGTAAAAAAAAAAGTAGTCAAAATAGAAAAAAAAAACAAATGGAAATAATGTCAATGAACATAACAGGGAAAATTCCCAAAGGAAGAAATGAACCAAAAATAATTAAAATGGTCAGAAAAAACAAAGAAAGAAGAAGAAGTGACAAATGAAAAAATACTAAAAACAAACCTCACTTGTAGGGTAAAATAAAAGAGGTTAAATAAATTGGTTAAAAATGGAGAAAATAGTCAAAACTGATGCAAAGTAAGTCGAAGAATAAGAAAAGCCATAAACAAATACCTATCAGGTTAGTAAATGAAGTAAAAGATGGTCAAAACTAATGGAAAGAAGGAAAAAAAAGTGACAAACATAGACATATTAAAATGGTTAAAAATCGACAAAAATGGTAAACATTTATGAAAGATTAGACCAAAAAAAAGCGACCAACATAAAAACACCAAATAGGCAATTAACCAAAGATCGTTAAAACTCTCAAAAATGATGGAAATGAAGACAAGGAAATAGCGAAAATATCCCAAAAAATACCAAAAAAGACATCACTGGGCACTGGCGAAAAAATAATTTAAAGTTTTCAAAACTAGTCGAACCAAGGACACAGCGAAAAGAGGCAACTTGCAATGGCAAAAATGACCAAAACTAGATAAAAAGATGGAAAGAAGACATGGTTAAAAATCGACAAAAATAATCAAAACTGACGGAAAGAAGAGCGAACAAAAAGCGAACAGGCACTTTTTATGGTCAGAAAAAACAAAGAACGTAGAAAAAGTGACAAATGAAAAAAACTAGAAACAAATCTCACTTGTAGGGTAAAAAAAAAAGCGACCAACATAAAAACACCAAATAGGCAATTAACCAAAAATCGTTAAAACACTCAAAAATGATGAAAATAAAGACATAAAAACGGCGAAAATATCCCAAAAAATACCAAAAAAAAGAACTGGGTGGGCACTGGCGAAAAAATAATTAAAGTTTTCAAAACTAATGGAACCAAGGACACAGCGAAAAGAGGCTACTTGCAATGGCAAAAATGGTCAAAAATAGTTAAGAAGATGGAAAGAAGACATGGTTAAAACTCGACAAAAATAATCAAAACCCTCGGAAAGAAGGGCGAACAAAAAGCGAACAGTCACTTTTTATGGTAAAAAAAAGTAGTCAAAATAGAAAAAAAACAAATGGAAAGAATGTCAATGAACATAACAGGGAAAATTCCCAAAGAAAGAAATAAACCAAAAATAATTAAAATGGTCAGAAAAAAAACAAAGAACGAAGAAAAAGTGACAAATGAAAAAAACTAGAAACAAACCTCACGTGTAGGGTAAAATAAGAGGTTAAATAAATTGGTTAAAAATGAAGAAAATGGTTAAAAGTGTTGCAAAGTAAGTCGAAGAAAAGCCATAAACAAATACCTATCAGGTAAGGAAATCAAGTAAAAGATAGTCAAAACCAATGAAAAGGAGGAAGAAAAAGTGACAAATATAAACATAATATCAACATTATTAAAATGGTTAAAAATTGACAAAAATGGTAAAAATTGATGGAAGACTGGACCAAAAAAAAGCGACCACCATAAAAACACCAAATAGGCAATTAACCAAAAATCGTTAAAACACTCAAAAATGATGGAAATAAAGACATAGAAAAGGCGAAAATATCCCAAAAAATACCAAAAAAACACTGGGCACTGGCGAAAAAATAATTAAAGTTTTCAAAACTAATGGAACCAAGGACGCAGCGAAAAGAGGCAACTTGCAATGGCAAAAATGGTCAAAAATAGTTAAAAAGATGAAAAGAAGACATGGTTAAAACTCGACAAAAATAATCAAAACCCTCGGAAAGAAGGGCGAACAATAAGCGAACAGTCACTTTTCATGGTAAAAAAAAGTAGTCAAAATAGAAAAAAAAACAAATGGAAAGAATGTCAATGAACATAACAGGGAAAATTCCCAAAGGAAGAAATGAACCAAAAATTATTAAAATGGTTAGAAAAAACATAGAAAGAAGAAAAAGTGACAAATGAAAAAAAAAACTAGAAACAAACCTCACTTGTAGGGTAAAATAAAAGAGGTTAAATAAATTGGTTAAAAATGGAGAAAATGGGGAAAACTAATGCAAAGTAAGTCGAAGAAAAGCCATAAACAAATACCTATCAAGTAAGGAAATCAAGTAAAAGATGGTCAAAACTAATGGAAAGAAGGAAGAAAAAGTGACAAATATAAACATAATATCAACATTATTAAAATGGACAAAAATGGTAAAAATTGATGGAAGATTGGACCAAAAAAAAAGCGACCAACATAAAAACACCAAATAGGCAATTAACCAAAAATCGTTAAAACACTCAAAAATGATGGAAATAAAGACATAGAAAAGGCGAAAATATCCCAAAAAATACCAAAAAAAGACTGGGCACTGGCGGAAAAATAATTAAAGTTTTCAAAACTAATGGAACCAAGGACACAGCGAAAAGAGGCAACTTGCAATGGCAAAAATGACCAAATTTAGTTAAAAATAAGGAAAAAAGACATGGTTAAAAATCGACAAAAATAATCAAAACTCACGGAAAGAAGGGCGAACAAAAAGCGAACAGGCACTTTTTATGGGAAAAAAAAGTAGTCAAAATAGAAAAAAAAACGAATGGAAAGAAAGTCAATGAACATAATACCGCCAACAGGAAAAATTCCCAAAGGAAGAAATGAACCAAAAATAATTAAAATGGTCAGAAAAAAAACAAAGAAAGAAGAAAAAGTGACAAATGAAAAAATACTAAAAACAAACCTCACTTGTAGGGTAAAATAAAAGAGGTTAAATAAATTGGTTAAAAATGGAGAAAATGGTCAAAAGTGATGCAAAGTAAGTCAAAGAAAAGCCACAAACAAACATACCAGAAACAGGCAGCTTTCACGGGAAAATTTGAGTCAAAAACGGTTAAAATTGTCAAACATAAGAACCAAAAAAAAAAACGGTTTCAAAAATAGTAAAAAATATTAAAAACTACTGAAAAGTACTGAACTCTAGCGGGAAAAAGTGAGTCAAAAAACGGACAAAAGAAAACGAAAACGGTAAAAACTTATGAAATTAAAGAAAAAAGTGACGGACTTAAGACGGGAAATCTTCATGGGAAGAAATGAGTAAAATTACTTAAAATGGTTAGATGATACGAAGGAAAAAGCGACATATGCACTAGAAAATACACTAGAAACAGGCGAAGAATAGGACGAAGAAAAAGTGAAAAAAATTAAGCACACAAACAACATGCAGTCTTTACGAGAAAAAAAAAGTCAAAAATGGTTAAAAGTGATAGAAATAAGAACGAAGAAAAAGCGGAAAACATCAGATGTATACTGAAAGAGTAAAAAATAAAAAATTATCAAAATTAACAGAAAGAAATACTAAGAAAAAGTGACCGGTATGACCTGAAAACAGGCAACTCTCAAGGGAGAAATTAGCCGAATAATAGCAAAAATGATCAGATTGAACAAAGGTTGAAGAAAATCAGTATATAGACGGATAATACTCACGTGAAAAAATTTATCAAAAATGGTGAGCAATGATCGAAATAAGGACGAAGACAAAGGGACCCATGAATACAACCAAAAATGGTTGAAGCGGTAAAAAATGAGGCAAATACAAATGAAAGAAAAAAAGAACACTCAAAAACCCAGGATATCGGAAAAAAAGAAAAAATGGTTAAAACTAATGGAAATCAAAACTAAGAAGAAGTGAGGGATGAAAAGTAATTAAAATGGTCAGATGAAGAAGACGAAGAAAAAGCGAAAAATAAAAAAAAAACAGCATTTGCAGGGCAAAAAGATATAGTCAAATCTGGTTAAATAAAATAAAAAAAAACTAATGAAAAGAGAGAGTAAAAAAATGTAGTGAGGGATAAACATGGAAAACAGGCAGCTCCTATGGGAAACAATGAGTAAAATTAGTTAAAATTGTCAGTTGATGCGAAGAACGAAGAAAAAAGCGATACAAATAAACACCACCAGAAACAGGCAGCTTTTATGAGAAAGAAGTGTGACAAAAATGGTTAAAATAGTTAAAAGAGATGGAAATAAGAACGAAAAAAAAAGCGGAAAACGCGAAAAACATCATATATAGACAGAACGGTCAAACAAAAATTAAAAAATGGTCAAAATCAATGGAAAGAAATACTAAGAAAAAGTGACGGTTGTACAATAATAGCAAAAATGATCAGATTGCACAAAGCTTAAAGAAAATCAGTATATACGGATAATTCTCAAGTGAAAAAATTAATCAAAAATGGTAAGCCATGATCGAAATAAGGGCGAAGAAAAAGAGACACATAAATACAACAAAAAATGGTTGAATCGGTAAAAAAATATGGAAATACAAACCAAGGAAAAAAATGAAAACATGACTACAAAATGGTTAAAATTAATGGAAATGAAAATTAAGAAGAAGAGAGGCATCAAAAGTAGTTAAAATGGTCAGATGAACAAAGGAAGACCAATAAAAAAAACTAAAGAAGCAGCATTTGAGGGAAAAAAACAATAGTCAAACTTGGTTAAATAAAACTAAAATAAAAACAAAAAGAATGAAAAAAGAGAGAGAGAGTAGAAAAGCGTAGTGAGGGATAACACGGAAAACAGGCCGCTCTTATGGGAAACAATGAGTAAAATTAGTTAAAATGGTCAATTGATGCAAAGGACGAAGAAAAAGCAACATATATACTAGAAAAACACTAGAAATAGGCGAAAAAATGGACGAAGAAAAAAAGATAAAAATAAACACCACCAGAAACAGGCAGCTTTTACGAGAAAAACGTGAGACCAAAATGGTTGAAATGATAAAAAGTGAGAGAAATAAGAACGAACGAAAAACACGAAGAACATCATCAGATATTTAGGCAAAACGGGCAAAAAAAAAAACAAATAGTCAAAATTAATTGAAAGAAATACTAAGACAAAGAAACGGATACAACTCGGAAGTAGGCAACTTTCATGGGAGAAAATGACCCATTAGTAGTTAAAATGATCAGATTGAACAAAGGACGAAGAAAAAACAATATAAACGGGCTTTCGCACGGCAAAAATGAATAAAATTGGTAAAGAATGATCGAAATAAGGACGAAGAAGGAGTGACAAAAATAAAGAAAACAAAAAATTTTTTAAAACGGAAAAACTAATGAAAATACGAACGAAGAAAAACGGGAAACAGAAAAACCCTCGATATGAGGAAAAAAGTTCCAAAATGGTCAAAATTTATGGAAATGAAGAAGTGAGGAACCAAAAAAAAACAGATAGAACCGAGGACAGAACGAAGGACGAAGAAATACCTACGCATGCTGGAAAAAAAATAGCCTAACCTGGTTAAAAGAGAGGGATGTCAAGATATTTTCTGTTATTATTAAATATTGTTGTAATTAGCGTCCTAAAGTTATAAGTTATTGGTGAAGTTAGCGGGATTAGGACAAATAATGCACCTCTTCTTTATTTGAAAATGGCCGACGTTTCGACTATTTATTTAGTCTTCATCAGGGCTAAAACCAATAAGTTCAATAGTAACAACTCCCTGGGCCCAACATAAAATTGTAAATATTGCTTATTCAAATGTGGAACGTAAATTCCTATACATCCATTACATATATCAAATTTTAAAAATTTAAAAAATGTTTCAATCACAAAAAAATTAAAAATTTTAAATATACAGACAAACTGTAGACAACTACAAGAATTAACAAGCAACCAACAAACCGACAATACCAAGTTACTTGGTACTTCGACAATACCGACAATACCAAGTTACTTGGTATTGTCGGTATTTGTCAATTGTAGTTGTCTACAGTTTGTCTGTATATTTAATAATTTTTTTTGTGTTTGAAAATGTTTTTAAATTTTTAAAATTTGATATATGTAATGGATGTATAGGAATTTACGTTCCACATTTGAATAAGCAGTATTTACAATTTTATGTTGGGCCCAGGGATTTGTTACTATTGAAATTATTGGTTTTAGCCCTGATGAAGACTAAATAAATAGTCGAAACGTCGGCCATTTTCAAATAAAGAAGAGGTGCATTATTTGTCCTAATCCCGCTAACTTCACCAACAAATTATTAAATATTTATAAACAATCTTAATTAGATAAACTGACATATGATCTGTTATCTTTTAGACCCCTAAAGTGCATTTGTTAACGTTTTTAATGTGCGGTATCAAAATATTGGGTTTGGAAATGAGATCGTTTCCAGGTCGATGCATGTTAATGCTACCAATTATTATTATTATTAATATTAATACAGTACGTAATTTATCGCGGACGAGCTTAATTCCTTTACATCAAACACCGATTCACTTTTCCTTATAAACATCTGCTTTTACTTTGCCTCCATATTGCAACGCACGAAGAAGAAAGCTCGAATGTGCCCTGAGGTCTGATAATTCGTGACAGATACCTATGGTGCAAATGCACCAGTACTCCGAGTGAAAATGTTTTCTAATTGATGGGAACACAAGTGTTTACATCTTCGAAAACACACAAGTGGAAAAGAAAAGATACAAATAGCCGGACAAAAGAATATTATCTACGACAAACGTGAAACTGCATTCACGTGTAGTTAGACAATTTATATTTGTCGTTTATTTTCTTCCGTCTCTATTGAATAATAACCTTCCCGGTCAATTTATCAATTTAAGCAATATACAATGTCCACATAGTTTCATGTGGCCATTTTACGGCTCGCTGGTAATTTGCTTTGCCAATATGGTTCCTTCATAGTATTTTATAGATACTCTTTTAAGTAGTGTAGGTACCAGTTCTTTATTGTGATTTTGTTGCTTAGTTACCAACAACATTATGGGACCAGCACCAGTCTAAATCGTTGAGCCAGAAGAAAGAAAACAAAAAACTAAACAACAAAGAAAACACGAATTTGTGCTCTTTTAGCCATTTTGTGTCTATTTAATAGGTTTTGTCTGTGTCTATAAACCCTCTTTTTTTTGTTACCTCCGTTCTGAGGAAGTTGGCGCTGATGATGGCTTTAAGACGAAACCTAAACGATATTAAATTTAGGCACGAAGTATACGCATTTTCTTATGTATGTGTAATTTCACGGGGTAATAAAGTCTGAAAAATTGTCCCCAATAGTAATTCCCGTTCTATTTAAGCCGCCACTAATTAACAAAGGCCGGGCCCTGCACTACATTTACTCCGCCAGAGTAATAAAGCTGACAAACTGTTCAGCAAATATTTAAGTACGTTAAGCCTCGAAAGTGGGCTGCTATTAATCCGACCTGACCTTTAAAGCTGTAAGTACTTAGAAAATCAGCATATACCAAGTGCAGTTTCTAATGCGCGAGTAGCACGAGGATCCATACTTAGGAGGTGTACACTGTATGTATATACGTGCATGGGTGCCTGTGAAATGTACATTAGTTTCGGCTGTTAGGTGTATATCCTCAAAAGTGCAATGCACCAGGAGATTGAGAACCGAACCACGTTTCACTCAAGTGTCACCTTTTGTCGAAGACAATAAAATCTCCATCAGTTCTGTAGCGTAATGCGTAAAAAGATTTACGCATTACGCTACGATGTCTTGTAGCACGTGTGTATAGCACTAATTTAGGCCAGCTGAGATAATTGGTACACACATAAAAATATTGTTTTGATACAAGAAAGTTCATTCTTTTAAAAATACTGTTTTTGTTTAAAACATTTTTTATCAGATCAAGCAAATTTTTCTTCAACGGATCAGTGCACTCTATTCATTAGAAGAAAATTGTTTTTCAAAACTATTGTCTTACTTCAAATTTCCTTTTGTTCAAGTAAAACTAGACATCTTCTTATTGTCTTCTGTTACGAATAAATTATGTTATTTTCTCAAATTTGTGTGAAATGATTATTTTATATGTAATGCTTACGGGTAAGACAAATACGTTTTTTTTTTCAGACACAATAATTAAATTTGTGTTGTCTTACATAATTATCGCTCACAGCTTAAATAAAGAAAAATTTCGAATAAAAATGATTATGAGAAAAATACTAATCTACCTATTCCCTTTCTTGACGTGAATAACCAATTCCATAAAACTTTCTTTTAATTAAATATATTTCATAGCATTTATAGCTATTCTAATTAATACAAAGGTTCAGTCCAAGTTTTGAAACCTCAAACTATTCTCGAAATATTTACACAATTTTTCATTTTCCAAAATCGATCTCAAAGTCTCTGTTTCTGCATAACTAATTTTTTTCCAACAAACCTGGTAGCGTAATGTATTTTTTTTAGAGCCACAAGCCGCACTCAAAATATTTAATGATTTTCTAATTGTCCAAAATAAACCCAATAATTTTTAGTTAAATTTTCAATCGCTTATCGAAATCCTGGTAACTTCAAACCGTTCTCAAGATATTTAATAATTTTGCGATTTTGCAAAATATAAAAAAGAACTAACACGATCGTCTAATATATACTAATAAACTGTTTCCGAGATATCTATTAACATTTTTACTTTCTACCAACAAATTCATAAAGTTAGTTTCCATTTTAAGCTAACTTTTTCTAAGTAAGCCAAGTATGCAATTAATTTTTTTGATTTTTAAATCTGTTTCGAGATATTTACTAATTTTGCAAAATAGACTCACAGATTGTATTTGTAACTAAGTTTTCCCAACCAAAAAATTTCGATAAAAATTTAAATGAGATTATGGCCAAAATCAATTAACCATTACTAAAAGCGTGAAAAATAAAAATTTGAAGTCTTGGAGAAATTTAGATTAGAATTAGAACTGACATTTTTTATAAACAACAATAACAATTTTTATGTTTTTTGAAAAAGTCAGGTTAAGATTAATGACAAAATACGTGAAAATCAATTGAAGTGTGTAAAAATACAAATTTGGAGTTTGTGGCAGAATTCGAACTAATATTATTTCAACAAAATTATAATTAAGTTAAAATTTTAATAAAGTTAAGAAAAATAGAAAAAAACTAAAAGAAATATCTAAAATATGCAGGTAAAAGAATAAATTTAAAACATTTCTAGATTTGTGCCAAATTTCCCTTATTAAATATGTATTACGAATTTGTTCCAACAATATTTTCCAACTGGTCAGTCATTAAAAAAATCAATTTGGTGTCAAAATTCTCTCAAGAGAAAAAAAATCTAAGAAAAAATACAATTTAAATCAACGAAAAAAACAATAAAAGAACAAAAATTTAGATCACAATTAGAATTAAAATTGTTTGAAACGAACTCATTTTACTTAAAAATCACAATTTTTTATATTTTTTGAAAAAGTAAGACCGGAATTAAGACCAAAATACATGAAAAATGATTCAAAGGGGATAAATAAAAAATTTTGATGCCTTGGAAAAAATCAAATTAATGTTATTGTCAAAATCAGTTAAAAATTACTCAAAACTGTCAAAAAATACCGATTAAAAGTTTCAAGGAAAATTCAGGTTAGGATTAAGGTCAACATTGGTGAGAAACTATACAAAGTTTCAAGAATTTTACAATAGATTTGGGGCTAAAATAGTTTAAAAGTGATTCATTTTATCAAAAAAAAATGATAACTTTGACATATTTTTTTTTAAAGACAGGCTACGATTAAGGCCAAAATACGTAAAGAAGGACTCAAAGTGTGTAAAATACGAATTTGGATTTTTCGGAAAAAATCAAATAAAGATTAGGGCCAAAATGAACTAAAAATTACTAAATGCGTCAAAAATGCAGAATGAAAGTTTGTGAGCAAGTTCAGGTTAGCGCTAGGATCTAAAAATTACATAGAGAGTCTAAAAATGCAAATTTGAAGTCTTTGGAGAAATTCAGATTATAATTATAACTAAAATTGTTTGAAAAGGACCCATTTTACCTAAAAAATGAGAATTTTTATGTTTTTTTGGAAAAGTAACGCTAAAATACTTGAAAAACGATTCAAAGAGGGTAAATATAAAACCTTGGAGGCTTTGGAAAAATTCAAATTAAAATTATTGTCAAAATCAGTTAAAAGTTACTCAAACTGTCAAAAACTGCTGATTAAAATTTTATAGGCAAATTTAGGTTAGGAGTAAGGTCAACATTGGTTAAGAAATTACAAAGAGTGTCTACAAATGCAAATTTAGTGTCTTTCAAGAATTTTACAAAAGATTTGGGGCAAAAATTGTTTAAAAGTGACTCATTTTATCAAAAAAGATGATAGCTTTGATATTTTTTGAAAAAGTCAGGGCAGGATTAAGGCCAAAATACGTAGAAAATAACTCAAAGTGTGCAAAACACGAATTTGGATATTTCGAAAAAAAATCAAATAAAAATTAGGGTCAAGATCAATTAAAAATTGCTAAAAGCGTCAAAAATGCAGAATAAAACTTTCTGAGTAAATTCAGGTTTGCATTGGGATCTAAAAATTACGCAGAGCGTCTAAAAATGAAAATTTGAAGTCTTCGGAGAAATTCAGATTAGAATTAGAACTAAAATTGTTTGAAAAGAACTCATTTTAACTAAATTTTACAATTTTGATGTTTTTTTGGAAAAGTAATGCCAAAGTACTTGAAAAACGATTCAAAGAGGGTAAATAAAAAAACTTGGAGGCTTTGAAAAAACTCAAACTAAGATTATGGCCACAATCAATTACAAGTTACTAAAAGCGTCAAAAATCCAAATTTGAAGTCTTGGATAAATTTAGATTAGAATTAGAACTGAAATTTTTCGAAATTTCCTAAAAATAACAATTTTTATGTTTTCTGGAAAAGTCACGCCAAAATTGGTGTTAATGACTCAAATAGAGTAAATATAAAAATTTGGATGCTTTGGAAAAATTTAAATTAATATTATTGTCAAAATCAGTTAAAAATTACTCAAACTGTCAAAAAATGCCGATTAAAAGTTGATTAAGAAAGTACACAGAGTGTCAAAAAATGCAAATTTGGTGTCTTTCAAGAATTTGACAATAGATTTGAAGCTAAAATTGTTTAAAAGTGACTCATTTTATCAAAAAAGTGATAACTTTGACATTTTTTGAATAAGTCAGGCTAGGATTAAGGCCAAAAAACGTAAAGAATGACTCAAAATGGCTAAAATACAAATTTGAATATTTCGAAAAAAATCAAATAAAGATTAGGGCCAAAATCAACTAAAAATTACTAAAAGCGCCAAAAATGCAGATTAAAAGTTTCTGAGCAAATCCAGGTTTGCAATAGGATCTAAAAATTACGCAGCGCGTCTAAAAATGCAAATATGAAATCTCTGGAGAAATTCAGATTAGAATGAGCACTAAAATTTTGTGGAAAGAACTCTTTTTACCTAAAAATGACAATTTTGATGTTTTTTTGGAAAAGTAATATCAAAATACTTGAAAAACGATTTAAGGTGGGTAAATATAGAAATTTCGAGACTTTGGAAAAACTCAAATTAAGATTATGGCCAAAATCAATTAAAAATTACTAAAAGCGTCAAAAATGCAGATTAACAGTTTCTGAGCAAATTCAGGTTTGCATTAGGATCTAAAAATTACGCAGAGCGTCTAAAAATGCAAATTTGAAGTCTTTGGAGGAATGTAAATTAGAATTAGAACTAAAATTGTATGGAAAGAACTTATTTGAACTTTTAAATCAGGCTAGGGTTAAGGCCAAGGCCAAATTCCGTGAAAAATTTCCTAAAGTGTGTAAGAAAACAAATTTGGAGTGTTTGGCAAAATTCAAATTAACGCAACAAAATTAAAATCAAGTTAAAATAAGAAATAAGATAAGAAAAGTAGAAAAAGACTAAAAAAAAATCTAAAATTTGCAGAGAAAGCAATAAATGTATAATATTTCTAGTTTTGTGCCGAATTTCCCTTAGTACAATATGGATTACAAAATTGTGTACATTCCAACCGGCCAGTCCTTAAAAAAATTAATTGTGTGTCAAATATCTCTCAAAAGAATGAAAACCTAAAGAAAAAACTCCAATTTAGATCAACAAAAAAAAATTAAAACAACAAAAATTTAGATTACAATTAAAAAACTCAAATTAAGATTATGGCCAAAATCAATTAAAATATACTAAAAGCGTCGAAAATGCAAAGAAAAGTGGAAACAAACTAAAAAAATTATGCGAAGTATTAAGGTAAAGGAATAAATTGAAAATATTTCTAGTTTTGTGCCAAATTTTCCTTATTACAAATATGTATTACAAATGAGTATACATTCCAATTGCTCAGTCTTACAAAAAAATTAATTTTGTTTCAAAATTCTATCAAAAGAATGAAAAAATCCAATTTAGATCAAAGAAAAACAATTAAAATAACAAAGCTTTTGTGCAAAGCATAACAAGGATTATTTGAAAAATGAAGAAAACAGTAAAATAGAAAAACTTGTACAAAGAAAAATTACGACAAGAAAGAGAAGACAGAACCGTAGAAAAGAACACAAACAATTCCAAACAGAAGTAAATTTTGTGTTGGAGGAGAAACAAATAACTAAATTGCCGGAATCTTTTTTTTTGCAGAACTGTCAAAGCAAACACGAGAGACAATAATTGCAATAGAAAAAGGAGTACACAAAGAGCAAGTTGTCAAAAAAGTAAATAAAATAGAGAAAACCATGAATGAAATCCAATAAAAAGTCGAATTTAGATCAATGAAAACATATATATCAGAAAAAAAAACAAAAAAATGCAGAAAACGTAACAAAAAATAATAATAGAATAATTAGTATTACAAAAATTAACACAACATATTTTAGTTCTCTTCCAACGAAGAGAACGATAGTGTAAATTCAAGACATTATTGGTTAAAACATAATTATATTGTTTCTTCCTTAAATAAGTTAACTATTTGACAATTTCTTGCCTGGAAATAAAAGTTAGCTGAAAGGAAAAAATACATTTGTTTTTTATAAATAGAATATAGTTTTTTTAAAAGAAATTGGTTCATATTTATATAAGATAAAGTGTGTTGAACTAATGCGCTAATGTTTCATACAAAGTAACTCATTCTGAAAAAACTAATTTCTTTATAAGAAAAACTATTATTTTCGTTATATGGAAAGCAGAAAATATTTCAATTGAAAGCAAGTTGCGTTCATCGTAGATATTTCTTTTTTGTGTGTATACCTGTTGAGACTAATCATAACTGAATCATGAATGAGACAATTAGCTTAGTCACATCCTGTTTTCAATGTACATTCATCACTCGTGTGCACTTGCCTGTTACTTACGAAATGTGGAGCATCCATCAGGACAAACATTGAAAAAAAAATGTCGATTAAGACCTCTAGACACAATATTATTCACTCTGTGGCACCTGTTTCAGTTCTTGCAATTTGAGTTTTTCATTAAGTGTTGCCCTTTTTAGTTGATTCTTATGTTTTAGTTCATTAGTATGTGAGGTGAAAGAGGACATCAAGAAAAACAGTTGGATTCACTCCAATCGGTCCAGGTCAAATTGTCCACAAACGGGTTTTTAAAGTGCCTAAAAATCGACCTCCAAAGAGTTTAGCAAAAGATTTTCAAGAGAGGGCAAAAAAAATGTATTAGGGAATTTAAGTATGAAATTTCCAACTACTGCTTTAGTGAGTTTTACAGTGGGATTGAATTTAAAGAGAAGAAAGGTAAATGGTACTAATTTTATAGCATTTTCTTTACTTACTAGGACATTTAAAGAAAGCTTGTAAAAGTAAAAATAAATGGTTCTGTCTTTAAAGTCGAGAGAAAAATAAGAAAGAAGATAAAAGAGAGAAATAGCCTTCGGAGAACTTTGAAGAAAACTAAAGATATCTTAGAATGATAAAAATATTGTACTGCTTTCGGAGATATTAGAGAATCATGTTAAGAAAACAGAAAAGAAATGGGGAATTTTGAGACAAATTGTTGACAACACAGATGTTGATTTAATAGTAATTTACGTCACAAGTCCAGTAAGTGACTTGTTGCAGTACGAGGTTTTTACTACGTACTTTTACTCGTATAACTGGAAAGTTATACGAGTACTGTAACAACACCTAATGGACGTGTATCGTACAATATTTTATTTCATACTTTAGAAATTAGATGAAAAAATGACCACGTAAGAATTAGATTTATTGACATTTGGCGGTGTCTGTATTGTTGTCACTGTCAAAATTCATAATTCGAGAGCTATAGCATAATGATTTAAAATTACGCTATTTATGGTACCAAAATAAACTTTTGAAAATATGCAGCCACTAGTTTTAAAACTTTATTATCACAAATTATTTTTTATTAAAATTATTACGATATACGTGTGATAGATGTTTCTCAAATTCCTTCGAGAAGTCTTTTTCTATTAAAAATAAATCATTAAATCATCAACAATGTGCCTGTGTTTCTTCAAATATATGTAGTACTCCGAAATAAGTCGGTTCTGCTGGGCATTTAGAAGAATAATTTAGAGGTTCGTTTCGAATATCAGGAAATGATGGTTGATTTGATTTAATGGTTTGATTTAATGACAAGTAATATCAAACGTCGTAACTACTGCGCACAAATTTTGACGTCGTCAACTGAGCATTTGACAAAATCTTAATCAAATTTAAATAACGTAATATTTTATATTAGACGGTAGCTCTCTAGCATTGGTTGCCTAGCAACCTTTACCGGACTCAAATCGATGCATGTAGGACGCATATACCGGACAGTATGAAATAGTAGTAGATTATGTCACTAGGAGTAAAAGTGGGTCTTTTCGTGCTGAGCCCAGAGATTGACGGCCGAAGCGAAGCTGAGGCCTGCAACTGGGCGAAGCACAAAAAGACCTTTTACTCCGAGTAACATATACTATTTTTTTTTCAAGCATGCAAGAAATAAGAAATCTATTTAAAAGTGGTTCAGTTTTGCAATTTTCTCTCATCCTCTTTAAGCGGGTCTAGGTACTTACCCAATTAGTGGTGTATATTATTTGTAAAATACATAGAATATGTTAGAATGGTAGTTTTCAATGTTCAATGGTTTTAATGTATTAAATAATAACCAATGATTACGGTAAACTAAGAATTTGTAGCATTTTTTCAATACTAAATTAATAAATGTCACATTGACAGATAAATATGATGACGCGCATGACATTTAACAGACTAATTCAGAATTCGAGAACCTATGCGATTTCGACTAATAACGGTTTCGGATGGTGCTCTTGAGTGCTCTGAGAGTATTTCTGTCCTTTGTTTTTTCAACAAGAATGTAAAGATGGCAATACACTCAGATCGGTTTATCTGGTGTCATCTATTATTAAAATAATTTTGGTAAATGAAAATCGTTTATATATGCGCCACCATGACACTAGCGGTGACTTTTGACTTTACTTTTACTGCCTAGGACTTTTTTGCTACTTTTTTGGTCTCAGGATTTGAAAGCCCACTTTAGGTGTGCGTATGGAGAAAACAAATGACGTACTTTTAGACCGCTTGAAAAAAAAATAATTATTCTGTTATACTAACCTGCAATTTCATTGTCTTGCGGATGTCCCGCTATAATAATCGATGGCTTATTCGGCGTGGTGATAGTGGTAGCCAGAGTCTTGTTCCCACCCTGAGTAGTCACCTAAAAACCACATTTTCATTAGCCCACTCCAAAGCTTACCGCCCATCTGCCTCACCTTTGTTACATCATTTGCTGCTTTAATAGTCGTCGGAGGCGGCCTGGGAGTCCTACCTCTCGTCCTGCTCGTAATGGTTGTGATGGCAGGCTGGGTAACGCTTAGCTGGGTGGTAGAAGTGAAGCCTACAGCTTCTGTAAAAAAAACAACCAATCAGTAACACTTTGTAACTAAGTTACTCCAATTTATTGCGAAATGGGAATGCGGTACTAAAGTTACAAAAGTCAAGTTCAATTAGTTAGGGTTAACCGAAGGGTTAACAGATGTAAGTTAACTTACGGCATGTTCGCCAGCTTTTAAATTTGTGTATTTCCTTCAAATTCTGGCGAAGGACTGGTAATCTTTAGGTAGAACCAGTTCTTGGATATTTTGTTTTCATTGTTGTTTCCATATAAAAGAGCTAAGGAGCAAAATTCGAGATGGAGTCGATCGCCAGCCGTTGAACAGTAAACATCGCCAAACCTAGAAGTAGAACCGTATAGAATTGTGTACAAATTGTGTAAAAATAAAATTTTAAGATTTTTTAAAAACTCAGTATGCGTACTAATAGAGCCAAGTCGCTAAAAATTACCAACATCGTCTAAGAATGGAAATTTTTATGCTTTTGACTAAAACACTTTCAAATCCCTTTTTTACGTACAACTTAAAAATGCATCTTGTTCAAGTCATATACTTGTATCTGCAAAACGGTGACAAGTATCTTTAGGATTTTCTCTTTAAAACAGTCCAATTTCGACCACCCTGTACTTAATATACGAAATCTTCCACGGTTGCAGTGACTTATAGGACAATTCGGGTCAAGAAGATCAATTGAACAAACGACGGCGACCGTTAACGATCCCATGAAAGAAACCAGCGTAACTATACATACAGTACGACGGCAGAATCTTAATGACTTTCGACATTTTTCATACCATTGTTTTATGTTTTCCAACTCCCAACAAACCGATATCAATATCTAGAAGAAAACAAAATCTTTAAGGATTTCTCAATTTTTAAATTATATCTTATGGGTGGTTATAGCAAATAGCTTGGCTTTTTTTGTGTGCGGTTTTCTACTCTGCAAGAGGAAGAGATTATCACCGCTACGCAGAAGAAGAACCAATCTTCTTTTAATGGCCGAGAGACGTTGAAAAACGTCTCCTAGACGGTCAACATTGAATGAAAACCAGTTTTATCTAGACCCTGATGGCTAGTCGTGCAGGAAGCGCTCTTTAAAAATAGTGTTATAGATATCACGTATAATGGTCATTTTTTTATTGGGCCAGAATGAAAAAAAAATTTCTTTCCCATGCTTATAATAATTATTATATACAAATTGCTCCCTGCTTTTCAATTTCCTTAGGTTTGCGTAGCAGAGAAGTGAAATTGGCCTTCTGGGTTAACGTATGTACTCTCAATAGTGCAGACAAGTTTTTATATAACTGAGTCGCTTCAGATATTATGAAAACCTCGGTGTAGAAAGTAGGTAAATTATAATTAAAAATATTTAAAAAAAAACTACAAAATACCTCTTTGTTTTCAACAAAAAGAAAAGGCCAAACTATTGTATATTATATATACATAATTGGGTGCTTTAATTCACCATAGAGAGAAATACATGAAACATTGTCGTCATCACAGAATGAATGGGATGCGACAAGATTACAACCTCCGGTAGTTCCTAATTCCCCCTAATTAGTACAATTAACAACCAGTGTTTTAATGTCGGCCATAGTGTGGGATAATGGCTCAAATTATTGTCGGTTTACTTCATAATGCAGCGGTTTTTCTCGTCGGTTTGCTTAATGCAGTGTCGTTGATCTTTGACGAAGCCTTCACATCTTATCAAGCCAGTACCTTATGCCTTGAATATTACTCATTTGGGGAATATGCAAGAAAATCGTAAATAGCATTTTATAAACGTCACTTTTCTTGATAAATTTTATGGTGGCGCCCATTAAGAATTTTAGCACTTAATTATCGTCTGTTAACAATGCAACTAGATGAAGGTTTAATAGGCACTAATTTCACAAATAATTATTATTTTTCATTTTTAGAGAGACTGTTACTTTTTGCTTTTAAGTACAACTTTTAATAGTCACAAGAATGGCATGACGTTCAGAGAGATGTTAACAACGTTATGAATGATTGAAATCTTCTAGATACCTACAAGTTGTGGTTCAAAAACGTCAAGAAGTCAGGAGTTTTAGAAAGTGGCAAATAAACTCCAAAACATAGTTTTACAACACTTTATTTGCTGATTATAGGGGATATTTTGGCAAGATTGGAATCGAAAACGACTTTTTAGAGTTGAAAAGCAAAAACGTTTCAAAGTGCTTACCAAGGTTGGATATCGCCGAGCCGAGCCGAGCACAACTACTTGCCAACAATCTAGTTAAGGACCCATTTGACTCTCTATTTTCGGCACAAACTTTTCCCTTATTATTTATGATTATAACAAGTTCAAAACTAAAATAAAATAAATTAAAAGAAAACAGGATCACACACGTCAGTCAATAATTGACTGATGATATCTGACGTGCTTGCGACGAAACTGAGGTCTGAGAGGCTTTGTTGTTTAAACTCAAGACTGTAACGAATGTCCTTCACAAAAAATTCGTCACTATTCTTTAGTTATAAATAAAATACATGGTGTTCATTAGAAAAAATACAGGGTTTTCATTCATCCTCTCAAAGGAATTAAAAGAGACCATGCAAAAACGTTGTTAGAAAATGGTAAATTAACTCCCAAACATTGTTTTACATTAGTTTTGGTTACATACACTATGGTTGGGCGAATTCCAAAACTCACCAGGTCATTTACCTGGTAGATCAGTCACCTGCTTAATCTATTGGATTGCTAGATGGCCATCACATGACCATCTTAACCGGTAGATGACCCGGTGAGTTTTAGAATTCGCCCGTTATTATTGGTTTATTACATGCAATGACTTAGCAGATACGGACAGAGCCAACAAATGCCGATATTTCCCTAAAAATAGCACCCCCTTTTTTGGCCTCAAGTCCGTCGCTTCAAAAGCTCCCCTGACGTAATGTTGTCGTGAGCGCACGTCATACAACCGTCATAGCAACTTAAAGCCGAACCGGATATTGATTGTGTCAATTGTTTTTGGTTTTTGTTTTGACGTAAGACGTCATGACGTTAACGAGATGTCATCGGAGACGTCTTGCGCTGACATCATGACGTTTCGCAAGTCGTCATCAGTTCAAAGGTTCCCACTGCCAAAAGAGAAGGCCAAAACTGCAAAGCAGAATGAAGAAAACATTGAAAACAAAAACAACTTCTAGTCATCGAGCTAATCTGGAGACCCCCCTCCTGTTTTACAGTTTTGGCCTCACTTTTTAGCTGTGAGAACCTTTGAACTGATGACGACTTCCACCGGAAGTGACGTCTCGCTGACGTCATGATGTCTTACGTCAAATTATTGCAAAACAGTTGTCACTCTCATTAGTTTTATTATATGTAATTTTCAATCCAATCGAATATCGAAGTTATATTCATCTCCTAACTAAAGCGCTAGGGCTCCTAGCCCTTAGCTGACCTAACAAAAATTCTAACCTATCTTAAATCCGGTGACCGGTCCGGCTTTAAGATTATAGGGGATATTTTGACAAGATTGGAATCGAAAACGACTTTTTAGAGTTGAAAAGCAAAAACGTTTCAAAGTGCTTACCAAGGTTGGATATCGCCGAGCCGAGCCGAGCACAACTACTTGCCAACAATCTAGTTAAGGACCCATTTGACTCTCTATTTCGGCACAAAATGTACTTTTCCCTTATTATTTATAATTATAACATGTTAAAAACTAAAATAAAATAAATTAAAAGAAATAAGGATGACACACGTCAGTCAATAATTCACTGATGATATCTGACGTGCTTGCGACGAAACTGAGGTCTGAGAGGCTTTGTGTTGTTTAAACTCAAGACTGTAACGAATGTCCTTTACAAAAAATTCGTCATTATTCTTTAGTTAAATATAATATATAGGGTGTTCATTAGAAAAAGTACAGGGTGTTTATTTATCCTGTCAAAGAAATCGAGAGCGGCCATTGCAAAAACGTTAGAAAATGGCAGATTAACTCTCAAATAAAGTTTTACATTACTTTTGTTTACATAAACAAAGTTTACACTATGGTTAGTACTTAATGGTTTATCTCATGCAATGACCTAGTAGATACGGATAGAGCCAACAAATGCCGATATTTACCTAAAAATAGCACTATTTTTGGCCTTAAATCCGTCGCTTCAAAGGCTCCCCTGACGTAATGTTGTCGTCAGCGTACGTCATACAAGCGTCATAGCAACTTAAAGCCGAACCGGATATTAATTGTGTCAATTTTTTTTAGTTTTTATTTTGACGTAAGATCGTGACGTCATCGCAAGTCGTCATCAGTTCAAAGGTTCCCACTGCCAAAGGGGAAGGCTCCAGATTAGCTCGAAGATTATATGTGATATTTTGGCAACATTGAAAACAAAAACTTCTAGTCATTGAGCTAATCTGTAGGCCCCCTCCTGTTTTACGGTTTTGGCCTCCCTTTTTAGCAGTGGGAACCTTTGACTTGATGACGACTTTCACCGGAAGTGACGTCTCGGTGACGTCATGATGTTTTACGTCAAATTATTGCAAAACAGCTGTCACTGTCATTAGTTTAATCCAATCAAATATCGAAGTTATATCTTCTAACTAAAGCGCTGCGGCTTCTAGCCCTTAGCTGACCTAACAAAAATTCTAACCTATCTTAAATCCGGTGACCGGTCCGGCTTTAAGTTGCTATGACGTGTGCTAAGGACAAAATTACGTCAGGAATACGTTTGAAGCGACGGACTGCCGGCAAAAGGGAGACCATTTTTAGGGAAATATCGGCATTTGTTGGCTGTGTCCATATCTGCTAGGTCATTGCTTCTAGTGTTGGAATGGAAAACAAAAACCAAAAACCGTTCAAAACAGTGTTGCCAACTCGAAAATTTAAGTTTGCTCATTTAATTCACCAAACTGCTCCCAGGGAGCGCTCGTATCATTGAAAATCCTCGCTGTAATCCTCGCGCGATGCGCATGCGCAGCATAAAGTAATTAATAGCATTTTTGGCTTAATGCTCTAGAACGATCCGAGAGCTAGGTATCTTCATTCTCTACTTTTTGAATCATATTTTAAAATTGGAAATGTTCGCGAATTGCTCTAGAGCAGCAAACCGAAAATGCTATACTTAACACAAAACTTTTTACTTTGAAACTTTTTATTAAAAATTTTGTGTCTACACCAACGAGCTAGTATTTTACCTATAAAAAGGCTCTACTGTTTTACAGTTTTAGCCCCACTTTTCTAGCAGTGGTCACCTAAAAAATGGCGGCGATATCCGCCGGAACTATAAACCTAAAAATAGTCAACATTTTTTTTTGAACTCTCAATTGTTCATTTCAATGGTTTTTTTCAACTTTCAATGATGACAAAAAAATTTAGATATTTGTCTTTTTAACTAAAAGAAATGAGGAATAAAATTGTAAACATTTAGAAAACATTTTAGTATTTTACAATTTAATTACAGTCTAGGTTTTTTTTTTGTATTCTAAATTTCCTTACATTTCAAATCAGAATTCAGAATTGATAATGGTTCCTTGAAAAACGAAAAATCGGATTTTAAGGAAAATAACAGGTTGAATAAACCAAAAAGTGGTTAAAGGTGTCATTTTTTTTAACTATCTCTTCAAATTAAGACCAGAAATAATAAACACTTTTTTTCAATATTTTAATTTTTCGCGAATATTTCCGAAACCAGTTGGAATTTTCGAAATTTGAAAACGTCATTTTTATGGACTTTTAGTTGCGCAAAACTATGAGAAAAATTATTTAAGAAAAAATAACTCTGACACTCCAAAATATGACGGTAAAATAAATTAAAGCAACATACATAAAAAGTTGCAAAATGAAACGAAATTAAATGAGCGGAACATACCGAACTCGGCTTTAATAAGAATGTAAGGATAGCAATACGGGGTGTTCATTATAAAATTTCATCTAGCAGGCTGTGAAATTTTGACAGAAAAGGATGACATAATCAAAATAAATGGACTTTTGTTTCTCCATCCTTTTATTTTGACATTTCACAGCCAACTAGATTAAATTTTATAATGAACACCCCGTACTCTCAGAGCGAGTCTCCCGAAAGCGCTATTTATTATAGTAAAGAAAAGTCAGAAAATCCGGACATGTCATGCATACGTCGGTGCTTGGATCGTTGTTTTTGACAATAAAGGGTGCCACAAGAGAGATAAGCATAACGCAGATACAGTAATGTAGAGAGATCGTAATAAGAGATGATCAGAAAAAAGAATGTTGGAGGTCTTGGAAACGTCGTGTATTTCGGCGACGTATAGCCATACTTAAGTCTAGTAGTACAAAGTCACTGGTACTTACCAAGGTTGGGTAATGACCTGTTGTCTTATCATATCGCACTAAAAATACTAAACAACTGCTTACTAACAATCTGCGTAAGGACTCATTTGACTATTTTCTGCACAAATTTACATTTATTTATCATTGATAATTGCAACAAGTAGAAAAATGGTTTTTCTTTACAACAAACAACTTTAATAAAAAAATATCCATAATGACACCTGACATCAATAATTGACTGATGACATCTGACGTGCTTGTGAGGAAACTGACGTCGAAGAGGTTTTGTGCTGTTTAAACTCAAGACTGTAACAATTATCCATTATTAATTAAGCCTCCCAATTTTTCTTTGAACCATAAACTGTTCCTCCAAAAGTCTCTTCACAGTTCAATATACTTATTACGACGTGTAACAACTAAAAAAACTTTAAAACTGAAGATTAGGGGTGTTCTGGATTTCGGTACTGGTAGCTCAAGGAGTATATTACGTACACAACAATAATTGTTGCTCTGTTTCGTCAGTCCTAACTGTGTCTTTAGTAGTAAATGTGGTGCCCACCTTTTGGCCTTTAAACGCTTTAATATTCAGCAGGTACCACGGTTTCGTAACGGCCGGTCACGTTGCTTTAGATGTAAATTCGCGTTTGGGATTTTTCTGTTGGTAGTAGGTACCCATTTGGTTGCGTTGTAATCAGTTCTGGGCTTGTTCGGTGGCCTCCGAATGCGTTACCGGTAGTGTTTGGCAATACCCGAACCCGATGCATTGTAAAACTGGTTTAAAGGCGACAGTAATGAATTGTTAATAATAGTTAATATTGTCGTTGTAGTAGTTAAGACTTGTGACATCCAAGCGTAATCTAACGAAAAGCTTTAGGATAAGCTGCAAAATAATTTATAGCTTAAGATCTGTGGTTTCTGTGTCTGGGATTAATCGCGTTTGCTGGTCGGTCTGAAAACAGGAAAACAAAACAATCCCCAATAAAAATAAATTAAGTTCAACGATCCTTCCTGCTTGATCGGTTATGAAGGCAGTTATTAAGCAAGGCGAGAAAGAGCGAGAGCGCAAACTGCCCGAGGCGCGCCTCAGTTTACCATTAATTTATTATTCCAGTTTACTCTTGAAACATTGATTTTTACGGTGTGGTCACTCAATTTTTTGCACTTACAATTACCTACTTTAGGTAATTCTAATCCCAATTGGATACTGCTGGCGACAAAAACTTTAAATTAAATCGTAACACAAGTACCTATACTCAAGTAATTTTTTTTCAAAATCAACAATTTTGTTACCTAAATAGTAATTATAGATGTAAAAAGTATTATAGTTTCTATCCTTGAATTTGCCCTTGGTTACTCTCTAAACTCATCAAATTGTCTTCACCTACAGCACAAGGAGAGAAAACCAAAAGGATGGGTGATGGTAACCTATTTTTCTTTTCTGATTAGTGATTCTTCGTTTTTCAAGGCAATTCAACTGAATTAATATTATAACTTGACAATCTGCGTAGGTACCTAGATTATCTTCCCTTTTCTTCAGTGTTCCCGCATTCAATGTCACTTTTAAAGTAATTGCCTTCTTCCTACGGCACATAAAAGAAAAACCGACGATGGGACCTCAAATTTTGCAGCCGTTCGTTCATTCGTAAAATTGTCGCTTTTATTCGCCTTGGTGAAAAATTACACACTTTACCGGCGGCGTTGCATGAGATAATAATAAATGGCATTAAGCAAGAAATCGTTAATTTATATAAAAATATAGAAATTCACCTTGAATCTTTATTTAGAATTAGTGTGATGTTTGGTCCTCTTTTGGCCGTTAAATATGGAATTTTTTTGAGTTTGTGAATGCATACTTATCGCAAAATTTTAATCTATAATTAGCTGTTGGCACAGCGCCATCTTCCGCATCATGACAACTTCCTATAAGTTTAGTAGCGAAGCCGTATTTTCTAATTTTGTGGGTCAGGATAGCTGCATACAGGGGCAAAAAAAGTTTGTGGACACAATGGCGAAGGAATTATGTTTGGAGCCTTAAGGGTCAATTGTATAGGTTAATTTTAAATACAGATTTAAATTTGGTTTTAAAATTCGCTTTAAAACTAAATTTAAACATCGAAATTTCTGATCTACCTGGATGTACGTTGTATAAGTAGAGCTTAAATTAAAGAAAAGATGGATGTCGAATTGTGACGGCAAATGTCGTTTGTAACAAATATATCTACATTATCCTCGTCGTCGGCTATTATGTGCCATTGGCAACCGGCCTCTAAAGCTTAAATCCTGCTTCATCCACATCATATCTTAAGATAAAGTTAAAGTCTAATTTACGTTTAAAACGAACTTATACAACGATCATTACGCCAATATGCGATTTAAGAGCATTGTATTTAAAATCAACTTATACAACCGGACCTTAGGACGACTTTTACAACTAGTAGTAAAACTTGAGTTTAAACTTCAGATCGACAATCTTTACAACCTATCGTAAACTCCAAACTGTAGTTTAACCGAGGGTACCTATTACGACTTTTTTCTCTCGATTCTCAACTTTGACCGCCTGTAACTTGAAAACGCCTTGACCGATTGGAGTGAATCCAACTGTGTTTTCTTCTTTTTGATGTCATCTTTCACCTCTCACCATCGGAATTTCGTAGGTGCAATATTTTCGGAGATACACCCCTTCGGAGGTCGATTTTTAGGCACTTTTAGAATGGCGTTTTTGGATCATTTTAAACTCTTTAGAGGTTAATTTCATTCGAATTGAGTTTGTTACATTCTTAGGGGATCGCCAGCTCCCGCCAGCATTCCGGTCAAAAACAGCAAAAAAATTTTTCCGGAATTTTTTTGAAAATGTCCAAAGAGGGGGGGGGGGTATTACGACTTTTTTTTCAATTCTGAACTTTGACCGCCTGTGACTTGAGAACGTCTTGATCGATTGGAGTGAATCCAACTGTTTTTTCTCTTTCTTGATGTCCTCTTTCACCTCTCACCATCGGAAGTTACGTAGGTGCAATATTTTCGGAGATAGACCCCTTCGGAGGTCGACTTTCAGGCACTTTTAGAATGGCGTTTTTGGACCATTTTTAAAAAAACCTCTTTAGGGGTTAATGTTATTCGAATTGAGTTTGTTACGTTCTCAGGGGATTGCAAACGCGCCATTCCGATCAAAAACAGCAAAAAAAAATCCCAAATTTTTTTTGAAAATGTCCAAAGGGGGGATACAAAATTTCATAGCCTGCTAGATGCATATCTTAAATAATCAAACAGGAAACGTTACGATCGTTTTACGTTCCGTCTGATATGTAAATGGATTAGTCCGCCATATTGTCTTGAGGGGCAAACATGTCAAATGACGTAATTCTGGAATGAATTCCCAAAGATATTTGACAACTATGACGTATAATAAACGACAAGCGACACCGATCAACGTCAGATCAACGACCATTTCAGAAAAGCTGATTTTGACAAACTTTTTTTGAGGGGCATACAACCAGTGTTGCCAAACATACCGAATTTTCTGTGTTTATACGGAACTAATAAAAATCGACTGAACTTAAAAAATTGCGTCCCAGGTAGAATGGTTTTGATGGTCAATTGGCAGATAGGGACTAATGGCAGCAATTATACAGTAATTTCTTCGCCGACGTTTCGTTTCATCTACTTAAACATCTTCAGGGATTGTAAGAGAAGTTTTCTCCCTATCCACCAATTGACCCATTTAGACCCTATCCGCCAATTGACCACCAAAAGCATTCTAATTCGGACGCAAATTTTTAGTTTCATTCATACTCCTGCGGAATTTTTAACAATAAGCATGGACTTCTTTTTGGACATTAGAAACACATATGGTGCACAGGCGGACAGAAGTTTAAAGAAGGACATGGCACTGAGCAAGCGACTTGCAAGTCTCGAGAACCAAAGAAATTTTCTCTTACAATCCCTGAAGATGTGTAAGTAGATTAAACGAAACGTCGGCAAGAAAAATATTGTATAATTGCTGCCTTTAGTCCCTATCCGTCAATTGGTAAAAAAAATCGACTGTTCAATGTAATTTTGTCCGTTTAGGATAATATATCTTCATTAAAACAGTATTTTTCTGTTGTTATTCGCATTTTATTAAGTTCTGCCTTGGAAATTTTGCCTAAAAGAGACAATTTAGCAATATGTTATGAATATATCTCAAATCAAACACGAAACATGATGATCAAGATGAAGTTTTAAGTTCCGTCCGACATTTAAATAGGTTGTTCCGCCATATTGCATTGAGGGGCACACATGTCAAATGACGTAATTCTGGAATGATCAATTGCCAAACATTTTTGACAATTTTGACGTATAATAAACGACAAGCGACGCCGATCAACGTCAGATCAAATTGACCATTCAGAACAGCTGATTTTGACAATACGTGTTTGAGGGGCATACAGTGTTGCCAAACATACCGAATTTTCTTTGTTTATACGGAACTAATAAAAATCGACTGAAACTAGAGGACTTCAGAGGTCGTTTTTTAGGCACATTTAGAATGGCGTTTTTGGACCATTTTTAAAAAAACCTCTTTAGGGGTTAATGTTATTCGAATTGAGTTTGTTACGTTCTCAGGGATTGCAAACGCGCCATTCCGATCAAAAACAGCAAAAAAAATCCCAAATTTTTTTTGAAAATATCCAAAGGAGGGGTACAAAATTTCATAGCCTGCTAGATGCATATCTTAAATCAAACATGAAACGTTACGATCGTTTTACGTTCCGTCTGATATTTAAATGGCTTAGTCCGCCATATTGTCTTGAGGGGCAAGCATGTCCAATGACGTAATTCTGGAATGAATTCCCAAAGATATTTGACATTTTTGACGTATAATAAACGACAAGCGGCACCGATCAACGTCAGATCAACGACCATTTCAGAAAAGCTGATTTTGACAAACTTTATTGAGGGGCATACAAACAGTGTTGCCAAACATACCGAATTTTCTGTGTTTATACGGAACTAATAAAAATCGACTGAACTTAAAAAATTGCGTCCCAGGTAGAATGGTTTTGATGGTCAATTGGCAGATAGGGACTAAAGGCAGCAATTATACAGTAATTTCTTCGCCGACGTTTCGTTTAATCTACTTAAACATCTTCAGGGATTGTAAGAGAAGTTTTGTCCCTATCCACCAATTGACCCATTTAGTCCCTATCCGCCAATTGACCACCAAAACCATTCTCTAATTGGGACGCAATCTAATTGGGAGTCTAATTGGGACGCAATTTTTTAGTTTCATTCATATTCCTGCGGAATTTTTAACAATAAGCATGGGCTTCTTTTTGGACATTAGAAACACATATGGTACACAGGCGGACAGAAGTTTAAAGAAGGACATGGCACTGAGCAAGCGACTTGCAAGTCTGGAGAACCAAAGAAATATTCTCTTACAATCCCTGAAGATGTGTAAGTAGATTAAACGAAACGTCGGCAAGAAAAATATTGTATAATTGCTGCCCTATCCGTCAATTGGTAAAAAAAATCGACTGTTCAATGTAATTTTGTCCTTTTAGGATAATATATCTTCATTAAAACAGTATTTTTCTGTTGTTATTCGCATTTTATTAAGTTCTGCCTTGGAAATTTTGCCTAAAAGAGACAATTTAGGAATATGTTATGAATATATCTCAAATCAAACACGAAACATGCTGATCAAGATGAAGTTTTAAGTTCCGTCCGACATTTAAATAGGTTGGTCCGCCATATTGCATTGAGGGGCATTCATGTCAAATGACGTAATTCTGGAATGATCAATTGCCAAAAATTTTTGACAATTTTGACGTATAATAAACGACAAGCGACGCCGATCAACGTCAGATCAAATTGACCATTCAGAACAGCTGATTTTGACAATACGTGTTTGAGGGGCATACAGTGTTGCCAAACATACCGAATTTTCTGTGTTTATACGGAACTAATAAAAATCGACTGAACTTAAAAAATTGCGTTCCAGGTAGAATGGTTTTGGTGGTCAATTGGCAGATAGGGACTAAAGGCAGCAATTATACAGTAATTTCTTCGCCGACGTTTCGTTTAATCTACTTAAACATCTTCAGGGATTGTAAGAGAAGTTTTGTCCCTATCCACCCATTGACCCATTTAGACCCTATCCGCGAATTGACCACCAAAACCATTCTAATTGGGACGCAAATTTTTAGTTTCATTCATATTCCTGCGGAATTTTTAACAATAAGCATGGGCTTCTTTTTGGACATTAGAAACACATATGGGACACAGGCGGACAGAAGTTTAAAGAAGGACATGGCACTGGGCAAGCGACTTGCAAGTCTGGAGAACCAAAGAAATTTTCTCTTGCAATCCCTGAAGATGTGTAAGTAGATTAAACGAAATGTCGGCAAGAAAAATATTGTATAATTGCTGTCTTTAGTCCCTATCCGTCAATTGGTAAAAAAAATCGACTGTTCAATGTAATTTTGTCCTTTTAGGATAATATATCTTCATTAAAACAGTATTTTTCTGTTGTTATTCGCATTTTATTAAGTTCCGCCTTGGAAATTTTGCCTAAAAGAGACAATTTAGGAATATGTTATGAATATATCTCAGGTCAAACACGAAACATGATGATCAAGATGAAGTTTTAAGTTCCGTCCGACATTTAAATAGGTTGGTCCGCCATATTGCATTGAGGGGCACACATGTCAAATGACGTAATTCTGGAATAATCAATTGCCAAAAATTTTTGACAATTTTGACGTATAATAAACGACAAGCGACGCCGATCAACGTCAGATCAAATTGACCATTCAGAACAGCTGATTTTGACAATACGTTTTTGAGGGGCATGCAAACAGTGTTGCCAAACATACCGAATTTTCTGTGTTTATACGGAACTAATAAAAATCGACTGAAACTAGAGGACTTCAGAGGTCGTTTTTTAGGCACATTTAGAATGGCGTTTTTGAACCATTTTTAAAAAAAGGTTAACTTTATTCGAATTGAGTTTGTTACGTTCTCAGGGGATTGCAAACGTGCCATTCCGATCAAAAACAGCAAAACAATTTTTCCATTTTCCAAAGGGGGGGGGGGGGGGGGGGGGATTACGACTTTTTTTTCAATTCTCAACTTTGACCGCCTGTGACTTGAGAACGTCTAGATCGATTGTGGTGAATCCAACTGTTTCTTTCTCTTCTTGATGTTCTCTTCCACCTCCCACCACTCACCACTCCAACAAATTGTGATTTAGGTACATATTTCGTTCGTCAATTCAAATGTCAATTCAGTACGTCAAACGGAACAGTCAACTAAAACTTTTTTATATTTAATATTTCAGTTTAACACTAAAGTTTCATCTAAAGTTTAAACTAAAGTTTTACTAATAGTTGCAAAATTCTCCCTTAATGCTTCACCTCTATCGCTCACTTACGCATATTCTCTGGGTGAAATAAGACCATTAAGATCCAACTGAAATTGAGGATTTTATATAAAATTAATCGCTCTTTGACCACTAAAAATTCTACTTGGTGTACCCATAATAATGATTCTCTTCAACCTGTCCTCCATCTTCCATTCACTTTTCGCCTGTTCATCGACCAATATCGTTACTCCAAAACGAAAAATGCAAACATGACACCGAATAAGGAGATTACTCCATCGGGTATGGTGCTAATAATCAAATGATTGTTCTTTAATATAAAAATAAACCATTACATGTGGATATATCCTTGATGGCCTAGACGCTAAAAATGTGACCTCACATCAGAAAATGTTTATTCGCATCTACTTTGTACTTTCGAGTATAGTCAGTCTATTAATATTATTCTCCTGCGATATGTCGCGCGTTTGGTACGACCGCCTACCTACCGTGTAAAAACGAGTAGTACCAACCGATCAAAAGTGTATTATTTCTGTGAACATGTGCATAGCATTGTTTTGCATGAAGGGAACGAACACCGTTAAGGTTTACAAGCCTTGTCCTTGTCCGAATCACGTGTACGTGTTAAGGTATTTTGCCTCGCATACGTAACTCCACTGTGACTAACTCCATAAATCCCCCCGTAATCCGCCCCAGCGCTAATAAATCACTAAATGGGATCCATAATCGTTGGCAGGGTAAATATTTAAGTTTTTGCTTATTAAACCTTGTCGCCGCTTTTAATTGTTGCTTCTTATGTAATTTTTTTTATTAATCAAATTCGCCTCCGCTCGGTATGATACTTATTATGAAGGATTCATTTCCCACGCCGTATAATAATGGTTCCGCTCGTGATTCTTAAGTTACAAAACGACGAAAGTGAAACTTATTTGGATTGTTGTAGTGACACTAAATTAGGTTTTGCGTATAATAGTAGTTCAGAGGGAATTAGTAACGGAATTAATTTTTTTTACCTATGTAGAAATCGCTCAAAAACAAAGCCCAGAAGTACCTGAAGTACTAATAGTGTTTTTTTTATACAAAAAGAATGTTTTATAAGTTGTTTGAAAACCATTTTACATAAAAATTAAATAAAGTGGAACAGATATAACTTGGTCTTCTAAGGATGAAATACTGTTAACTATATGTAAGATGAACTAAAGGAGGTAATGGAGATGTATACAGTGTGTATACAATTAAGAGTAAATTTCAATAAAAATCTTAGAAACAATAAGGAACTGATGATGATCGATAGAACGATTGATTGGAACTATTTTAAGGTGGTTCCATGGTAACGCCACTGAACTGAAACGGCTGACTTAAACGCGCGTTAATTTAGTGCAATTTGAGCTAATTGCTAAGGTCATGTTTTATCAAATTTTAGTGTAAACACTACTTAAGTTGGTTACGTTTCTAAGGCTTAAACGAAGGTTATTTATACATCCATCAGTTTTAACAATAGACGTCACCATCATACGACTGTTAGGTAGGTATTCTGCACATAATATAAGGTGTCCCAATAACAGTGTGTCGAAATCCAAAATTCTGCTTTATTGTTACAGTCAAAGGAAGAAGCTAAATACAAAAGTGTGTTGTTGCCTTGTGATAAACCTTCATCAAACATGCAGAAATAGCAAAACGTTCGATTTTCTCTCAAACGGTTTTGGAGATACAGTCTCTCAAATTGGTGTGTTAAAATTACTCCTTTAAGGTTAGTAAATATACATGAGGGTTATTTGGGTGAGATGCTATAACTATAACTATACATGAGGGTTTATGTGGAAGAGATAGTAAATCACAAAATAAAAATAAAAACCAACTAAAAAAGTGAGCATAAAAAGAAAGTAAAATAAGGAAAAAAATATATAGTTATTGAAAAGGTAGGTTTTTTCTTTATGCAAAATTCCAATATGGCATTCTTAAGAAAAAACTGGTATATTGTCGTGCAACACTTAAAATGAATTAGAAAATATCAAGCACTTTTTTCGAGGTATTTTAGAATTTTAGAATCAACCCATCTAGTTTCATGTAGCCTTTTTAATGAGCAATCAAATACGCCATTTATTCCTAATTTAACCGACCCTATGGGTCTTTTAGAGTTACCAATCGTAAGCCCTAAAAACAAAACAGATGCGGAAAAAATATAGAAATTTGTTTTCTTTAAAAATTAGCAATATGAGTGAGTATCTCAGGTAAAGTGAGAGGTAATTAAAATCTGATAACATAAGTGAATTGTTGAGTTCAAAGGAGCTGAAAATGAGGTGTCACTAGGCCAGGTTATCAACGAAATTAAAAAAGTTTTTTGTGAGTTCAGGTTAGTTCAGGTTAAGAAAAAATAGGAAAATTCTAAATTTATATACTTATGCGGAAAAAACTTATTAATTTTTAAAAAATACCAACTTTATGTGACTGTTTGGCCAGTAAAGCTCAATAAAAATTTGCTTTTCTTTAGAAATTAACAATATAAGTGAGTATCTCAGGTAAAGTTAGAGGTAATTAATATGTGATAACATAAATGGATTGCTGAGTTCAAAGCAGCTGAAAATGAGGTGTCACTAGGCCAGGTTATCGCCGAAATTAAAAAAGTTTTTTGTGAATTCAGGTTAGTTCAGATTAAGAAAAAATAGGAAAATTCTAAATTTATATACTTATGCGGAAAAAACGTATTAATTATTGTCAAACTTGCTGTGAAGTTGAGAAAAAATACCAATTTTACGTTACTGTTTGGCCAGTAAAGCCCAATAAAAATTTGCTTTTCTTTAGAAATTAACAATATAAGTGAGTATCTCAGGTAAAGTTAGAAGTAATTAAAATCTGATAACATAAATGGATTGCTGAGTTCAAAGCAGCTGAAAATGAGGTGTCACTAGGCCAGGTTACCACCGAAATTAAAAAAGTTTTTTGTGAGTTCAGGTTAGTTCAGATTAAGACAAAATTGGAAAATTCTAAATTTATATACTTATGCGGAAAAAAATTATTACTTGTTGTCAAACTTGCTGCGAAGTTGAGAAAAAATACTAATTTTACGTTACTGTTTGGCCAGTAAAGCCCAATAAAAATTTGCTTTTCTTTAGAAATTAACAATTTAAGTGAGTATCTCAGGTAAAGTGAGAGGTAATTAAAATCTGATAACATAAATGGATTGCTGAGTTCAAAGAAGCTGAAAATGAGGTGTCACTAGGCCAGGTTATCACCGAAATTAAAAAAGTTTTTTGTGAGTTCAGGTTAGTTCAGTTTAAGAAAAAATATAAAAATTGTAAATTTATATACTTATGCGGAAAAAACTTAATAATTGTTGTCAATTTTACTGAAAATTTGAGAAAAAATATCAACTTTATGTGACTGGCCAGTAAAGCCTAATAGAAATTTGTTTTTCTTTAGAAATTAACAATATAAGTGAGTATCTCAGGTAAAGTTAGAAGTAACTAAAATTTGATAACATAAATGGATTGCTGAGTTCAAAGCAGCTGCAAATGAGGTTTCACTAGGCCAGGTTATCGCCGAAATTAAAAAAGTTTTTTGTGAATTCAGGTTAGTTCAGATTAAGAAAAAATAGGAAAATTCTAAATTTATATACTTATGTGGAAAAAACTTATTAATTGTTGTCAAACTTGCTGCGAAGTTGAGAAAAAATAATAATTTTACGTTACTGTTTGGCCAGTAAAGCCCAATAAAAATTTGCTTTTCTTTAGAAATTAACAATATAAGTGAATATCTCAGGTAAAGTTAGAAGTAATTAAAATCTGATAACATAAATGGATTGCTGAGTTCAAAGCAGCTGAAAATGAGGTGTCACTAGGCCAGGTTATCACCGAAATTACAAAAGTTTTTTGTTAGTTCAGGTTAGTTCAGATTAAGAAAAAATAAGAAAATTTTAAATTTATGTACTTATGCGGAAAAAACTTATTAATTGCTGTCAAACTTACTGCGAAATTGAGAAAAAATACCAACTTTATGTGACTATTTGGCCAGTAAAGCCCAATAGAAAATTGTTTTTCTTTAGAAATTAACAATATGAGTGAGTATCCCAGGTAAAGTTAGAGGTAATTCAAATCTGATAACATAAATGGATTGCTGAGTTCAAAGCAGCTGAAAATGAGGTGTCACTAGGCCAGGTTACCACCGAAATTAAAAAAGTTTTTTGTGAGTTCAGGTTAGTTCAGATTAAGACAAAATTGGAAAATTCTAAATTTATATACTTATGTGGAAAAAACTTATTAATTGTTGTCAAACTTGCTGCGAAGTTGAGAAAAAATAATAATTTTACGTTACTGTTTGGCCAGTAAAGCCCAATAAAAATTTGCTTTTCTTTAGAAATTAACAATATAAGTGAGTATCTCAGGTAAAGTTAGAAGTAATTAAAATCTGATAACATAAATGGATTGCTGAGTTCAAAGCAGCTGAAAATGAGGTGTCACTAGGCCAGGTTATCACCGAAATTACAAAAGTTTTTTGTTAGTTCAGGTTAGTTCAGATTAAGAAAAAATAAGAAAATTTTAAATTTATGTACTTATGCGGAAAAAACTTATTAATTGCTGTCAAACTTACTGCGAAATTGAGAAAAAATACCAACTTTATGTGACTATTTGGCCAGTAAAGCCCAATAGAAAATTGTTTTTCTTTAGAAATTAACAATATGAGTGAGTATCCCAGGTAAAGTTAGAGGTAATTCAAATCTGATAACATAAATGGATTGCTGAGTTCAAAGCAGCTGAAAATGAGGTGTCACTAGGCCAGGTTACCACCGAAATTAAAAAAGTTTTTTGTGAGTTCAGGTTAGTTCAGATTAAGACAAAATTGGAAAATTCTAAATTTATATACTTATGCGGAAAAAACTTATTCATTGTTGTCAAACTAGCTGCGAAGTTGAGAAAAAATACCAACTTTACGTTACTGTTTGGCCAGTAAAGCCCAATAAAAATTTGCTTTTCTTTAGAAATTAACAATATAAGTGAGTATCTCAGGTAAAGTTAGAAGTAATTAAAATCTGATAACATAAATGGATTGCTGAGTTCAAAGCAGCTGCAAATGAGGTGTCACTAGGCCAGGTTATCGCCGAAATTAAAAAAGTTTTTTGTGAATTCAGGTTAGTTCAGATTAAGAAAAAATAGGAAAATTCTAAATTTATATACTTATGCGGAAAAAACGTATTAATTATTGTCAAACTTGCTGTGAAGTTGAGAAAAAATATCAATTTTACGTTACTGTTTGGCCAGTAAAGCCCAATAAAAATTTGCTTTTCTTTAGAAATTAACAATATAAGTGAGTATCTCAGGTAAAGTTAGAAGTAATTAAAATCTGATAACATAAATGGATTGCTGAGTTCAAAGCAGCTGAAAATGAGGTGTCACTAGGCCAGGTTATCACCGAAATTAAAAAAGTTTTTTGTGAGTTCAGGTTAGTTCAGTTTAAGAAAAAAATAAGAAAATTCTAAATTTATATACTTATGCGGAAAAAACTTATTAATTGCTGTCAAACTTACTGCGAAATTGAGAAAAAATATCAACTATATGTGACTATTTGGCCAGTAAAGCCCCATAGACAATTGTTTTTCTTTAAAAATTAACAATATGAGTGAGTATCCCAGGTATAGTTAGAGGTAACTAAAATATGATAACATAAATGGATTGCTGAGTTCAAAGCAGCTGCAAATGAGGTGTCACTAGGCCAGGTTATCGCCGAAATTAAAAAAGTTTTTTGTGAATTCAGGTTAGTTCAGATTAAGAAAAAATAGGAAAATTCTAAATTTATATACTTATGCGGAAAAAACGTATTAATTATTGTCAAACTTGCTGTGAAGTTGAGAAAAAATATCAATTTTACGTTACTGTTTGGCCAGTAAAGCCCAATAAAAATTTGCTTTTCTTTAGAAATTAACAATATAAGTGAGTATCTCAGGTAAAGTTAGAAGTAATTAAAATCTGATAACATAAATGGATTGCTGAGTTCAAAGCAGCTGAAAATGAGGTGTCACTAGGCCAGGTTATCGCCGAAATTAAAAAAGTTTTTTGTGAGTTCCGGTTAGTTCAGATTAAGAAAAAATAAGAAAATTCTAAATTTATATATTTATGCGGAAAAAACTTATTCATTGTTGTCAAACTTGCTGCGAAGTTGAGAAAAAATAGCAATTTTACGTTACTGTTTGGCCAGTAAAGCCCAATAAAAATTTGCTTTTCTTTAGAAATTAACAATATAAGTGAGTATCTCAGGTAAAGTTAGAAGTAATTAAAATTTGATAACATAAATGGATTGCTGAGTTCAAAGCAGCTGAAAATGAGGTGTCACTAGGCCAGGCTATCATCGAAATTAAAAAAGTTTTTTGTGAGTTCAGGTTAGTTCAGATTAAGAAAAAAATTGGAAAATTTTAAATTTATATACTTATGCGGAAAAAAACTTATTAATTGCTGTCAAACTTACTGCGAAATTGAGAAAAAATACCAACTTTATGTGACTGTTTGGCCAGTAAAGCCCAATAGAAATTTGTTTTTCTTTAAAAATTAACAATATGAGTCAGGTAGAGGTAATTAAATTCTGAAAACATAAATGGATTGCTGAGTTCAAAGCAGCTCAAATCTTTAAAATATAGCGGGAGTTCATTTGAAAACGTCATCTAGTTGGCTGTGAAATGTCAAAAGGATCAAAGAACAGAAGTTTATTTAATTTGATTATGTGATCCTTTTCTGGCAAAAAGTCTTCTAGATGACATAATTGTAGCACATTTGATTTCCGGGCAATAGCAGTTGCTGAGAACTGAGGAGTATACAGGGTGTCCGGAAGCTAAAAATCGTCTTATCCAAAATTACAGGTCAACTAATATTTTTGATATTTTTTTGTGTCTTGGTCTTTTTCGTATTTGTAATATCAAAATCGAAAACTTGAAGTATTTTATGTTAAAAAGGTACCATCCTATTTTGCTAGAATGTGCCTTAAGCGAAAAAATCTTATGACAAAGCACAAGGATTCAAATACAAAAAAAACAATAGTGTTGAACCTAAAATTAATAGAGAAAAAAATTTTTTTTTTTCATCTTTGAAATACCATAAATTATAGAGGAGGAAAGCATTGGTGAGGGCAGTGCGCAACTAAGGGCAGGTAGGGAGAGAAAAGGGTTCGTTTAAAGTAGACGCCAGTACACCCCATATCGGAGCAATTTGTTGTAACTCATTCGCTTATTTTTAACATCTCGTTCCCTTGAAATCTTTATTTTTTTATACCCATCTTCTTTAGCACATCTTGAGAAGATAAAAATGTTAAAAGTCAGATTTCCAACACCTATACTTGATGTCAATAAAAAGTGATTAGTTTATGTCACAAGTGTTTTTTTTTTAACAATTTGTAGACAAAATGGTGTAGGACTAATGACTCTCCTCACATTGCTAAAAGCTTTAACAACCCTTTAATCTTCCGTTGCAACAGGATACCATTCGACACTTTCAGATTATCTTAATCTCCTCGCCACGTGGGGAATATTAATAAGTAATTATACACAAGAATGCAACAGATAAATGAATGCAGACTTGAAAAAATTAAGAAATGTGTCGATTATCTAGTAAGTGTTGAAGCTAAGTGCTACGAATTAATCAGAGTGCTCCGGTGTAGTGCTGGCGAAAACGCCTAAAGCGTTGACACTTAACTCTGGGTGACATCTGTCATCCGGACATTTTTTTTACTGTTTTTATTAATTATTATTATTAAGACAACAATGTTAATTGTATCCTGTTAATTTACTTTGAAAGTGGATTTGTACCCCGCTAAGGAGAAGATTATTGGTTATTTCTCACTTTGATATTGGAAAATAAAGCCTCCCTGAATACAGTCCACTTCCCTGCCCTGAATACACTCAAAGGGTCAAAAAACTCTTTGACCCACCTGTTGATAAGACAAATATAAGTAAGAATTTTACTATTAGCTTAAGTTCGTTATCCCGTTTTTGTCTTCTAAGTCTAAGCAAAATAACTCCTTCTATTGTTTACTTAATATCTCAAGAATTCTGAAGAGTCAATAATTTTTCTTTCCAGTCATCGGCACTACGAAGACGACAACGAATGGGGCTGCGGCAGCTGGTTCGAATACACCTTGGTGGTGGTACTGGCCAGCATCCTCCTGCTGGGCTCACTCGGCCTCACCCTCTTCTGGGTGATACAGTACAGGGGCGGCTTCGCTTGGCGCGAAGATCCCTCCAAACAGTTCAACTTACATCCGGTGCTCATGGTGGCCGGATTCATCACTTTTAGTGGATTCTGTAAGTAGTCTCTGTCATTGCATTGCTATTAATTCGTTATTAAGCGCGGCTATGATGGCCAAACCTTGTAAAAGATAGTTAGGATGATGTCGTCACGCGACGACGTGTACAATAATCATTTATTTTGCATGCGGCATTAATTAAGGTTTATCGCCGCTGACATGAACATTTTTATTTGAAAACTTGCTGTTGTTGCTTTGGAATAGCACAATTCTGATATTTCCAAACATTTTGGTTTCAACTGAAAGGACAAATGAGGAAAACAAGGATTCTGAAGGATGGATGTTTTTAAAAGAAGAATTAATTAAAAAAATGATGAGCAGACATAATGTACATTGCATTGTTTACCTGACAGATAAACAATGCAATGTAGGTCATATCTGGTGTTTTAACTCCAAACTGAAGTTTTACTTGAACTTGTAAAAGTCGCTTTTACGAAGATCCAGGGTTTACAAAACAGTCTTTTTTTCTACAATTTTCCATCTTTATTCATAACGATGGTACAACTATCTTTTCCGCCACTATAACCGGACAAGTACCTACTAACACGAACTTCCATTACGTAATGCAGTGCGGTGCAGTTTCTCCCCAGTCTTTTTGCATATTAATGTTTCTCGTTACGTCAGAGAGCAAAACCGAGAGCGAACCCACTTATTTCTTCTCGTAAAAATTCGCAAGATTTATTACGTGCCTTTGCCGAGCGCTAATGAAGGTCGCATATTGAATTAATAATGACGTTACAAAACTGCCAGCGATTAGTTGCTGCTGCAAGTGAAGTGCAAGAGTGTGTATTATTCAATAACAAAATCTTACTTATGAAACATGCTGACTGGTGGTTGCACGCTGTAAGGGTACTCTGATGAAGTTTAAATTAAATAAAAAGAAACGTCGGCTATATATAATACTACAACCTCATTGTTAGAGACGTGTTTAATCACAATTGATGATCAGGAAGGTTGCACCAAATGTGTGACTCACGAATTTGGTGGCTGTAGCCTTGGGGATGACGACAAACCGCCAAAGCTACCTATCAACGTAATAGGCGTAGTTAACGAAGGCATATAGTTCCTTCGCCATATCATTCAGAAATGTTTCTTGATGGTTTCCAAACTTTACGCATCATTTGGCTTCCGAAAATGTCTCTAAAATATGAACCAGTTGGAAATGTCAGGAATTAAACTAATTTTAGAGCTACTCATTCCGAGCAAAATGATTCAGATTATCGTAGGTCCGAAAACTCTTCTCTCGCATGCAGCAGTAACTTCTCTTTTTACAAAAACCTTCTAATCAGACGCAAAGCGCAACTCTGACATACCACACTTGGAGATAAGGACACTCCTGAGGAAGACTAAATGTACAGTCGAAACGTCGGCATTTTCTAAACCTAACTGAAGGGATTTTTTATTTTAGCATGGCGTCACTGTGTGTCCGTGCTGTTGTTTCGTACACATTGATACCAATGATATTATATACAGGGTGACTGTTTTTCGAGTTTAACAATGGGGATCTCGCTTATTTGAGGAGATATGAAGAAGGTTAAATTAGAGCAAAATTGCTAATTAGAAGCCTTAAAAAATGATTTTTTCATTAAAGAAGACTTAAAAAAGACATTTTCAAATTTGGATAACTCCGGTTGCTCTCGAAAATATTCGCAAAAAATCAAAATTTTGAACAATCGTTTTCATTTTTTGTCGTCTTAATTAAAAAAAAAATGGGACCTTTTTAGCCACTTTTTGCTCCCTTCAACGTGGTTTAAATCCTACGTTTACGACGGTCTGGATTTTTTATATCGGATCCTAAATCTCCTTCAATTCTGTGATGTGATGGGAGACACGATAATGGTTTCTGAGGTTCCACATATGTGGTTCAAAAGTTTCTTCATCCAGTCGAGTCTGTTTACGTCTTACCGTTTTCGTAGACAATAGTATCATTCTTGTTCTGTAATTAACAAAACTTGTCAAAAAAATGTTCTATACAATTTGGCGTAGTTATCGAAAGGTGGCAAGAGATGTCAACGTCAAACATTAGCAAACACATAGTTGCCAGAAATTGCAAAGTTTTGTGCGCTGTTGCCAATTATCTAAAAAAATCAAAATTTGGGAAAAAATATATATTTTGTCGAAGCTAAAGAGCACCACTATGTGGATCTTGAAAACGATAAGAGGTAGGATTTAGGACTGATGTAAGAAACTTTTGAATCACATGCAACTTCAGACCCTAATAACTAATCATGTTTTCCATTACATTACCGAATACAGAATCCGAAAGAGATTCAGAATCCGATAAGAAATCCATCAAAACCTCATTTAAAAAAAAATGAAGATGATGATTGCATGAAAACGAAACATCGGATTTTAAATTTGAAAATACTACGTTGAACAGAGCAAAAAGTGGCTATAGAAGTGTAAATTATTTTTAATTATCTCTTTAAGTTAATACTAGATAAAAACGATTTTTCAACATTTCGATTTTTTGCAAATATTTCCAAAACCAGACGGGAAATTTTCTAAATTTTGAAAGGCTATATTTAAACCTTCTAATTGCGCAATTTGCCCTAATTTAACCTTTCTTCGCATTTCTTCGAATAACCCCATGGTTAAACTCGAAATAAAACGATTACCCTGTATAGTTTTGTTCATAGTCACAGTAGATCTTTATTTTCGTTCCAGCGGTGCTCCTCTACAGGATATGCAGATGCTGCAAGAGGATCTACGTGAAGCTGTTGCACACAGTGTTCCACGCCCTCGCAATACCCTGCGTGGCCCTCGGCTTCCTCGCAGTGCTGGACTCGCACAATTTGGCCCAACCGCCAATTCCCAACTTTTATTCGTTGCACAGCTGGATCGGGCTGGTCGCCATGGGATTATTCGCCATCCAGGTAAGAAAGTAACGCATCAACTAAGGAAATAACGTTCCGCAAAAATTATTAATGAAGAAGTCCTAGTTTACGCGGACTGGTTTCAACTCTCAGGTCATCATCAGTGTTAAGAATCGGTAAAGTGACACTTTCGCTCCTTATGCAACAATATTCTATTGCCTGCCAGCGAGATTCGGCAGGAAAATTGCCAAACGGTTAACTCTGGCAGGGAATGACTTTACTGCGTCCCAGATAACAGCGGCGAAACTGGCCTCTTAGTTTGAACAGAAAATTATTTTTAGCAATAATTATACTGGTCTGAACTATTATTTTCACATTCATGTAGGTACTACATGCTTGGGCGTACCCAGAAAAGAAATCTGTTCTAACACGCAAATTCGTGAAATGTTAAAACGAGTGAATGATATGGGAATGGTTTTACTTCGTGTAGTAGGTGCTGGTACAGTTAATGATCGAAATGCTATCGGCAAAAAGGTCGGGTTTTATTATTCTTTTTAAATCCAGATGGTAGATGCGTATCTTATTAAAATACGATTGTTGCAGAATCAACAATAAGATCAGTTTCAGGATCTCAAAAACTGTAAGAGATAAAAGGCCGTTTAGAAGGTGCTTTTTTGCAGGACTACACCTTAAAGATATTTTTCTAACATTGAAAAGGAAGCCTCTGATCGAGTTAACCATCATCAGCAACAAAATTACCTACTTCCACTTGAAAGTAAAATCGCGATAGAAGGAAAAAACGACTTGGCAAGACTTTCCGCTTGGAATGTCCATTATTTAAGGTAAACAGGGAACAATGCAAATTGCCACGTAACGTCGTGCTACATAAGAAATAATTGACGGTAGTGGTACTTTTGTTTGATTTGACTGGCACCAATCAAGTGTGACGATTTTAAATATATGCAAAAGAGGGAATTAGAATTTTCCACAAATCAGTAAAATATATTAACAAGAAGAATTTAATTCCTTTTGGGTAAAAACTAGTAAATTATTTTCAGTGAACAGCTTGATGTCTCTTAAGGGTGGTAAAAGCGAAAGCTCCTGAATGAAGAAGTACTGCATAATGAAAACGATGAATGAAGTGAAAATGGATTAATTCAGCGTGAATTTTTTTTCTCTGAAGATGTCGCGATTCAGCCAACCAACCAGAGAGTAATATTTCTGTATTAAATGGCGAATGAGCGTTGTGCATATCTCATTCATTTATTAAACACACCTTTGTGGTTGTTATGCAACACTAATACTATAACTTCATTAGCCAAGGATTTGTTTATTTAAGTTGAACATTGTCAGGGCCACAGCCACCAAATTGCTTGAATAGTGTTTCTTATTATGCCAGTTTTAATAAACTCTTAATCCAAACGCAAAGATTAACAATGGCCAGTCAACAAAACAAAAAATCGTATGTCTGAATTAAATGGCGAAGGAGTTCTATGCATATCTCATTCATTTGTTAAACACACCCATGTGGTTGACAAGTGGATTTGGCAGTTTGAAACCGAAACTAATACCACAACCTCATTAGCCGACGTTTTGTTTAACTTAAATATCGTCAGGGCTACAGCCACCAAATTGCTTGAGTAGTGATTCTTATTATGCCAGCTAAGCGTTTTAATAAATTGTAAATCTAAATGCAGAAGAAAGCAAAATGCCCAGCCAACGAAGCAGAAAGTAATTTTTCTGAATGAAATGGCGAAGGAGCAGTGTGCATATCTCATTCATTTGATAAAAACACATATATCGTACGGACTTGAGACGCGGGTTGAGACAAAAAATTATGCAACACTTACCTCAACTTTATTAGCCGACGTTTCGTTTAATTAACTTAAACATAGTCAGGGTTAGAGAAATCAAATTGATTGAGTCACACATTTGGTGCAACTTTAAGGAGACATATATTGGTAACTAAACACATTTCTAACATAAGGTTGTAGTATAAACCGACGTTTTCTTTAATAAATTTAAACTTTATCAGGGCTATAATCTCCTTGATGGAAATTATCAAATTTTGACTCTTTAATGTACAGGACCACATTCGGTTGGTGGAAAAGCATTAATGTTCTGAATAAAATGACAAAGTAGTTTTTTTTTATAAACACCTCCACTTTAAGGACTGTTTAGCATTACTTTGGCTATATTTTAGCTTTTGTTGAGAGTATTTGCACAAGTGTATTGAAATTACCGCTACAGTAAAGTCAGTCCCAATACACTTGTAAGAGAAACGCTATAACTCTTCTCTATAAATTAAAGATACACCCTCATTAAGGGTTACCAGAACTGCGGTATGTTGAAACCGGATCTCATTTTCGGCATTTTTGACGTCTGGTAACCTTAACCCATCTGTATCTTCCAAATTTTACCTTTCATATTTCTTCATAAATGTCTCAATTTTCACGGTAATATGAGGCTAAACTGATTCAAATCGCCGAAGTTGTTGGTTTTGGAAAATATACATTTTTGTAACAAATAGGTTAAATTTGCCCCCGTCTCAATTCAACTGCAAAGTTTGTTTATTTGCAGTTTGTGGTGGGTTTCTTCAGTTTCTTGGTTCTGCTGTGCTGTGAGGGAGCCACAGCCGGTTTCCGTGCCGCCCTCGTCCCCATTCATGCCTCGTTTGGCCTCACCACGTTCGTCCTCGCCATCGCAGCCGCAGTCACCGGATTGACCGAGAAGGCCTTGTTCACATTCGGGTAAGTGCCGTAACTCTTACTTTTTCTATGCTATATGAGTGCAGTGCAAAAAAAGGTCTATAGTTGACGATGCTTTGTAAATGAAAGTTACTATCGTTAATGTCTGAGCTTTTAATAGATGGAAAGAGCGTGTAGTTATGAGGACGAGGAAACGTGATTTAACATGTTTTTTTCTTAATTTCGATAAGGACGCTTGGGGAGCAAATGTTGCGACTAATTACGTCGAAATAGAAAGTTTCGCGCGCTCGTTCCTTATTCACCGATTCTGAACGCGGAATTTGGGCATGATCCGTATATTTATTATGTTTTTTTATGGTGTTGTTATGGTCATGCTGCACGATTCGAATGGATGATGCATGATGCTGTTCTTGAACTTTTATTTATTATGATTATCGTGTTACTGCATTTATTTAAAGATCCAATTTCCTTAAGTCATCTTCATTGAAACACTATAAATCGGGGAAAAAACTTTTCTCAACTCTATAAAGCAGTTGTTCAATAGATTAGAGCTAAGCAGGCTTAAAGTCCTTTGGAAAAAATGGAAGGTACCACTTCAGTGGTTGCTTAGTTTAGTTAATTGCCGTCCTGCTAGCAGTTAGACAGGAAGAGGCAGATGTTAATGAGGGTATTCTAATGAGAAAGTATTAAGCATAGGACATATGACAAATTTGTCCATACCTCAGCTTACAAAATAAATATCTATTTCAAATGGACCATAACACAAGTATTAAAATACTTGATATAATGGCGAATTCGATTACTATCTCAAGTACTACAAAGATATTTAGCAAAAAGCCATTATATATTTTATAAGTTTCCAACCGTTACACGCTACAAATACTATGTGTATAAAAGTGGTTTTACCGGTGGTACTCCTGTACACAGCTTTCCTTCAGGTTTAATTTTTACTAAAAGTCAAGGCTGCGTCACTATAATGCCGCCATAAATCGACCATATACTGATAAAATTTATTGTTTTACCCAGCTACTGCACCATATTTTCGCTTTTATGATTAAGCATATACCTGCTCATAAATTATTTACGTATGTACCTGTGAGTGTGTGTGTGTTGTACCACCTGATTCACTCCCTTTTGCTTTTGTTTGTGAGTGTTTTGTCGTCATTTCATTGACCGTTACCATTCTGTTTTTGTCCTCTCTCCCATCCAGGCCTAGTTATCAGCTTTTCTTCGAAGAAGGCATAGTACTGAACACTATCGGCATGTCCCTCATTGGCCTGGCCATTGTCGTGGGGTACATTCTGCAAAGAGACGAGTTCAGATACAGAGCGCATATTTTGATACGTTCGGGCGATTTGTAGACACTGTGTATATATATATTTTTAGTATAGGTACTACTCATGAGTGTTCATTTGCAACGAATAAAACGAACGCAACGACTTTAGTCCCAAGGGTGTTCATAAAGAAAAACCTCGTAGCAGGTCATAGAATTAAAACTCATGTCTTCGTTTTATTTTTTTATGAAGTCACCTCAGACCTGTTGTTCTAATTCCATGGCCTATTTGAGTTTTTTTTTTCTAGTGAACGCATGATATTTTAAGCATCACAATTTATTGCTGTTTTGAAGACATTTTGTTGTATATGGAGGCATTTTTGTAGCTTTAGACATGGCTGAGCATTATCTAGTTTTCGTTATTAATTTGATTTTGTTTGCAGCTGAATTACAATTATCGTTACAATTGTACGAGCATGATATTTTTGTAGAATTTATTGTATCTTAATGTGAGACTCTAGTAGCATATATAGTAATAGAAATAAGGTTTTTATATGAACAGATTTCAGCAGGAATAAACTATAATATACTGCATAATATATATATATTTTTTAAGTGTTCATATTAGAATATATGTATTATTAGTGGTAGTAAATTTCTCGTTTACACGTCTTTAGATTTTACTTTTTATATGTTTTGCTTTCTGGCAATTAGACGTAAAGCTATAGTAAGTAGAGGGTGAGTAAATTCTTTAAATAAAAGTTGTTTGACAAAAACAAATGTAATGGACGTCAAACTTATACCTTAAGTGTTTGGACACTTTAAGTTTAAGCCACACTAGGCCTAAAGCCCGAATTGCTTTAATTGGCAAAGTCAAAGAGTTTATTCATCTTCTTCGTGCTGATCAGACTATATTTATTGAAGACATTATTTTATGACATTTAATGCCTATTTTATACAAAAAGATTACATAAAATAAACTTATTATTGCTATGTATTTCTGCTTTGTTTCTGTTTTGCTGCTGTAATTATAGTTTTTATTATTGTTACTTATCTACCTACAATATCATCATTTATTTACTTTTTTTTTGTTAAACTACAGCCCTTTAAAAAATTATTTTCTGTTCTACACAAACGCGTAAAAAAGTGTATAAAATCAAATTATTTTCACCCAGAAGTTGTTGTAGAATAAATTATTCGCTGATGACATGAACTTTAGAAAAATACATTTTTTTACTTATCATCTTGTGTCATGTTAGTGACTATTTCGTCAAAGGTTTGTATGTTTTAAATTATAGCTGTGTAGCTGTTGTTGCACGCTGTTTAGTATTTCCTCACCTCTGCTGTAATTCTGCTTGTTTTAGTTTATTTTTAAGAAAATGGTTGTCCAACCCTTTATGATCGATCCTTTGCTTGAGTGGAATAATTATTTAGTCCGTTAGTCAATAGTGTCAGGTTAAAAAAAATATATATGAACTGTTGTGTCACTTTACCCAATACAATAATTGTCTAAAACAACCATTTTCTTAACACTTTTCACCCATCATGATTCATCTTTCTGTATCATCGTGAATTTTATTTTAAAATCCACACAATATTAAAACTTTGTGCAGATTAGCCCTGAGCTAAGACTAAGAAGATCAGTTTTTATTTCAGTTTTTGCATGAAACCATTTATGGAGTTTTAGTTTTCTGTCTTTTGCATGACTGAAGTATTAAATAATAGTGGACGTTAGAGATTTTTTTGAAACATGTTCCATTGATCAGAGACAATTTTTGAAAACGAAATACTCAAAGAATTATCTGTAGCAGATGGCTAAGATTTCCTCAAATATTTGCTAATTGTGGGTGTCTTTGAACCATTGAAACCTGAAGTTTTTTTTTATCTACTGAATTGCATCAGTTGGAGGACTCATAAGATCCTAAATAAGGATTTTACTCAGACTTTGAAGTCCTTAAATGTCAGTAATAAATCTCCAAGGAGCATTATCTGTATACATAATTTTCTCTTTGTAGTACCTTAACATTTACGCTTGTGCTCCTGGTGAAACACAACTAATTATGAGAATAGTGTATCTAATTGATAATACAAAACAAAATGGAACATGTTCTTGTAGGTTTTGTATAATACAGAACGTATACAAAAATACATGTAGGATTTCTACACGTTTTACAGGGTTGTTGAGTGTCCTTCCTGTTGTACAAAACTTTTCCCAAAGCTTTTAACACTAGAATAACTCGTTTAAACCGAGCCATATTTTCAGGGATACATACTCGCAATGGAAAGAAGAAGCCATCGTGGTCAACACTTTGGGAGCGTCCTTGATCGCCTTGCTTATCTTGGTTTCGTTTGCTGTTCGAAGCAACAACCTCAGAGCTGATGTTAAAGTAAGTATTGCAAAACATTAAAAATTAACAGCTGATTTCTATAGATGTAGGTGACGCAAATGTGATATTTAAAACAATTTTTTTATTGTTAATTAGTGCAAAATTAAGGTATTATTGCCCTTTTTTTATTTAATGTGAATGGAACAGTATATACACTTAGTTTTGTACTAAATTTACAATCGAAAACGCTATTTAATAGCGTTTTCGATTGGAAACCCCAGTGCAAAACTAGTGCAATTTGTACGTTCGATTGGAATAATTTTCGTGCAATTTGGTATGTATTATTGGGAAATCAATGCAGCGTGTTTCACAGTGACACATTTTTGACACGAGCTGTACTAGGTAGTTTTGTCCTGAGTGCAATGCAAAAGCGAATTGCGTTTTTTATTGGAACTGCACCGGGGCAAATATTTGAAGAAACTAGAATTGCCCTGCGGTCGACTCGGCGCAAAACCCGTTTTGCCAATCGAAAACTCTATAAGATATGACTACAATAGGCATTTTGGTTTTACTGCTGGTTCTGGTTTTGGTTAATTTAAAAATGACAGAAATTTTTGTCAGGGGTCACAATAATTAGTGTCAATTGATGACGTATAATAATGTAGCTCAACGTTCCAACCATCGAGTTAATCTGGAGATCCCTTTCTGTTTCACAGTTTTGGCCCCCCATTTTTAGCAGTGGGAACTTTAACTGGAGCCTCATTCTGTAGGAAGTTGTGAAAGTGAGAATGAAAATTTTGACAACCTTGATTGGTCAAGAAAATCTATTGACCAATTCCATTGGCCAGATATTTTCATTTTCACTTTCACACCTTTCTATAGAATAAGTGCCCTGAGCATAGGTCAATAGATTTTTTTGCAATAGATTCAATAGATTCTTTGCTACAGAATGAGGCTCCTGGTGATAATATTGGCCGGAAGTGAGTTCCCGGTGACGTCATGACGTTTTTCATCAAATTATTGTAAAACAGTTGTCACTGTCATTAATTTTATTATTTCTAATTCCGAATGCAATCGAATATCGAACTCATTTCCTAGCTAGAGCGAAAGGGTACTAGCCCTTAGCTGACCTAGCTCCAAGGTTTTCTAAAACTTAAATTTCAACCTAATAAAATTCGGGTTTAAGTTGCTTCAACACTTGTCATTTGACGTGCGCTGATGACAACTAAACGTCATGTGAACCTTACCAGCGTTTTCGATTTGAAACCACAGCTTTGTTGAAAATCAGCGGGGCTGTCATTTTAATGTAACTAGAACCAGAATCAGTGCGAAACTAGTTGTATCAATCGAAAACGCTATTTAACAGTGTTTTTGGGTGGCGGGTAGAAGAGTATTCCCGTCCTTAAATTCTTATTGAGAAGAAAAGGATGGGAATAGTCTCAACGCTCTAGAAGAGTCAGGAGCGATCGCTGAGTCACTGGCCAAAAATTGTGGATATAATGGCGAAGGCCATTTTTCCTGTATTTTTAGTCTCAAATACTCATATCTGGCAACTTGTAACGACCCTTTAATTTTTGGTAATTAATAGTTTGCTTTATCTTAATGTCTACAAAATTTCTACTGAGAGCTTCATTCATCATAAGCCTTAAATTACAAATATAGAAATATAAAAAAATCAAAAATTAGTTTTAAATTTAAATCAAAAAAGTGTATTGCACTTGCTTTAAACGGCCATTTAGGATTAGTTCAGGTTAGGTTAGTCATAAACTATATACACTGTTCTTTCTCATTTACTTGTGTTGTACCGTGTACACGGCAGTAACCTCACATTTTTCATTTATTTTTAGACTGTCATAGCTGACCATATGTAGGACGGAGCGCCCCTGTGCGCCAAAGCCTCGGAATCGAACGCGACCGTCATAACGGAGGCTCCGACCGAGCCGGAACGCTTTTGAACAATCACGGTGGGGTCTGATGGTATCACTAAATTTTAAGGTTCATCAAATCAGAAGCAAGCACTCCTCAACTCAATCAATTTGACCAGATATTTCCATATTTCAACTCGTAAATTTATTATATAAAAAGCTTACTGCTACTAAAGGCCAATTTTACTGTTTTTACTTATGCACTGTTAAAGCTTTAGCAATGTTTCCTTGACCGTCAGTAGTGATGAGGTATTTCAAAATCCAGACCAAAATAAACACAGATATAGATTATCACTTTTCGTATATGTACTCTTTTGAATGTAAAACTTGTAGATGCTAAAAAAGTTGATTTAACTAGGTACGTACGTATATGTGCAACAATTCACATGAGCTTTATTGAATTGTGGCATTTCGGATGCTAAACAATTCAACTTTTAAAAAGTACCTAAGTGATATAGCTAATTAACACATTTTTCAGTTTCTTCATCATTGAGTCAATATTATCATATGAATTGTTGCCAGGACTATAACTGCCAAACAATTAATTATTAAAGTTAAAATAAGGGCACAGTGGGGTTAGATTTTCTATTCTTCCCTGTAGATTCTAAAACGAAATAATCGACACTCTCTAAAAGAGACGAAAAGACAAATTTCTCTGAAAAACTTGCAAAGCTAATGTTTCCCTAAAGAAAGGTAATCATGATCAATGAGAATAGAAACACAGCCCAATATGATGTGTGGATCGTTTTAAGAAGGTAATATAACATAAACTTAAATACTTCGTAACAATGTTATCCCTAATATATTATACCTAAAACGTAGATTTGTTTAGAATTTAGTAATATAATAGTAGAGGTATTTAAGAAAAATGCTTTTTACAGGCCCCACCTTAGCGGAATTTAATGTTGTGTTTGACCGAGGTAGAATTGAGTCTCAGTAATTTATGAGTGGTCGTTTCAAAAAAATATTCATGTAACGCTTATAACGAAAATCAAAACAATAATGAGTTGTTAGGTACAAAGTGTTAAAATTGTCGGCTATATTAGTCGGTTGTTTAAAGCTTGTTAACGTCACGTACGCTGTCATAATGATGATGGAACAAGGGCCGATTAATTCTCATTTGAGTTATTTAAGAAAAATGAATGAATATTATAGTATAATAAAACATTTGTTTCATGATGGTTAAATTAGTATTATAATATTTGCTGTTTGCCCATAAAGTTGCTGTTTAAGTTTTATATGGTTCTACGGTAATAAGTGTAAACATTAGCTGTGCCATTGAACGTTGTTTAAATAAGAAAACGTAGATATTCATTATAGTTATTGTATACTCTTAATATAAAGAGTACTTTACCTACCAACATTGTCCCGAATAAAACTTTTATTTATATGTATCAGCTCTTCAAAAAAAAAAACATCAAATATACGACGAAATCAAAAAACCATTGACTTATTTTGACCAACATATTGTTTGTTATTATAACGTAATTATTGACTATACGGTAAAAATTTAGCGTAAGTTTTGCCAAATTAATGTCTAATAATTTCATCCGGTAGGAGATAATTTCATCCGGTAGATACTTTCATACTTTTCAGTAGGAAGTATGAGATTAAGTATAGATACATGTGTATGTAGATTAAAGTAATATTCTGAATGTTATCTAGGCAATTATACCATTAAACATTTTTATGTGTTTAAATTTTGGTTTTATTTTGCGCATTAAAAATACTTCAAGAGGTACAAGTTTCAAGAGGATATTGCTGTCATTTTTAAGGTAGCCACTGTTAAAAAGGGTTAAATAAAACAAATCTCTTTAAACAAAAGTTTTTATTCTACTCAAGAATTTTTAGAAATGGGTTGATGATTCTACGGGTTTGTTTTTAGTTTTTTAGCATTCATTAGATGTTTATTTTTAATATTGACTTGCTTCGACAAATAATTGTATCTATCTACACATATTAATTTCTTCATTTCAAGTCACCTTCCACAGTAACTGTAACGCCACATCTCTACCGAGGACACATCTCTAGTACCCGACAACGTCACTTACTCTGTAATGATTTTGTGAGTAAAGTATAAAAAAAAATAAAAGCTTTTCAGTGCAGCACTCATTCCCGGTGTTTATTAGAAAACGTCATCTAGAAGGCTATCAGATAGTATCAATTTTTTTACAGAAAAGGATGACATAATCAAAGTAAATGGACTTTTGTTCTTTGATCCTTTCCTTTTAACATTTCACAGCCAACTTGATGATGTTTTCAAATGATCACACCCGACATTACATTATTCCTATAAACGTTGTACACTCTATGTGTATATGCGCACATATGTCATAAATATCGTAAAAAAAAACGTTTACCTACTTTACTACTCACATGTACCTTCTTAACTAGAATCAATAAATAAATTATTATACAACGTATATTAAAGCTTCTTTTTTTTAACGTCCCACTAGACGCCTCAAAATGCCTCCTCTTCGCAATCGCCATTCTTCTCGTGCACATCCATGTGCTTCTTGAGGCCCCTTCGGTCGTAGAAAGCCTTCTCGCACAACTTACAAACGTGGTTCTTTTCGCCGGTGTGAATTTTGATGTGCGCCTGCATGTTCGCTTTCTGCGCGAACACCTTGCCACAAAACATGCAGGAAAACGGTTTTTCCCCGGTGTGCGTTCGCACGTGGTTCTCCAGGTGGCGCCTATTGATGCAGATGTGCAGACATTCTTTGCATTGGTACTTCGTGTCACCTGGAATGGAATTTGTAAGGTGTCGCGGTAAGATAATTCTAATTATTATTAAGTGTGTGGTATACAATGATGTCCGGAAACTAAAAAGCAGTGTTGCCACTGCCGCCAGGTGCGGTATAATCTAGATTTTTTTACAAAAAGTAGATATACGCAACAGCGGAGTAGTGTGATACGTCAACTGTCATTCGATAGTGTCAGTACTGTAAATGATTGATCATTCCAAAATTACGTCATTTGACATGTCTTCCTCAAAGAAGGCACTATGAGTCGTTTTTGTTTCAGACCTGATTCTGGTTGACACCAGCTGATATTCAACCAACTGTAAAACAGGAGGGTGTCTCCACATTAGACCGATGATATCTAGTATTGACCATTCCATCTTCCATCAGCTAGTTCATTACTTATGGAGAGCATATTCGTTTTGATGTTTGAGGATTATCTTCAGTACTTCAGCTACAAAACTAAAAATTCTGCATTGGAACTTTTGCCTAAATGAGACAATTTAGGAATACAGATATTGTCAAATAAAACATGAACCTTAATGATCAAGATCAAGTTTTAAGTTCCGTCTGATAATTAAATAGATTGGTCGGCCATATTGCCCTGGGGGCCATACATGTTAAATGACGTAATTCTAGAATGGTCGATTAGGCGCAACGATCAATGTCAACGAACGCTTATCCGCCAAAAATGTTACTTTATTAGTTATATAGCTATATTTTTTGCTAAAAAAAAACTCCTACAACTAAAAGCGAAAGTCGAGTAGAACTAGGACTCTTTGGAGCAGAGTAGTAAAATAACATGCAAATGATAGAAATATAGAAATATTTCGAACGCAGTAAGTGTGACAACACTGTTAACAACACAAACGTAGACGCGGTGAGTTATACAGAGATCATTTCTTGTCGATTTGACATAAATCGTCCAATTTATCCAAAAATGTTTCCTAATGGAGGTAAGTTAGATTGAAGATTGGGTGACGTCACATACAGGGGAATTTGATTAAAAGCGGAACGGAGCGTAATTTGACAGTTGATTTTAAACCAATCAGATAAAAGCTAAAATCATAATTGACATGTGTAATGACGTTATTGACATGTGTAATGACGTTATTGACATTTTTGCTCCGTTTCGTTCCGCTGTATGTGACGGCGGCCTGAGAGCGCGAGAATTCAGTAATAAGGGCGAATTCCGAAACTCACCAGATCATCTACCGGGTAGATCAGTCACCTGCTTAATCCATTAAATTGCTAGATAGCAATTTAGAGGATAGATAGCAAGATAGATAGCTGGTCACATGACCAGCTTAACCGTTAGATGACCCGGTGAATTTTGGAACTCGCCCTAAATAGAGAGTCGAATTTTAAATTGTTTGAAGATAATTGGGGTGATCGCTCCATTTCCAGCATTTAAAACAGTTCAACATCAGGTCAAATGGGGCACCTACCGTGTACTGTACCATTTGACTGCATGATCTTCTTCGAGGTCTATTTGTTTTCACACTAAGACCAGAGCTCTTTGTAATAGACCTCGAAAATTTTTACTCCTTTTATCCAATTAAAATGATAGCTTAGACCGGTTTTCAAACCCTCAAACCGTTCTTGAGATTCTGCCTACCTTTGATATTTTTAAAAATAGACCCCTAAAGTGTCTAGTTGTTTTCAGCTAATTTTTTCCAACTAGAAAGATGGCCGATTTTCAAAATCTCAAACCGTTTTTGAGATATTGACTAACTTTGTTACTTTCAAAATCTCAAACCATTCTTGAGATACTGGCTAGCTTCGATATTTTCAAAAATAGGCCCCCTGAAGTTTGTACTCGTTTTCAGCTAACTTTTTTTCAACCCTAAAACGATGGTTTACACCAATTTTCAAACAGTTCCTGGGATATTGCTAACTTCGTTATTAGTAAGAATAGACCCAGGGAGTTTGTACTCGTTCTCAGCTAACTCTTTCCAACTAAAATGATGGTTTAGACCGAATTTCAATATCTCAAACAGTTCCTGAGATATTGCTAACTTCGTTATTTTCAAAAATAGACTCATCAAGTTTGTACTCGTTTTCAGGTAATTTTTCCAACTAAAATAATAATGTGAAGTGAAACCAGGCCACTTTTCTGCCGGAGTTGTCGCTTCCCACAGGCAGATGGCCGACATTTTGTACATATACCGTTCGGGAACGACGTTCAGCAGAGTATCAAACTCATTTCTCTATCAGGCAGAGGAACCCTAAACCGGTTTCGCTCTTATTAGAGCTCATCAGTATGGTATACCTCAAACCTGATAGAAATACGAATTTGAGTTTCACTTGGTTTCCTCTATTGTTCAGGACACCGTGCATATATGCAAGTGGCGCCATCGGACGACGGCAGGTGCTTCCACTAGGGCATGCGAGATGTATATGAAGTGAAACCAAGCCAGTTTTCTGCCGAAGTTGTCGCTTCCGACAGGCAGATGACCGACAGTCCATACTATACCGTCCGGGGACGACGTTCAGCAGAGTATCAAGCTCATTTCTCTATCAGGCAGAGGAACCATACATTTCGCATTCCCTAATGGAAGCCATCGTCCGATGGCGCCACTTGCATTTATGCACACTGCCCTGAGCAACAGAGAAAACCAAGTCAAACTCGAATTCGTATTTCTATCAGGTTTGAGGTATACCATACTGATGAGCTCTAATAAGAGCGAAACCGTTCTATAGTTCGTCTGCTTGATAGAGAAATAAGTTTCATACTCTGCTGAACGTCGTCCCCGGACGGTATAGGTACGAAATCTCGGCGATCTGCCTCCAGCAGAAAACTGGCTTGGTTTCACTTGACATACATCTCGCATGCCCCAATGGAAGCACCTGCTCTCGTCCGATGGCGCCACTTTCATACAATGATGATGGTTTAGCACAGGTGCAGCATCAATGCAGCATGGTCACCAAAACAGTTCAAATCTACCGGTTCCTATTATGAAACCCATTAGCTTATAACTCACCTGTATGTACTCGTTTGTGTTGGTACAGAGTCCCCTTGGAAGCAAACTGTTTTCCACACTCATCACATGGATAGTTATTTTGTCCTGAGTGAGATTTCATGTGAACTTCCAATCCGCTCTTTTGTTTGTATTCCTTGTTACAAAGATGACAAGTGAATTTAATGCCTAAAACACAGTTTTATATAAAAATAATTCTCTAGAAGTTTTAGTTCCCTAAGTTTGCAATCACTGTGCCTGCAGTATTTATGAGCCTTTTAAAGCCTAAATCATTTGATGTTTGCATACTGGTAGGGTATATTTTAACCCATGAAAACTAATAAATACTTGATGATAATTATTGTCAAGGATTACTTATCAATAAGTGTACAAATTTATCAGCAGTAAAATTGTATTAATAGAATTATTGAGTGGTCGCGTTGTCGCCAATACCAAAAATGAACTCCAAAAGTGAAAGCACAGAAGAAATGAATTGTAGCACTGAAAATTTACACACAGGGTGGATAGAGGGACATGATGTTAAAGGGTAAGTTGCAAAAAATTTTTCATTATTACCCATATGCTCAAAGATTTGGGAAAACAACACCATTTGTAAACAAACGATAGAGAGATAAAAACCACTAGAGATTTAAACAAAAGCACAAATCAACTTTCCGAAGCATATCTACCTTGATGGGTCAATTTGATGTGATCCTGCAACCGATTTTTGCTAATATAAGTCTTCCCACAAATCTCGCAACTGAAATTCTTCGGTCCGTGCAGCAAAATGTGCGCCTTGAGTGTGTGCTCAGTGAGCAAAGTCTTGTCGCACATGTCACACTTAAAAAGCCGATCTTTAGTTAAGTTTTTGAGCAAACCGTCTGGTCCTTTGTGGTTTTTTTCGTGATAAGTTAGCGTCGAGTATGAGTGAAACCCTTTGCCACAAAAAGGACATAACAGCTTCTCCCCTGTGTGCTTTCTCTCATGGTCCACCAAATACTGTTTTCTGGCAAAACCTGAAAATTTTAAAAGTGAAAATTAAATAATATATTGACAGCAATAGAAAACATTTCCATCATGAACACATCAATTTACCTACCCTTATTACAAAACCTACAAAGATAGGGCTTCACTTCCATGTGCATAACCATATGCCTCTTCAAATCAGTCTTAAAATTAAATCGTTTTCCACAAGTGGGACATTCATTGGGCTTCTCTCCTGTGTGCGTTCTCACATGTTCCTCATACTTGCAGTTAGTGTCATATTTTCTCTCGCAATATTCGCATTTGTACTTCAACGATTTTTTGTGCCTAGTTATTTGTTTGTGTTGTTTTAATTCTTCGTAGCTTTGAAAAGTGGAATCGCAAGTTATGCATTTGTAAGGAGGACCTGAAATTATTTAGTTGCTTTAGCTTTTTGTTTAAGGGGTAACCTAAACGTGACACCACCTTTCCTAATGATATAGCACCGTTTTTTTCCACTTCCTGAAGTAACATTAACCAATTGCGCTTTGGCCATTCTTTTAATCCGAGCTTTGTTTTTAACTTTAATTTTACTCAAAAATTCTTTTTTATTAATGGGTTTTGCATTAGTTTCCTCATCACTAAGGATTTCAGACTCAACAGGCATTGGGTCATCTAAATCACTATGGTTCCCAGTTTCCATCTGATCGTCAAAACTAACTTCTTCATCTTTGACCCTTTCATTGTCTTCTAATTCTGCTTTAGGACTATCTCCTATGCTTGTAATTTGACTGATAATATCATCCAATTTTTGGGATGTGTCCTTATAAATTTCATAAAGTGACTCAGATTTCACTGAGTTTGTTTCTCTGAATACAATCAGATTCAAGATTTTTTCTGAATCTCGATATCTCTGAATGAAATAGTATGTGTCATATATAGCTTTTATACAGTCCTTGCACAGTTTTTTGGGTAAATTATCTTTAGATTCCAGCTGTAAGAAACAGGTTTTTTATTTAGGCATTTTTAATTCCCAAAAAAATGCACTAAGAAGTTGGATTTGGGCTCAGCCTCATCTCTTGTGAAATTTCTTGACTCAAAATGAACTTACTTGTAATGGAAGCAACTCAACAGCATTCCCCAAAGGAATACCATCCCATTGGGTGTCGCTCATGGCAAAAACTTCTCCGGAAGCTAAACAAGCCCTACAGATTGTACTGAAGCAAGAGGAAGATAAAACTTCATAGTTTTTGGGTTTTCCTAATGCGTCTGACATATTGCTTTCAGGCCACTCCATTATTAAAGACATATAGGTCCTTATTTTAATACATTATTTGTATTACTTTAAATATAATCACTATGCTGGATGTATATATTTTATTCTCTCAGTACAGATCTTTAATTAAAAGGTTTCAATAATTGATTTTATATTGTTAAATATTTTGTAAATAATATAATAAACATAAACAAAGTACCTGTCACCTCGACTGACAACTGACAGAAGGGACCCTAGCGATTTGACACATCATGGCCGACCCTCTGACGTCATCCAGAGTATTCCTAAGAACATGCCGCGATTTATTATTCCTAAAACCTTCTATTTCTTATAAACACCTTTGTTTTACGCTAAATTATATTTGTCTATAATATTTTCTGAATGTATAAAGAATGAAATAAAAATTATCGAACAATGTATGGAGTCGGTGTTGGCTACATTTTTATTTGACGTAGGAACTCTTTTGCGCCCAGACTACTCTTATTATTTACTAAGTCAAAAACTCCTACGCAATTTCATTTTACAAAGTTATTTATTTAAAAAATTAAATAAAATATAATGTATTTAAGGACAACCCTACATTAATTGTCTGTTAAAGACTATTTAAATAAAAAGTCAAATCAGGTTTAAAATCTAATACTAAAATTAGTGTAGTCGAGTTTTGCAAGCATCTGCCAGTTGTTCAGTTCGCATTTCTCCACGTGGCTTCCGGGAGATCCTGTATTGGACAGCCAATATACCCTAAAAATAATTACAAAACAATATAAAAACCTATTTTAAAATTAAGTACATGCGATGGAATTTTAATGCTTCCTATAAAGCGACATACGAATTATGTTAGGAATGGACTTCACTCACTATAGATATTAATACACATTACTTTTTGATCTTTTGTTTAAATAGGTACTTACACTTGCTCCACGCGTGACTTGGGGCCCTGAAGTTTTCCTGCAATTGTTCCCTTTTTTGTGTTTTTTATCCATCCTGACACATTAAGTTCTTCGCACATTTCTTTGCAATATTTCGTAAAAGAGCAACCTGTAGTAATTTAAAATGTACCTAAATTAACACAGAACGCCATACTTTTTACAAATCATCGGTCTATGCAGTTCAAGGTATCTGTGAGTCACTTTATGAAATGTACTAAATGGAAAGCTATGAGTTTTTCACAGAAAAGGATAACATAATTGATATCCTTAAATTAAATAGACTTATCGCTCGTTCATCCTTTTCTTTTGACATTTCACAGCCAACTAGTTAATGACGTTTTCAAATGAACACCCTTTATATGAAACTGTATAGAACTTTTTACAAACATGAGGTACCATTTTAAATAAATAAAATACTTTAGTTACTATAAAAACATATGTTAACAATAGGCAACTTGAACATTAAAAATGTAAAAAAAAACATTATGGACTATGGACAACAAAAAATACATACCCTGGACTTTTCCAAAAACTTCAAACTCTACTGATACATTTGGATCTATTACAATCATGTTTCCCTCCATTTTGTTATTTTATATGTAAGGCCTTTTTCGCTATAAATGCTAATCAAAACTTTAAAGGCTTTCAGTCATAGAGGCTGATTCAGTACCTTCGACGTGCAATTTTCTAATGCTAAAAAAAGGTCTAATGAGCGTAGTTATAATTAAATCAAAATATCGTCGTCAAAGAACGGACGTGATTGAAATGTCGTCACGAATTCCTTAGAGCAGAAGGCGGCCAATTTTAAATTGATGGTCAGCTCTAGAGTGTTCTATCAATCGGCAATTCGTTTTTGCTACTAAGCCGAGTATCGAATCGAGGGGGTAAAGGAATATAAAAAATGCGAATGATGAAGAAATCAGAAAAAAAGATAGTTATAAAGTGCTGCTTTAATAATTACAGGTACAAAACATCTATTTTTTATAGAATAATTTGACTCTGAGATAGATGAACAAGGAAATTCGATAGAGAATAATTATTCAGTTAATTAAGTCAACAAAATTTATTATCCCAACAACTTCAATTTCACACACGTGCATAAAATAATGGAGCAGAAGCATAGTAGGAGGCATGGGGATTCGGGGGTAGCGCATCTGAGTGATGTCATAATGAATTTTACAGTCTCTTGTTTTTGTGATGTGACACCTGACAAGTGACAAGTGACAAGGCAACGTCATCCACTAACTTTTGGTTTTATTTTTATTTGAATTTATTTTTGGGTGATTTTTTATATTTTGAAATTATTCCATAAATAAACACCGTTCTTTTCGCACCAGGGGATAATGTTTTATTTTATAGAAATAGTTACACTCTCTTTTAATGGTAAGTAGTCGCCTCTTGTATATATTTTTTATCAAAAGTTTTTAATAATTACCTACAGAGCCCTATTTAAACAAATTAATAAATGTTAAAAATTTTGTAATTGTAGGAAACTCCGAGGCCCTTTGCTACTAGCACCCCAAGAAAAATGCCTCGCATTAGTGGTCGGCCAAGTGTGCATGATACCAATTCAGTGCATAGCCCTATAGAGTCAAATGAATTAAGGCAGTTTAGGATGCCAGAAGCAATGTAAGAATATGATATAAATTTTAATTGCTACGTTTATACCTTGCTTCGTTCTTGGACCTATGTTACATTGGAGTGGGAAATTCTTGGGGTACAGTCCTATGATGATGAGGAGAGATGGACAAACAAAAACGACCTCTCTTGATCCTCTCAGTTATAATTTTTTTCCTCAATAAACGTTTGGATGCGGATTGGCATCTTCCTCAGTAGTGACTCAAAACACTCTCATAATCATCACGGAAAAAGGCCAAAATCGTTTCCTCCAGTGATGTTTGCAATTTTTTAAAATTTTTTTTATTATTATTTTTGGTTTTCTTTGGTCCCAATAAAGTAAGATTTTATACACTCAGCCAATGCTACAGGTGCTCCATATGGCAAATGTTTGAAAACCTCCAAAAAATGAGTTTTTAATTCTCAAACACCTCAAGAAAACCTTAAATGTCTGAGAGAAAACCTCTTGCTTTTATAATCCTTGGTGATAGATCGTTGACTTACTCAAAGCACTTCGAATCCTGTCCCTCAGTGCTCTTAACAGCCTTAACAATAACAATAAATTCAGTGAAAAATTACACTGAGTGCTTTGGGTTTTTATTTGGTGGCTGAACACATTTGATAACGTTCAAAGCAAACAGTTATTCCTGCCAACCATAGATACATAATGCACCTTATCTTGTAAAAAATTGATAAAAAAAAGTATACTAATAAAAATGACTCTATGCGTTTTGTTACAGGATAAACAAATCACCAAGTCCAAGGGCTAAATCTCCACACCAATCACCAGATCAGTCGATAAGTCACAGTGAGTCTGAAGAGTTTTCCTCTGAGGGGGAAGATCGAGAGGAAGTATTGGTAACAAATCGACATGAATTATCAAACGAATCTGGAATAGGCAATAACTCAAATCGTTCAAACCCATCAATGTCCCCAAGAGTTGCCAATAAAAATCCTCAGAATCAATCCATACGTAAGTCGAATCGTCATAAAGTTGAATCAACCAGACCAGTTTGTTACATTTTTTTAGTGAATGTGGCAGTTTTACTATTTATATTGGTCCCAATAGCAGGATCTCTGTTGGCTATATATAGAGCTCAGGAGCCAGTGAACACCACCAGTCCGGAACGATTGTTGAAAACTTTTCAAAGCTTGCAGAAGCAGTTCGACACTCAGCCAAAGGACTTTTGGCGAAGCGTCCGACTTAATATCGAAGAAATTCACAATCATCACAAACCGAGCTCAATCATTTTCCTTTATGAAAATCGCGGAAAGTCTACAATGAATAGCATCTTACATGAAGTTTCACATACGGCACTTTGTCATTTAACCAGTTGTGATAAGGATCCGGTAGAAATCCAGGGATCAAGCTTAAATTCTTCAGACATAATCAACGACTACGGGAAAGTAATTACGTGGTACCGCGCGCCTCTGGAAGCTTCCGGAGTGATGATTGTTAACAATTTGGAACAAGTGCCTGGCAAAGTGGCGCAGGCTTTTCACCACTTTTGTGACGAGTACGATCCGCTTGTGCAAAACGCTTTGCTGCTTTTCACCGTAAAAGTAGACAAATTACCGGGTAGCGTGCAACCGGACAAGTACCTAAGAAATGCATTGAGCCAAGCCTGGAATGATATAGGAAAAGACGATAAGTTTGAGCCCTTGTTTGCGCGAATTTCTGGCACAGTTTTGGTGGTGTACCCCGAGTAAGGTTGGTTTCGTGGATGGAAAGTTATTTTATATATTATTATGTATGTAAGACTGAGGTCTGTTGGTGTGTAAGCTTGAGGTCGAGGGACATTGTATATTATGATTCATAATTGTTGCCAAGTAAGTACTTAATTAAATTTTTGTATTTTATCTCAACAATTGATGATTTTGTTCTTGCAACTACCTTAATTAATCTAATTTTTATTCGAGGTTTTACGGGTTATTTAAGTTTGAAGTGCGTAACATGAACTTATGATTTGCGCCAAAAGAAATAGGAAAAAGTGCAAAAATGAAGGCTAATCAGAAATTGCTGACTTCGTTTACAAGGGACGACAGAAATAAACAGTAAAAAACACGAAGAGTACAACAAAGTGTTCAGTGTGTTTGCTAAATCGATGGCCCCAACAGACATAGTTCTTTTTTTGACCCAGGTAACCAGTCATTTTACATAATCGTCAATTAGATAAATCGGTCTTTAACACGCGGTTTGTTTTGATTGTCAAAGTCGAGTGACGTTAAAACTATTATGGCGGCCATCAGGGCAGACATAATAGTTGGAACTTCATTTGTTTTGTTCCTAATTTCCAACGTGGCGACGTCTACATGCAATTCTCATGGAGTGTATAATAAAAAAAACAAAAGACGCTGCGTGAATAATGAATATTATAGCGAGTTACTCCATCCTTTCCTCTGTATCACCTCTTTCATCTGTATAATTTATTGCACTTGAAATATAGGGTCTAGGCGTTTCTATCCGAGTTTTAACGCCCCGGCACTCATTTTCAGCTACTTTTTCCCAATTAAGACAATGCCGTTGCCAGTCTTGGCTTATCTCTCATATAGTTCGAGAAAAACATAACTTTTTTATTTTTAAATATTGACCCATCGAGTTTGTACTCGTTTTCAGCTACATTTTTCCAACTAAGACAGTGCTCGTGTCAAACTTGATTTACCTCTTACCTAGTTGGAGAAAAACATTACTTTCTTATTTTCAAATATTACCCATCGAGTTTGTACTCGTTTTCAGCTACTTTTTTTCCAACTAAGACAATGCGGTTGTCAGACTGGACTTATCTCTCATGTAGTTCGAGGAAAACGTAACTTTCTTATTTTCAAAGATTGACCTATCGAGTTTGTACTTGTTTTCATCTACGTTTTTCCAACTAAAACAATGCTCTTGTCAGATTTGACTTATTTTTCACCTAGTTGGAGAAAAAGGTGATCTCTTAATTTCAAAAGATTGACTCATCGAGTTCGTACTAGTGGTTTTAAACCCAAAAACCCAGGATTTCGCGGTCCCGACCGAAAATCAGTCTCGAAAAATCCAGCAAATTCCAAAAATTGTTTTGTTATAGTTTTGTCAGGAAATAGATTTATTGATAAATGAAGGGAGTCGCGTCCGTAATCTTCAAAAAGTGTTTGAATTCCTAAAAGCTATTCAATCCACAAGCGTAAAACCTGAGAGATGTTTCTCCTCAGCAGGATCTGCTTTATGTAGTAAAATACGGTCCAGTTTAGATGCGTTGTTTTTTTTTTATTTATTTACGTTATTGATTATTTTGTTAACTTAAAAACTGCTAACTGATTTAAGTAGTAAATTCGGCGTTAATCCCGGGATTAGACATATAAAAACCGAAAATTCAGAGATTAATATATCAGCCGAAATTGAAATCCCTAATAGGGTCTGCTTAATAACTTCGTTGACGACAGATTAAATTTGTCTGTGCAAATGGGGCATTACAACTGCAAAGACAGGTCACTTTGCTTAAAAGCCTCGAGTCTCTGCTGCCCATAAAATATTCAGGAAAATCATTCAGGTAAATCAATTAACCAATACCGGGCCGCCAATGATATCTAAATCCAAGAACTTTCCATCCTCATTCAACAGGGATTGTTTTTTTATAAGCTTTCGGATGCAAATGGCTCAACACACCTCCACCCCCGCAATTCAATGCTGCGACGGCAGCGACGTCGATCGATCGAAGCGCCTACGCGGACGCCCTCGCGGCGACGCCGGCGCCCTCGACGCCACCCGAAACAGATCGCAACAGCCAGGCAAGGCTGGTCGTCGTCGTATCGAGACCTCCCTTCGAAGGGAACCTGCGACAGTTTGTGCCATAGAATGTACTGAGTTCCATTGTGGATTTATTTGGTAAGTACTTGCACTACATATTAGGTTTTTGACTTGGGAGAGGTATGAAATAGAGAATTCAAAAAATATAAGTCGGTACTACGGCCACCTGTTTGAGGGCTTATCCATTCATAAAGCGAGCGTTTGTTTGCAATATGGACACACTTTGCGATGCGGCTAATTCTCTTTTGCGACTCTATTAAATTGCTTTTTATTCATGGAAAGTTTCTCGCTTGAACTAGTAATTCTAAGTTTGCAGGATATGTTCGGCGTGCGTATCATAAAATAAAGAGCCTCATATGGAGGCTATGATAAAGTTCTAAGCATAACCTACATTCAACCAAGAATTTGATCATATGTAACATTAAGTATTGAATGATGAGATCTACGTATTTTTTTTTATGTTGTATTTAAACTGCAAACTTGTTTCTTCCTCTATATTATTATTTTTTTAATTTTAATTACACTCCCCTCTTGTTTAAACTAGTTTGCTCTACAATATGTGTTTTATGCAGTTTCTTTGACCTTTCTACTGTCTTTACTATGCTCAGTTTCTTCTCGCTTCGTTTTGAATTGAGGCTTAGGGGGCGCATAGGGCGGTATGGAAAGCGGTGACGTCAATAAGCAACATAGTTTAATACAATTAATAAGCTCGAGCTTCAAAACACCCGCCTTCAGCCATTTTGTGCAAATGTGGAAATTTTGAGTGAAAAGTCGTCCCACATATAATTTAACGCAAAACCGTCAAATTCAATTTAATGTTGAAATGCACAGGGAGACCGTTTTTTGAGTTTAACCATTGCGCAATTATAAGTCTATAAAAATGTCGTTTTCGAATTTTGAAAATTCCGACTTGTCGTTTTGGCCAATTTAGGTAAATTTTTCATTTCGATCGACGTTTCGATATTTACTTGACATCTTCATCAAGTTTAGTTAATTATCAAGTTTTTTATTTGACTCCTCTCCCTGCTGGCGAGTTTGCACACAATGGATTAATCTCAGTATGTTTAGAAATGTGAAGTCTCTTATAAAAACTAGTAAACCCCACTGTACTCGATGCGTTACTCTCAAAATTACAATTTTAAAGAAAATTTGCGTAGTCCAAAAAACGTCTTTATCTAAAGGTTCCTATAGAGATGCGAATAAGTCCTGAAATCTCAAATACGAGGTAATTATAGTCTGAAGAGTCTTCTATAAAAGCAATAAATTCTTTTTGGTTTTCTATAGATGATTGCAAGCAAGAAATTCTTCTTTTAGATCCTGCTATTATATAAAGAAGTTAAGTTGAATATAAAGAACAGGTTAGTTCAGGTTAGCTTTCTTTTGCTTGCTTTCCTTTTAAACATTTTGCACTAGTTTCCTGAATAATTTCCCCATAGAATAGGTGGAGTCTAAGATTTTAGATTTACATCAATAGATGCAAAGTTTTCCTGCATTACTTAACTGAGCAAATGACTTCACAGTTAATTAGTTCAGGTTAGACTTTTAATTTTTGTCAAAACGTCAATTTTAACGTCAATCCACCTAGCAGTCAAAAACTTGTCATTTTCAATCAAATTTTCAAGTAAATCTCCGTCTGTGATCATAAACTAAAACTCTTCAATATTATTATGTAACTTCCATTCATCTTTCGGTGAGTATTTTAACACGTTATTTTCATTTTTTTTCCTATCAAATATGCATCATTCAGGGACTTTTATCGTGTTTAGATTAAGATTAAGACTTTCAGGTACCTACTCGTAAAATAAAAATCAGTTTTGAAGAAGTCAAAAACACCAATTTAAAAAAGTTGAGTGGCACAAATCTCTTCAATGATAAAGACCTTTTTGAAGCAGCATGATTCACAAGAAGTAAACCTATAGACACTGCAACTAAAGCCCTTATAAGGCCAATATAAAGGCGAGGCAAGTTTTTGTCTGCAGAATATTTACACAATTCTCAAAGGCTTCCTACAGCCTGTAATAAACAGCAATCTAGTGAGATGTTGCACAGAGCAGGAGCGGGCGACGTCCACCGGCGTATTTTAGATCCAATACGGCAAGGCAGATGGCTCTCAGTTCAGGCGTCAGTCGCTTGTTATCGGTTTTAAGTCCTTAAATCACGGTCCCCAATTTGTCGACCAGCGAAAGCTGTACTGATGAGGGATAGGCCCCGAAACTAGTATGCAGATGGGTTGATCGACAAATTGGTGGACCACCTACTCTTTTCACTTCGTTCTGATTCCGATAACCAGCGAGGTACAGAGCAATATGAGCTGCTTCTCGAACTGAGAGCCATCTGCCACGCAGTATTGGATCTAAAATACGCCGGTGGATGGCGCCTGCTCCTGCTCTGTACAACATCCCACCGGTACTTCGTACATTTCCGGCAAATCACGGTTCCCAATTTGTCGACCAGCCAAAACCTGAATCGCTACGAAATAAGAGGAATTGCTTTAACATAGATACGATCCTACCTCTTATAACCACAAATAAATTGTTAATCAAGTAGGATCTGCCCAATTAGTTAACCAAGGAGGTGTAGGCCAGAGTTGCATTTTGGGGCCGTTGTGGTATTTGTACCAGGAGTTCAATACTTAAAAAGTATGTGGCTTCCTCACTCCTAACCTATTAGATTTAATTTTTTTTATTCAATTTAAGTTTTAATAAAAAGTAACTTAAATACGCAAAAAAACTGGAATATTGGTCGAATTTAAGATTTTGTTGACGAAATGGCGAATGTCAAGCATTCTGTCCTCTCCAGCGCTCGTAGTTACCTGAGTTTAACTATTAATTGAGAGTCAATTTTGCTCATTAAGCCCATTTACACTTCTCCTGTTATATGTCAAGTAAAAAACCCGATCTATTCGTTTCTGAGTAAACCAATAAATTGGGGACATATGGTAAAAACGGCCGAGTATTATAGAAACCAGGCTGCAGAAACACCACTCAATTCCGAATGGAAAGCACGTAACGTTGAATGAAAGGGCTAAAAAGGGACCGTAACACTGCAATCGAGTCTAATGCATTAAAGATAAGTTCCACTTTTATCATGCGGGACATTAACAATGATTTTATTGAAGAAAAATTGCAGGACAGACAGAATAACTTTGGGACGTCAGTCTTCAGGATAATCGATATGTTATTGTCAGTTTCAGGGAATCAGGACATAGTTAATTGTAAAACAGAGTTAAAGAGACTTGCTGTGACGTTAATGCTTGGATTTAGTGGCCTAAATTTGTACCAATTTACCCATCTGTTTGACAAACAAAATCATCATAATATTATGTAGTTATGAGTCAGGTAATTACTGCAAAACATAACTTGGGCAACTACGATAACCATCTCTTTATCTAATTATGTATAAGCGGTTCACTGTTTATTTGCGAAGCATCAGCAGGTCCCTTGTATCAACTATCTGGTGGGAAACGAGCTAAGACATATGGAGATGGTTTTCGTGTTTTAAAGATTGATTTTTCTTTCTTTTTTTTTTTTTTTGGCAGTGGGACACACAAAAATGGCTGCGGCAAGAACCGTCACTTGACGTGTTGCGTCAAATTATTGAAAATCGTGATTCACCAATAGTCTCGTCTTTGAAACTGACATTGAAGTGACTAAGATCACTACAGCATGGATTATAAAATTGGGGCAAAGCCAACGAGCTAGTATATTACACCCGGAAAGATTCTCCTCTTTTACAGCTTTGGCATTGGGTACCTTAAAGATGGCGGCGATATACGCCGAAAGTGACGTCACCTGACATCTTAAGTCACAAATAATTCGAAATCGCGATTCGCCAATTGATGTGCTGTGTCACTTTTTGGGAACGTAATTTTTAGGGAAATATCGGCAGTTGTTGGCTCTGTCCATATCTCCTAGGTCATCGGGCAAAGTCTGGTCAACTTTCTCTTTCTATAGTGTGTGAACCAAAATAACAAAGACATCTGTGGAAATTTCCAACAACTGCCCCTTTGCCGGTTGACATGTAAACAGCGATTATATTAAATCCGTCCTCTCTAACTGTCTCAAAAACCACTTGTTAGCCTCAACCGATAGTCGTCCTCATCGTCTTAGCCGGGGAAAATCGATAATCGGAGGCCGTGAAAACAGAGTGTGTGTGGGATGGCGAATTTCATCGCGGGCTTTTTTCCACGATAATGGAGGGATTTGCATTGCAAAATGAGTGCGTGTTATTTTGTTGCCGGGAATTAGAAAACGCTCGTTTAAGCATTTAATGGGATCGTTTCCGCGGAGATAATGGAGATTCCATGTTGCCGAGCGACTGCGGTCGCTGCATTCGGGCGAGCTGATTGGCATATAGAAAGGGAAACTATCGATTAATGAGGTGTCATTAATGGAGTTTTTTTCGATGTTTCAACTAAATCGGCTTATATAAAAGAGACCAAAAATCTTTTTTTCCTTGGCTATAGAAATAAATTAATTTGAATTGCAGACTCTGTACCCTTTCTAAGGCAAATAAAATGTGCTTAAGAAAAAACAGGCCAAAAAATTCATTATTATTTAATGAATTTTTTATTTCCAAATCACTCTCGCATCAGGTTGCTTTTTGAGCAAGCAAATAGTCCTTTGATAAGATAGGTGCAGGTGCCACATTTACCTGAGTTTTTGTGTTGTATTAAATTAAAAAAAAAAAAATGTTTGTTTCAGGCCATGCCGTGGCCAGGGCCACAACTGCGACTTATTTTGCTGCTGCTCATTCTAGCGGTTTTAGGCCCACCTGGACTTCATGCTGAAGCAAATGTTGGTAAGTGGTTTTTTTTTGTCGTGTCATTTAATAATGAATTATTATATCTTTGATTTGTTACCAGTACAATAATGGAATGGAATCAGTCATTACTTTGTTTTTCAGGATGCGTCTTCAGCGAGCGTATTTGTCAAGATGATGAATGGTGCCATAATGGTAAGTGTTTCGCCATTTTATCATCATTGGGGGTTCATATGGAAATGCCATAAATGAAGACTAAAGCGTTAACTTTTCGGTTCACCATGTACACTAAGGAAAGTAAATAATAACAGTAATAGTTATTTACAGAACAAATCGAGAAAGTAGCTTTTAACATACGGGGGCAATGAAGCGAGAATCTTAACGCACGGCTGTGCGTTAGCCTTAGTTTTCGGAACCACCATCTTCGATTGTTATGCTTCGTAACGGATGTGGAAAAAAAATTGTCAAAGAAAACTACAATTGCAATTAATTTCGTAAATTTGTAAATAAGCAAACGGGAAAAAGTTAAGTGTCTTGAAAGTCTTACTAAATGGTCCCCCATGTAGGCGTGGTTTTTCCTTTTCATAACTGTTGTCTTTTTCTAAAATGTGCCACGCCCTTTGTTCAGGATGAAGTCATGAATAAATAAGAAAGGTCTATTAAAAAAAATTAAGCGAAAAGTGAAAGCAAAATAAGTTTAGTAAAGGAGTGTGATTTATCTAGTGGCCTGGTAAATTAAGTGTGCCCCAGCTCAGATAATTCGGAGAGTGGGGTAGGTTAGCACTAAAGTCAAAAACCTCCAAAGGTGTAATTTGGAACTCAACACCAAACAAAAATATAAACTAACAGATAAAGGGTAGGACACAAAGAAAAAGTCAACCTGGTAGTTTGCTAGTATTGCTCTATTACGGTAGTGGTGTTAGTACTTAACTTACATACACAGTGCACGCAGGTGTTAGTGCACAGCTTAGATACAGTCTATCTGTTTTAATTGAGTGGGCCTAGAGGTCGCAGCTGAAAGCAGTAACTGTGTGTGGCCTGTAGTGACCCTTGGTAACGAAAGACTTGAAAAAAACTTGTGGGGAAAAAACCCTCGCCGAGGTAATCCTGGCTAGCTCAGCTCAGGAACAAAGATGGTAGTAAAGCCGGATACTGGTACAGAAATGGCCAAAGTGCTTCAAACCTTTGGCAGTGGGAGATGATTGGCTGTTCAAATCCTGCCGAAGCAGATATAAACTGTTCCCTTGAAGGTAAGGCCACAAGAAACAATACGAAAACTAGGGAACAGTCAATCAATGGACCGAGTCCTAAATCCAAGGGCGATGAAGGTAGAACTCGGATCCGCTTGGAAGTTCATGCGAAAAAAGAACAACCCAGAACCCAGACGAAACTATCGATTTTAGTACCAGGAATACCAGGATCGGTCAGCGCCAAGGACGAGGGGGAAGGTGTCCATGTCACATATCCAATCAGAATGGTGAATTAACAATGACGTCACGCATGTAGCAGACAAGTTGATCAAAAGATAAATAGGTAATTACTGAAGCCAAAATTATCAAAAATAGCAAACAAATCACGATTGAACCCAGCCGATAAGTAAGATATAAAACAGTTCAAGAAAAGGCAACAGGAATTAAGTAATTAATGATATAAACAAACAAACCAATTAAAGGTGCCGCGCATTTACGCCAAAAGCATTTACACTTTAAGCAATATGCATCCTTGTCCAACACCAGGACAAAGACAGAGAAGGACTGACAGGCAAGGACTGTCATTACTGTCAATGTCGGCCAAAACAAAAATTATAGGTTAGATTGTTTTGTTATTCAATCAAAATAAAAATAATGAAATTACAAGGAAAAAGACAGTTAAATCTCTTCCGGTTATATAAAAACTAATAAAAAGATGATAAGAGTCGCTATCCCAGCCCTCAGGAACATACTCAGAATAGCGGTGCCATAAAGTGTTGCATGTAAACAAAGCTGACAAAATAAAAAAAAGGCGCTCTGTAGTCTGTAGTCAGCAGCACAAGATTTGCTATTTCAGGAATTAGATCAATGCATAGGTTGTCTTCAGGCTCGCCCAGACATTAAAATCCAAAAACAATGTCCAGGAAGGATCCAGTAAACAATGTTCCCGGAAGAGAAAACTGTACAAATTGCTTCTGTCCGCCAATGTGGTGTATTGACTGTATAACGAAATGGTTCATATCGAGGCAAAATCCAGAAATGATGTTCATTCACTGAAGGTGAATGCAGCAAGAGCAAATCCAGCAAAATATGATAGATGCTAGAGTGAAAGTAAAAGTGAGTAATTCAAATGTGTGAGGCATAACTTCAATAAAGAGTCATAAGCAATTAGTTAAGGTATGCTAATTGATAAAACTAAGAAGTGATACTAATGGCAAAAAAAAAATGACCGTGACATACTTTATATGATCATTTGTGCCCCTTTATTTTTTTTTATTTCCTTTCCTCTCCTTTTGTTTTCCAACCATTTTTTTTGCCCTTTAAATCATTTACTCAGCGATTTTCTCTTTATCGCTTTTAAAATCCTCGAATTTGGAATTTGTTTACTACAACCCTTTCCAATCTTTTTCCCCTGGTATTTGGTGATTTAGTTATTCTCTTCAAGTTTTTTTTTGACTTTGTTTGTTTTCCATCTTTCTCTCTGTTTAATTTGCCTTTCTATGAATTCGTTATTTCTGTGATATTCGTTTTTTATTTCTGTCTCTTCTTTTCTTGGTCTTTACTATTTGATTTATATTTTACTTTTACCTTCATTCTTTAGCCATGGTGAGCGTCATTTTTTTCATATTACTTAGTTGGTTTTTTTATCTTCATATCTCGCTTTTGTCAACTTTATGCACATTGCAACAAACTTATGTTCTTTTCCTTTTGTATTTCATATACCTATTTTTACGGTTTTAATATTCATTTTTTATTTATTTCGATATTTTGTTGTGCGAAACTGTTTTTTTAACATTACACTGTTTTCTGTTTTCATATTTTCATCCTGTGACTTAATTTTTGTTTAACTGTTCATTTCTCTTTTGTTATTTTGGTAGCTGATGTACCTTCTTCAGTTTTCTTCAAGTTTTAACTCCTCTTTTTTGAATTATTTTCTTGGATTTTTCTAATATTCTTTTCTCCATATTTTTCTATAAAATATGTCTTAGTGCGTTATTTTTTATTCATATGTGGGTGTTTTGTCAAACAGTGTTCTTCTTCTTTTCAGAAGTCATAAGGCTTGTTTTACCCATGTATTTGTCCCTCTCGGGGTGTCGACAACCAGCTGTCCTTCCACCTCTTGGTAGTTCACCATATGGTGAACTACCAAGTCTTGGTACACGGTGAACAAAACACCAGTCTTCAGTTCACCATATGGTGATATTGTTGTTCCCAGATAGTTGAATTCAGAAGTCTGGTCTATTGTTATGTTGTCTAGTTGTAGTTTGCATCTGCGTGGTTCCCTGGCGATCATCATTTGCTGGTTGATATTTCCATGTTGACCTTTTCAGACTCTTTCTTAAAGGCCTGTAAGAGCCATTGCAGCCCGTCTTCCATGTTCGCGAATAGCGTTACGTCGTCGGCGTAACATATTATTTTAAGTTGTTGGTTTCCCATCTTGTATCCCTGATCTACCTTGCATGACGGTTGTTTTATGAAGGGTAGGTTGCTAGCTTCGCCCTCCAACCCTCCTCCTTTATCCGGGCTTGCGACTGGCAGTGACAGTATCTGAGCTACTCAATTCACCCAGTGATACCCCTGGGCACTTATTCCATAGAAAGGTGTGAAAGTGAAAATGAAAATTTCTGGCCAATGGAATTGGTCAATAGATTTTTTTGACCAATCAAGGTTGTCAAAATTTTCATTTTCACTTTCACAACTTCCTACAGAATGAAGCTCCAGGCGGAGTTACTGTTTATTGTTATATTTTAGTTAAACTAACACAAGACAGCACGAGATGACTTGACAAAGTTGTCAAGAGGCTTCTCTTTTTGGATTTAGCTGGAAGTTTTAGTTTAGTAATAAAAATGTTCACTCAAACTTTCAGTGACACTAAGCTAGGAACTGTTTGTTCTTTAACTTTAATAACACAATGGCATTTTCTTTCGGCTCATTCTTTGCCATTATAAATACATACATGCAAATAGGTAGGCGCTTTAATATTCTAAGTCTTCTCAGTGTTGCCTGCTAAAACACGTAAACAACCCACACACATATCAAGTTAATTAGTTCTGCCACGAGGGTTGTTTTGGACTGTGACATTTAAGGCAATTTGCATTCTAACGCCCCCAAGGGTGCTGTCACAGGTAGTAACAGAAAGTTATCAAATCACGAACGCGATAATCAATCATTAGGGGTAAAATTTAATTGATCTATTAAGTATCATGGTGCCCTTATTATTTAGGGCTGCTAAATTATAAAGCGATTGTTAAGAAGTAAATTATTGAAAAATAAAAATGTGGAAGTTCGTTTTTCCTCTCTCAAAGAGACTGATAGAAATTCAAGGTCGAAATCAATTGATCTCTAACTCACCCAACATGGAAGTGTGTTTTAGAATAGGGATGCAGGAATCGTTTTTAATCTTTGGTCCCGATAGGCTGCTTGAAGAGATGGTAATGTCCAGAATAGTATGGTTTCATACCTAGTCCCTTTAGTATGAGTAGACTCCTGTGTCTTCTCCTTCTTAGTGATTGTAGGTGTCAGTGTTAATAAGGTAAACGAACCGAATTTTGTTTGACAAAATACTAACATACGAAGCAATACAAATTGTCACAAGCTTCATAGTTTAGAAGAACCTGTCCCTGTAAAACAAACTATGTCGCTTTGAGAGTATTTCCATCCTTACATTCTTATTGATAAAGCAAAGGATGAGAATACTCTCATAGCGCTCTGGAGCTGTCATCCGAAAACGCTGTGAGATTCTGTTCAGTCGAAACTGGCTCTTCATAACAGTTTTACAGTTTTATTGAAACAAAACAGATCATCATTTAAACATCATCTTTCTCTTCTAGATTTCGCATTTGGACAATGCCTGCCCGTTGATGGATACTACGATGAGGACAGTATTTTCAGGTATGAACAAGTTGTAGATCGCTTTAAACCCATTACGCTCTGGTCTCAGAACAATAAGTAAATTGTAGATTACGTCACTGGGAGCAAAAGTTTCATTATTAAACATTATTGCTTACTATTCTTTGACTCTTATCAGTAGAGTTAAACAAAATTGAGAGATTTCTCTCGAATTAAGTAAATAGTAGAAATAAATCAGACGTGTATTCACACAAAATGTCAACGACTTATCAAGATGAATGAACTATTCTTAGACCCAACGTTTCGCAAGCAAGAAGTGTCTTTTAGATCCAGCTGCGTTTGAAAAATGCTTTGTTCCTGTTAAGTGAGAGAAACTGGGCCCAGTCAGCCGGAAATGTAATTCCGAAGTCCTGCCTGCCCCCACGCTATTAATCTAGCTGAAAAGTAAATAGGACAACATTCGATTCTTACAGCGTACAATTTCCTTTCTGGCCTTAAACTGTGGGTAGATTTAGAGGAAAAATAAATATTTGCGATATTTCTATCGATTAGATGGCTGCTGTTATAATAGAACCGTAAAGCTTAAAGGTAACTTCAGTTATATTTAGCTGTCATCTCGATTCCAAAAATAAATTGTTGACATTTAAGCCACTTGTTGCACAACTAAAAACAAATTTATCTTCGGTAGTAAAAAGTGAAAGTGGCATTAGAGTCATTCTTCAAGAACAGAACACGTGATTTTGACAAGGCTATGCTACTTTGAGGGGCTATCAAACAGCGCAACCTCCCTCTCTTATTTGTAACTTGTTTAAAAAGTTGCATTTGCGTCATTCTTCAAGAACGGAACACGTGACTTTGACAAGGCCTGAGGCCTGCCATAATGCTTTAAGGGACAGTCAAACAGCCCACTCTTTCTCTCACTCGCCGTCTATCTATTTATCTCTCTCTTTTTTCCTGTCTTGTTTGTAGTAATTATACACAGCTGCCTATAGATGTGAATCTAAACTATTGTAGCACCTCATACTCGTATATCCAGTGTGCGAGTTATTTTTATCTTTTTGAACGGTATGGAATGCAATACGAATGTTTTTGTCGTTGAAGCAAAATTTCCTGGAGTATCCCCAGCAATTCTTTGTTTGCCCCCCCCCCCCCCCTTTTTAACAGTTGGCACCTTAAAAATGGCGGCGATATCCGCTTGAATTGACGTCACTTAAGTTGTGATTCGCCAATTGATGTGCTCTGACGGTAAAATTACGTAATGGGTGCCTTAAAAACGTCTGACTTCCTGCCAAAAGATAGCACCATTTTTAGGAAAATATCGGCCTTGTTGGCTTTCTCCATATCTCCTAGGTCATTGCCTTTTAGACTATTGCAAAAAAAAAGTTGATTGAGCGAATGGAAACATCTTACCTCTTCAATTAATATCAAGAAACCTGCCTCCTCTATTGTAGGAGCTTGAGAATTGAGGTTTGCTGACATTATTGTTTTTTTTTTCAGGTACAGTCTCTCGGAACAAGACCTACACGACTTGAGCAAGGAATTGCGAAGGCTGTTCGCGCTCGGGTATCGCTGGGGTCATTCCTACACTCAATGCCGCCTTCAGGGGATGCTATATGCGCTTAGGGAAGGGTGAGTAACATTATTTCCATTGTTGACTCTTTATCCATTAGGTTTGCCGCCTGTCCCGCTCTCGTCGGGATTTTCCGCTTTTTGAGTTAACTGTCCCATGTCCCGCACATAATCTGAGTGGGACGCCATTTGTCCCGCTTTGCACGTATTTTTTTGTTTCATAAACAGCGATCTTTGAAGGTTAATTTCGTATACAGGGTAATGTGGATCTAAGGATTTAGACATCTAATTTACCCTGTGTTACAAATTTTATTTTTTTTGCGGATACTTCAAAAAGAAATAAAAGTTTTTTAATTTTTAAAAAATGGACTCTTTAGTTTTTGCTTTCTGAGACTCAGTTAACACAAAAAAAAAACCAATGTTTGCATTTCCTCTACGAACAGAGAACTCAATTAAATTTCAGTTGATAAGTGCGGTTTTTGAAATTTTGATTTTAAATTTACTTGAGAAAAAAAAATACGCTAGTTTCTAAAAATAGAACTGGGAGTGTTTATTAAAAAATGATCAAGTTAAGGGTGGAATATAAAAAAAAAACAATACAGTTAAATTTTTCTTGTCAATTCGATCAAAAATAGCACAAAAAAAACACATAATGTTTTTCAAAATTGACCAAAAGATCCCTTTGGTATGAGTTTTTCTTTGACGCACACGAAATTCGCCATTCTGTTCACAAAAGTCACACATATAACAAATGAAGGCTTAGCTGCTCATATCTTTGTTACTCAACTCAATTCAACGCAATTTTTTTCCAATAACATACCACTTGCATGTTTTTGTAATCGTGTTTTATAGCCTAATCGATCGCTCTCGAACTATACGCATCATCAGATAGTATCTCTAGCGATATCACTCATAAATAAAAAAGTACGTCACTGCTTTTAGCGTTATCTGTGAAAACTTCACTGGGACCATTAATTTTCCCTCGCGGTTAAAAAAAGACCGGATCGATTTTTGTTGGACGTTGACTAGGATATCCATCTATCTAATGGGCAAGAAAAGACGTCATTCCTTTCACGTTAATTGGGTCAAACTATACGGTAACTGAGGTCTAAACTTACAAGTTGTACGTGTTTCTCATTGCATGCAGTGGCTATAATTCTTTAGACTTAGTCTCATTCAATTAAGGGGATTTCTATCCACTATCCATCAACCTTTAGTACAGGAAAATTTGAAGACTTGACCTAAGTTGGCAGCAAAAATTTTCTATTGTTTTTCCTGCTTACTCCTCAGGATAGACTTCGATTTGGATTCTTGTATCGAATTCTCGGACAATGACCTGGAGGGCGCTCTGCGCGCCATGGAGGGCCAAGAGGAACTGGATCCCCAAGAGGTGGCCATCATCAAGTACACCCCGAGCGTGGACGATCCTCACAGTAATTTCGCCGACGAAGTTTACTACCCTCCCATCGAGGAGTCTAGAGCGAGAAAGCAGGAGGAGCTTAGAAGGAAGATACTGGGTCCCGGGGGGAAGGGGATTGATTGTAAGTGATATTTTTTACACACAAAGAATTATTATAGTTTCCTGATTCGTCATTAGGGTCCCGAGTATCCTTAAAGGGGCAAAATAGAACTTTATTTACTGAAATTTAGCTACGTTTCTATTTCAAAGTTTGGTGTCTTTCAATATTGTTCGAAATGACACCACTAGCAAAGCTATTGATTTCTCCTTTCCATGGGCACAATAGAACCTTCAGGAATTTGTAAATCATCAACGGAGTTCATTAAAAAGTTGTAATGGAAAAAAAATCAGAGTTTTCACAGTTAACTGTTCACTATACCCCATTTTAAGTTCGCTACACTTCACTATCTTATTTTCATAGTTTAAAAGTCCCCTATTTTTGCAGTTTTATTTGTACTAGCATCACTCTTAATTAAAATAAATTAGTAGAGTAAAGAAACAATGAGATAATACGATTACTTTATAATGCCATTGTCGGACCCAAGTTTCCTTATTGTTCGTTCGTGGGAGATGATTGCCAGAAAACCACTCGCCTCAACACAAATTGGATTCAACTTGCTACGAAGTAGGTCGAAAAGCGCCCACGACCACTTTTTTGCATTTATATTTTAGGGCAATCGAAAGGGTCTCCAGTATTGACATAAAATGAAAAACATATTTGGATGAATAAAAGTGGATTTGCTGGAAGCCCTCAAGCGTATGATGAGGCAATTTTGAGTATTTAAGAGACTCAAGGCAGATTTAGTCTCTTCGTTGACTAAACTTCTCAGCTGCTGCCGTCGGCGGAACGTACGCAATGTTACTATTATATGTTTCTTAAATTTTCTTTTTTCTTAAAAATTACTTAATTTCTTAAAAATGTTATTGCAACGCGAAACCCATTGGAACATGTTTAAAGTTTACTTACCAAATAATAAGACATTTATATTTGCGCGACTCCAGACACTGCCAATATCAATTTTTAGAGGTTAGGTGGCTTAAATTTTGTCTGTTTTCTTTGAGCGAATTCCAAAACTCACCAGGTCATTTACCTGGTAGATCAGTCACCTGCTTAATCCATTGAATTGCTAGATGGCCATCACATGACCAGCTTAACCGGTAGGTGACCTGATGAGTTTTGAAATTCACCCTTTATGTCGCTTGTGTGTGTTTTCACTGTTTTCAGATTGAAATGAAAGATTTAAAATGGATAAAAAATTGCTTTGTAGAGCGTTGTTTGAATAACTCTGTAGGTTTTCCAGACAAAGTTTTCGTTACTATACCTCAAAACGAATATCGTAGAAGAGCGTGTAACTTATAACAGCGTTTTTCAATGACTAGTGCGCACTGAGTGTATTTCTATCCTTTGTTAATTTAAGCGAATTATAGAGACGGAAATACTCTAGTGCAGCCAATGAAAAACGCTATTAATATGACATAACAATTATTTTTCAATTAATTTATAACAAAAAAACTAAGCTACAATTGCCACAAAAAGGACATTTTTCTTTACGTTATATGAAGCAGATAAGTTAACTCTATCAGAAACCGTAGTTTTTTCAAGGAAAAGCGGTTATTTTTTTTAGATGCCTGAACCCCGAACTCAAACATTTACTTACTTACTTAATATAGCAAATGTCCATTTTCCTACTTAATATAACAACTGCCCATTTTATAGCTATAAAATTAGGTATTCTATTTTATGTATTTACCATTTCTTACAGTGATACAATCGTGTAACAACCAACAACACATCAAAATTGTTGAACAAATTACTATATTACAATACCTGAAAAGTACGCCACACCAGCGCCATCGGTGAACCTGCGTAGGAAACATCAAAATTCAGACGTGACGTCAATAACGATCGAAAGCCATATATCGCTCTCTTTTTGTCGCGTAAACGCAAACAAAGAAACGTATAGATGGCTGACGGATATCGTGTTCGCATGGCAACCACCTTCCCCCCCCCCCATACCAAATGTGTTGTTTTCCATTTCAGTTGAGTTTTAATAGCGTCGGCTGCGCCTGTAGCCAATTGTTCGATTTTTTTTTTATAAAAAGACGCGATTATTGATTATATGAGTATTTCTCACGGAATTTTGATTTTGATGGATCTTTCGGATCTTTGATTGAAGGAAGACTTCCGTGCTCTAGCAGATGACGAGAAAGTTTTTGATTATCAGCCAGGAGCTGCAAGCAGGTATCTGCTTAGTCATATGGTGGGATGTTGAATTTAGGTAAAATTTTAGCACGTTCTCTGATTTTAAACTATATTTTGATGATAAAAGTCGCAGGTAGCTAACTAACTTCTAACCCCACATTAGGTACCTTTTCAAACTAAAATTTAAAAATTTATGTAAAATGTGGAAAGAAAATTTTAGTGGTGTAAACCAGCCATTTTTGGTGTTCGTGCATACGCCTTGTTATAAGCCATTGCTTACGTTCCGCCGACGGTTTCAAAGGTAACTAGATGACAAAAATAAGTGAACGGGTAATCCATGCAAAGATCATTTTAACGTAAATATCTTTTTACATAATGCATCCACATATAAATATATATTACTTTTATTTTGCAATGTTATAGCAATTGGATGTTGCAGAGGAGCCTTTATTAATGAAGTTTTACTTCAAAAACAAACTGCAAAGCAGATGTCAACTGGCGCCACCTTGTGGCATTGCATGGTATTTGGCATAAGTGACGTCACGCGATCGCTTACCTTAACCTTAAAAGTTTCAATCATGAATTTTAATTATTTTTTTTATAAGGTTGTGATAACATTTGAGAAAAATAAAAAAAAATAGGTCTCCTAAAAATCAATGTAAAAACGCTAAAACACCGGATTCTTGTTAATTTTACCGTCATTTTTGTGTATTTCCCTGCAAACAAGGGGGGGGGGGTTAAATGGTATAAAAGAAATGACGCTTGGTACATATATATATGGAAGAGTTTGTCAATAATTGTATTCCCATTGTTTCAGTGGACATTCCAGATCCACTACTCGAATATTCGGTGTCCAAAAGAACGTGGCTACCTCCTATGCGCCGCAAATCTGTAACACCTTTTTTTGACGGACGGTAAGATTCTTCCATCATCTTTTCTATCAAAACTTATAGCGTTTTTCAGTGGCTGCACTAGTGCGCTCTAAGTGTATTTCTTTCTTTGTATTTTGAACGAATTGACAAAAGATAAAAATACACTCAGTGAGCAGGAAAAACGCTATTAAATTCCACCCCACCTAAATAATCCTCAGATACGGTGTTCCCAAATACCGCCGGTCTAATAGCGAAGGAGACCCTGAGGACTCCATAGAGTTTCTCCACGAGCACGAGGATGAACTATCGAATCTTCCTAGAAGGGCTTTTTTAGGAGGAAGAGACCGGGATTCGACCGAAGTCACAGAGGAAGAGATGTATCCGTTGATTAAGTTGCTGAGTCAACTCCAGGTAATTAACTTCTTGAAGTTGTTTTGTTAGTCAATAGTTAAATTTAAATAAAAGCAAGAAAGCAATCGGGTGTTGAGAACAAATTGGATACGTCTCTTTGCATTGGTTAATGGCCCACGTTTCGACTATTTGTTTAGCTTTCATCAGGGGTTACGGATTTGTGAGTCGCCGCTCCATATCGGCTGTTTCTGGTAAACTGTTTTTTGACTGATCCTGAAGGGTTCATGAGAAACGTCAGCCATTTGTCAATAAAGGAAAAGGTGTCTAATTTAACCTTATCCTGGTTAACTCTGATTGCAAGTTCACTACCATCAGGGCAAGAGAAAGAAAACATACTTTTATATATTGGGGTGGACCAATTTCAGCTGTCAAAACTCTTTATCAACGCCAAAATCTGTTTTTTCCCACCGTGTAAACAGTAACAACCACATGGTATTTAATCATTTCAGATGTCGCCGAGAGAAGTTAAGCAATATCTCAGCCCTGCCAACTACAGGAAGCTCTCAAAAATGATCGCTACTATAGAAGGATCGGAGGATCAGCCCCCGAACGAACGTCTACTGAGAGAGTTGATCGCCATGAAGGGGGGACCAGGCGAAAAGTTCGCTTTGACATACAACACTCCGGAAGGCTTCGGAAGTCGCTGGGAATCTCGTGATTCATTGCTTTTGGATGGAGAGGACTTACCAGAACAGCGAATTTATTTCGATGAAGGTGACGAGACCGAACACACCGAATATGGCAGCGGCATCCCGGAGGAAATATTCACCGAAAGGAAGTTGGAGTTTTTGGGGCCGCGGAGCGAGGTGTTCAGGGAGCTGAAGCAGAAACAGCAGGAGGAGAACGAGAATTTCAACAGGAAGTGGAAAGGGAAGCCGGTGCTTTATTCGGAAGGGGGAAGCGAGCCCGAGGGTTTTGATGATTTTAGTAAGTTATTATGGCGTATTATTTAAATTAAAGTTAATTTGAAACATAAATTTCCTTTTTTCATACTTCAATCAAATGTTATGCAACTTGCTAATTCATTGTTTTCGCGCACCGTATAGAACCGTACGGAGAATGAAGACCTTCTATTTCTCTCTAGTTTGCTCTAATCTGAGAGAGAAAACATATACGCGCTACTGATCGCGATTACGTGGTCTTTGGTGACGTCAAATCCGGGCGGCCCAAGCACATTTTATTTACTTGTTTTTCAAGTTATAACAAGACACGTACAACGAATATACCATAAGCCGTGACAATTTAATTTGTTTTTATTTCGCTTTCTCACTTTGATCTGGAGAATAAGGCCGGAGTTGTCCAACTTCTGCATAACAACCCACATGCAAAGGTTGTAATGGACAAAAATTAAGATTACGATTAGGAACAAGTTGCATAAGTCCTTACGCTTAAAAAATAAGCACCTAAAGTAGCTGAAACGTGGACTATCGTCTAGTAGAGGGTGGAGGGCAAGTCTTTTGTTCTTCTGAATCTACTGTACTAACATTTAGGGTTTTTTAATTTAGAAATAATAATAGGAAACCAAGAACGAGAAATCGCCTTGCGGGATGACTTGAGCGCGTGGGACCGATACAACATCGCCTTCAAAAGACCCGAAAGGCTGGATGTGAAGAAACCCGGCCCTCCCTTTGATCCAGCAATTACTGAACCCGGTTCAAAAGGTAACAAAAGGCGAATATAATTCGGCCCTAATAACGTAATCGATGAATAACTTTCGCTTAAATGTTTCTTCTTAATGTCTTCTAATGTTCTATTATTTAATTTGTTACGTTCTTAAGGGACGTAACAAATTAAATAATAGAACATTAGAATTCTCAAAAGACAATAAGTTTATCACCTTGTGTAACAATACAAATAATATAAATTTAATTTTATTTTTCTCTTTATAGACACCTCCGATACTCAGATCTCACGCACCCAAATATCGAAGAACGACATTATTCCGTCGATGATGAAGAAGGAGCCACGGGGCATGAATCCGAATCCGGGGTTTTCGGATGGGGCTAGATCGGGCGTCGACGAAGGGAATGGGCAGTATGTCTACGTCGAATTTCAGGATTCCCTTAGGGACTGGATGCAGGGCCGGCAAATCATTAAGAACATCTCGAATTTGCTGCGCTTAGAGGAGCGAGACTTTGTGGATGCTCTGTGAGTATTTTTGTATGTTTAATTGTATTGTATATTATTCTATAATAGCCATTTTCACCTTAGAACGATTACAAATAAACAAAATTTGTGTGTAACAGGCGGGATTTAGTGTCACTTTTTCATGTCAAATTTGAACCTACCTGAAGTTTAAACTCCAGGTTTGACGTACGTTGTATTGATTATCTGTAAAAATCTTTCGTTTATCTTTAAACTGAACTTGTAAAAGTCGTTCTAAGGTCTATGTTTACAAGATCGCTTTAAACTTTAGCTTGAAGATAAACGGAAGATTTTGACAGATAGACATACGTTAAATCTGAAGTTTCAATTAACTTGTAAAAGGGGCACTAAGTGATGTTTATTGACATTTTGCTTTATATGATTTGCAGGGTGCACGTTAAATCTGTGTCCTTCCGACTTCTACCAAACAATAAAGGACTCGATGCTAGTGACGTTGCTAGACGCGTTGGTAAGATATAATATTGTCCTTAATTAGCGCGGGCCATTGTTCTCAAAACAAGAATATTTCTATTATAATAATAAGTGATGTGATTCAGAGGAAAGAATATACTTCAAGTTTAGATGACGCAGATATACATGTTGCATAGCGTTTTCGGGTGGTCGCATTGAAGCGCTTTAAGACGAGAGGAATTTACTCAGAGCGTTCTACAGTGACCATTCGAAAGCGCTACAAAAGGTTTGTACTCAAAAAAGCATATTTCGGAATATGAGTATATAAAAGTACAATTGACCAAAAAAATAGTTCAATCAACCAACTTGGAATAAATCAGGTTTTAGAAGCACGACGAGCACTCGGAGCAAGAGTCACTGTCAGAGTTAGATGAAATAATTATTATATTAGTAGTGGAAATAAGATAACAAAGGAAAAATTATAGTTGAAAATTCATATATTGACAATATGGCGAATGTGCCAGGCTAAAGAAGATTCTAACGATAAATAGTATAATTCATGCGCCGATGTGGGTACACTTGTTTGCCTTCTTATAACAACTCGGTGGATAGTTTCGAATTTAGTTTTGATGGCCCTAAGAAAAAAAAATAAATATTTACCCTTCACGCTAGTGATTCTCATTTAATTTTGCATTGGGCCCTGAGAGCTTGATTCTAGAACAACTATTCATTTCAGGCGAAGAAAAGGCCCAACTTGACGCGCTGTGGGGTTTAGACATCATTACTACAGGAATTGGCAATAAGGTAAAACTTCAGTCTACCTCGTGTTCAATACAAAAACGTCATCTAGAAGGCTATGAAATTTTGACAGAATAAAATGACCTAGTCAAAGAAAATCGACTTTTGTTCTTTCATCTTTTTCTTTTAACATTTCACAGCCAACTAAATGACGTTTTCAAATGAATACCCCCTACTTATGCAATAATTCGACATATTCCACTCTTTGTATAGGACAAGATTCAGATGATTATTTTCACGAAAACCAACCAGGAGAGTCAGCTGATTGTGGTGTCGCTGGTGTGCGGCGTCCTTGTAGCCCTCATTTTGGCCACAATCGTTCTGTCTTTCATTAGGCGCCACGTCAAGCTAAAGGAAAAGCTACAGGGATTGTCCAGACCGGATACCGAGGCCAGCAAGGACTATCAGGACTTGTGCCGAGCCAGAATGGCCACCAAGGGACAATCGGCGGAGGCTGTCACACATGACAAAGGTAATAGTTATATTGTCCCAAGAAGGAGGGGTTTTACGTTTTTTTTCTCAATTTTCAATTTTGACTGCTAATCTCACTTAACTCTAACTTGGAATTAAGTTTGTTACCTTTTTAGGCGATCGCAATGGTTTCCGTACAAGCAAAAGCAGCATAAAAAGAATAATTGGTATTTGGTATTATTATTTTTCTGAATTCTTACTGTTTAACAGCCCATAACTTAATCCAACTGTTATTTCCTCTTTCCTGTAGATATTCAAAATCTTAAACCATTTTTGAGATACTGGCTAACTTCGTTATATTCAAAAATAAACCCCTGAAGTTTGTACTCGTTTTCAGCGAGCTTTTGGGCCCCCCTTTCTCTTTTCTTCAAATTAAGTTTGTTAAAGGACCGCGGCTGGTAGAAAAGAAAATGGTTGTTACAGGTCGTGTTACGTCATTATCTCGCGAGTCGGAGCAAAGTCCTTCCAGCAGGTCCAGCACTTCGTCATGGAGTGAAGAACCAGCACTTCATAACATGGATATTTCGACTGGTAAGTTTGCAAACATATGTAGATGCCAAAAGATACTTCTGTCAAGTTAATGAAAAAATATAGTAAAGTAAACAAATTTTTATCGTCCGAACGCCAGTGAGGATATAAAGCGACGGTCACTCTGGTATTTTGGTTGTAGATATTTGGTATTTTTTCCATTTCGACGCTTATAACTCTGAAACTGCTCATTTGCCGGGATTTTGTAGTATTGCGCGTATGTACAGAAATGAACGGGCTTTTCAAATATGTGGTCGGTTTGGCGGTACGTGCGGGGGGGGGGGGGGGGGAGCGACCAGTGGCGTACCAATGTCAAAAATGCGATTTTTTAGGTACCCAAATTTACGGCGTCTTTGCCGCAACTCCGGGACTATGTGGGGTATAGGATTCCCCACGGGTAGATTTCCTCATATGTGTAGACGAACAATTTTCGAAAAATCGCAAAGTTGGGACGGTTTTTTGAAAAATATTTTGTAATGGTCAACTTCTGGGCCTTCTGGACCCCTTTAGTTAGACGACTGGCCCAATAAGGATGGTACCAGGGGAAAGGGCATATCCTTGGGTACTTTTAATCCTATCTCGCCAAAGGCATCACTTTAATACAAAGTGGTCAAAAAAATGTCCAAAGACAATTAAGGAAAAGTGTCCAAAATTTGAAGGTAGTTTTTTGCGATTTTTACGAAAATTATGGAGCGGTCCAGCTTCGGTGGCATATAGGCAACTAGAAGACGTGGAGAGAAAAAAAAATCAGTTATTAGTTTTGGTCTAGCTCTTATACCGGGTGAGCTACAAAAGTTTTTCTGTGCCGCATTTTTTGCCAATTTTGGTGTACTTTTCTCACATTTCACCCTGTAGATTCGACATTTTCGCAGCAAAAAATCTCGAATAATTCAGGGAGGTAGAACACACGTGGGCCCTTGATCGTGCCAAAAATCAAGATCCTAGCTTTGAATTTGAAATTTTGACAAATTTTTAAACCTTAAATTTCCACTTTGAGGTATATTTGTCCGGAGACCGTGCATTTAATCGAATGGTTTTCTATCCCAGGGGATACCTTGGAATGTTTTCTTTTTGGGACATAGGAACCACTTTTAGCTGGGACGTCGCGAAATGCTCTTAATTGAATTTCGAAACGAACGATGCAAAATTTTTCAAATTTTGGCCGAAAATCCCGAATGGTTCCGATTCGCCAGCCACTAACTATTAATCGGAAGCATTCGGCGGCCGCGCCCTTCTGCAACTGACAGCTGAGATTTCCGAAATGTAAACATTAACTTTAAAGCCTCAGACTAAGGAAAATCGGTCGAAAAGCGTGGAAAACTGTCTGGCCGGGGAAAATTTGAACATTTCTAGGAAGATTATTGGCAAAATGCCCAGTCCTCGAGGTCGTTTTCACAAAGACTGGTCGATTTGAAAATTTCATGTCGGGATTCATTTTTGGCTGATGACGTCGAAGCCAGACCACGCGGTTTTCGCCCAGACAGTGGCGGTTACAAATTCAGGCAAAAATGTATTTTTGCGATTTTTCGGCAGACATGGGCGTAGTTATATTTTTTTTTGCCATTTCTTCCGTTTTCCCATAAGGAATACATTGTGCAATGCTTTTTAAATGGGACAATATTGATTTCGTCATAAATAAAAGATGGAGGCGAAAAAAAAAATGGCCGCCGTAGACAGGGTAATTAAAAAATAGGGATATCTCTGAGACGAATAAAGTTAGAGAGCTGAAATTTGGTACCATGGTTCATTAGGGAATGGACTGTAAGTTGCCAGGGGTCGAAACCTTATTTATGGTACCAAACCCATGGGTACCATTAACGAAATTTTGCATGTAAGTTTTCACGCTTTTGCACGTGTATTTCCATAAGAAACACGTTGGGCGATGCGTATTATATGGGTGGAATGTAGATTACGTCATATTTGGGGTACCATTGATGGTACATGGTTCAAATTTGGATGGTGGGTACCTATGGGGGTACCATAAATTGTGATATAGCTGACTCAGCTATCATAGCTACAATAGCTGAGTAACGTTAGTATTTAAAGAACTGGTAATGATACATGGTTCAACTTTGGATGCTGGGTGCCCATGGGAGTACCATGAATGGTAATATAGCAGACATAGCTAGGTTATAGCTGTTTTATGAACCGATGATGATATCAAGTTGAAAATCGAATGGTAGGTTGCCCTTATGTAAAATTTGCTAAAAATGACATTTCTAAAAATCCAAGATGGCCGCCTGAAAAGTTTTGCTTTTAAGGCGATATCTCTGGAACGGTTCGAGCTAGAAAGCTGAAATTTGGTATGTGGCCATTTTATGGGACGGGCTAGAAGTCTCTGAGGTCCAGAACCTTGCCGCGGGTACCCAAGGTTCTATTTTGGAAACTTTTTTTATTAAAATGACACTTTTTTGCTACAACTTACTGATTGTTGCTAAAGGGCGCTGAAACCAAATATATCCGACGTTTCGACTTTACGCCTATAGGCCATCATCAGGGTATTCACTTTTATTACAAATATTGCTTCATAAATGTGCCACGCCCAAACAATCAGTTTTTCGTATATGACTGACAAAATAGCTTTAACGAAGCCCATTCGACTGGCACTAACTGTTCGATTTTATCGTTTCTGGGTTCCGAGATTTAACTGATTAAATTTCTCATTGATAGGTGTAGACATTTGCCATTTTATAGCAAAGCCATTTACGGCAATAGAACAACGGTGTCTCAATTAAGTGTGAGTCGGCTCAAATACTGCTCAAAACGTTAATTACTATTTTGCTAAGTTTAATAGCAGTCTCATGGGAAATGAAAAACTATTAAAATTTTGTAAAAATTACCTAATATTTTCATCTGATCGAACATTACGTCAACTAAATTAAAAACCTTCAACGACAAATTAAGCAGGTATTTGTGTCAATAGCATCGTTATACCATGTTTAGTTTTCGAATTACATAGATATAAGTATTAAAATGTCGATAAAAAGTGGAAAAATTACGTTTTTGGCGCCATTTTGAAGGGGAAGGAAATTACTGAAAATTCCAGAATTGCAATTTTTTTACATATTTTTGTCCCCTCTTTCATATGAGACTATTTTTGACAAAATCTATGACAATCGGTTTTGGCTGAAAATTTTCACGTTTGCCCTTTGAAAATTTTGAAATTTTTACATTTTTCTGTTTATCTTGGAAACGGTAAGGTTTTTCGATATGCCGGTTAATATGATGTATGAAGAGGTCATCAAGGGCTATCAGATGCATGTATCAGAAAGAAGCTAGCTTTCACGGTTTTTGAGAAAATTAAAAAAAAGTGTAAAATTTGTACCTTATTTTTGGGCCACCCGTGCTCAGTTACTGTTCTAGTCAGAGCTTCGAAAATGGCCTCTACGTGTAGCTCTATTCTTCTACTTCCTTAGCTGTTCTTATCCATTTTTTGATAAATCTTCATCGAAACGAGATATTAGCTGTTAAAGGCAGCAATGCACGATTTTTATCTCAAAATTTAGTTTTTTGAGCCTGTTTGAGAGCCCCATATGTTTAACATAGAATTTTCTCTATGTGTCATTTAAACCTATAGTATCGATTTTATTTGTTACTTCGAGTCGTTTTATAATGAATAGGACGTTGATTTCTGTTTTAGATAGTATAGGGTGGCTCAAAAAATGATAGAATATATGCTAATAATGCAGAAAAGGTCCATAAGCAGTGTGTATTTTACATAGAAAGGATTAAGTACGTAGACTAAGCAGAATAAGATGTTAGATATAGGCGATGAAAGCTTTATTAAAACTTACCAATGAAAGCAATTTTATAATTATGCAAGGAGTCTGGTCTTGATATATTAGAGTACTTACTGCGAACTAATTCCTTCGCCATTTTATCCACAAATTGTTAAAAAACAAAAATTATTCTACTTTTTTGGCTCCTCTTATAGCTTTTGGGATAAATCCTCATTAAAACGCGATATAAGCTGTTGAAGGCTGAAACTCACGTTTTTTATCTAAAAATTTAGGTTTTTGGGCCAGTTGGGGAGAGTCTCATATGCTTAATATAGAAATATCGACTTTTCCGATATAAATCATTAGTAATCGATTTTATTCGTAGGTTCTAGTAGTCGTATGATAAATAGGACATATATTTACGTTTTGGATAGTATAGAGTGCCCCAAAAAAGTGTTGTAACCTAGAATTTTAGGATTTTTTCATGTAAATTGATATCTGTTAATTTATTGCGTAAGTTCCAGTAGTTTTATGATAAATACAGCGTTGATTTCTGTTTTAAATAGTATACGGTGTCCCAAATAATGCTGCAACATTTAACTTTAGTTTTTTTTGTTTAACAATATTTTTTTGTAGGTTTTATTCCCTTATTATAAATAGTGCCTTCCCACAGCGTTCGGATTTTCTAAATTATGGGCGCCCCGCGCGCATTGCCAAAGGCAAAAAAAAAAATAATGACGCGGGAGTGTGACAAAAGCATACCATAAACAAACCAACTCAAGATTTTTGTTTTGCTGACCAACTTGTTTAAAAAACAAGGATATAGTATTTAAAACGGGGGTAGCATTTGTGACCTTGACCATTTTATTTATGTTCCTTAAGTCGAACATTATTCCGCATTATCTGAAAAGAGACCATCTAGTAACTCAACTAATAAATTAGTTGAAGCACTGTAAAATGCGCTTTCTCTCCTTGTTTATAAAATCTTGCAAACGGTTGAAAGGGCAATAATGATAATTTAAGGGGAGACGTGCAATGAAGAAAAAAATTGATCGTGAAGTCGGGACTTTGAACAAAAGGAGCAAAAAGCGCCTTATACTGGCGTTGTGGTTTGTTTCAAATAAAGCCAGCTCAAAACGCTTTTTGCTCCTCTTTTTTAAACCGCCTTTTCCACGATACGTAAGTTTCTGCGCTGAACGCATTTGTTCCTCTTAAAAGTTCTTTCTTTGCCATCAAAACAACTTGATGTATTTTCTTGTAGGTCACATGGTTTTAAGTTACATGGAAGACCACCTAAAGAACAAGGACCGTTTAGATCAGGAATGGGTGGCATTGTGCGCGTACGTGGCTGAGCCCTGCGAGACCTCCGTCGCTCTGAAAAAGGAGAACAAAGGCAAGAATCGGTATCCGGAGGTGGTACCCTACGACCACGCCCGGGTGGTTCTCAACGAGCTCTCTAACGCCAACGCGTCCGACTATATTAACGCTTCTAGTATTACCGACCATGATCCCAGGTAAAACTATTTTGATAATGTCTTGAGATAAACTTTAACTTATTTCTGTAATGGATTAATTATTAAAATGGGAAAATTTTATTCAAATCGATTAAAATACCCTGCGGAAGAACGTAGTAATTTACCACTTTTCCAAATCGATTTGGTTTTATATTTTCTTCTAACGGTTAGAAAATTATAGGCCAATCTCCTTGCTGCCTGAATTTTCAGAGTCATTTTCAGGTCCAAGAAAAGACTTAACAGTCCAAGTTATAAAGTACTTTAACGAAAATAATTATTTTTGAGAGTGCCATCTGAATTTTAGGGTCGAAATACTCTTGGGAATTATGGAATTTGTTTTTGCTATATTCTGAACCCTATTACAACATACATATTTATAGACCAACCAACGTCAATCCTTTATACTGCAAAAGCAATCAGCGGTCGATTTTTAGATTAGATTTTATTTAGATTGTTGGTGAAGTTAGCGGGATTACGACAAATAATGCACCTCTTCTTTATTTGCAAATGGCCGACGTTTCGACTGTTTATTTAGTCTTCATCAGGGCTATTCTCACTTAGAGAGGGTAGTCAGTTAAAGTACGATTTAAGATAGTTACGGTAGCAAACTCCATTCGATTGTTCGGTGATCCTGGTATATTTAACTGACTACCTTCTCTAAGTGAGAATAGCCCTGATGAAGACTAAATAAATAGTCGAAACGTCGGCCATGTTCAAATAAAGAAGAGGTGCATTATTTGTCCTAATCCCGCTAACTTCACCGACAACTTATAACTTAAGGACGCTAATTACAACAATGAATTTTATTTGAGAAGTTCTATAAGAAATGGCAAATCTTGGACAGACTATTTACAATGATCATTAGCATATTGACTTAGGTTTCTATTCAATCTATTAGAAATAAAACAATTGTTGGCAGAAATCCAGCTTATATCGCCACACAAGGACCACTACCGCAAACCGCTCCTGATTTTTGGCAATTAATTTGGGAACAGGGTGCAGTCGTCATCGTTATGCTGACTAGACTGACTGAAGGGGGAGCCGCCATGTGTCACCGATATTGGCCTGAAGAAGGTATTTCATTACAGACATGCCGATACTCAAACAAATTTATGAGTATTTTTAGTTCCGTACTTATTTGTCCTGCTTCATTCACACCCCGTGTTCATTAGAAAACGTCATGTAGAAGGCTATGAACTTTTGACAGAAAAGGATGACATAATCAAAGTAAATGGACTTTCGTTTTTTCATCCTTTTCTTTTGACATTTCCCAGCCTGAGTAACTAGATGACGTTTTTTTTATGAACACCCCCCTACATATAATTCTGATTAATACAGGATCCGAAGTATATCACATCTACGAAGTTCACCTTGTAAGCGAGCATATCTGGTGCGACGACTACTTAGTCAGAAGTTTCTATCTGAAGAATGTAAAGACCGGCGAAACTAGGACCGTTACTCAGTTCCATTTCCTCTCCTGGCCAGAGGCCGGAGTACCCGCCTCAACTAAAGCTCTCTTAGAATTCAGGTAAGATCAAAAATGTAAATGCACCTACATCGAAACATGCCCACCCTGTACATCCTCATCATATACAATGAAAGTAACCCCCCCCCCTCCACCCCGCCCCGCATTCATTGAAAATGTTGTCTAGAAGGCTATGAATGTTTGACAGGAAAGGATGGCATAATCAAAGTCAATAGGCTTTTGTTGTTACATCCATTTCTTTTGACATTTCACAGCCAACTAGACAACGTCTTAAATAAACACCCCCTACTCTGTGTTCAGGCGTAAGGTGAACAAGTCGTATCGGGGCCGGTCTTGCCCTATCGTGGTGCACTGCAGCGACGGAGCAGGACGTACAGGAACGTACTGTCTCATCGATATGGTTCTGAGTCGAATGGCGAAAGGGGCCAAGGAAATCGATATTGCAGCCACGTTGGAACATTTGCGAGACCAGAGACCGAGAATGGTAAGTGGAGAAGATCACAGTACTTCGGTGTGTAGTATTGGGGACAATACAGTGTCTCTAAATTACGATCTTTTTGTGCAAATGGTCTGATTTTTGTAGGTGGCAACAAAACAACAATTTGAGTTCGTCCTCACTGCGGTGGCGGAGGAGGTTCACGCCATCTTGAAGGCCTTGCCTCCGCAGCCTTCGCCCCTCCCTCAACCGCCTCAGGACAAATAAACTTAAGTAAAACCAGAGCCACTGCCGTTCGAAACGTCTTTTCAATAGCAGTGTCTCTGGATTTCCTTTTAACTCGACTCAGGCAACAATTCAAAGGCTAAAAGATTCTTAAATTACGTACTTCGCTCCGACAATAAGCCACGCTCAATACAAGAAATTGTTTAGTATTTTTATTTCTCAAAAAAAAAATATTGAGGGTAGCTTAATTCCGAGCCTAATTTAGAGCTAGTAAAGACGAGGCCGAGGCCGCCGATTACCCTATCTCCCGTCCTCAGCGTTTCGGCCTCCTGAATCAGTTTTAGTAAACCAGCTTTTTGGAGCTTCAATACGCCACTTCTACATATCCTAGTAGAACTCTATCAGGTTTCCCAATCCATACAAATCGAAGCTAGAGAAGATGTTATATTTATTCCAGAGAGTATATATGTATATTTGTATTTTAAAAGATTTTATTGATGTTTGTGTTACTCAGAAAAGAGTATCAAAAAATTAGCCTGCAGGACATGTTCCTGGTTGTGAGTGGACACAAATGGCGTTCTCTAAGCTCCAAAATGAGTTAAGTACATAAGTCTTTTTTGGATTCATTTTCTGTTTTTAAAGTTTGTTAAAGTCCATTTATTTTAGTTGTGTGAACCAAACTTTATAAAACTATTTGCAAAATCTAAAATTAAATATTGCTATTTCTACGAATTTCGCAAATATGATATCGTAAAACATTTTCAGCAAAAAGCTAAGTTGAAATTCAATCTCAACCGCGCCTCAAGAGCGATTTTATGGATTTTCTACTTTTTGCTGAAGAGGCAGTGCGTCGTCACGTTTCTTAATTAATAGAAATGCAATTTTTAAATTGGGAATTTTAGCTCTAAGTTTAGCGGGTTCTCTGTTTGGGGCACCAACGAAAATAAATAAGACTTAGCAAAAATCAAATGCAGAAGAATTGGGAAAAAAATGATCACGTCCGTGACCACTTCAAAATGTTGACTCAAAAATCCCGATTAAATTGAGAAAATAATACAGAGAGCTCCACTTGGATCCACTAATACGAAATGGTGCTTTAATTAACTTTTGTTGACTTCAATGTACTAATTTGTTAAAGTTTATCCCAAAGTATTGTGCTTGGTACCCACCTACTTTTATCATCATCAGTGTTTCTATGGAAACTAAGCCTAATTGAAGTTAATCACCTCTATGTCTAATTAAAATTATCTATTTTTCCCTCTAACTAACGTGTAATTTTACGATAATTAGATGGAAACCTTTCTAACTCTCTCTACAATTGTTTTTCCTCCATTGACCGTGTGGCTTGTCTTTAATATTCCAGCCTCTTAAAAACAAGTTACACCGAGGCTTTTACTAACATACAAAAACGCCTGATACAAAGTGTCCAGACTGATTTCGGTTATGTTTCTCGCAATTTCGAGAAAAAAAAACGCGCGGTCGAAGAGCGGCGATAGTCGCTGATTCAGCTTAACCAGCCATTCAGCCGGCGTTCCTCGACCGTCCCTCACATTGACTTTAATACTTAAGACGTAACTAATATGAAATTTTAAAGAATATGGTATAATTACAGATGTTCTAAGCTATATAAATTATATTACTGTAACGATATAATATTATTATATTTAACTATAATCAAGTATATTTTGTCAAATTACGACGGAGATTATAGAAATTATGATGTCGTTGATGTTACCAATGAGGTCAGTGTACTGATTCTATCTGAAAATATTAGATTATTAGTGTAATGTATTTCTGTGTACGTATACAGCACTTTGGTTGTTGTTATTTCTGTCTTATTTCCTTCCTAATGTCTCCTCTTGCTATTATTCCAACATATTGAGCGACATTGGTATAGCTACAAGTAGGTCGGGATAACCTACCTACTTATCAAGTGTAGTGGATATCAAAAACTACCATGTATAGGATGTTTCTTCTAAAATTTGCAATTTTTTAACATTTCCTTAACTACAACTTCGATAAATGCTTGAAGGGTTGAGACGGTTTATTCTCACATGAAAGTCAATGACAAAATAAAAGCGAAATAAAAGCACTGCCTGACGTGGTGTGGTCATATATTATAAAAGAGACAAAAAAAAAAAAAAAATCAAACAAATTCAACAAACTCAACAATACGCTAAGGCAGGTGTGTAGGTAGTGTGATGGCCAAGAGCCCCTTAAAGCGAACACTTGCGGTCACCAACATATTAAGATTGTGAAGTGGCTCAGATAAAGCTCGGCTATAGGAGTGGGTGCGCCACCTGTTGCTCACAGGCTCAACAGGACGCCTTCCAGGTGGAAGGGAAACCTTAGTAAATTTGGGGCCACCGCAAGAGTTCACTCCAATATAAATTAAACGTAGCAAAGTCGTTGGCCAAATAAGAGTAATCAGTTACACATTCAAAAGATCTTACCACTAATTTACATATATTGTCGGGGGGAGAACTTATGGGGTTACAACAGTCCACTGTCCTGTCAGTCTAGGGATGTAGGTTAGCGTGACTTGGTGACAGTAGTCTGTAGTGGACTCGATAGCTATGGTGAAGTTCGCTATACGCAGTTCAAGCCCCTATCTAGCAGCGCCAAGGTACTGCCTTTATACGCAGTTCAAGCCCCTACCTAGCACCTCCGAGGAGGACACAAACCACCACTAAAATTTCTCTGAAGTGGGTCGTCCCACACCAAACTGGAACTCCGCCGTCGGCGCTCAAACACTCGCAATCCAATAAGCGGCAAGGTATTTCTCAAGTGAGGTTGGTCGGCAAAATCCCGTGACGAAACGGTAATTTCGGCCACGCAAAACAGCACTAAAGGTGGCCCGAAATTTTACACCAAGAAAAGCCGAAAAATCCTCAGGATGCCTGAGATAAATCGCAAATTCGGAGTTTCCTTTTTCCACGACCAACCTTCACGCCGGCAGCAAATTCCAAGACAGAAAATGAAAGACAATGACGGAAACCAAGTGAAAAAGTCAAAAAGTCACTCTCAACAGTGTCAACACTGTCAGACGTCAACCGAACAAAGAGAAGCTAAAAGTAGACAACGTAAATAAATCCAAAATTATTAACTGCAAGATGAAAACTATCCAATAAGGAAAATAGCAAAAAGATCCAGATGGCAAAGACATTGAGTGTAATGAGGCCAAGGAGCAATTAAAAAGGTAACTTTATTCATAAAATTCCAATGGAGAAACCAAACTGTTACAGGGTGTTTTAATTATGTATTTTTTGCTCAATTTTTTACTTTGATGGGTGAAGAAATGCAAAAGTCAAAAGGGTGAACCTGGGTAAACGTCTTCCCTAAGTATATGAATAAATAATTAATTTCCAGTAAGTATATGAACATATCTCACCTTCGTTCAATTTAGAAATTCAATTTCACATCTTAAAGATGTGAATTATGTCAACCAAAGTGCACTAGAAATACCTCTCTCTGGACTCCATATCAAATATAACTGACACAAGTAGAGATTTGGGGTTTAGCAGAAGTTTTGGAACTTAAATTGGAATTGGCGTTAATCTAGATGGTAAGATATTGATTAAAAAAAATTGTTTACTTGTGTTCTAGGTAGTTATGCAGGTATACCTAAGTATTATGCACATATTACTCCCAAAATAAGGTAGTATTATATGTTGCGATTTGCTTCTCGACGATTCCAGAAAGGAAATAGAGTGGACAAAGAGAGATAATTTTGTGGTGGGCACTGGGCGGACATGTTATAACTTATATCTTTGGTCCTTCGAGCCAAAATAATAATAAGATCTTACTGCTCCACCATGCCAAAGGCTAACGAACCAGGTTATACTTACTTTTACATTTTTACTTCTCTGGTATTTATTTTTGCATTACCTCTTCCCAGTCAGTCTCTGAGACGAGAATGATCTGAATCATCCCTGCAAATAGCACTTACAAAGTTTTCACTGTTTTCTCTTCGATTTCCATCACTTCAGCACGAAAAACAACACAAGAACTTCAAGTACAAAATAGAGTTTATCTATCTTTCATAGGAGATGATTTTAACTATTATGTTTTTGAAAAGCCAAAGAATTATAATAATTTTAAATTTTAAAACTTTTTGACGGGAATAGTTATTGATTGGAATCCCCATGCAGTTCCAAAATGAATAAAGATGTGCACGTATTATCACAGAATAAATTATGACAAAATAAACTAAGACATAAACGAAGTTTGGTATAACTGGGTAAATGTGTAATATTCGTTCATAATAAAAAACTGCAGCATAACAACATAAAAGTGTATCCGTATTTTAGCAAAACTGTATATTTAAATATCGATACTATGACAAAACTGCACAATTCTAAAAACGTTCAAAAGCAAAAAAGCTCTCACAAAATAAATATTAACATAAGTTGAGTTCGGTAATTACATCCCTAGCGCTCGGGAATCAGTCTATCTCACTCTAGCTTGTTAAGATGTTGGGAGATGGTCAGTGTCCGGAGCGCTCGGATGGAATTACCGAACTCGGCTATATTAGGATACCAGCATAACGGGTTTCTTCCCTAGAAAACAAGCGCATACCCAGAAAATGACAAAACCGCACAAACCTGGAAAAGGGGAGGAGCCATATTTTACTACGTTGCCGTCATCTTTCTAAGTTCTAGGCTAAGCAGGTAGGTACTGTATTTTTATTTCGTACTTTCGTAGGTTCAGTTCATGTTTATTATGCTTCATAAAGGTTAAAAACAATAATAAGTGAATGGATTATATATGCCTAAATCTAAATTTCCATAATCGATCTTTTCAGTTCCCGTTCCCGCAGGAGGAGCCTGCTTATAGCATTAACTTATGTTAATACTACTAATAGATAAAAAGTGCTAAAAATAAAAAATATTTTGACCAATCAGTATTGCCAATACGTTCATTCTCACTTTAAAACCATAACAGAATTACGCCCCTACAGGAATAAATTTCTTGTGGTTAAGTAATATTATATACAACTTGCAATACCAGAATGGAAACCGATGAGTGGCTGGATGTGGCAACAAGGCAACAAATTTCGCCTACTTTTTACAGATTTGCACGGTTATGCCAGTTTCTGATCGTGGCTGATGATTATTTTCCGTTTGTTTTTTTTTAACCTTTAACGGAGTTTAACGTAGTGAAAATTCCAATGTTTTCTTTTTTGGCGTACTACGGTTATGGCTATTTTTGGTTATGACAATATTTTTTTTAATTTGTTTTTTAGTAACTGTTTATTATGAAAGAGAACATTACATAGTTGTTTATTTTGTATTTGTTTTTCCAAAAGTTGTTTGGTTATGATTTTTTCCTACTATGTGACTGTTTTTTTTCGTTAAGAGTTTATTTTGTAATATGACTGTTACAGATTAGTTCTATTATAGACGTATTTTTTTTCCGTTTGTTTGGTATGGATTTGTTTATTTTACATTAGCATAGACGCACGGTCATTGAACCTGAAGATAATGTTTTATATGAAGTTTTCGGAGACATTACGCTGTATTTGTTACATTAATTCTCGCTTACGTTAATGCATTCATTAGCTAAAAGAAAAGTTTTTGTAATTAGCGAAAGAAAAGCTCCAAAAATCGATTTTACTGTTTTGATAGGAGCCGTTATTGTTTGCTCAGTCCGGGGCACCAACAAAAAAAGATCACTTAAGGTGCGTTCTCATTACAGCTTCTTGCTTCCTGCGTCTGGCGTCATTAATTTTCTATTGGTTAGAATTGACAGAAGCAAAATTTAAAAATAACAAGAACAAGAAGCAATAAGCAATTATCGGAAACGGAGCGTTCCCATTTCTATGTATTTTTAGCTATTTCTGCCCGTCACCTGTCAATTCCAGGTGTCAGCAGTGCTGCCAACCGTACGGTAATTACCGTACTTGTACGGTAATTGTGATGCAAATACGGTATACGGTCCAAACATGAGTACCGTACTCTAAATGTACGGTAATTGTAACTACGCATGGTAAAGGGATTTCCAAAGCGAAATTAGCAGACGTTATCGCCTGTTCCCTATTCTTACTGACGCTGATCCGCAGAGTTTTTATTTTTATGCGCCTTCGGGCATATATTACATTCGAATTTCGAAGTATTCGAACTATTGTGATTAGGTACTCGCAGCTATTTCATTTTTTTTTTTTGTTTATGACCATAATAAATAAATACGGGGTGTTCATTATAAAACTTCATCTAGCAGGCTATGGAATTTTGACAGAAAACGATGACATAATCAAAATAAATGGACTTTTGTTTCTCCATCTTTTTCTTTTGACATTTCACATTTCACAGCCAACTAGATGAAGTTTTATAATGAACACCCCGTATGTCCGATAATAATAGTAATGTGAATGGTGGTAGTGATTCTGAGCCTGGCTCGTCAAAGAAACTGAAATCCAAGCATAGAGCTCAGGTAAAACAATTTTTAGTAATTGCTCATTGATTATAACATAGCATGGTACATTCCAGTTTCTTACCGTTGTAGCGTTTTAAAAACTCATGGTTAGAAATTCGGGAATACCAAATGATAACGCAACGAAATCACTTAGAATGTAGAAACCTGTAAATTGTTAACGTGTACGGTAATTTTTTCTCAAATACGGAAATTTGAAGATGAAAATACGGTAATTCGCAACGCCGAGGTTGGCAGCACTGGGTGTCAGTGTCACCTGCGTGTCGTATCTCGGTCATTTGCAATTTGCATTATTTATAAATATAATTTGATGTTATTGTTACAAAAATTATAAAAAAAATAATTGTTTTTAAATTTGTGCTAAAGTGGAGTTCTCTTTCGTAGTATCCAGAAAACTTACTAGTTTTGGTCACTACATTTAAATATTTAGCATGTATGGTAAAAATATAAAAAACAAGTTGGATGTTTATTACCTATAAAGGTAAAATAATTAACTAAATAAACCTGTTGAGATCCATTTTGCACACTCTTTCTGAAGTTTTAATATTTTAAACAAATACAAAACAAAGTGTTTTGCGAACCGTTTATTGCGAGGTTTATTGTTTTCGGTGTCAAATGCACAAAACAGAAGCAAGAAGTTGAAAATTTTTAACTTCTGGCGGGCTGTCATTTTCAAATACGGCTTCTACCAATAGACAATTAATGACGTCAGACGTAGGAAGCAAGAAGCTCTAATGAGAACGCACCTTTAAGTGAGGAGTTCGCAACGCTGGTTGGTCTAACCATCAAATGTCATTAATGTAGCATTTTTCACTGTCTGCACCAGGACACACTGAGTTTCTTTCTCTCTCTATTTTGCTTCAATTAATAAAGGATAGAACTACACTCTGTGTGCACTAGTTTTGCCGGCGAAAAACCTTATTAAATAAACATAACCCTAAATTTTACCAAGCCCTAAGTTGTTTCGTAACAACAATTTTTTTGAATTTAAACAAAAAATGATTTAATAATCGTTCTGAGAAGGAACATTATTTAACCAAAATGCAGAATTAAGCCCTTTAACCTGCAGATAATGTCAAGTTTACTTCAGGTGCATTTGCGACTATGTAGAAATAATTTCATTTCTCTGCAGTCTATTCACAACCATTTACTTAAAAAGGTAGAGTTTTAAATTTTAAGCTATTCAGTTCTTTCGTTATAATGTGTATTTGCAGCCCCATGTTAACAGCTTTGTACCTGCAACCTATTACGTGAATCAGTCAAATCAAAATTCAGCAGTTGAAAGTGTAAATTTAACTGCACCTTTAAGCAGGAAAGCCTCTAAAGTTGAAACAGCATGGTTGCCTACCCCTTCAGTGGACAGTTCCAGTCTTCTCCAGCAGTACTTAAAACTCTCAAAAATAAGACTTACTGGTGAGTGCTTAATGTGAAGTTTCCAATCAATTTATCGTTGCTGGTCGATATTAGGTATTACAAAATTTTGTTTTTTTTTTTAAGTTTAAAATGAAGGAGGTATCAAATTAGGTAGTTTAGAGCTAAAAAATTGTGATATTGTCATGCTGAAGATGTGTGAAACTATTATTGACTGTGTGTTAATTTACACTTTAAATTTCTATTCTTTAAATGGGTCGGGTAGTCATTACCTCCCTCGAAGGGTCCTATGCTGATTTACTCACTGAATGGGGCTTTCAAAAACTAGGGGGTTTATATTTAAACTAAAAAGATGGGATTCAAGTAAACTTCTATTACACATATATATATCACAATAGCTTAATCCTGTATAATTTTTTCAATTTTAGCATTAGTAGTAGTTACTACCATGGCAGGTTATGCTGTAGCCCCTGCACCATTCGAATGGACAACTTTTGCTTTAAGCATAGCAGGTACGGGGCTCCTGTCTGGAGCCGCTAATGCCATTAACCAGTTCCATGAAGTGCCCTTTGATGCCCAAATGAACAGAACCAAACACAGGGTTCTAGTTTGTGGAAAGTTGACGTATGTAGCCTTCTGAATTCACTCGCACACTTTTAAGTAGTAAATCTAGGCCCCTTCATTCAATAATGTTTGCGTGTGGAGCAAGCCTTACCGGACTTGGTGTCCTGTATTTTGGCGTCAACGGTTTGACTGCTACTTTGGGTGTTACAAATTTGCTGTTATACACCTCTGTGTATACTCCTCTGAAGAGGATCAGCATTTTGAATACCTGGGTGGGCTCAATTGGTATGTTTGCATTTTTAGATTTGTGTATTAATACACGGTGTTCATTAGGAAATATCAACTGTCATCAAGAAGGCTGAAAATTTTTGACCAAGAAGGATGACAATCAAAGTAAATGGACTTTTGTGGTTTTTTATCCTTATCTTTTGACAGTTTACATCCAACTAGATGAGGCTTTCAAATGAACACCTTTTATATTAATATACTCATATACAATGTCCTTCATAAAAAAATCAGAATCCTAAAATATCTACAGCTTGAGAAAATTTTACAGAATTTTGTCTAGAGACATTTGTATTGTATTTAATGGTGGCAAAGGCGATGTTGCCAAGTTTATGGTTTGCCAGATGTTGGAGTAAATTTTTTTTATGTACAATTTATGTACAATTTATTACAATTTATTATGTACAAAATTAATTTATGTACAATTTTTAAACTTTAAACTTGGCAACATTGAATCGGGCCCAACAAGTATCTCCCCTGTATTACAAAATGTGTGAAAATTTCCTCAAGCCATCTTTTAAGATATTTGACTGTTTCCAAATTTTTTAAAGACACTGAGTGTATTTATTTTGTAATATTTCCTTGTAACAGTGGGCGCAATTCCTCCTTTAATGGGTTGGGCCGCGTGCGCCAATTCCCTGGGCCCAGGCGCCTTCTTGATGGCCGCATTGCTATACAGTTGGCAATTTCCCCATTTTAACGCGCTGTCGTGGAACCTGCGACCCGATTACTCTAGGGCCGGATATCGCATGATGGCGGTCACCGATCCCGCCCTGTGCAGGCGAGTAGCCCTGCGACACACTGTAGCCCTCCAGGTGTTTAGCATGGCCGCTCCGGTACTGGAAACGACCAACTGGTGGTTTTTGGTGGGAGCCACACCGCTTAATTTATATTTTATTTATTTAGGTGAGTTGGTTTTTGTGATATAACCAAGTTTTTTGCTTGCAGTGTTTCAATTTTGCGTTTTGGCCATCATTAAACGATGAATATTCAGTATATGTCATTAGAAAATGACAATTAATGTTAAATTGTGTAGTTTTGAGTGGTTTGACAGATCGCGGATTGTAAATGTGAAAAAATTTCGATATAGTAACTGTCGTTTTTTCCACTATTTATCCAACAACTTATATCACTTTATTGAGAATGCAGAAATTTGGCAACACTTAGCAAGAAATTTCAAATGTAACCAATCAGATCACAGCGCCAAATCCGCAATAACACGTCATATCCGCACATAACGTACCATCAGGGCGACGTCACGTACAGCGGAATTTGGTTAAAAGCGGAACGGAGTGTAATTTGACAGTTGAATTTAAACCAATCAGATAAAAGCTAAAATAGGAATTGACATGTGTAATGACGTTATTGACATGCGTAATGACTTTATTGACATTTCTGCTCCGTTCCGTTCCGCTGGATGTGACGGCGGCCTGAGTGTGTGAACTGTTAAGATTGAACTATATTTGGGGGTGTGGGTGCAGTACTAAACGTCCAACAGTGGTTAATCTATAAACCTAGTCGGGATGCCATTTGCAAAATTCGTATATGTCATGTTTTTTAATCGCAAATTCTAAACTAATCTTAGCCAGACAGACCAATTTGATTGCGATAAGCTAAACGCTTTTGCACCTTCTTGTTTGTATTTATTTACTTTTTTTTATTAGCAGTCTTAATTCGTATCGCCAAAAAAATATGTTGCAGTTGCAGTTTGTGACCGTTCCAGATCACGTGACATCCCAACAGTGTTGCCAAATACCAAAATATCGGCATTTGTTTGCTCTGTCCACCTCTCCTAGGACATTTGTTTGTGACCATTCCAGATCATGTGACTTTGACATCCAAACTTTATCCCTGTTGATTTGGAAATGATAACGAAGGGCATCGATTCAAAACTGACGTTTATCAGTGTTTCATATATTTGTCTAACCGTCAAATGTTGCCTACTGATACTGACCATTGCAGACCATCTGACTTTGACATCCAAACAGTGTTGCCGCTAGTCCTAAATTGTTTGTGTTTATTCGAAAGCGATAAGGAAGAGAAGGGTTTTCGTTTCACACTGATTCTGCTTGGTTCGGGTTGACATAAAACTGGCAGACCAGCTGATTTTCAACTAATTAGATTTGTAGAAAATCAAAGAGCTAGCTGTTTTACAGTTCTGGTCCCCTTTTTAGCAGTGGATGTCAAAAAAATACGTCACTCAAATACGCAACGAACTGACTTCTTACTTCAAATAATTTGAAATTGTAATTCGCCAATTAATTGCTCTGAATGAAATTACGTCATGGGTTTTAAAAAACAATGTTGCTGCTCTTGCTGAATTGTCCATACGGGACCATTTTTAGGAAAATATTGGCATTTGTTTGCCCTGTCTAGATCTCCTAGATTATTGTTGTGACAATTCCAGATCGACTTTTCACATCCAGTGCTGCCATTCATGCCAAATTGTCCTTGTTTATTCGGAAACAGGTGAAATTGTGTGATTGATAAAGAAGACCAGGGATACAAAATTGACGTTTATTCCTGTTCCAGGTATTTTATTGAAATCTTTGGAATGATGTCCCTTCAGAGAATTAATTCAGATTTACCTCTTCATGCTTTCTAGAATTGGAGGCACACGACTATATGCTGCATTAGTGATATTGCCCATTCCATCATTTCAAGTTGTGATTCGCCAGTTGATGCGCTCTGACTTATGAAATTACCTTAAAAATAGCATACTTCCGACTAAAAACGGGAACATTTTTATGGTTCCGTTTTTCTAATATCTCCGACGTCATTGGTTCGTCGAGTCGGCCATGTTTTTGGGACACACACCACATACTTCCATAATATACTGGACATTGCTTTTCTTTTACATTGCGGGCCTTGGACTGCAAAAGGAGGGTATGGAAACACAATACTTTATACATTGCAATTTCTGAACATGCCCAAAATTGAGCGCCATTTTGAAAGTGGCACAGCTAAATCCACTATTTCTGTGCGTTTGAGTCCAATGAACTTTTGACATCCAATGTTGCCCGAAACTTTTTCGAGTTACTCCGGTTACTTAGTGCAAATATATTACTAATAGTCAATGTACTAACTACTAACCAAGTACGTTTCGAGATTTGGCAACAATCTACGCGCACGCGCGTCGTGTATCGAGTACAAACCACCACCACTTTTTGGCATCAAGGTCAGCAATAAATGTCCAGTACGTTATAGACATATTCGAGACACACACATGTCAATAGGGTTGCGTTCTTATATTATTTATGATTTTAGTACCATAAATAGCTGAATTTAAATTAAACTTTTTGTTGCAGCATATCGATTTTATAAGGATTCTTCGAGCGCTACCTCCCGGAAGCTTTTCCGGTACTCTTTGATCCATTTACCAGTTATAATGGTACTTTTCCTGTTAAGTAAGAAAAAGTGGTTTGTATTCGACGACAAGGACGAAACTTCTGATGATGATGGTATGTTGGGGCAAATGAGTGATAAAAATGGTGATGTACAAAGTTAACAATAAAATAAACCTTTTGGTTCACAAAATTTTATTTTTGTTACAAACATTGTTGCCCTGCTTAGATTTAAAAAATATCATTATTAAAATTTGCATCGTTGCGCGCGTTTTCGCACACTATACAATGACTCGTGATATAAATCATTACGTCATTACACTTATAGTATTTTAGGTCGCAAACCAAATTGCACTATTCTTAAATAATTTCCTATAAACTATTAAACTACATACAAAAAAAAATCTAGCAGTAAAACACAAAACTCCTTTGATTCCATGGAATAATAATAATAATAATAAGGCAATTGAGAAAAATATCAGCAAGGCTGAGGTCTGGAAGCAGAGACCTCCACTATTATTATTATTATTCTTGAAACATTACGTGTTGACTCATAGGCGTAGGCACGAATAGAACAAGTCAAATATTGTGTAATGTTATTAAACTAAAACTCAACCCAAATAAATAAATAAAATAATAGTGTTAATACTCTATACCAATAAAGCGCAAGCTTAAGTAACGTGGGTGATTGTACTAATAAAAGAAAATTTTGCCAGTACCAATTAGACATTTTTGTCTAAAAATTACAAAAAAAAAGATATGTGATACTCACAAATATAAAAGACGACAAAGGCGTGTTTAAAAAGAATTGGCTATTTGCGGCAAACTCAAACGTATCGCGTTTCACGCCCAGGCGATTTAAAATAGTAATTTTCCTGAGAATATACTGGGCGTTACGCGTAAAAAATCCAAAAAAATTCTTCTTAATAACCTTCACATAGGTAACTTAAATGCAGTTATTCTTCCGGTAGGTACTATTTAAAAAGTACCCACTGAACTATTTTACAAGTAAACAGAGCGCTGCGAAAGTAATGCACACAATTCAAAATAAAAGCCTCTGGTTAAAGTATTCTCGATTATCAGAGAATGACGTTACAGCGCTCTATCGGAGTGGTATGACGTCCAAAAGAGCTTATTTTGGCAGAGATTACACAAAAAGAATGGTGAGAGTCCTTTTTTTCAAACACACACAACTCTGCTTTTTTTTAGGTTTTTTAAATATATCCGTAGCAAAAAAAAAGTTAACTCTAACCAGAGTAAAAATTTGCTTTTTCTAAAGGTATTTTATCGTATTTCGAATATTGCGGACATTACTGACCACTCTGTATTAAGGGCGTGTGAAGACTTCACAATTTGTCCTAACCCAAGATTGTTTTTTCTATCAAGTACTTGCTAAAAGCAGGTACCTACTTTCAAATAATAAAAATTCTCATACGAAAAAAATAACCTATTTCATTATTTATATAGCGTACTAACTCACTCTCAATACCGGTATTTATAGTAATATTTGGGTAATAATGAAATTCGCAAAATAAAACGGTAACAGAATAAATAACTATTAGTAAATTGGGCGCGACAGGTGCTGAATTGGTATCTGCAGTCGTAGTACCAGTGGTACCTGTATCAGAAAAAAATGAACGGCAATTCATTGCGTCTTAATTCTAATACATACACTATACCTAGTAAAAGTATACGCATTAAATAATGTTCAAAAAACATCTATTGGTGTTCTACTAATATCAGTCGTAAAAAGTTTCTCAGTATTGTTTAGTTATTATTATTATTATTATTATTATTATTATTGGTATATTATAGTACGGTAACTATAATACGTTCCAGACGCAAGGCCTTTTAATACGTTGTATCGATGATCTAACGACGAAGAAATTTAGATATAAACCATTCACTTATTATTGACCTTCAGTAGGACTTTGACGTTTTTATTCTCAACATGTGCTAAGGGCGACTTTTACAAGTTCAAGTAAAACTTCAGTTTGAAGATATCTAAAGCACCATACATGACGTACATTGCATTGTTTATCTGTCAGGTAAACAATGCAATGTGCGTCATGTCTGGTGTTTTAGCTTCAAACTGAAGTTTCACTGATAGTTGTAAAAGTCACCCTAAGAGGAGATAAATAAAAAATTAAGATTTCAAAGGTAACGAGATGTCACATATAAGTGAATGAGGTATATCTACTGGATCTAAAGTAAGATATTTTTGTTGGATTTGGTTTTACGCATTTGCAGCTCATACTATACAGGATGTTCGAATTGCTTTTATTTCGCAAATACATGGTGTTAGAGTTTATAAAATGTGTCTTATATACAATTCAAACTTGAATGTATTCAACGCCTTATATTTTGGAAATGGAGCGAATTTGGATATGTGTTTTATTACGTTAATAAAAACATGTTCTTAGTTTCAACCACGATATAATGTATAGAGGTATTCCTTGATGATATTTTAATATTGTATAACTTTTGTTCTGCCGGGTACGCAATACCAAAGTACAAAAAATTGCAAGGCTATTACGATATGTTTGTTTCACTTTAGGAATCGGAAATTGCAGTAAACCACTGAAAATTGCATTTTTCAGTGGTTTACTTGCCCAAGGGGATAAATCCATCTCAACGTTCTTCATATATATCAAAAAACACATTTTTTCCAAGAAGTTTGGTCATCAATAGCAAAGAAATTAGAAATTTTTCTTAACGAAAGTTTGCGTGTGCATATAAAAATACAAATTTTAGGGTTTTGGAAAAATTCAGATCATGATCATGGTCACAGTCGGGAAAAAATTACTCAGAGCGTCTTAAAAAATGTAAATTAAAAGTTTCTGAAAAAATGTAGGTTCGGAATAGTGCCACAACCGGTTAAAAATAGTTTACAACCTCGAAAAATACCAATTTGGAGTTTGGAAAAATGCAGGCAGAATTAAGGAAAATCGGATTTGGAAGAAAATTGTCAGGCTCCGGCATGAAAGCATAGCAACTGTAGACCTCTATATTCCACATCTTTATATATTTCTCTCTCAACACCTAACGTTTAAATGATGGGCCGTGCGATTAACTGTCTATATTATATCGTGGTTTCAACTAAACCCTATCTCCTGAAACAAATATATCGTGCGTACATCAAAAAAACCTTAAGTACGCCATGAAAGTGGAACAGTAGATAAAAATTGAATGTCGAAAATCTCATTAAATGTTTCGATTTTTATTTTTTTTGTGAACTCATCTCATACCAGAGTTTTAATTCCATGGCTTGCTACGAGATTTTTTTTATGAATACCCTTTATATCCAGGCACGATCTAACTTGAATACATTTTTCCCAATAAGGCGCAAAACCTGTACCTTGGAAAAACGTACCTAATGCCCCCTGCAGTCCACTAAATCATCGATAGCGCCGTGATGACAATCTTCTGCAACAACCCAAAGACAAGCGAAAAACACATCACAAAGCCACGTCCTTTACTAAAAAAAAACGCAAAAAAAAAGAAAACTCTCCCAAATCGATCGAATTCAGCACCGGCGCGCAGATCATAATAAACAATACAGATTAGATTGAATTGAACTAGAATTGATCGCGTACTATACGTGCGATATGGCGCCACCTCCTCCACCGCTGCTCACCTCCATCATTTCGGGGCAGTTGTTTTGGTGGGGGTAGTTCGGCCGGCGCACAATGGGGATGCCGAACTGCGTCCGCAGCGCCGCGCCCCCCATGGACGGAGTTTGTTGTTGATCTACAGTCTGATGAGGTTCACCTAGTAGAGGGGGGGGGGCGAGTAATGTGAAACGGGGCTACTGGGGTTAATGGGTCGTTCTTGCGCAAATCAGAACATTATTCGACAAGGTACAATTTTCAATCTATTTTGATCTCGAAAGTATCGATATTTTCGTGGTATCGAAACTTTAAACACGAATCGAACGGTTTATGACAAGTGACAGAGCTGACAGGTGATAGGTACGTCGTTGATATTCGATACTAGACTAACGATATTTAGTGGATTTTTGTTTCGATGCTATATTGATACTTTCGTGTTCCTACGCACTGCGCATGCGCGAGAATTTCTAAAAGTCATATTTTAACTGTGAGGTTTTACCCATTTTTATCCGAACGCCAGTGAGGATTTAAAGCCGTCTCCCAGCAGCGATTTTGGCTGTATATATTTGGTATTTTTTCCATTTCGACGCTTATAACTCTGAAACTGCTCGTTTGACGGGATTTTGTAGTATTGCGCGTATGTACAGAAATGAACGGGCTTTTCAAATATGTGATCGATATGACGGTACCTGCGGGGGGGGGGGGGGGGGATCAGTGGCGTACCAAAGTAAAAAATGCGGTTTTCAGGTACCCAAATTTACGGCGTCTTTGTCGTAACTCCGGAGCCACGTGGGGTATAGTCCCCGTGGATAGATTGCCTCGTATGTGTAGACGAACAATTTTGAGGTCTAATTCCGATAAGTTAAATAGGAAAATCTACAAAAAATCGGAAAGTTAGGACTGTTTTTTGAAAAAATTTTGTAATGGTTAATTTCTGGGCCTTCTGGACCCCGTTAGTTAGCTGACTGGCCCAATGGTACCAGGGGAAAGGGCATATCCTTGGCTACTTTTAATCCTATCTCGCCAAAGGCGTCACTTTAATACAGAGTGGTCAAAAAAATGTCCAAAGACAATTAAGGAAAAGTGTCTACAATAGTAAGGTAGTTTTTTGTTTTTTGCGATTTTTACGAAAACTATGGAACGGTCCAGCTTCGGTGGTATATAGGCAACTAGAAGACGTGGAGGAAAAAAATCAGTTATTAATTTTGGTCTAACTCTTATACCGGGTGAGCTACAAAAGTTTTTCTGTGCCGCATTTTTTGACAATTTTGGTGTACATTTCTCACATTTCACCATGTAGATTCGACATTTTCGCAGCAAAAAATCTGAAATAATTCAAGGAGGTAGTTCACACGTGGGCCCCTGATCGTGCCAAAAATCAAGGTCCTAGCTTTGAATTTGAAATTTTGACGAATTTTTAAACTTTAAATTTCAAATTGCCACTTTGGGGTATATTTGTCCGGAGACCGTGCATCTAATCGGATGGTTTTCTATCCCAGGGGATACCTTGGAATGTTTTCTTTTTGGGACTTAGGAACCACTTTTAGCTGGGACGTCGCGAAATGGTCTTAAATGAATTTCAAAACGAACGATGTAAAATTTGTCAAATTTGGGCCGAAAATCCCGAATGGTTCCGATTCCCCAGCCACTAACTAGTAATCGGAAGCATTCGGCGGCCGCGCCCATCTGCAACTGACAGCTGAGATTTCCGAAATGTAAACATTAACTTTAAAGCCTCAGACTAAGGAAAATCGGCCGAAAAGCGGGGAAAACTGTCTGGCCGGGGAAAATTTAAACATTTCTAGGAAGATTATTGGTAAAATGCCCAGTCCTCGAGGTCGTTTTCACAAAGACTGGTCGATTTGAAAATTTCGTGTCGGGATTCATTTTTGGCTGATGACGTCGAAGCCAGACCACGCGGTTTTCGCCCAGACAGTGGCGGTTACAAATTCGGGCAAAAATTTGTTTTTTCGATTTTTCGGCAGACATGGGCGTAGTTATTTTTTTTTGCCATTTCTTCGGCTTTCCGTCATAAATAAAAGATGGAGGCGAAAAAAAAAATGGCCGCCGTAGACAGGGTAATTAAAAAGTGGGGATATCTTTGAAACGAATAAAGTTAGAGAGCTGAAATTTGGTACCATAGTTCATTAGGGAATGGACTGCAAGTTGCCATGGGTCGAAACCTTATTTATGGTACCAAACCCATGGGACCATTAACGAAATTTTGCATATAAGTTTTCAGGCTTTTGCACGTGTATTTCCCATAAGAAAAACGTTGCGCAATGCGAACTATATGTATATAGTTCAAGTTTGGATGGTAAGTACCTATGGGGGTATCATAAATTGTGATATAGCTGACTCAGCTATCATAGCTACAATAGCTGAGTAACGTTAATATTTAGTGAACTGTTAATGATACATGGTTCAACTTTGGATGCTGGGTGCCCATGAGGGTAATATAGCTGACATAGCTATGTAGCTGACCATAGCTAGGTTATAGCTGTTTTATGAGCCGATGGTGATATCGACTTGAAAATCGAATGGTAGGTTTCCCTTATGTAAAATTCGCTAAAAATGACATTTTTCAAAATCCAAGATGGCCGCCTGAAAAGTTTTGATTTTACGCCGATATCTCTGGAACGGTTTGAGCTAGAAAGCTGAAATTTGGTATGTAGCTACTTTATGGGACGGGCTAGAGATCTCTGAGGCCTCTAGAGATCTCAAGGCCAGAACCTTGCTACGGGTAACGAAGGTTCAATTTTGGAAACTTTTTAAATTTATTAACACTTTTTGCTCCAACTTATTCACTGTTGCTAAAGGGCGCTGCAACCAAACATATCCGACGTTTCGACTTTGTGCTTCCCAATAAACATTTTGCATTGTCTTAAAGGCTTATAAGTTTTATAACGAGTATATAAGGGTGTGTATGGAACAAAAAGCGCCTATAAAGGATTTATAAGATTACCAACGGACACTTGAAGTTTATAAAAGTGTTAGTACAACACCACAACTCACAGGGTTATAAGAAAGTGATGAAAATATTTCAGATACTTCCTTATAAAACTCCAACGGGTGGTTACCAAAAGTTATATAGCGGATTTATATAAAGCGCTCCATCACCTAACTGTAACCTCGAGATATATAGTAGGTGAATACGTTACTTTTATAAAAATTGTAAGTTTGAAGGTGATGGAAGGATGCTTATAAAACTTTTGTGATAAAAAGACCAATAAATCATCTTTATATATCCTTAAGTTACATTGTGGTTACCAATAACCCCATTTTAAACCTACATTTTCCCGCCAAAAGAATGAATTTGTTGTAATTAACCAAAAACATGTTTATACAATACGTCGACGTGATTTCTTTGTTAATTTTTTCATCTTCTTCTGTAGCTTATTCTGTCCACTTCTGAACAAAAGCCTCTCTCAAATGCTTCCATTTCCCCCGTTCTTGTGCAGCCAGTATCCAGTTTCCGGCTGTTCTTCTTATATCATCGCTCCAGCGGGTAGGCGGTCGTCCTCTGTTACGATATGCGTCTTGTCTTGGACGCCATTCTGCTATCTTCTTTGTCCATCGGTTGTCCGTCATTCTGGCAACATGCCCCGCCCAGTTCCACTTTAAATGTAAGATAGTCTCGACAGCATCTCGTGTCTTCGTTCTAAGTCTTATAGTTGTATTTGGGACTCTGTCTCGAAGGGTGATTCCCAGCATCGATCTTTCCATCCTGCGTTGCATCACTTGTATTTTCGTAATGTTTTTTCTTGTAAGTGTTAGTGTTTCTGCACCATATGTCAGCACGGGAAGGACGCATTGGTTGAACACCTTTCTCTTCAAGCATATTGGGAGATTGGACCGAAACACTGATTTTAGTTTTCCAAATGCTGCCCAAGTCAGACCTATTCTACGCTGGATTTCGCGTGTTTGATTGTCCCGTTCGATACTGATTTCATGTCCTAGGTATTTGTATGAGTATGTCTGTTCTATATTTATGTTGTTAATTTTTAGAGAATTGTTTAGAACAAGGTTTGTCATATATTGTGTCTTTGATAGATTTATTTCAAGGCCTACCTTTTCTGCGGCTGTTTGTAAGTCTTGTAACATTGTTTGTGCCTTAGCCGTGTCGTCTGTTATTAGGACGATGTCGCCGGCGAAGCAAAGGTGGCTTAGATTTTCTCCATCGATGTTAATTCCCATGTTGTTCCATCTTATTTTGTTTAGCACACTTTGCAGCAGAGTAACGAATAATTTAGGAGAAAGCGCGTCACCCTGTCTCAGGCCCCTTTCAATTTTGAACTTGTTGGTATGTTGATTGTTGTTTATCTTCACGTATGCTGTGGATGTAGTATATATGTATTTAATAGCTGAGGAGTAACGGTAGTCAATTCGGCATTCTGCAAGTGCTTCTAGCAGTTTCTGGTGGTCCACTGTATCAAAGGCCTTTTTGAAGTCTATAAAAATCAGCATAAGCGGTTTGTTGTACTCTATATACTTCTCAATTATTAGTTTCATTGTGAGCAAGTGATCGTTGGTACCGTATTTTGTTCTAAAACCCGCTTGCTCTCTTGAAAGAAAGAACTCTAGTTTGTTTGTTAGACGTGTTGTTATAATCTTTGTGTAGAGCTTATAGATGTGACTTAGAAGACTTATTGGCCGGTAGTTTTCAAGGTTCGTGTTATCTCCTTTCTTGTGTATGATGATGATTTGCGCACTTTCCCATTGCGATGGTATTGTTCCTCCGGAGAGGCATTTATTAAATAGGGTTTTAAGGGCATTGATGATGTCTTGTCCGCCCATTTTAATGCTTTCTATTACCATCTCGTCTTCACCAGGTGCTTTGTTGCTTTTCATATTTTTTAAAGCTGATATAATTTCATCGTCATTTATCTCTTCGAGGTCTTCTGAGCCTTGGTTTAAAATTATTGGAATATTGGATTTTATTTCTCTATTTGGTGTTGAATATAGTCGTTTGTAGAAAGCTTCAATGGTCTGCGTTATTTCCCCCTTGTTTGTCATTATTCTGCCATCTATGTTTTTGATTTTATATATATTATTTTTTCTCGCTAGATTTTTCCTTGCCAGAACTTTCAGACTTTTATTCTCTTCTATCGTAGTTTTTATGGATTCCGTATTTTGTTCTCTTTTGTGTTTTCTTATCTCTTTAGCTATTTCTTTATTGATATTTCTATATTCTATTGTTGTTTTGTCTGTCAGTTCTCTTCTTTGTTTCATTAAAGATTTTGTTCTTAGGTTGAGTTTTTGGTTCTTATTTTTGCTTCTGCAGCACTTTTCAATTGTTGCATTTACGCTGTTTGTAATGTTCTCATATATTGCGTTAACTGTCATACGATTATTTACGTTTAGAGATTTAGATAGTTGCTGTTCATATTCATACACGTTTTCAGGCAAGTTCCATTTTTTGTGACTCTTTTTTAGGATCATGTTGTTTCTTTCCTTTCTTATGTTTAGTTTTATTTTCGCTCTTACTAGGCGATGGTCGCTGCCTGTTGAGAATCTATTCAGAACATCTACATCACTGACAATATCTTTTCTGCTGCTGCATATGAAGTCGATGGCGTTCTTGGTCCTTCCGTCTGGGCTCATCCATGTCCATTTTTTGTTGTCATTTTTTTGGAAGAAGGTGTTCATTGCGAAGAGATTTTTGCTATGCAGAAAGTCTATCAAGGTATTTCCTCTTTCGTTTCTCTCGCCCAATCCGTGGTGCCCAACCGCGTTTTCAGCTTCATCTATTTTGCTTCCGATTTTAGCATTAAAGTCTCCGATTAGCAGAGTATAGTGGGATTTCTCGTCTTGTATGGCTGAGGATATATCTTCGTAAAAGCATTCGGTATCTTCCTCTGTATGGTCGCTTGTGGGCGCGTAGGCTTGAATTTTTTCATACGTTTGTTCTAAAAATTTTTTTATATAGGCACGATAGCAGAATGAGCGAATGGCGAAAACTGAAACGAAATAGTGCTTTCAACAGAAAAGCTTCAACAAAATTTCGTGAAATTATATCAAGTTCAGTCAGCTTAGTGGAATCAACAATAATAAGTGTTGTCGATTTGTGTAAAGATGAAGCATCACACTTAAAAGCATACTCTGATGAACCTATGTCATGTTCTGATGATAAGCAACTAATTTTTAATTAGGATATCAATAATTCTTCACTTCATTTTTCGCCAGGGTTTTGTGCCTTAAATGAAGACGAATGCAGAATAAGTATTTGGGTGAATGAATTTATTGACGATAAAACTGAAGAGGACAATAATGATGAATGTAGAAAAAATGAACGGATTAGTACTAAATTTAAAAAATGGGTTGTAAATTTTAATATCACACCGCGAGCGATAAAACAGCTAATGGAAATTATAAATGTTTCCCTTCTAGAAACTCCTAAAGCAGTTTTGATAAAAGAAATTGGCCCGAGACAGTAACTTTATTTTTTATTTCCACAGAGTTTATGCTTAGTTTATACCTCTAAATTAAGAAATAAACTAATTTTTATTTAAACTAAATTAACACTTGTCAAAGTTAAATGTGCACCTTTAGGTAGATCTGTTTAGACTTTCATTATTAATTATTAAATGGAAGTATAAACGGGTCGAATTAAAAGTAGACATTTAACTTTGACAAGTGTTAATCTAGTGTAAATGAAACTTAGTTTAATTCTTAATTTGGAGGTATAAATCTGGCATAACGTAATTATTGTCGTAATTTCATTTCAATCAAAATTCGATAAGAATGAGGTTAGGAATGACAAATGACAATTTAGAAGTGGCTACTGGGCTATAAGCTCGTTAAAATAACGTTTTCGATAGCACCGCCGCCAACTTTTTCGATTCGACGGTGTTATACAGTTTTGTCTTTGTCTCTAATATCTCAATTTTCACTGTATTTTAATTAATTAAGCATTGCTATGTAAACTTTCTAAACCAAAAAAATAGAATAAGTCAAATCATCAAATCTATTCGTCATTCGAGACATTAGACAGAGCCTATCATATGCCAAAGTCGAAAGGAGCATGTTATATAACGGTTTTATAGTAGACACTATTTTACCAAAGGTGATGTAGTGGACTCAAATAGTTTATAAAGGTTGTCACGTTTAGTCCGCCATGTTTCCGTATTAATAATTTTAAAATCCGGAAAAGATTTGATCTTCGTCATTAAACAAATACAAACTGGATTTCATATTGTATAAGAAGGTTATTTAATGACTTTTAAGTTAAAAGGAACACCTTTCATGCAATAAATTTGTTTTTTACCTGATTGGGTAGGCGTTTTGACTGACACTGATTAGGCCCGGCTCAAATAAAACTCATATAAATAATCCTAAACTTATATATATTTAAGGCCCGTGAGTTGTACTGAAGTATCTCGCATATATTTACAGTAAAACTTGGATTGCAGGAAAATTTTCATCCATGGAATCGCAAAACTAACCACCAGTTAAATATTGATACTATAATATCCGATAAAAACAGCACGCCATTCAGGCATAGAATTTAGGAAGACTCGAGAATGAGGAACAGTAAAATGATGAACGCAAGGCAACGTTGTGGTAACCAATTACTCTGACGAAAATAAAAATGAGACGGTTGCTATTTAAAAGCTCAATGTGTAAAAGAGAAAGCAAAGTTTTGTATCCTCCTACTGTCATTTGTCAAACGTACGCAAATATACACAACTAAACCATTACTTTACGAACACCTTTATAGGCAATATTTATAAGAGTCACGGAAGAGTAGTGAACACTATAAGTCACGATTAATTTCCAGTTATGTAAGGGTGGCCAACAAAGTTATATAACAGTATTCAAAAGTTTTTCATAACAATAGTTATAAATCCTTAAGTCCTATAACGTTACTAAATCAGTGTTACCGCAACCTCTATAAATTGCCCCATTTAAGCGGTATATAAGGGCGTGCAAGAGGTATTGCGAACTTTTTTATAAAGCTTATCACTCAAGTGATATAATATTTGCGGTTACTGATATATAACGAAAAATGTTTATTGGGTTACTATACCGTATTCCATTATTTTCTGCATCTTACATTGCCATGGAATTTACCCTGTATAACATCGATGGCAATTGTCGTTTACTTGTCGTCAAAACAGATACGGTAAATAAAGAATTGGAAGGTGGTAACTAAAATCGGCAATTTGAAAGCTGGCCAATAAGATCGCTTGACGTGTCTTTTTTAAACCAAAACAATCAAACTAATTACGAACTGGTATTTTTCGTCGCAATTGTCTCCAATAAGCTTTAAGATTTTGTCAAATTGAAATTGCGTCGTTGTCAATTTTCAATGCGTTTATCAACATTTTAAGTGGATTAAAGAGTAAAAGAATTCCAATATGCCGATATCGGCCAGATCTAATCGACCAGAAAATTCGATTATTTATAAAAAGAGAGCTTTTCAACAAAAAGAGCAATATTTTTGAGGTAAGTACGCATACAAGTATAAATTTTTCTTGTATTGGCTGTAGGACCTATTTCAGGACCGGGAATACTACTAATTGTCTTCATTCATAAGCTGTTGTATAATGGCTTAAGTATAAAAGTATTATGTACTAGGGGAGATACGTCTGAGATGGCATACTGGCTAAGATGGCATACCGGCCATTTTTCGAAATGTGCTTTACATTTCGCGACGACAATTACAATAACCGGTTCTGCAGCGGTTGATTTGGCAACTGTGTAGCGAAAACATCTATCGGATCATTCCTCGCGAAATAATTGGCGCGAACAGTTGTCTGGTGGACCGAAAAACTATTTTGCTTTTCAAAAGTGTTTTTGTTCTTACGACATTTGAAACAAAAGGTATGACATTTTATCCTGCATAAACATAATGCATAGTTTGTAGTTACTTACCATAATAAAAAGCTAAAATATAATCAGCTCAAAGAAATTAGGTTATAATTTGCTTGATGATGCATTTTAGTCAAAGATGGCATACAATACCACAGGTCAAGATGGCATACCATGCCATCTTACCCGTAATCATTTATTTCTAAGTCAAATTGTATCATTTAATAGTTTATTAAGTTTAAAAAAAGTTTTATATTTACGTAATTTCAAACGAGCCTAAATTATCAATCAGGTTTTTTTTGTCAATTACAGAATGGGAAAATATTCCAGAAAAAGCAGCAGGCAAAGTTGGTCACAGGAGAACATGCAGTTAGCTATCGACGCCGTCAAAAAGAAAACAATGGGTTGGCAGTTAGCATCGAAGACTTATAATGTTCCTTTTACTACTTTACGGCGAAGAGCAGAAAGTCCTATAGGTGCAACAAAAGGATATTTAGGCGGCCGAAAAGCTACATTTTCTAAAGAACTGGAAAATGAACTTGTAGAGCAGATTTTTCGGTTTGACAACACTTGATGTGCGAAAGCTTGCTTTTGAAATTGCTGAAGCCAAGAAGATTCCCCATAGATTCTCCACTGAGAAGCAAATTGCGGGATGGGACTGGCTTTATGGATTTACCCAAAGAAACCCTACCATATCGCTTAGAACACCCGAATCAACTTCGGTTGCTAGAGCACAATCATTTAATAAAGTTCAAATTGAAACTTATTTTGAACGTTTATCATCAGTTTTAATGGAACATTCGTTTGAAGCTGGAGATATATGGAATGTTGACGAGTCAGGTTTGTCAACCGTCCCATCTAAAAATGTAAAAATATTTGCTACCAAAGGAAGGAAACAAGTGGGGGTAATAACCAGCGCTGAGAGGGAACAACATCTAACAGTTGTTTGCTGTATTAGTGCTATTGGGACATTTGTACCCCCTGCTTTAATTTTTCCACGCAAAAATATGAAGGCGGAACTGATGGATCATGGTCCACCAGGAGCAATTGGACTTATTCAGGAAAAGGGGTGGATGAATGGTGAAGTTTTTTTACAATGGCTAAAGCATTTTGTTAAATTTGTAAAGCCATCTTTGGAGAAGAAAGTCCTATTAGTGATTGATGGCCACTCTAGCCATAAGAGCTTGGATGTTCTAACCTACGCAAAACAAAATGGAGTGATTCTTTTCTGTCTTCCTCCTCATTGTACCCATCGGGCACAGCCTCTCGATGTCAGTTTTTATGGATCGTTAAGAACATATTATAACCAAGAGTTAACCTCCTGGCTAAAAAATCATCCAGGTCGAATTGTGACCCATTTTCAAGTGGCAGAAATTTTTTCTGCTGCTTATATGAAAGCTGCTACTGTTAAAAATGCCACTAGTGGATTTTCAACCACTGGAATTTCTCCTCTCAACCCAAACATTTTTCCAGAATGGATGTTTGCACCTGCTGCTGTTACAGATATCCCATTTAATGATGCTGTTCTTACTGATATCCAAGTTAATGGTCCTGCTGACAATAGTGAACAAAACGTAACTTTCGATCAACCAGGCCCATCAGGGTTATGCTGTAATAATATTACTACCAATCCTACAATAGCGGAGATATCGCCCCTTCCAACTGCAAAGACACAGAAACGATCCAACAGAAGGAAAGGAAAATTTGGCGTCATCAACAATACCCCAGAAATTGAGTTACTAAAACAAGCTGTGGTGGAAAAAGAAGCGGTGGAACTAAGAAAATCGGCTCGTGCTGCAAAGAAACGTTTGAAAATAGTTGTTGAGGGCTCAGAAGAAGAACGAACTCTCGACTACGAAACAGACGATGAAGATGATGCCGCATGTCTTTTTTGCAATGAAGAATATAAGCGATCTCGTGCAAGAGAAATGTGGCTGAGATGTCAGAGTTGTCTAAAATGGGCTCATTCCGAATGTGCAGGCTTGCCCAGAACTGCAAAAAAATTTGTTTGCGAGCTTTGTCGTTAACAAAGCACCTATTTGAATAGTATGCCATCTAAGCCACATATATGCGGCTAAGATGGCATAGGAAGCTAGTTTTTTAACTTTGTTTTAGAAGAAAAATATTTGTATTAAATTATAATAAAGGTGTTTACATAATAGTTTACGGCTTTTTCCACCAAATCAAACTTTAAGGGTCGTTGTAGCTCTTATAGACAAATTATTATTAACTAATTTAAAAAAGTATGCCATCTCAGACATATCTCCCCTATATAGTTAATTGCTTTTTGTAGTTTTACTTAATACAGGATAGAGAAATGCAACAATAATAATTTTATTAACCAGGATATGCAAAGCAAAATAACATAGGTAGACACCAGCACCCCCGACACAGAAACACGTTTACACGACAGTACTACAGTTCACACGTCAGTTAATTCCGCTCCTCGACCCTCGCACAAATTCACCTTCCAGCTGCCACCTATTGAAGGGCTGAAGGTCAGGCTTTAAACCTTGAGACGCAAACATTACACACAGACATAGACGCAAACATTACAAAAAGTGCGCCAGGCAAAAAGGAAAATCATAGAAGAAGACATTTTGAGTGGTAGTAGACGCTCATCCAGAAAAGCTGAAGTTCTCCTGACCCGCGATGATTAGCTGCAAAGCGACTCACATCCAGAACATTTCCTGGAATAGAAAGCTACTGACTCTAACACCAAAAAGCCATTCAAATTTAAATTGCCCGTGTAGGGGGGTGCCAAATAGCGCTTTCATACACGACCTGTAAGGAAATTACTTATTACCAGGTACCTACTCATTAGCTATTTTGCAAAGATCTAATTTGTCATATACGAGTACGTTCATTCAGTGCCACTGCGCTATTATATATTGGAACCTTAGTTTTGCAAACAACAAATTGTATAGGGTTCCAAAAACTACTCTATCAAATGTGTACCAAATGGTAGGATTCTGTAACTTTGCGTACAGCGATGTAAGAGTTCTATCGTTTTAAAGGTGCAATTACTTATTTGAAAAGCACGCAAATTTTCTCATTTGTTCAATTTTTCCTTCTCAAAACAATACATTTATGAAGCCCTATTTGATCCACCATCATTCACCATTCATCTTTTGTGTTCCAAAAATACTGAATTTCAACGTAAAATATCTTCAGTATTTTTAGAATTTTACGAAAATACGGAATTTACGAAAATTTTACATTTTTGTTGGTAGCTTCCTTTAGAACTACACATTGTATAACCCGCTGTAAGCAAAAGTTACAGAATCCTACCATTATTTATTAAATAGACGGGTTAACTTTTATATGTTCCTTATTTTTAGGTGAGTACCTACTAGAACTTTACAAAACATTATATAAGAACACGCCCTCGACAAGGATGAAGCAGACCACGTGACACCAGTAATAGGTAGACGTAAAAAAAACAACAATTTTGAAGAACTGGATAATGACTACTAAAATTTCTCACTAGAGGAAATAACTGCTGATTAAATCAGTGTTTTACTACTTACAATAATTACAGAATAAATTATTGTAGTTTCTTTACTTTTTCCTCAGAATCTTACTGTTGAAGATAATGTAGCTATATTATGTTATGTTAAAACCTCATGGTAAATTGTAAAACTGTAAAATTTCACTTTTTGGAAAGCTCAATATACGTAAAAAGAAGTAGGATCACGAATTTTTATACCATAGTATATATTATATGATGATGAATGACAATAAGCTTACAGTTTTGGAATTGAATGAAAAGTAGCGAAAAGTGAAAAAAAGTCTGTTATATTCATTTATTGCTAATAACCGTCATAGTTCAATAATTATATTAACCGCTAAAATCACATAAATCATCATAAATCGCAAGAGTTAATAACTATGAATAATTTGTTGCCTTAAAATCTGGAAAAATCGGAAGAGTGGCATCTATGTAAGCTTAAGAGTAAACAATATCCATAACCTTAAACCCATTTATCAATCACTGTCAGTGTCAGTTATATATACTGTGTGAAATATGTCAAATTTCCAAGGCTAACGAGATGCAAAAAATACTGGAACAGAATATATACACCATCATCAGGGTATTCTCTTTTATTACAAATATTGCTATGTAAATGTGCCACGTCCAAACAATCCGTTTTTTGTATATGACTGACAAAATAGCTTTAACGAAGCCCATTCAACTGGTACTAACTGTTCGATTTCATGGTTTTTAGGTTCTGAGATTTGACTGTTCAAATTTCTCATTTATAGGGGTAGAGTGACATTTGCCATTTTATAGCAAAGCCATTTATGACAATAGAACAGCAGTGTCTCAATTAAGTGTGAGTCGTCTCAAATACTACTCAAAACGTTAATTAGAATTCTGCTTTGTTTCATAACCGTCTTATAGGAAGTGAAAAACTGTTAAAATTTTGTAAAAATTACCTAATGTTTTTATGTGATCGAACATTACGTCATCTAAATTAAAAACCTCGAACGACAAATTAAGCAGGTATTTTGTGGTCGAGAAGGCTCTATTCGTCGGTGTCAATAGCATCGTTATACCATGTTTAGTTTTTGAATTATATATAAGTTTTTGAATTAAATATAAGTATTAAATTGTCGATAAAAAGTCGAAAAATTACGTTTTAGGCGCCATTTTGAAGGGGAAGGAAATTACTGAAAATTCCAAAATTGCAAATTTTTTACATATTTTTTGTCCTTCTTTCATATGAGACTATGTTTGATAAAATCTATGACAATCGATTTTGGCTGAAAATTTTCACGACCCACCCCCTTTGAAAATTTTGAAATTTTTATATTTTTCTGTTTATCTTGGAAACGGTAAGGTTTTTCGATATGTAGGTTAATATGATGTATGAAGAGGTCATTAAGGGCTATCAGATGCATGATTCAGAAAGAAGCTAGCTTTCACGATTTTCGAGAAAATTAAAAAAAAGTGCAAAATTTGTACCTTATTTTTGGGCCACCCGTGCTCAGTTACTGTTCTAGTAAGAGCTTCGAAAATGGGCTCTATGTGTAGCTCTATTCTTCTACTTCCTTAGCTGTTCTTATCCATTTTTTGATAAATCTTCATCGAAACGAGATATTAGACTGTTAAAGGCAGCAATGCACGATTTTTATCTCAAAATTTAGTTTTTTGGGCCGGTTTGAGAGAGTAATCGATTTTATTTATTACTTCGAGTCGTTTTATAATGAATAGGACGTTGATTTCTGTTTTAGATAGTATAGGGTGGCTCAAAAAATGAGGAAAAAAAGCTAATATTTGCTAATAATGGGTCCATAAGCAGTGTGTATTTTATATAGAAAGGGTGGATTATTTAGTACGTAGGCAAGGCGGAATAAGATGTTAGATATAGGCGATGAAAGGTTTATTAAAACTTACCAATGAAAGCAATTTTATAATTATGCAAGGAGTCTGGTGTTGATATATATGAGTATTTACTGCTAAATAATTCCTTCGCCATTTTATCCACAAATTGTTAAAAAACACTAAAATTATTCTACTTTTTTGGCTCCTCGTATGGGATAAATCCTCATTAAAACGCGATATAAGCTGTTGCAGGCTGAAATTGACGATTTTTATCTAAAAATTTAGGTTTTTGGGCCAGTTGGGGAGAGTCTCATATGCTTAATATAGAAATATCGACTTTTTCCATAGAAATCAATAGTAATCCATTTTATTCGTTCTAGTAGTCGTATGATAAATAGGGCATATATTTACGTTTTGGATAGTATAGAGTGTCCTAAAAAAATGTTGCAACTGAGAATTTTAGGATTTTTTCATGTAAATTGATATCAGTTAATTTATTGCGAAAATTCCAATAGTTTCTTAATATAGAAATATCGACTTTTTCCATAGAAATCAATAGTAATCCATTTTATTCGTTCTAGTAGTCGTATGATAAATAGGGCATATATTTACGTTTTGGATAGTATAGAGTGTCCTAAAAAAATGTTGCAACTGAGAATTTTAGGATTTTTTCATGTAAATTGATATCAGTTAATTTATTGCGAAAATTCCAATAGTTTTATGATAACTAGAGCGTTGATTTCTGTTTTAAATAGTATACGGTGTCTCAAATAATGCTGCAACATTTAACTTTAGTTTTTTTTGTTTACCAAAATTTTTTTGTAGGTTTTTATTCCCTTATTATAAACATATAGGGTGACCCCAAAAATGGCAAATATTACATATTTAGGAACAATCAAAGCTAGAAAACTGAAATTTCAATTGTAGATTCGTTTCATAGTCACAAACAATATGCCATAAATGGGAACCTTGATATGGTACCATTTTATATCTTTTTATGAATTTTAGCACGTTTTTTACCATTTTTCAAAAGCTGTATGTTTGCGAATATGAAGTAAAGTATTTCAAAGGTTTCGACATTTCAGTTACTTTTAGGTATCTTCAGGTTCTTTGTTAATAATTTTGCGGCAGTTTGAGCTACATCAGAGGAATGTTCGGATATTTCCTAAATTAGGGGCGCGCCGCGCGCGTTGTCTTAACCCACAAGAGCACTTTGCCCCCAGCGTTCGGATTTCCTAAACTATGGGAGCCCCGCGCACGTGGTAAAAAAAAAAATGACGCGCGAGTGTGACAAAAGCACACCATAAACAAACCAACTCAAGATTTCTGCTGACCAACTTGTTTAACTAGCACGTGGTGCGCAATAAAACCGTTGTGACCATTCCGATATTTTTATAGCCAACTAGGGAGTTCCATTTTCGATCTATTGGGAGGGTGACTGACGTTCTCTGTATACGTAGTTCAATATATGGTGGGTTCTCTGTATAATATTTTATTAGATATATGGCTAGTTTTCGGCAATTGGAATGTATTTATACGTTTTTTTTTCGTTGATTTACCGTTTTTTTGTATTCTTGGTATATCGTCTGACAAACCGATCAATTGGCGCAGTCGGTAGAATCTTCAGCGACTGGTTCACATACTGTTGACCTCAATGCCTCTTGTACAGAGTCTCAACAGAGAAGGTGGAAAAAGAAGGGCTGAATAAGTATAATAGGTGTGGAGCAATGTATATAAATAACAAATGAGTATAAACGTAACATTAGAAAATGCAGCTCACAAAGCAACAGGTGCGTCTGAGAAACTCTGAGAGGAATTGCCATCTTCATATTCTTATTGAGAAAACAAAGGACGGGAATAGTCTCAGTGCAGCCTAGACCCGCCATCCGAAAACATTGTTTCTGGGCTTAGATATGTGCGCATTAGCAAAAATTCAACCTGGTTGATTTGGATATTGACGTAAAATGTACTAGATTGCCTTCTATGGTATTAAACTAAACACGAGGTCAAAAAGATGAAAAAAAAAACTTCTGGCCGAGACCACAGAAACCCGAGCGCGCTGGACATCAGCATATCTCACAATATATGTATAATCTGGCAATTTCTCAGCCTGCTAGATGAATATCTATTTGAAATGAACCATACCTCATGGTAATTTTTAGTAATTGTGGCTTAATAAGGTTTTGAAGCCAAATTTAATGTGTATGCCGGATTTAAAAATGCCGCCAATTAATAGTTCATGACTCCAGCCGTTGAGAGTCGCTAGTGCGCTGCGATCCGAACCAGTGTTATTCCTGTTTTTACAACACTCACATCTAGCAAATTGGACAGTATGCTCACCTTTTACCAGAACTAACCTACCAACAATAAACATAATTAAAGTTAAAATATTTTTACTCCGCCACTGCAAAATGTCAGAATGACGCTATACCAAGGTATCCAAACTTTTGGTTAGTGAGATGTTGTACAGGGCAGGAGCAGGCGACATCCACCAGCGTATTTTAGATCCAATACTGCATGGCGGATGGCTGTCAGTTCGAGAAGCAGCCCATGTTGCTCTGTACCTCGCTGGTTCCCGGAACCAGAACGAAGTGAAACGAGTGTAGGTGGTCACCAAATTGTCGACCAGTCAAAGCCGTACTGATGAGGGGTAGACCCCGAAACTAGTACGCAGATGGGCTGATCGACGAATTGGTGACCATCAACACTTACTTTTTGTATGTTTACAAGACTGGGAAAGTTGCACTTGACGGCAGTTTTTAAAAAGGATTTTTTTTTAATGAGTTTTATGATGTGTCCTGAAAACTTTTGATACGGTCACCGATGTTCTTGTTTACGCAAGGACGACCCTAATAAATAAAAAAAATAATAAAAACAAATACTTACCCGAAGGATTTTCGAACGTGGTGTCTAGGAAGGTAGGCACGCCGGTATGGTGGTTGTGGTGGGTGGAGCTGGAAGGTAGATTCGGCATGTTGAACCCGAACGGGTGCCGATAGGAAGAGCCCAGCTTGCGCGGGGAACGCGACTTTGACACTGACGGTTTGTACATGTCTTCCAATATCGAAGGTGCTACGTACGTGAAACCCTAGAGAGGAGAATGTAATGTTTCTACGTTATTAGGCAAATTAGAATAGGTAACGAACAATGAAGGGCGTCGTTTAAGACTTACAGTATCCTGTAAATTGAGCACAATGCTAAAGCTTTGTTAGGTCAAGATAGTACTTCCGCTTTGCCTAAAAAGAGCTGCTGAGCAAGACTAGAAATTTTGGAAAAAACGCGAAATTACCGGAAATTTCAGAAAGTCGAAGGCTTCCTTTTTTTAGTTATCATTCAATTATGCATAATGAACGTGTCGCGGCGGCGCGTCGCTTCCGCCCATCGGTCGCGAACCGTCGGAACAAACTTCCGGACTATTTGGCGGACCGATCGGGCGCAAAGCGGCCGCCCCGGCGGTATTCCACCGGCTGTGCCCACGGTCGCCGTGCGTCGGTGTGTCCGCTGTAGGATTCGTGGGATTTTCGCGTGTTGTCTGACGAGGCGGATTACGCCGCGGGACGCTCATCTCGTTGTCGCGGTCAACAAGTACAAGGAACAATTAGACAGGCGGCTGTAGCCCGGTGGCCACTACAGCGAACAACGGAATCCTCGCTACAAACCCGCGGACCGTGTCCACTCCAACACGCCCACTCAGACTATTACCACCAATCTGCCACCACCGGTTCGGAAGCAACGCTAGTAAATAAATAAAGTTGATCGGGATGCCAGACCGTTTAATCGATTACGGACAACGATGAAGTTCGTCCGTCCAGAGGAACAACCAAATTCAGTGCCGCAAAAGAAAAAAAAAAATGTAAGACTTCCTACTACTCCTTAATACGGATTACTGCCGCTCAAACGCGCAACATTAATTTACACAGAAACTGACCAAATCAAATCAGTTCAACGTAACTAAAGAAGAAAAATTGATTGAAATTAGATGTATTAACTATTAAGTAAAGTATCAATACAACAGGATGGCATAAAGGGTTGTATGGGCGCTTGTCTGTTCAATCCACGTTGACCAACCTGTAATGTATAAGCTGGCGACCAAGTATGGAGTGTGAACACGAATGCTGTACGGCAGTTAGCCTGGGGGTTGGCGAGCAATTTCTCATGAATCGCAGCACCGTTGCAGTCGTGCCTGAAGGGCTTAAAGATAAATTAATAATTAAAAGTATGTATTACCTGAGAAAAAAAAATATATATATATATATATATATCAAAACTGACAATAAACCCGATATCAAACGCATCAGAAACAACAATCCGACGTCATTTGGCAGCGAAATATATCAGAAAGTTAATAAATTTAATCAGTTCCTGTGTTCCGCGTAACAAGCAAACGCAAAGGCTATTTGCGACTATAAAATGGTAAAACGGAGGACGGCAGCACTCAATACTCAATTGGAAGCACCACGGAACGAGACGAAGTGAAGTTAAATGTAATGAGATCTACGCATTACCGAACCAGCGGAGGCACAACACGATGGCAGCAATAGCGGCCAATCAATTTAAAAAAATTTAACAATAAAACGATCTATTTTGCACAAAAAAAAAAACCGACCACACCGACAGCGGTACACAGGCGAACGCTAACCTGAAATAACCCAAAAACTCTCTCCCCCTTGCGTCAGTTAAAATTTAATCTTGACCTAAGCCAAATCCAAAATAAAAAAAAAAACTAAATACCCTTCGACCTTGGGCCACAAATTGGCCTGAACGTGACCGTTCGCAGTAACAATAATCTACAATAAATATAACTAGAATACAGTAAGATTTCCGCAAGGTATATTCAATTAATTCTCAAGGGCCCCAGCAACAACTCCTATCTAGATTACTAATCCCGAAAAAAAAATTACTCAAGGGTACATACAAACAAGGATAAAAGAAAAAAAAAAAACAAAAACGGCTGGTGAAAGCTGCGGGGACCGCTGGGGGGTAGTTGAACGGCGGCTATAAACGGCACTCTATTAAAAGGCTTCGATCTTACCTTCACTCCACTCAATAACTAAAGGTCCATAAATGGTGGCGGCAGGGCTTTTGAGGAAAAAATTGCAGAACCAACTAAAATTGAAATGGCCATCAGCAGCCGAAGCTGGAGGCAAAGGAACTCAAATCTTGGTCTTCTTCTTTTCCTCAAACGGCTCGCTCTCCCAAATAATAACGGAAAGACCTTTTACGATTACCAATGTTTATACTAATCAAGAATCGCAATTTCTCCGCTATCCCTAAAGCCTGATCACTACACCCACTATCCTGCTACGGACTTCAAAATTCCCATTCTACACACAGCTACCACCTCACACACGTTTTCTCTCGTTCTTTTTAAAAATTCTTTCTTTTAACACCTAAGATCCCAAAATTGCCACTGATAAGGCCTCTCGGCCAATCGCTGAACACCACGAACCAATAAAAAAAACGTGCCTAGGAAAGCCTGCGAAAATTGGCAAAAACACTTGTCCAGGAGGTAGAAGAATTTAAAGAAAATCCATCTCAAACTTGGCGCCCCTGTGGAGAATCATTTGGAGGGTTAAAAACGCCCCTAACAACGAAATACCATCGACTTTCGATGCTACTAGGGCCACCTAGCGACGAGTTGCCGTAGGTCCATGTGCTGCACCGAAGAAAGCCATCAGACCCACGGCATACCTCTCCACTCTCACTCACAGAGGACGCCCCGTTCTGAAATAATCAATACCGCGTTTGGGCTACTTCCCGAAGATGACGCGCAGCTGGCAAGCAAAATCGATAGGCCAACGCGTGCGCCGCGCCTACGACCATCGCGGCGAAAATCGCGGTCGCCAAAACATCGTGAATCTTCGCCTTCACGACAAACGACAAAGTAAACAATTATAATATATATATTTACTGTGTTCACGAAAATAGTGAAGAACAATTTGTGGATAAAATGGCGAAGGCCCAAATTTCGAAAATTATTAAATTCCTCAAATCTACTAACCCACGGTAAGGTATATTTAAAATTGTCTCCATTTCTAAGCTTTTAAAACCCTTTAGTGCCACTTTCACAAGCCAAGTTCGAACTCTACATCAGGTTAAAACTCCAGATTTGAAGTATATTGCATTGTTTAACCGTCAAAATCTTATGTTTATCTTCAAACTAAAGTTTAAACTGAACTTGTAAGAGTGGTCCTTCATCCTTTGCATCCAACGTTTCGTAGAACAATTTGTGGATAAAATGGCGAAAGCACTATTTCCGAATATATTTACGTCACATCTACTAATCCACGGTCATTGTATGGCACCCTGTACATACATTTAAAACTGTTCCCATTTCTAAGTTTTAAAAACCCTTTAGTGCCACTTTTACAAGTCAAGTCTGAACTCTACCTGCAGTTTAAACTCCAGATTTGACGTATATTGCATTATTTAATTCTCGCAATGTTATGTTTATTTTCAAACTGAGTTTAAACTGAACTGTGAAAGTAGCCCTTAATTTTTTTTGTATCTAAAGCTTATAAAAACAATTGAATATAACATCAGTTATGTCAGAAAAAAATAATGCTAAAACTGCCGGGAACCCTTACAACAGTAGACTAGATATCCGGTGCGCATGCGCGAGTCTATGGACTGTGGGTTGCCAGCATTACCACTATTACCAGAATTATCCCTAAAATACTGACATCACGAGACGATAAAGTATTAACTATCTGCAAGGAAGTGCTTCATATTTGCGGTCTATCCTAATATTCTTAGTAAAAATATTATATTTTATTCATTATTGCAAGTAATATGTTTGATATTGACCTTAGGAAACATTTTTTAAGAAAGTCTCGAAGACTGTGAATTCGATTTGGCATTAATGCAAGTGATTTAGCGGCGTCTTTTTCTATTCTTCCTTATCTATTTTGATAAGCCTTGGCATGTTTGGCAAATTTAACATAATAATAACAAAATAGCATAATAACCAAACACGGTACACGTTCCTTTTTCGAGAAAGGAGACAACTGTAACTTTAGCGGCAAATTCAAAATACTTTTTTCAAGAAGATTTGGACTGGAAAACACTCCGTGCGGGTAATGAGGGAATATTGTTAAATTGTTAATCAACATATGCCTATTCTAGCTTACCCGTACACTAAACGATATTATTAGTCAGTTTAAATGCACCCGCAATGAATTCAGTGTTCCTATTCGTTAAAAAATTAAGTAATCAACTGCAAAATTAGTAAAAGATATGATAAACATCAATTAGTTGTCAAATCGACAACGAAATGGTAGGTGCGGGTTGTGTAAACATTAGAAAAGCGTTTTCGGTTGGTCTTCCTAAGAGTATACTTAATCTTAATTTTAATTGAAAAAAAAAGATAGAAGGACTCTCAGAACGTCGTTGAGCCGTCACCCGAAAACATCATTTAAAATCTCGCGCATGCGCAGTTTGCATCAAACCTACTGTTGGCGTATTCCAATGCCTACTAAGGACGATCTAATCCCTATCCTGGGCTCCATAGGAGACTGGCCGTATAGTTCTAGAAGGTATTTGATCCAAAGTTTTGTAAATCAATTTGTGGATAAAATGGCGAAGGCGCGATGTTCTCGAATATTATTAAATACCTCAGTTCTACTAACCCCTGGTCATTCATTTTATGACACTCTGTATATTAGGGACTGCCCCCATTTCTAAGCTTTAAAAATCGCTTAACCTTTTGTATATAACCTTTTTGCAACACAATCGCAAAACTTACCTCAAAAATCAAATTTACACTCTCACTCAAAAACGAATCTACAGGTGAGTCTACTGGAGTCTGTTTGGTGAATTTAGGATCGAACTGAGAGACATCGTCTTCACTAGACTAAAAAATAAAATTAAAACATATCACCTAAAAGTGGCCACTTAATTAAGAAAACAGAAAAGACTCTATAACTTCAACTTACCACGCAAGGCTTGTACGGCGGCTCTATTCTCTTATTTAGCACGTCATCCCAATTGATGTGTTTAAAAAAGAGATGTTTTTTGATCGCCTTCGCGTCGTCTGGTGGCGCTCCCAGCCGATCCTGAGGCTTCTTCTTCAGCAGCCGCCTCAAAATATCCTTCATGTCCGCAGTCATGTACTGGGGAAAGGTCAATTTGCCGCGCAGGATCAGCTCGATGGTGGCTTTGCGACTGCCACCGTGAAATGGAGGCTGCACAAACAAAAAAATCATCAACTCGGTGGTGAGGTGAGGGTTATTGAGAGTAACAAAAGGAGCAACTAATTTTCGAGGAAGTAAAGAATTGACCAACTCAAAGTCAAAGTCTCATATATTAAGTAATTGCGTTACTCGAGTTTCGCTCTGATGCTCTTGCGTCTGATGATGCTCTCAGGAGCGAAACTCGAGTAACGCAATTATTTAATATATGAGAGTTTGAGTTGGTCAATTCTTTACTTAATAATAATAATAACTTTATTGCCATCAAAATGATACAAATGATCACAAAGCAACAACATTGTCAGAGGAAACATTCATCCCTTGATGCAACAAGAGAAAAGCTAGAATTTGCCCTAAAGTGCTCTCAGTATTTAAAAACTTAATAAAAATTAAAAATTAAAATTAAAAGTAACATAAAGTTAAAAACACGTGTGCCTACATAGTTAAGTCTAAAAAAAAACAAAAACGATACTTTATTGTGTAAAACTATAGTTATAAAATTGTTTTTCCTTTAAAAAGGAGATCACCCTCTCTCTAAACCGGGCGACAGTGGTTCTCTCGAACGACATTTGGCAGCATCCTATAGGCCCTTATAAGAAAGCTGCTATTATGGTGGGGGATCCGAAGATCAGTCGCTGCTCTAGTCCCCACTGACATTTCAGGTGCACAGTGGTCACAATGCCTAGAGAAGCAGTGCGGATTTTTCTTTATGTACATTACTAGTGAAAGAAAATGAAGGGAAGGAGCCGTGAGCAAATCGAAGCTTCTAAAATAAGCCTTGCCGCTTGTTCTTGGTTTGAGATTGAAGATTACTCGAATAATTCGTTTTTGCGCCATGAACACCGATGAGCTGCCACTAGAGCCTCCCCAGAACAAAACACTATAGGTGATTAATGACTGAATGCAAGAGATATAATACATTCGAATGGAATCAATCGATAGGACGTCTCGAAGTCGGCGCATCAGCGTGCAATTACTACTGAGTTTAGACACAAGCACCCTGCAGTGCTCATTCCAGCTTAACTGTGGGTCAAGATACACACCTAAAAACTTCATGCAAGTGACGACCGGAACCGACCCGCCATGCGAGGGAACATAGAGAGGAAAGTTCTGTTTTATTTTATTAAAATTGAGTAGTCCAGTCTTTTCTAAATTTAGTTTAAGGCTGTTACTCTGGCACCAATCCTCCATAGCCTGCAAGGTATCTGAGCAGGAAGCTGACAGAGCACCCTCAGGCCGCCCCACCAATACCACTGACGCATCGTCCGCGTATTGGCATACCAGTCCCCTATTCAGCGCATCAGATAGATCATTCACATAAATCAAAAACATTAGCGGGCCCAAAATAGATCCCTGCGGAACTCCCTGTGATATTTCTCTTGGTCGAGAGGCATGCGCTCTGCCATTCACTGTCACACTAACAGCCTGCCTTCTCGCAAATTCGACTGAAGTAGGGAGGAACATAAACCCCCCTAACACTATAGTTTTCCAGCTTTTGAATCAATAACTAATGGTTAACACTGTCAAACGCCTTTGACAAGTCGAAGTATACTTCAGCAACTTTATTATTTTGATCAAGATTTTCTATGATATAGTCAACTGTGTTATATATGGCCAGTTCAGTAGATTTTTTGGGACTTGTTACCAACGAAGTCTCTTTGAGTAAGATAGACTAATTCTTCGATTTTAATTATCGAGAGGCAGAGACTTACCGCTCCTGTAGTCATATCGTAGAGCAGAGCTCCCAGCGACCACCAATCGGCAGCTTTACCGTGCCCTTGTCGCAAAATTATTTCTGGAGCCCTAAATTAACAAAAAAAAAACGAATAAAAACCCTCTGAGAGCCATAAAGACACTCAAAGCTCTTACATATATTCAATCGTGCCGCAAAACGTCAACGTCCTAGTATTGTCCTGTATGTGCTCTTTGGAAAGGCCGAAGTCGGTCAGTTTCACGTGGCCCTCATGGTCTAGTAAAATGTTTTCCGGTTTCAGATCCCGGTAAATAATTCCTAAACTGTGCAAATGCTCCAACGCGAGGATGATTTCGGCTAAGTAAAAGCTGAAATACCGCGCTTCAGTACATTACTCTCGTCGCCACCGGCCGCAAAGAAGTCGAGACTTACGCGGAACAGTCTTCCATGAAAATGCCCTCATTTTCTAAGTGCGTAAACAGTTCGCCGCCGTTCAGGTACTCGAGAACTAGATACAACTTGCCTCCCGTTTGAAACGCGTAGTTCAGTTGCACTATAAAGGGATGCTGAAATATAAAGAATGCATAACGACTAAAGTAATTCACTGAATTACTGGATAATTAATTTAAACAATAATAGATAATAACCAACGAGGTTCCAGGAAAAAGGACCCATTAGAATTTCTTCTTGGGTAAAAACCGTCGACGTTTCGACTTTTTGCAAGTACAACGGAACCAACAGGCTCGCGCGCGTTAGCCCCTGATACGCATTCTGCTCCATAAAAGTTGAAATATAGGCAGGTTCTGCTTCGTTTTTATTGGTCATTTCTACTATTATTAATTTTTTTTGAGGTGCTGTAGCAAATAGATCATAGATCACACAACAATAAAACTTCTTAATTTCTTAAATGTTTGAAATATTCTGGGATTCGATCTTCGAGCGACATCTATTATGGTTTTAGCTAAATAAAATCCTAAGAGAAATTAAGCCATTTGAAATGGCTGACTGGGTATATATAGACAATGCTAATAGGAAATATCACAAACACAAAAAAAATAAAGGTGCAACTCTTTCCTGTCTCACTACTACTCACCATAACACTTTCTAAAATATTCCTTTCGGCTTTCGTGTGTGACACATCCTTTTGGTTCCTAACTATGGACGCCTTTCTGAGCACTTTCATGGCGAAAATTTTACCGGAATCGGTGCCGGTCCGTTTCCGGCACTGGAACACCTTACCGTAGCCGCCCTTGCCCAGAACCTTGAGCAGATCGAAGTCCTTGGGCGACATCCGCTCCTGGGTGGGGTTTACACTGGCCTCGTTTATTTCCAGCGTATCGAAATCCCCATCGGTTAGGCTGAAAAGTGCCAAATTAGAGGAAAATTTAAAACTATAAATGGAGTGTACTGAATACCATGTACGGACTCCTATATTAAGTCATATAAGCTGATGCTTAAGTGCAAAAAATAATAACTAATTGGAAAGAAACAAAACAAAAATGAAGTAATATTATGACCTAGAAATCATCATTTTCACTGTTCTGTTAAGAAGGCGTCATTGAGTTTCATACCAAGATGTTTCATACAAGGACGTTTGATACCAGGGTCATGCGTTTTTGGAAAATGTAATATGGATAGGGTCACGCAGCTCTTCTGTGGTCATATTTAAGAAACTTTTAGACCAAACCTGTTCTAACAAAACCCCCAATTAAAACATAGAGTGCGTCATATAAGATTATGTCTCGCTTACATTGTTTGTAATCGGTGTTGTCTATAAAACATTGCTTTGTTTCAATTCTTATAAACCACATATACACTTATTATTGACATGACGTAGGCGTTGGAAATCTGACTTTGATATTTTTATCATATCTTCTCAAGACATGCTGAATAGAGATAGGTATAATAAAATTGGGATTCTCAAAGCAAACTGAGATGTCAAAAAGAAGTGAATGAGTTATAGATACTATCTCCTATTAAAAACTAATACCTGCTTCCTGCTTTCCAAGCAATAAAACAAATTGCCTCTCATATTGTTTCCTATTTTATCCACCTATCACCTTAATACAATATGTCAATATTAATAAAAAAAATGAATAATGTCCCCATTCAAGCCTGTTAGCATAGCAGATTGATAACCCTTTGTTTGATCAACATATCCACTTTGCTAAAAGATTTTTAAAAGTGAGCTTCAAATTGATGTTTAATCATAGTAATCAGGTGTAGTGAACATACAAAATGGAAATTGGGAGAATGTAACTTGATGACTAATTTGGTATCGAGGGTTAAGAAACTTTATCTGACATTGAATATAGAATAACCCGCACGCCCGCATCGTACATTTTACACAATTTAAAACGTGTTTTAATAACTTTAAAGAGCAGTACATGTATAAAAGCACAATGCATTTGAGTAGCGAAAACTGGTTGCTCTAATCCTCTAATACCTAGATAAAAGTCAATAAAAACGCAGCAATGTGGGTGAAATACTTACTCGATTACTTCATTGGGATTCGGGTTTTCATTGATGGCTCCCTGAAACATAAATAAAAAATTAATTCAGCTGAATCACTCTTGACTTGAGTAAATATACTGGACAAGTGCAAATAATTGAGCAATAAAGTCTAATTGAGCCAGTAATTGATTATATTTTTAGGCAAAATCACAGTATAAAGAATAATACATATAATGTATTATTCTATATACTGTGCCAAAACTATACACATGGCATCAATCATTAAGTTTAATGATATTTATTCTGTACTAAGATTAGGCAATAGCACAAATGAGAAATTTTTACCAAGAAAGCAGAAAATGCCAACATTTCGATGTTAATTGACATCTTTCTCAAGGACATTCCACTGCTGATTTAAAAATTTTGTGATTATTACATACCTATACACACATTATTAAGTTATTACAAGTTCAACATAAAGCCCTATATCAAGTGGGGCCTAAACGGCAAGAAACATATGGACCTTTGTTATGGCATAAAGATTGATGATTTAGATGAACCATCATATTTCAGTACATAAAGGTGAATAAACCTATACCTCAATTACTTATTTTTGACATCTCACTACCTTTGAAATCTTATTTTTTTTTAATATCTCTCTTTGGCACATGTTGAGAAGATACAATGTCAAAGTCAGATTTCCAACACCTACTTGATGTCAATAATAAGTGAACAGTTTATAACTAGATATACTTATACCTATCTGGAGTAATTTACAGGCATTTGTGAGGAGATAACTAAGAACAAAGAATTTGGTGATTAAAGAGTTTGTGTGATTATCAGATTTTGAAACCCCTTTGAAGATAAGGGATAATGTGATGGATATGACTCATTAAGCTATGCTCGACTTTTAGATGACATGATCAAAGGCATGAACAGTCTCGTATGTCCTTATGTGGCTAGTGAATTAGTACTGGCTGGCCAAATAAATTTGGGATACCCTATATCTTATGTAGCCTGCAACCAGCCAATGATTTATGAGTGGATGCTGCTCTGAGAGTGTACTCCCATTCTTATTGAGAATACAAAGGATGGGAATACTCTCAGAGCACTCTAGAACAGTCACCCGAACACCCTGTTAGTTAGATACAACTGGAACTATACAGGTTTCACAGCCAACTTGCCTACTTGACAGTTGACAATCATTAAAGCAAAACTGGCAATTTTTTTGCAAAAGGCACTGAGCGAGGCACTGTTTTAGTATTTACATTTAAAAAAACAATAGAATACCTCTACAAGTATATTAAAGATAAGAGGGCATATCCTTGCTGGATAGTCACACAAATTGAATCAATAAATTTTAAGAAATTGCACAATCCACCTTGGACTAATTTTTGTGAGTAATCTCCAAATTGTGGGAATTACACATTTTTGTTTAGATCAATGGCAATGGTTTAAATACTTAGTTTAAAAAAGTGTTTGGTATTAGAAAGTGGCAAAAACTGCAAAATCTAACAATACATATGGTTCATTAAAGTGTGCAAAGTAGTAGTAGAAGTAATAATTATTTTAGTGGATTATTAGTTTGTAAATCATGAAATGAAGCAACCTCAGTAGCAACGCCATTGATAAGAATAGTTTACACTTTCCCTCATTACCTAAAAATGTGCATAATTTATCATCAAGACTGTTCAAATTGGTGAAAGATTCAAGGATAAATTTGAGATGTTCAAATGAAAGTTACCAAATAGTGTGGCGTATAAAAACGTCTGCATCGACGATTCTGATGTTCTTTGCTAAACAATCGTTCAATATAAGAAGTAATATGCGTTCTATTAATGAAAACTCATCGACTATCTGCAGTAAAAGAACAAGAAAATGACTGTTTACCTCTGTGATCTCGATCTCATTATCGGAATCGGAAGACAGTTCCACAGTCTCGACGTCATGCAGCTCGATATCAAATACAGTGGCCATTATTTAGGTTTTTATTGTAATTTGCACATTTAAATTGTTGTTGAGATGAACGTTCTAATCGGAAATCAGGAAATTAAAGCGTGATTTTCCCTCGACGATCTTACGAAACGACACATTCAACACGACACCACGAAATGAGGTTAGACTTTTCCACAGCAGAATTATTTGACAGATGACGGAAGAGTTTTGACAAGTGACAGTGTTGACGGATTGCGCGTTAATCATAGAGATGGGTAAACTTAGAGATGAGTTTGCTGAGTCGCTGATGATGGCCAGTGAGAGGAAAACTTTCCCGTAAAACTCTTAAAAAAAAATATCATGTGTAAATTTTGCCACTTACTTTTAAAATGCACACCTATACCCGTTCGCAAGCTTTGGCAAAATAACAGTTTTGCTTTTTTGGTATGTGGTTCGACAAAAAGGGTACAGTTACACAAACGTTACACGGGTATAAAAGTGGTTATAGGATAGGGCTTTTAAATTTTACGTTTTTAGCCGATCGCACCCCTCCCATTTCCCTATATGCATAGCGCTATGTGTGCACACCTAATTTATATTTTAGTGGAGCATATGTGCACGGATCAGGTTACATTTCCGATCTGCTAATGGATTTATAATTTACATACATTTACATCGATCAGAAAAAAAATAGGTATTTTTCTCCCTACAGGGGAAGAAAAAAAAAGTGCGGTTTGTAGATATTTCCAAATGAGGGTTGAATCGTATGATACAATCGTATAATGTTATGAATAAGAAACAAGCTGTAATATCATTGTTTTCCTTAAGGCAGGTAAATAAATCCTAAATTAAATGCAGACACGGGTGGTAAATTTAGCCAGAGGTGGAGTTTTTTGCAAAAAATTCAAATTTCTAAAATAATTTTTAATATGTATTGCCATTTCTGTTCTATCTTTTTCTGTTTCAGGTGAATCCATCACCCTATACATCGCAAAAGGGTTTACTTATAAACCAATTTAGATACTGACTTTGAATATGATTGAATTTTTATATAGTTCTTTACCTAGAATTCTTGTTTCTACGTCGCTGGTTTTATCCTATTTCCTGGGGCGACTTTTAGCAGGGGATATATTCTTATTCTCGCATCCACATGCGTATACTTTAGATATTACTTATTTTACCTGGGGCGGTATTACTTATTCCCGCACCACGTTGCAGATTTTCCCGGTATTAAGCTTATACGCCTTGCCTTTAATAGTACTCTCTCTTGTAACTAAATGATAAATAGCAGCAGGTCCATTTACATGCTGTACACTTCATAGTTTCGTTGCTGATTTAATCAAATTTTGCAGATTTTTAATCAAAAGGTCGCATAGCGCGATTTTTTGGGCATTTTGTCGACCAAAAATGTACGTTTTTAAGACGTGACATTTAGACTTGAGAAATTTTTTTTTGAGACGTCGTTTAGACTTATATATTTGACGATTTTAGTAAATTGAGTCTCTAAGGTTGTTTTTCATTCGGCAAAAAAAAATGTTATATAGAATTCGAGGGTACTAGTATTCATTTGCAGTTTTTGCGCTTTTTGTGATTCGAAATTTTTTGTCCAGGGGGGAGGGGGATGAGGGAGTTGTGTTAAAGCTGTTAAATGTCATCACAAATTTATAACTTTTTTACGTTAGCAGTTTTTTAACGTTTTAACGTTTTTCAGTTACGTCATATTCGAACGTCTTAAAAACGATTTTACGTGACTTTTGACAGTCATTTTGACGCCTTTGTTACGTCAATTTAGGATGTCTTTTGTCACCAAAGAGGACGAAAAATTGACTTTTAAAATTGATGTCATTTTGCTGCATGGCAACTACGTTCTCATAGAAAATGATGCAGAATTATTATCATCTATAATTTCAACATTTTCAACTATTTCAAATATTTTTTTTTGTTGTCACTTGGCGTGAATCCATCTGTTTTCTGCTCTTCTTGGTGTTCCTTTCACCTCCCATTCCTCCTTTCACCTCCCACCAACATAATTCCCGTAGTGCACTACTGCCGATTTTCAGGCACTTTTAGAATCGCGTTTTTTTGACCGTTTTTAAAAAAACCTCGTAAGAGGTCAATTTCATTAGAAAATGAGTTTTTACGTTCTTAGGGGATTGTAAACGTGCCATTCCGATCCAAAACAACAACAAAAAGTTTCCGAAAATGCCCAAAGGGGGGGGGGGGGGGGGGGAACAACCACTTTTTTCTCAATTCTCAACTTTGACCGCCTGTAACTTGAGAACGCCTGAACCGATTAGAGTGAATCCAACTGTGTTTTGTTTTTCTTGATGTCCTCTTTCACTTCGGCGCTTTTGAATAATTTTTAAAAAACCCCTTGAATTGAGTTTGTTACATGCTTAGGGAATCGCCAGCGTGCCATTCCGATCAAAAATAGCAAACAAAATTAGTGGATTTGTTTTTAAAAATCCACGGGGAGGGGGGAAGGGTATTACGACTTTTTCTCGATTCTCAACTTTGACCGCCTGTAACTTGAAAACGCCTTGACCGATTGGAGTGAATCCATCTGTGTTTTCTTCTTCTTGATGTCCTCTTTCACTTTCCACCATCGGAAGTTACGTAGGTGCAATATTTTCAGAGATAGACCCCATTTGGAGGTCGATTTTTAGGTACTTTTAGAATGACCTTTTTGAATAATTTTTAAAAAACCTCTTTAGAGGTTAGTTTCATTCGAATTGAGTTTGTTACATTCTTAGGGAAAATTCCAGAGTGCCATTCCGATCAAAAATAGCAAACCAAATTTCTGGATTTTTTTAAAAATATTCACGGGGGGGGGGGGGGGAAGGGTATTACGACTTGTTCTCGATTCTCAACTTTGACCGCCTGTAACTTGAAAACGCCTTGACCGATTGGAGTGAATCCAACTGTGTTTTCTTCTTCTTGATGTCCTCTTTCACTTCCCCCCATCGGAAGTTACGTAGGTGCAATATTTTCGGAGATAGACCCCTTCGGAAGTCGATTTTTAGGCACTTTTAGAATGGCGTTTTTGAATAATTTTTAAAAAACCTCTTTAGAGGTTAGCTTCATTCGAATTGAGTTTGTTACATGCTTAGGGAATCGCCAGCGTGCCATTCCGATCAAAAATAGCAAACAAAATTTCTGGATTTTTTTTTTAAATATCCACGGGGAGGGGGGAAGGGTATTACGACTTTTTCTCGATTCTCAACTTTGGCCGCCTGTAACTTGAAAACGCCTTGACCGATTGGAGTGAATCCATCTGTGTTTTCTTCTTCTTGGTGCCCTCTTTCACTTCCCACCATCGGTAGTTACGTAGGTGCAATATTTTCGGCGATAGACCCCTTCGGAGGTCGATTTTTAGGCACTTTTAGAATGGCGTTTTTGAATAATTTTTAAAAAACCTATTTAGAGGTTAGTTTCATTCGAATTGAGTTTGTTACATTCTTAGGGAATCGCCAGCGTGCCATTCCGATCAAAAATAGCAAACAAAATTACTGGATTTTTTTTTAAATATCCACGGGGGGGGGGGGGGGAAGGGTATTACGACTTTTTCTCGATTCTCAACTTTGACCGCCTGTAACTTGAAAACGCCTTGACCGATTGGAGTGAATCCAACTGTGTTTTCTTCTTCTTGATGTCCTCTTTCACTTCCCACCATCGGAAGTTACGTAGGTGCAATATTTTCGGAGATAGACCCCTTCGGAGGTCGATTTTTAGGCACTTTTAGAATGGCGTTTTTGAATAATTTTTAAAAAACCTCTTTAGAGGTTAGTTTCATTCGAATTGAGTTTGTTACATTCTTAGGGAATCGCCAGCGTGCCATTCCGATCAAAAATAGCAAACAAAATTTCTGGATTTTTTTTTAAATATCCACGGGGGGGGGGGGAAGATTATTACGACTTTTTCTCAATTCTCAACTTTGACCGCCTGTAACTTGAAAACGCCTTGACCGATTGGAGTGAATCCATCTGGGTTTTCTTCTTCTTGGTGTGCTCTTTCACTTCCCACCATCGGAAGTTACGTAGGTGCAATATTTTCGGAGATAGACCCCTCCGGAGGTCGATTTTTAGGCACTTTTAGAATGGCGTTTTTGGACCAATTTTAAAAAAACCTCTTTAGAGGTTAGTTTCATTCGAATTGAGTTTGTTACATTCTTAGGGAATCGCCAGCGTGCCATTCCGATCAAAAACAGCAAACAAAATTTCTGGATTTTTTTTTAAATATCCACGGGGGGGGAGGGGAGATTATTACGACTTTTTCTCGATTCTCAACTTTGACCGCCTGTAACTTGAAAACGCCTTGACCGATTGGAGTGAATCCATCTGTGTTTTCTTCTTCTTGGTGTCCTCTTTCACTTCCCACCATCGGAAGTTACGTAGGTGCAATATTTTCGGAGATAGACCCCTTCGGAGGTCGATTTTTAGGCACTTTTAGAATGGCGTTTTTGGACCAATTTTGAAAAAATCTTTTTAGAGGTTAGTTTCATTCGAATTGAGTTTGTTACATGCTTAGGGAATCGCCAGCGTGCCATTCCGATCAAAAACAGCAAACAAAATTTCTGGATTTTTTTTTAAATATCCACGGGGGGGGGGGGAGATTATTACGACTTTTTCTCAATTCTCAACTTTGACCGCCTGTAACTTGAAAACGCCTTGACCGATTGGAGTGAATCCATCTGTGTTTTCTTCTTCTTGATGTTCTCTTTCACTTCCCACCATCGGAAGTTACGTTGGTGCAATATTTTCGGAGATAGACCCCTTCGGAGGTCGATTTTTACGCACTTTTAGAATGGCGCTTTTGAATAATTTTTAAAAAACCTCTTTAGAGGTTAGTTTCATTCGAATTGAGTTTGTTACATTCTTAGGGAATCGCCAGCGTGCCATTCCGATCAAAAACAGCAAACAAAATTTCTGGATTTTTTTTTAAATATCCACGGGGGGGGAGGGGAGATTATTACGACTTTTTCTCGATTCTCAACTTTGACCGCCTGTAACTTGAAAACGCCTTGACCGATTGGAGTGAATCCATCTGTGTTTTCTTCTTCTTGGTGTCCTCTTTCACTTCCCACCATAGGAAGTTACGTAGGTGCAATATTTTCGGAGATAGACCCCTTCGGAGGTCGATTTTTAGGCACTTTTAGAATGGCGTTTTTGGACCAATTTTGAAAAAATCTTTTTAGAGGTTAGTTTCATTCGAATTGAGTTTGTTACATTCTTAGGGAATCGCCAGCGTGCCATTCCGACCAAAATAGCAAAACAATTTTCTGGATTTTTTTTTTTAAAATATCCACGGGGGGGGGGATTACGACTTTTTCTCGATTCTCAACTTTGACCGCCTGTAACTTGAAAACGCCTTCACCGATTGGAGTGAATCCAACTGTGTTTTCTTCTTCTTGGTGCCCTCTTTCACTTCCCACCATCGGAAGTTACGTAGGTGCAATATTTTCGGAGATAGACCCCTCCGGAGGTCGATTTTTAGGCACTTTTAGAATGGCCTTTTTGAATAATTTTTAAAAAACCTCTTTAGAGTTTAGTTTCATTCGAATTGAGTTTGTTACATTCTTAGGGGATCGCCAGCGTGCCATTCCGATCAAAAAAAAGCAAAACAAATTTTTGGATTTTTTTTTTGAAAATGTCCAAAGAGGGGGGGGGGGTTTCTGAATTCTCAACGTTGACCGCCTGTAACTTGAATACGCCGCGACCGATTGGAGCGAGTCCAACAGTTTTTCCTCTTCTTGATGTCCTTCTTTCAAACCTTTTGAGGCACTTTTAAAATCGAGTTGACGCGATTTTTTAATTATTTTGTGGCGGTGACGTCTTTTCGGCCAAAATTGAAGGCTTTTAGACGTAAGAAAAGACCTTATTGTTGTAGTTGAGTAGTCGACCTGTTTAAGACGTCGTTTAGATGTTTATTTGATGTTTTTTTTTTTTTTTTTGTCGAAAATTTAGTTCCTAAGGGATTTTAATGTAAGACTCCCAAATGTGACCACCAAAGTTAACGACTTTTTTACGAGTCAACGCCTTTCAAGGCGTCAGAATATGACGGGAAAGTTTTGGCCATTTTTACGCTTTTTTTTTATGTCATTTCCTGACTTCGTTTATCACCAAAGGCGACGAAAAACCGACGTTTAATTGACGTCATTTTGCTACCTGGGAACAAACCTGATGATTTCAGCAAGGAAACAAACTTGAAGCCCTTATCTAATAGAAAAACATCTCATACTATTATAATTAATTTTTTTAACTGTTTTTAATATTTTTTTTCTCGCAGTGATTTACGAAAACCCTCTCACGAGTTAATCCACTCTCATAATCTTAAACGAACCGCATTATCCATCCACCGATGATGCTCCGATGCATCCTCTACAGCTACAAAAAGCTTAATCCTCGGTGTTATTTGCGTAAAATCCATGTGCCCGAGGGACAGAAAGGTGGATGAAATAATAAAGGTATCAATCGAGGGAGAGTAAAACGAAATTAATAGGCGTGAAAGGAAAGATCGAAGCCGCATAGAAAACGTATCGAGCATAAATTATCTGAAGGACTTTCTGTGAATGCGGTGTTTGTAGTTCGTGTTAGATGCGGTCCTGTAGAAACCCTCCACACACACGTGAGAGAGAAAGAGAGAGCGAAAAAAGGGACCGGCATATTTAAAGAATTAGCCCTTAGGTCAGCATTAAGATGTTGAATTCCAGTGGGGGGTGAACGCTTTGTCGATTTTGCTTAAATTTGTGGATGATGGGCCCACCCGGCAACAGGGGATTATGCGATTGAGTTTGAACCTTGAATGCAACCACTGTTCCTTCTTAGTAACAAGAAAAATTTATAATATGCACGAGTAATTAGCGCACCTGGAATTACTTCCTTTTTAAATTTTCATTATTTTCTAAGTTATCTAATAGAAAAGATTTTAAATTTCTCCCATTTTTTTTTATCCTAATTCTTTAAGCATTTTGGAAACGTATCTGGACATGTAAAGCTTTCATGGAAATTTACGAATTCTACATCTGGAACAATTTTTAGGTTGCGGTTTCCCACTGCATCGACTGTTGATATCTTCATCGCTAGCACGGATTTAGTTGTCCTAATCGATGTAACAAATTCTTTATGTCCTTATATTTAATCTAATGTAAGAACATGTTAACTGAGTACTTTCTGAGCATTTTTGTGAGCTGTTTCTGAGCAATTTAAAGAGCTTTTTTGACACAAAATAAAAATGAAAAGTATATTTTTAGAATTTTTTGCTTAGCCTGGACAAAAAAAAACGAATTCTGTGTCTTCAATCTGAACAAAACCATTTCTCTAGCCTTCTTCTATATATATATATATAAAGAAAATGTAATCTAATTCTGCTTTAATCTCGAGGTTCTCGTGAGACGTTATCTCTTCTTGCAACTGTGAAATTCGCACCGGCAACGAGGCGGGGCCTGATGGACATTATTTATACCATTGGGCGAGGCGGAGTGTTCTCATCTCTTTCACTAATCCCCTTAATCCTGCGTGCTTCTGTCGAATCGATTAGGACAGCTCGACAACGCACCCCAGTTTCACAAAATGTGGGAACGGATCAAAATTCCATCTGACGATGATATTTCTCAGTTTCCTTGTTTTGCAACCCTTATAGAGGGTTTTCCAAATTTTCTGCCTTTTGCCACAAGGTAAAACTTACAGAGATGAGGTTTTGAGACATTATAGTGGTTATTGACTATTTTGTTGATCCTTTTGGGGTCAGGTACAATTAAAATCACTCTTCCACCATATTCACTATGTATTTAGTTTGTAGTTTCAACAAATTAGGCATTGATTAATTAATTAACATTTTTCTAAAGTTCCTTTCCAGAATTCTAAAACCGGTGCGGGTCTAACGACTTACGACGTAATGACAATAATGACAAAACTCGAATCATGACGTTGACAGTGTTAACACCACAGCATTAAGTAGGGTTAAAAATCTATTTTTTATTTGATGGTTATTTTCTAAGACCTATTTCTTGGGAGCAATTACGTCCACGACTTTTTTTTAAATGCGTCAGTCACAATTTTAATCAATTTTTTACGTGTTTCTAAACATCCTCTATTCAATGATAAGGATTTAACGATCTTTAGGTATAAGCTTTAAGTACGAAAATTTGTTGATGCTACTTAGAAAGTAAAATATATATATAGTATAATTAAATAATCAAAAAGGAAAAAATTTCCTCATCCTTAATCCATCTTTATTATCAAGTATTTTAGTCAATATCCTAGTATTTTTACCCAAAGTTTAAAAAAGTCGAAAACTGGCTTGATAAAAACTTCCCTTATTAAATCCTGATAAACAAAAGACGTTTTGAGGAGTAAAAATTTATTAAAATTGTGACTAAACCATTAAAAAAAAAATTGCGGACGTCACTAACTAAAGAAATACGAAATGACCGTCAAAAGATAGATTTTTTTTAACTCTGCTGGTAAAAAGTAGGTCTTTCCGGAACATTTTGAAAACCCTGTATCGATGTATATAACATCTGAGATGAGCAGTTCATTAGACCAACAAAGGCCTTTGTGAGGGGCCATTTCGATGTCGAAGTCTTAATCCTTTTCGCCGATTTCATTCCAATTCTTTTTAAAATCGAAATACCCTTGGCCTGAGCCCTATAAGCCTTAATAGATTGTCCTTTTTTTCGGCCTTAATCGGTTCCAAAGAACGAATAATAGCCTTTTTTAGCAGGCAAGAGACGGTTTCACAAATAAAAAGCGCAGGCACAATGTATCTTTATCTCAGCTTGTTGGTACCTAAGCAACCATTTGTGGTTCTTTTATGCCAGCGAATAGGTACAGCTAGTTAGGTACGTGACCTAAAAATTAATCCTCGAAATCCCAGTTTCTGAACAGATTACATAAGTTTATCTGTCCGACGACTCGTCAAAACACATATAAAAATGTCAATTTATCGGAGGGATAGAATCATGTAAAAGATATCTGTTGGTACAAAAACTGGGCATTAGTGAAGAAACAATCTAGTATCTGAACTAACCCGAACTAGTATTTATGTATTTAATTTAATCGTCTTACAATCCTAATTAACTTTTAAATATATGCTTTACTGTTTTTAGCAATAATTTATTTTTCTGTGCCATTAACCTGAAGTTGTTTTTGCCTTTTTTTCACTGCTGAGAATTGTCTGCTGTCATTAATTAAAACTTTTATTTGATTTGCTATTAATTATAACAAAATTATCTTTTTTTTTTAATTTTCACAGTTTTTATCTTTTTGTTGCAACAACACCCACACTTTATTTGGCTTTCCTTTCCACCCAAACGCCTTCTCACTAATGTTCTCTCTTTCCTTGCTTTTTCCATCTCACTTCCTCTATTTTGTCTTTCATTTGCATCTCTCTCTCTCTCTCTCTCTCTCTCTCTCTCTTTCTCTCTTATTGTTGTACCATCTTTGATAATGTTTTTCGATATTTTATTTCTTTGTTTTTTCTATATTTAAATCACTGCTAAACTTCTATATAATTTGCATAATTTTTTTTTCTATTTTAATATTGCTCTACAAAAGCTATTTTTTTCTTTTCTTTTTCTATCTTACTTCCTCTATTTTGTCTTACTTTCATTTGCTTCTTACCATTTTCCTCCTTGTTTTCCAATAGTTTCACTCCTTTCTATCTCTCTTTTTCTTATTGTTCTACCATCTTTGATAGTAGCTTTATTGATATTTTATTTCTCTCTTTTTATTTATATAAATCACAGCTAAACTTTGCTTTCTTTCTCAATTTTTTATCATGTCTCATCTTATATATTAATTATAATCAACATTTTTTCCTTTCCTTTTTTCCATCTTAAAAAGTTTGTTTTTGCCTTTTTTTCACTGCTGAGAATTGTCTGCTGTCATTAATTAAAACTTTTATTTGATTTGCTATTAATTATAACAAAATTATCTTTTTTTTTAAATTTTCACAGTTTTTATCTTTTTGTTGCAACAACACCCACACTTTATTTGGCTTTCCTTTCCACCCAAACGCCTTCTCACTAATGTTCTCTCTTTCCTTGCTTTTTCCATCTCACTTCCTCTATTTTGTCTTTCATTTGCATCTCTCTCTCTCTCTCTCTCATTCTCTCTTATTGTTGTACCATCTTTGATAATGTTTTTCGATATTTTATTTCTTTGTTTTTTCTATATTTAAATCACTGCTAAACTTCTATATAATTTGCATAATTTTTTTTTCTATTTTAATATTGCTCTACAAAAGCTATTTTTTTTCTTTTCTTTTTCTATCTTACTTCCTCTATTTTGTCTTGCTTTGATTTGCTTCTTACCATTTTCCTCCTTGTTTTCCAATAGTTTCACTCCTTTCTATCTCTCTTTTTCTTATTGTTCTACCATCTTTGATAGTAGCTTTATTGATATTTTATTTCTCTCTTTTTATTTATATAAATCACAGCTAAACTTTGCTTTCTTTCTCAATTTTTTATCATGTCTCATCTTATATATTAATTATAATCAACATTTTTTCCTTTCCTTTTTTCCATCTTACTTCCTTTATTTTGTCTTATTTTCAATGGGTTCTTATTATTTTCCTTGTTTTGTAATAGTTTCTCTATCCCCTCTTGTTGTTCTACCATCTTTGATAATGATGATAATGTTTTATTTCTTTAGTATTTTTTTTTTTATTTTTTTAAACCATTTCTTCCTTGTCTGCTTATTATCCTACAGTTTATGTATTTTTCTTTGTTTTCTCTTACTTTCCTTTTCTTATTTTCTTTTAACATGTCTCATCACCTTATATATCATTTTCTTGCTTTTTTAGGCCTTATTTTTTTGCTCTAATTTTTGGCCTCTATTTCCATATTGCTCTATAGAGAGTTATTTATTTTTCTTTTTTTATCTCACTTCCTCTATTTTGTCTTAATTCCATTTGCTCTCTCTCTCTCTCTCTCTCTCTCTCTCTCTCTCTCTCTCTCTCTCTCTTTGTCTCTCTCTCTCTCTCTCTCTCTCACTTATTGTTGTACCATCTTTGTTATGATATTTTATTATTGATAATGTTTTTCGATATATTATTTCTTTGTTTTTTTCTATATTTAAATCACCGCTAAACTTCTATATAATTTGCATATTTTTTTTTCTATTTTCATATTGCTCTACAAACGCTATTTTTTTTCTTTTCTTTTTCTATCTTACTTCCTCTATTTTGTCTTACTTTCATTTGCTTCTTACCATTTTCTTCCTTGTTTTCTAATAGTTTCACTCCTTTCTATCTCTCTTTTTCTTATTGTTCTACCATCTTTGATAGTAGTTTTACTGATATTTTATTTATTTTTTTTTTATATAAATCACTGCTAAACTTTGCTTTCTTTCTCAATTTTTTATCATGTCTCGTCTTATATATTAACTATAATCAACATTTTTTCCTTTCCTTTTTTCCATCTTACTTCCTTTATTTTGTCTTATTTTCACTGGGTTCTTATTATTTTCCTTGTTCTGTAATAGTTTCTCTATCCCCTCTTGTTGTTCTACCATCTTTGATAATGATGATAATGTTTTATAACTTATTTCTTTGGTATTTTTTTTTATTTTTTTTTAAACCATATCTTCCTTGTCTGCTTATTATCCTACAGTTTATGTATTGTTCTTTGTTTTCTCTTACTTTCCTTTTCTTATTTTCTTGCTTTTTTCGGCCTTACTTTTTGCTCTTATTTTTGGCCTCTCTCTCTCTCTCTCTCTCTCACACTCAAACACAATTTTTTTCTTTTCTTTTTCTATCTTACTTCCTCTATTTTGTCTTGCTTTGATTTGCTTCTTACCGTTTTCCTACTTGTTTTCTAATAGTCTCACTCCTTTTCACTCTTTCTCTCTCTCTTTTTTTTATTGTTCTACCATCTTTGATAGTAGTTTTATTGATATTTCATTTCTTTCTTTTTATTTATATAAATCACTGCTAAAATCTGCTTTCTTTCTAATTTTTTTTATCATGTCTCATATCTCATATATTATTTTCTTATCTTTGATTGTCTGATTATTACTTTGTACTACTCTCGCACTAACTTTTGTCTTCTATTTTCATATTGGTCCTCAGACACTCAATTTTTTCCTTCCTTTTCCATCTTACTTCTTTTTTTTTGTCTTGCTTCCACTTGCTTCTTATTATTTTCCTTGTTCTCTAATAGTTTCTATATCCCACCTTGTTGTTCTACCATCTTTGATAATGGTTTTTAATAATTTATTTCTTTAATTTCAACCACTTCTTCCCTTCATGTCTGCTTATTATCCTACTGGATATGTATTGCTCTTTGTTGTCTCTTGCTTTCCTTTTGTTATTTTCTTTTATCATGTCTCACCACCTTATATATTATTTTCTTGCCTTTTTAGGTCTTTTTTTTTGCTCTTACTTTTAGCCTCTATTTTCATATTGTTCTTTAGACAGTCATCTTTTTTCTTATTTTCATCTTACTTCCTCTCTCTCTCTCTCTCTCTCTCTCTCTCTCTCTCTCTCTCTCTCTCTCTCTCACACACACACACACACACACACACACACACACGCACAAATCACTGCTAAACTTCTATATAATTTTGCTCCTTGTTTTCGGCTGCTTTCCTTTTCTTCTTGTTTTATCATGTCTCATCTTTCATATATTCTTTCCTTATCTACGACTTTTTCATTATTACGTTTTTCAACATTTGCAAAATTTTTTTTTGCTCTACAAACACAATTTTTTTCTTTTCTTTTTCTATCTTACTTTCTCTATTTTGTCTTGCTTTGATTTGCTTCTTACCGTTTTCCTACTTGTTTTCTAATAGTCTCACTCCTTTTCACTCTTTCTCTCTCTCTTTTTTTTATTGTTCTACCATCTTTGATAGTAGTTTTATTGATATTTCATTTCTTTCTTTTTATTTATATAAATCACTGCTAAACTCTGCTTTCTTTCTAATTTTTTTTATCATGTCTCATATCTCATATATTATTTTCTTATCTTTGATTGTCTGATTATTACTTTGTACTACTCTCGCACTAACTTTTGTCTTCTATTTTCATATTGGTCCTCAGACACTCAATTTTTTCCTTCCTTTTCCATCTTACTTCTTTTTTTTTGTCTTGCTTCCACTTGCTTCTTATTATTTTCCTTGTTCTCTAATAGTTTCTATATCCCACCTTGTTGTTCTACCATCTTTGATAATGGTTTTTAATAATTTATTTCTTTAATTTCAACCACTTCTTCCCTTCATGTCTGCTTATTATCCTACTGGATATGTATTGCTCTTTGTTGTCTCTTGCTTTCCTTTTGTTATTTTCTTTTATCATGTCTCACCACCTTATATATTATTTTCTTGCCTTTTTAGGTCTTTTTTTTTGCTCTTACTTTTAGCCTCTATTTTCATATTGTTCTTTAGACAGTCATCTTTTTTCTTATTTTCATCTTACTTCCTCTCTCTCTCTCTCTCTCTCTCTCTCTCTCTCTCTCTCTCTCTCTCTCTCTCTCTCTCTCTCACACACACACACACACACACACACACACGCACAAATCACTGCTAAACTTCTATATAATTTTGCTCCTTGTTTTCGGCTGCTTTCCTTTTCTTCTTGTTTTATCATGTCTCATCTTTCATATATTCTTTCCTTATCTACGACTTTTTCATTATTACGTTTTTCAACATTTGCAAAATTTTTTTTTGCTCTACAAACACAATTTTTTTCTTTTCTTTTTCTATCTTACTTTCTCTATTTTGTCTTGCTTTGATTTGCTTCTTACCGTTTTCCTACTTGTTTTCTAATAGTCTCACTCCTTTTCACTCTTTCTCTCTCTCTCTCTCTTTTTTTATTGTTCTACCATCTTTGATAGTAGTTTTATTGATATTTCATTTATTTCTTTTTATTTATATAAATCACTCTAAACTCTGCTTTCTTTCTACTTTTTTTATCATGTCTCATATCTCATATATTATTTTCTTTTCTTTGATTTTCTGATTATTACTTTGTACTACTCTCGCACTAACTTTTGTCTTCTATTTTCATATTGGTCCACAGACACTCAATTTTTTCCTTCCTTTTCCTTCTTACTTCTTTTATTTTGTCTTGTTTCCACTTGCTTCTTATTATTTTCCTTGTTCTCTAATAGTTTCTATATCCCACCTTGTTGTTCTACCATCTTTGATTATGGTTTTTAATAATTTATTTCTTTAATTTCAACCACTTCTTCCCTTCATGTCTGCTTATTATCCTACTGGATATGTATTGCTCTTTGTTGTCTCTTGCTTTCGTTTTGTTATTTTCTTTTATCATGTCTCACCACCTTATATATTATTTTCTTGCCTTTTTAGGTCTTATTTTTTTGCCCTTACTTTTAGCTTCTATTTTCATATTGTTCTTGAGACACTCATCTTTTTTCTTATTTTCATCTCTCTCTCTCTCTCTCTCTCTCTCTTTCTCTCACTCTCTCTCTCTCTCTTTCTTCCTTGTTTTCTAATAGTTTCACTTCTCTCTCTCTCTTTCGTTCTTATACAATAAGAATCAATAGAAAAAACACTATGGAACACCATCTTTGATAGTGTTTTTTTTTTGATATTTTATTTCTTTCTTTTTATTTATATAAATCACTGCTAAACTCTGCTTTTTTTTCCTCATTTTTCTTATGTTGTCTCATTCCTCATATATTATTTTCTTACCTTTGATTTTCTCATTATTACTTTCTGCTACTCTCGCACAAACTTTTTCCCTCTCTATTTTCATATTGGTCTACTTTCACTCGCTTCTTATTAGTTTCCTTGTTCTCTAATAGATCCTCTATCCCCTCTTGTAGTTCTACCATATTTGATAATGTTTTTCAATAATTTATTTCTTTGTTTCCAACCACTTCTTCCCTTCATGTCTGCTTATTATCCTACCGGATATGTATTCCTCTTTGTTCTCTGCTCTTATTTTCTCATCTTATATATTACTTTCTTGCCTTTTTAGGCCTTATTTTTAACTCTTATTTTTGGCCTCTATTTTCATATTGTTCCATAGACAGTTTTTTTTTCTTTTTTCATCTTTTCTTCTTACTTCCTCTATTTTGGTTTAATTCCGTTTCCTTTTTTTTTAACTTTTCTTGTTCTCTAATAGTTTCTGGCTTTTCTCTCTCTCCCTCTCCCTCTGTCTCTCTCTCCCTCTGTTCTATCTACCTACCTAAAAATAAAAACCTTTTTGATATTCTATTTGTTGTTTCAATTACTTCCTCTATTTTGTCTTACTTCCATTTGCATCGTATTATTTTCCTTGATCCCTAATAGTTTTTCTCTTCTCCCTTTATATCTCCCCCTTATTGTCTTACCATCTTTGATATACTTTTTCATTTTTTATTTTTTTGTTTTTTATTGAATTAGATCACTGCTTAACTTCTATCTTTTATGTCCGCTTATTATTCCGCCGTTTATGGCTTGCTCTTCGTTTTGTCTTGCTTTTCTTTTCTTATTTTGTTTTCTCTCCTATTTCTATCTAACTCTCCTATTCTTGCCTTTGACTTTCTCATTACTACTTTTTTTTTTACACTTGCACAAATTGTTGTCCTCTATTTACATCTTACTTCCTCCATTCTATTGTGCCTTACTTCCACGTGCTTCTCATTATTTTCTTTCTTCTCTAATAGTTTCTCTCTTTTTTCTCTCTCCTTCTCTCTCTTATTGTTCTACCATTTTCGATATTTTTTTTAATATTTTATTTCTTCGTTTTTTATTCATTGGAATTGCAGCTAAACTTCTACCACGGTATGGCTGGTACCGTTTATGGCTGGTGCCTCTCAGTTTCTCCGGCTTGTTTAACCTATTTACCTTTGCTCCTTAATATATTCCAAGTTCTCTCAAATGTTGTTTTCTCTTGTGCTTTTATTTTTTTATTATTTCGTTTTACTGTACTTTTGCTGAAATTTCTTATTTTTAGCTTTCCTTTTTTCTTATTGATGCACATACTTTCAGTTGTTTTTAACAGTACTTTTTTAATTTTGGTGCCTTTTCATATACAGGGTATCACGGCCCGTAGCACATGAGCAAAAGGGTACTGTGGCGTTCTTTAATTCAAAGAAAAATGATTTGCGTCTACCCGCTACATGGAAAAGTGGCCAGTTCTTCAGTGACTTGTTAACAAAACTTTTTATATAGTTAATACCTAATACAGAATGTAATTTTTGTTTTTAGGTCCATATAAAAAATAAAGTTGATGATGGTCGCTCGGTAACGAAACATTGAAATAAAAAAAATAGACGCCATCTAATAGAGCTTAAAATGGTGTAATGTAAAAGCGCTTTTTGTTGTGTGATAGAGATTGAATTAACTTAAAAACTAAATAAAAAAACTAACAACTAATTTTTGCAAAAACCCCTTATATGAGCATCTCCCCATGTCGCAAATTTTTTTTCAATTTAACCGTCTTCGTATCTCTTACCGTTTCGGAGATTCCGATGCGGTGCACCTTTATGTTGGTATAGGGCAAGACCCAATCAATATCGCATGCGAGCAGCATTTATTGAGAAAACAAAAATAAACAAATTTTTCAACGTTCTACGTTACAATATGGACGACGAAACTAATGACGTAGTACGCAATTCCCACTGCCGATTTGTCCTCTAGCCCGAATGGCTTATGGAGATATCAACAGTCGATGCAGTGGGCAACCTAACAAATCAGTGACTTAAGAGATATGAACAGAGCTAACAAATGCCGATATATTTCTAAAAATGGACCTGTTTTTTTGACCGAAAGTCCGCCATTTTATAGGAACCCATGACGTAATTTCGTCGTCAGAGCACATCAATTGGTGAATCACATCTTCAAATGATTTGACGTAAGACGTCAATTCAAGCAGATATCGCCGCCATTTTTAAGGTACCCAATGCTAAAAAAGGGGGGGCAAAACTGTAAAATAGGGTTTGTCCAGATGTAATATACTAACTCGTTGCGACAAATAGAAAGTTAACTTTTTTTATAAAGAACAGTCCCGCAATCTTATTGGACATGATGATTTTGTGAGTATTTTTTACCTACCAAAAATATACAAATAAATAAACAAATATTTCTCAATGGTTTTTGATTAATTAAAAATCAACTTCCAGTGTTCTAATGCATGCTCTATATTGTAGAATAAAAATTAAATTGCCTATACTAGACGTAGGGCTGCTAAAAAGGGTATATCTTCAAAACTAGTAAGGAAACAAAAAAGTATTTAAAAAAAAACGTACTAATCTGGTTAAACCCAGGATATACGACATAATGACAAAATCTAAAACTGTTTAACACATATAACAGCTCGACCGGTGTGCACGTCAGTTAATCCCCCCCTTTCTATATCCTCGAACCTAAAAAGAATTAAACAAGGCACGTCTCCTTAATACGCCTATATTCGCTAAATGCAACATGGCGAAAGCGTAATACCCATAATTTAAATAACTAACCGATTATCGTCTCCATGCCCGAGCGAGCATCACAGGGCGACACAAAGGGACGAAATATTATTCAACAAAATACTACCCCTCCACGTCCCCTAGAAAGTCACCATAAAAGCACCCCTTAATACGCGATTCTATTGGCGACCCGCGGCCAATCGAAACAGCGGTAGGCGTAGCTTCGTTCAGCTCTTCGATTTCTTTTGAGGACGTCTCGAATTTTAACCGTTAATCATCGTCAGTTTCGGTCTGTCCTGTTTAGCCCATGTCATAAAGCTGGCGACTAACGTGAAACGCGAAATTGCTGGCGATTTGGACTGGTGCGAGTCCAGCGGTCCGGAGGATTTTCCTGAAGACGACTACAGAATGGTCGAAACGTCGGGTCCGCAGGCGACCGTCCTTCCGCAACACTTAATGTTTCTAAATCAGATGCACGAGGGCTTCAAGCCGGTCTACCGGAAAAACTGTCCGGCAACGTCTTCTGCTAGTTCTAGTGGTGGTTCTTTGTTTACTATTGACAGCATTTTGTCCCGTCCGAGAGCGGCGTCCACTGCAGTAAATCCACGGCCGCCTGCCGTGTTTCAGGCCGGACAACCAACGGCTTTTGGTTTCGGACATATCGCAAATGCCGGTGCCGGCTTCGGGACATCCGCAGAATTTCTAGGTAAGTTCACATGAACATATAAAAATACCGGCAATAGTCATATTTTTTATCCTATTGTCTCGTTGCAAAGAAAATTTGAAGTCTGTTAAGCACACAACCCTCTTTTACTTCCCAAATGGCGTTTGATGAAGTAACAAAATAGTAGCACAATTGCTTCGAGTTGAGAAGGGCGTCAGTAAATGTCAAAACGTCGGCACTTTCTACTTCTGTAGTGGACATTTTTATTTATTTTTTACAAGCTATATATAAGCATATAAAAGCGATTTTTTTCCAGAAATTTTTGCAAAATCTGTAGAAGCCGGTTTTCTACATCTCTTAGAGTCACTATAGTAAGTTACTTACAGAGTGGCTCGAAGTGTCTAATGAAGAAATTTTTTTCTACAATCCTTAACTAAAGTCACTAAAAGTCAGCATTTTTATTTGTTTCCTATACAGCAGGCAGTAGAGAAATTAAATCAGCACTATTTGAAAGTTTATTGGACTTACCAAAAATTTCTAAAGAGTCATCTTTTGGATTTCCAGAACTTTTAATGTAATAATGAAACTCTCTATGTTCCTATTCAATCCTGGGAAAAGGTGTGTTTCCTGTAGTTTTCCAGAAGATCCTACTAAAAGCGATCTTAAAAAAAAACACATATTTTATTAGAAAAAATTCTCCAATCATCAATTAAAAACTACTTAAAAGAGTAGACTGACAGCCAGAAAAAAGTCACGTAGTCTATGACTGCGACGGCATGTACATCGGTCAAACTAGTCAATACCTAAAAAACCGTATATCTTAAGAGTAAGCCCTAAAAATGTTTTTTTTTTAGTTGGTTTTCTACAAAAATTTCTACTGAGTCATGCAAGCTGATTTTTATCTGATTTTTCTGAAGAGATTTCTACAGAATAACAAAAAGGGTTTTTCCAAAATACTTTTTACATAGTTCTTAGAAGCCATTATTTTAATTACGTTTCTTGAATATGTTATGAAGTCGACAAAAATGCTTTTTTTATTTTATAATTCTTTGAAAAGTAGCTAAAACCCGATTTCTTGATCAAACTCTTACACAATCTCCTAGACACACTATAAGGTTTTTTGAAATTAGTTTTTTTGCAGAATTGTTTGCAAATAGTCCGCAAGTGCAACCGTAAAGTTTTTTAAATTAGATGAAAGTTTGAAAAAATATTTAAAAATTACAGTAAGAAAGAAAAAATTCAAATAATTTTTAACGACTTTCTGTCATATGGGACAGAGAAAGGCAACTTTACTCTACCGAAAAAAAAAGATTTTTACATCCATTTCCAAGGCCTTCTTGATTTTTCAAAACTCAAATTATGCCACAAATTAGATATAGGAATTTTTTAAATGTTGTTTTAGCCTTGGTTTTACCTATCCCGGGGTTACACTTTATCAGCTTGCCAACTTTTGTTACAATTATCTTTAGAAAAACTGTTTCGAATCTCAAGCCATCATCAGCGTTTAAATGATTCACGGTGGGATTTATTAAAATGATCCGAGGTTAAGTCTTGTACCTCACACTTTAAAGCAAAAAATTATTAATTTTTTAAAAGGTGAAAAACAGGCCCAAAAGGAACATATCAAACTAAAATTTACGTCAAAGTCACATACAAAATTTCACACAAGTTGCACACTCTTCATCCACTAATTTGTAATAAATGTCTAAGAGAAATAAAAAATTTTGCTAGTTGCAATTATTGTGCTTGAACTGTCTTTTTAACTGTTAATCTCAGTAAAGCCAATTTCACATCAATTTAAACAGTTTGTAAAAATTTGCTATAAAAACCGAACATCATGAGGTTCAAAATATATTCAAAAGCTCTCTTTAGGTCCTTGACAAATTCGGCGCTTCTGAAAGTCGAATCCAATCCATTATAGAACGATTTGATTAAATTTAGTGCCATTTGCAGACACTTGTTTAAAAAAGAATTCAAATTTTTAATTGAAACACGTCGATGTAAATGGGCATTAGCAAATTTTCTGCGCGCAAGTAGAGGGTGTTCATTTGAAAACGTCATCCAGTTAGTTTTGAAATGTCAAAAGAGAAGGATAAAGGAACAAATATCCATACGTAATCCTTTTCTGTCAAAAATTCATAGTCTTCTAGGTAACGTTTTCTAATGAACACTTCCGGTAAACTTTCAAAGAATAAACTAATGTTAAGAGCATCGCCTAAACGTGTTGCAAAATAACTCGTGTTTATTGCAAAATGTCATCTAGAAAGCTATGAATTTTTGACAGAAAAGAAGGACCTAATCAAAGTAAATATACCTTTGTTCTTTCATCCTTTTTTTTACATTTCACAGACACCTAGATGACGTTTTTACATGAACGTTTATTTGGTAGTGAAAACAAAACCGGTTTTAATTCTTCTTTTAAAAAAGTCATCAGGTTGGCCGTGACATGATGACAAAAGTCCATTTATTTTGATCTTGTGTGTGTCAAAAGTGCATAGAGTATTACAATATCTCTCTATTATTTTAATGACTACAAACCGAAATAAGACAAGGATAGGCACATCAAATCTTGCGCTGTTTTTGCTACAATTTGTTTACCAATTTACCAAAAGTCAAATTTATATGCGAAAATGTCAAAATAATGACACAATTATTAGTGTCGAAGGTGCACAGTGTATTACAATATCTCTCTATTATTTCAATGACTTAGGGCGCCATTTTGAAAACCGAAATAAGACAAGGATAGGTACATACATCGAAGCTTGACCCGTTTTTGGTATAATTTATGGATATTTTTTATGTCTGAAGCCAAATCTCAATTAAATTTCTCATAAAATGGGCCTAATGCCGAAAGGAACGGTAGTTTTAAGCTCAACAACACTTTAAATTGGTGCACTGACATTTCGCTGCTTGAAAAATATGGGTAATAACCACGGCTTAGGTAATACCTGGCAATAAACATGTAGGAAACCAATTAAACTTACCTTTCTGGTCTATAGAAGTTATTTTCGAACGCAAAATCACAAACTTTGCTGCAAATCACGAGCACAAATTGACATTTACATAATATGTATGATGAAACCCACTGAAACTCAAAACAAATATGGCAGCCCGAGAGAGGCGCGCCATTGGTCACAAACTCGTCACGGGCGAAATTTGACGTTTGTTCCTCTATTACGTTTACACCGCATAACCCAAATACCAAATGACATCACCATAGCGCTTAACGGTTGAAACACTAAGAATTGAATATTCAGCAGCTGTTCGAGATTCAGCGGCTTGGATTGGCAAAAAGATCCTTGATGTAACCATATCACAAGTACAAAATTGATTAGATACTCAATTTGTGCTTTTGTCTACGCGGTGTAAACGTAGTTCATCTTTAAGCGAACTACACCGCATGACTTGCCTCTTTTGACTAAAACGTGAGATAGACAGAGATAGAGACTGTTCGTTCAATAGTAGCAACAGCTATGCAGTCCTCTTATACAGGGGCATTATTATATGATTTGGAATTGGAATTTTTTCTTATTTCCCGGAGGAAAAGTGAGAGAGATTCGAAATGCAACTAAAAATGCATTTCCCACTAGTTTCTATTGGTCGTAGATTACGTATAACTCAAGCAGTAAATAAAAAAGAAACTGTTTGCGGAAAATTTCCCGATTTTTAAAATGCCCTGTTTTGCCCAACTCAGTGTTGCCAGTGCCGCCAGGTGCGATATAGTAGATTTTTTTACAAAAAGTGGAGTAGATATACGCAACAGCGAAGTACTTTGATACATTTTTATCAATTTGACGGCTTCCAGATATATAAAATAATCTTACAACACGGGCCCACTACAACACCAATGCTAATGCTAAGAAGAGTATATCTCGCTCTTTCTGTTCGCCTGTTAACAGGGAATTTGTATACTTCTCTCTTTTCTCGAGCTAACGCCGAGTCTCCGAGTACTCCCAAACCCACAGTTAAAAATGTTAGGTGTTTGCGATGTATAGTATTAGAGGCAACAATCGATGTCAACATTATCAACCAACGTTTGTACCCAAAAAATGTTACTTTGTAGTTGGGTAAGTATATTTTTTGCCAAAAAAAAACTCACTCCAATAACTAAAACGTAGTGGAGTAGAACTAGGAGTATTTGGAGCAGAGTAGTAAATTAGGATGAAAAATAATGCTCCGAACGGAGTAAGTGTGGCAACACCGGCCCAACTCAACTGACGTCATTGATATTCTACTCATCAAAATAAGTATATTTGACGGTAAAAGTGAAATTTACATGCGAAAAAAAAATGATGGAATTATTTCTGTCAATGCTGTGTACAGAGTCTTACAATATCTCGCTGTTATTTCAATGACTACTTAGGGCGCTATTTTGAAAACCGAAATAAGACAAGGATAGGTATACCGAAGCTAGACTCTGTAGCGGCATAATTTTCGTTTTCAGCCAAATTTGATTAGTGGCACGTGTTACCAAAAGACAAAAATGTAGAAATAATGCCGGAATTATTAGTGTCAGGGCTGCACAGTCTAACAATATCTCTCTATTATTTCAATGACTACTTAGGACGCCATTTTGATTGCGAAATAAGACAAGGATAGGTACACACATCGAAGCTTGACCCGTTTTTGGTATAATTTATGGATATTTTTTATGTCTGAAGCCAAATCTCAATTAAATTTCTCATAAAATGGGCCTAATGCCGAAGAGAACGGTAGTTTTAAGCTCAACAACCCTTTAAATTGGTCCACTGACATTTCGCTGCTTGAAAAAAATGGGTAATAACCACCGCTTAGGTAATACCTGGCAATAAACATGTAGGAAACCAATTAAACTTACCTTTCTGGTCTATAGAAGTTATTTTCGAATGCAAAATCACAAACTTTGCTGCAAATAACGAGCACAAATTGACATTTACATATTATGTATGATGAAACCACTGAAACTCAAAACAAATATGGCAGCCCGAGAGAGGCGCGCTATTGGTCACAAACTCGTCACGGGCGAAATTTGACGTTTGTTCCTCTATTACGTTTACACCGCATAACCCAAATACCAAATGACATCACCATAGCGCTTAACGGTTGAAACACTAAGAATTGAATATTCAGCAGCTGTTCGCCATACTAAAAATATGCTCCGGCTTGGATTGGCAAAAAGATCCTTGGTGTAACCATATCAGAAGTACAAAATTGATTAGACACTCAATTTGTTCTTTTGTCTACGCGGTGTAAACGTAGTTCACTTTTAAGCGAACTACACCGCATGTCTTGCCTCTTTTGACTAAAACGTGAGATAGACAGAGATAGAGACTGTTCGTTCAATAGTAGCAGCAGCTAAGCAGTACTCTATACAGGGGCCCATTCATAATCATTATTTACAGGGGCGCATTCAAAATTATTATTATTATTATTAAGCAAGTTCAACGGGTTAAAATCTGCTAGGTATAAAAGTTTTGTCGGGTGAAAGTTGAACATTTCGGTTTACTTATATCATTCTAGAACCTGAACCACTGCAATAATAAATACCAGTGGATGCACTTGGGGAAACAGGCCATATCCGGGCGATGGTTGACGTCACTGGTGAACAACTATTTTGTGGATAAAATGGCGAAGGCGTTTATTCTCATCTATCTTTAAATACTCAGATCTGGTATCGAACGGCACTCTCTAACACACAAAGTTGGAGTTTGCGTCTACATAACTATTGTGTTATCTTAGATCAGTACAGAATTAGCATTATTGTGTTTGAACACGAAATAAAATACGGAATTAACGATTTACGATATTTTAAAACAAGTGCAATAACGTTGTTTCGCCGGAAACATTTAATTGCTATAAATGGATATGCCAATATTTTTTTCCACTGTTTTGACCAAATATTTTTTGCGAACGTTCTCAAATAAACAAAACATTGAATTAGTCACCGTATGCATATTGCATCGGGCAGTGTTTTCGCGGCCATTGTCGGTCATAATTAAACTGAATTTGAGGCGAATCTTTGCTTTTTTTAATTAAAACCAAACAAAGCCCCTGTTGCGCCGGTTTGCAGGTGGAATACTGAAAACTTAATGTCTGTTCTTACATTATTTTTTTTTTATTTTATATTTTCTATTATTTCAAAATATATTCAACAACAAGTTATGTTTTCAAATCGATCGCAAACCAATTTCCAACTAAAAAGCAGGTTTGATTGGTTGGAGCCTTAAGTGAATTAAGATTGAACCTCGCTATAAAAAGAGAATAAAAGCCCTCTGCTACAAATAAAACTCAAATGTCTAAAAGATTACATTTCCATAAGCTTTAGGAGAAAAACTGCTCGCCGAAGTGAAATGTACGATGTTTTATGTAAAAAAGCTAAGCAGGCGTGAATTTACACCTGAGAGCAGTCGCTCTTGTGACATCTTGTCGTCATATATCTTAGAGAAGCATATTCATGAACAGAGCATTAGTATAAAGGTGTTTGAGGGTTTTGCTAGGACAGGGTTGTACTTAGAAAGTTTAAGTGATGCGTTTTAGCAAAATATTTTCTTCTGTTCGTGGTGCTAAAATCCTCAAAGGAAAAGGGGCCTCGTGGTTGCCTACGTTTCCTGTCGGCCCACGCTTTAAAAAACCAATAAACCGAAAACAACGAAGTAGAAAACTTCGGATTCGCAAACAAAACGAACAGCACAAAGGTAAAGCTTTTAAACAGAATTCCCGCAAGATTAAAATCGCCTTAACCGAGAAAAAATCCCGCAATTTTTAACTCTCTTATTAGTTAGGGCCGTTTTTCTCGACTTAGGGCGGCCCGGTCATGCATGCGAAAATTCGGTTTTTTCATCCCCCGGGGGGCATTATGAGCTCAAACTAAAAAGCATAATATTGTTTTTGGAAACCTCCCGGGATTTAGCAATATTGATTTTTCTTGGGTGGAAGTATTGGAGGATCGTTGTTGCATGTTGATGTGGGTTTTTTAATTTTCAATGAGAGGCTTTTAAATCATTTCGAAACACTCACCCTTAGCTTTCGTACAGTACTTATGGCAGAAATTATTATTATTATATATAAAATGCGTTTTTTTTTTGATACCCAAATTTACGGAGCCTTTACCGCAGATCCGAGACTATGTGGGGTATGGGGCTCTCCATGGGTAGATTCCCTTACTTGTGTAGATGATAAATTTTGAAATCTAGTTCCGATAAGCTAAACAGGAACATCTAGAAAAAATCGCAAAGTTGAGACGGTTTTTTGAAAAGAAAAACAATGTAATGGTCTACTTCTCGGCCTTTTGCACCCCATTAAAAAGAGCATATCCTTGGGCACTTTTAATCCTATCCTGCCAAAGGTGTATCTTTAATACAGAATGGCTAAAAAAAATTTCAAAGACAGTTAAGAAAAAGTGTCCAAAATAGTAAGAGAGAAAAAAAAATCAGTTATTAGTTTTGGTCCAAATCTTATACCGGGGGAGCTAGAATATAGAAATTTCCTGAATGTTTCCACTTTTATAACTTTCGAATATCGAAATTTTCCTTTAAAATACAAGTGGTGTCTTCGGAAATTTCCTGAAACTTTTCAAGTCGGAAATTTTCCGCTTTTAAAAACTTAATTTTTTCAATAGGACACATTCCGTAAATTAGAAATTTCCTGAATGTTTCCACTTTTATAACTTTCGAATATCGAAATTTTCCTTTAAAATACAAGTGGTGTCATCCTTTTCTTTCTCGTTGAATGGTTCCAATGTTTCCGCTTTGATAACTTTCGCATATCGAAATTTGCCTTTAAGATACAAGTGGTGTCTTCGGAAATTTCCTGAAACTTTTCAAGTCGGAAATTTTCCGCTTTGAAAACTTAATTTTTTCAATAGGACACATTTAGGTAAATGTTTCCGCGTTGATAACTTTCAAATATCAAAATTTTTCTTTAAAATACAAGTGGTGTCAACCTTTTCTTTCTCGTTCATCTGTCTTTCCACTCCTCAGCCCTTCCTTCTCAAAGAAATCAAGAATCGTTCTTAAGGGCATCTCGATAGAGTCATCTTAAATATTTCAACTTGAAGTTGCAAATTTCCTGAAACTTTTCCGGTCGGAAACTTTCCGCTTTGGCAACTTAATTTTTTTCAATAGGACACATTCCGTAAATTAGAAATTTCCTGAATGTTTCCACTTTTATAACTTTCGAATATCGAAATTTTCCTTTAAAATACAAGTGGTGTCTTCGGAAATTTCCTGAAACTTTTCAAGTCGGAAATTTTCCGCTTTGAAAACTTAATTTTTTTCAATAGGACACATTCCGTAACTTAGAAATTTCCTGAATGTTTCCACTTTTATAACTTTCGAATATCGAAATTTTCCTTTAAAATACAAGTGGTGTCATCCTTTTCTTTCTCGTTGAATGGTTCCAATGTTTCCGCTTTGATAACTTTCGCACATCGAAATTTTCCTTTAAAATACAAGTGGTGTCTTCGGAAATTTCCTGAAACTTTTCAAGTCGGAAATTTTCCGCTTTGAAAACTTAATTTTTTCAATAGGACACATTTAGGAAATTAGAAATTTCCTGAATGTTTCCACTTTTATAACTTTCGAATATCGAAATTTTCCTTTAAAATACAAGTGGTGTCATCCTTTTCTTTATCGTTGAATGGTTCCAATGTTTCCGCTTTGATAACTTTCCCATATCGAAATTTTCCTTTAAAATACAAGTGGTGTCTTCAGAAATTTCCTGAAACTTTTCAAGTCGGAAATTTTCCGCTTAGAAAACTTAATTTTTTCAATAGGACACATTTAGGAAATTAGAAATGTCCTAAATGTTTCCGCTTTGATAACTTTTGCATATCGAAATTTTCCTTTAAAATACAAGTGGTGTCTTCGGAAATTTCCTGAAACTTTTCAAGTCGGAAATTTTCCGCTTTGAAAACTTAATTTTTTCAATAGGACACATTTAGGAAATTAGAAATTTCCTAAATGTTTCCGCTCTGATAACTTTCGCATATCGAAATTTTCCTTTAAAATACAAGTGGTGTCTTCAGAAATTTCCTGAAACTTTTCCAGTCGGAAATTTTCCGCTTAGAAAACTTAATTTTTTAAATAGGACACATTTAGGAAATTAGAAATTAGAATTAGAAATTTCCTAAATGTTTCCGCATTGATAACTTTCAAATATCGAAATTTTTCTTTAAAATACAAGTGGTGTCAAACTTTTCTTTCTCGTTCATCTGTCTTTCCACTCTTCAGCCCTTCCTTCTCAAAGAAATCAAGAATCGTTCTTATGGGCATCTCGATAGTGTCATCTTAAATATTTCAACTTGAAGTTGCAAATTTCCTAAAACTTTTCAGATCGGAAATTTTCCGCTTTGGCAACTTAATTTTTTTCAATAGGACACATTCCGTAAATTAGAAATTTCCTGAATGTTTCCACTTTTATAACTTTCGAATGTCGAAATTTTCCTTTAAAATACAAGTGGTGTCATCCTTTTCTTTCTCGTTGAATGGTTCCAATGTTTCCGCTTTGATAACTTTCGCATATCGAAATTTGCCTTTAAGATACAAGTGGTGTCTTCGGAAATTTCCTGAAACTTTTCAAGTCGGAAATTTTTCGCTTTGAAAACTTAATTTTTTCAATAGGACACATTTAGGAAATTAGACATTTCCTAAATGTTTCCGCTTTGATAACTTTCAAATATCGAAATTTTTCTTTAAAATACAAGTGGTGTCTACCTTTTCTTTCTGGTTCATCTGTCTTTCCACTCCTCAGCCCTTCCTTCTCAAAGAAATCAAGAATCGTTCTTAAGGGCATCTCGATATTGTCATATTAAATATTTCAACTTGAAGTTGCAAATTTCCTGAAACTTTTCAGGTCGGAAGTTTTCCGCTTTCGAAACTTAATTTTTTCAATAAAACAAATTCCGGAAATTAGAAATTTCCTGAATGTTTCCACTTTTATAACTTTCGAATATCGAAATTTTCCTTTAAAATACAAGTGGTGTCATCCTTTTCTTTCTCGTTGAATGGTTCCAATGCTTCCGCTTTGATAACTTTCGCATATCGAAATTTTCCTTTAAAATACAAGTGGTGTCTTCGGAAATTTCCTGAAACTTTTCAAGTCGGAAATTTTCCGCTTTGAAAACTTAATTTTTTCAATAGGACACATTCAGTAAATTAGAAATTTCCTGAATGTTTCAACTTTTATAACTTTCGAATATCGAAATTTTCCTTTAAAATACAAGTGGTGTCTACCTTTTCTTTCTGGTTCATCTGTCTTTCCACTCCTCAGCCCTTCCTTCTCAAAGAAATCAAGAATCGTTCTTAAGGGCATCTCGATATTGTCATCTTAAATATTTTAACATGAAGTTGCAAATTTCCTAAAACTTTTCAGGTCGGAAATTTTCCGCTTTGGCAACTTAATTTTTTTCAATAGGACACATTCCGGAAATTAGAAATTTCCTGAATGTTTCCACTTTTATAACTTTCGAATATCGAAATTTTCCTTTAAAATACAAGTGGTGTCATCTTTTTCTTTCTCGTTGAATGGTTCCAATGTTTCCGCTTTGATAACTTTCGCATATCGAAATTTTCCTTTAAAATACAAGTGGTGTCGTCGGAAATTTCCTGAAACTTTTCAAGTCGGAAATTTTCCGCTTTGAAAACTTAATTTTTTCAATAGGACACATTTAGGAAATTAGAAATGTCCTAAATGTTTCCGCTTTCATAACTTTCAAATATCGAAATTTTTCTTTAAAATACAAGTGGTGTCAACCTTTTCTTTCTCGTTCATATGTCTTTCCACTCCTCAGCCCTTCCTTCTCAAAGAAATCAAGAATCGTTCTTAAGGGCATCTCTATATTGTCATCTTAAATATTTTAACATGAAGTTGCAAATTTCCTAAAACTTTTCAGGTCGGAAATTTTCCGCTTTGGCAACTTAATTTTTTCAATAGGACACATTCCGGAAATTATAAATTTCCTAAATGCTTCCACTTTTATAACTTTCGAATATCTTATTTCGGAATCGACTTTCGAATTTTGAATTATCTCGAAGTGAGCCGTCTCAAATACTGTTCAAAAAGTTAATTACCGTTTTGGGTAGTTTAATAACGGTCTCATAAGAAGAGAAAAACTGTTAAAATTGTGTGAAAATTACCTAATCTTTTTTTTAAATCGAACATTACGCCCACTAAATTAAAAACCTTGAATGACAAATTAAGCAGGTCTTGTGTGGTCGTGAATGTTCTATTCATTGGTGTCAGTAACATCGTTATACCAGGTTTAGTTTTCGAATTATACAGATATAAGTATTAAAATGTCCATAAAAAGTTGCAAAATTACGTTTTAGGCGCCATTTTGAAAGGGAAGGAAATTACTGAAATTTCCAAAATTGCAAATTTTTTACATATTTTTGTCTCCTCTTTCATTTGAGACTATTTTTGATAAAATCTATGACAATGAATTTCGGTCGAACATTTTGACGACCCCTTTGAAAATTTTGAAATTCTTACATTTTCCTGTTTATCTTGGAAACGATAAGGTTTTTCGATAGGCATGTTAATATGATGTACGAAGAGTTCACTGAGGGCTATCAGATCCATCAATCAGAAAGAAGCTGCCTTTCACGGTTTTCGAGAAAATTAAAAAAAAAATGCAAATTTGTAATCTATTTTTGGGATACCCGTGCTCAGTTACTGTTCTAGGCAAACCTTCGAAAATGGGCTCTAGTGTGGCTCTATTCTTCTGCTTCCTTAGCTCTTCTTATAGATTTTCGTATAAATCTTCATCGAAACAAGATATGAGGTGTTAAAGGCCGCAATGCACGATTTTAAATCTCAAAATTTAGGTTTTTGGGCCGGTTTGAGAGCTCCATATGTTTTAACATGGAAATATCGATTTTCCCATATAAATCAATAGTAATCAATTGTATTCGTAGTTTCTAGTAGTTTGATGATAAATAGGGCAAAGACTAACGTTTTAGATAATATAGAGTGTCCCAAAATAAGGTTGTAACATGGAATTTTAGGATTTTAGGTTATAAATCGATATAAATTCATTTATTGCGTTAATTCGATTAATTTTATGATAAATTGAGCGTTGATTTCTGTTGTGGATAGTATAGGGCGTCCCAAATAATGCTTCATCATTATTAACACATAACAACAACTTATTAACAACATATAACAATGCCTTGATTTCTGATTTAGATACTATATAGGTTGTCCCAACAATTGGCAAATATTGCATTTTTAGAAACAATTAAAGCTAGAAAACTGAAACAAGCCAACACCAATTGGTTAAACTGATCAATTGGATAACTCTCAGAAAAACACCCGCGTCGCATTAGATTCAAAAAATGTATTTAACAGTGGACTAAAGACAGGTCTAAGAAAATTTGACTTTGAGTGGAATCAGCATTTTCTCAATTACCAAAAATCGACCTTAAATAAAACGTTTCGGCGAGAAATAAAAGAAAATGACAGAATAATTTAAACTATTAAATACAAAACTCTGTTCTAGGATAATTAGGGCTTTTTTTTGTCCTTTCCAGCTATGGCTTACCCGGGCTTATACCCTGGATACGTGCACGCATTGGCGGCGGCGTCTCAAGCCGCCTCCCTGGCGAACTCGGCCGGACACCACCATCATCAGCCCCCGAAGCGGAAACGTCGTCACCGGACCATCTTCAGCGAGGAGCAGCTAGAGCAGTTGGAGGCCACTTTCGAGCAGACGCACTATCCGGACGTGGTGCTGCGCGAGCAGCTCGCTCTCAAAGTTGACCTCAAGGAGGAAAGAGTCGAGGTTAGTATTTAATGGTATTAAAATTCTACAGAAAAGTTCCAAGTGGCAAAATGACGTCAATGAAACGTCGATTTTACGTTAGCATTGGTGAGAAAAAGCGTCACAAATTGACGTAAAATTGACGGCTAACAGTCACAAACCCATTACGACAGACTCTGACGTACGTAATGACGTGTGACGCAAGCCTTAATTATAGTGATAGTATTAAAAATTAGTTATTAATAATATAATTCAAATTTTTTATTTTTTTGTAACAAATTGGTACTCTTGATTGGAATGCTTCGTATGTTTTTTTTGACCAAACCAAAAACAACTATGAAAACTCATTTCTGAAACGTCAAGTAAAGGTCTAAAAAAGGTCATTTTGCACGTCTAATACAATAAAAAACGTCAACAAAATGACGAAAAAATCACGACAAAACGTGTCTTTTAAAATTACTGAAAACCAAAGTTCGAACGCCTCAATGCCTATATCCCCTTGATGGCGGATAAATTGCTTTTCTTTATTTTCCTGTGTACATTTAAGATTTCGCCGGGACTAATGCATTTAAACTCGATTGGAAAAATAATAGGGATTCCGGGATCGATTTTCATATTAAAAAGAAGAATGGCTGTTTACTTATTCGGTATCCTAATTTGCGTACGCGGTCGGGGCTTCGCGGGGCACAAAGCCGCTCGCAAATGGGGTGCCCGAGATTTTATTAGTTCGCCCCCTTACGTAAATAGCACAATTCACTTGTGAGGTATCACATATCTTCTTGTCGATTTGGTTTTTCGGTTGACTATACATGAGCAAGTGACAATGATTTTTCTACATTTAGACTACTCTTTGTGTTGGAGCGTTTAAAAGCTTTTCCACTCCGGGTGTTTTTACCTAATTTTTCTTAAATTTTAGTTTATTTTAACCAATTTTGGCAGATTTTTTAGTTAGGAATCTAGATAAGTAAATTCTGTTTTCGCAATTAAATTCCTGAGTTTAAAGCAACTTATAATGAAATGTCACTTGGTCTAACTATGTGAAAAAAAAACAGTGAAAAGGTTTTTTTGAGATATTTTAGATGTCAAATTCTCTCTCTTTCGAAGTTTGTTCTTGACTCTGAATCGTCTCCAAGTGTTTTTCCATTTTTTTTTTCAATTTTAGTTTATTTTATCAACTTATAACACGCATCTTTGTTAGAAATTTAAATACATAAATTCTGTTTCGAACTCTAAAAATTTTGTGTAAATTGCTCAAAATAATGTTTTTTTTTTAATTCTTTTTCTCCTTTCGAAAATTGCTCGCACTCTGCATGGTTCCTAGTGTGTTTACTTAATTTTTCTTCAATTTTAGCTGATTTTAACCAATTTTGGCAACTTTTTTTAGTCAGAAATCTCCAGCTTAGAAAATTCTCTTTTTGCCATTTGATTTCTAAGTTTGAAGCAACTGAAAAGGAAGTGTTACTTGGCCTATGTAACTCGAAGAGTAAAAAGGTTTCTTTTTGAGTAATTTCAAGTGTAAAATGTTAAAATAACGTTTTTTTACCAACATTTCTTCTTTGGAGGACTGTTTTTGACTCTGAATCGTCTCCAAGTATTTTTCCATATAATTTTATGAAAATCTTTTCGTTAGCACTTTAGATACGTAAATTCTATTTCAAATTATAAAAAATTGTTGGGACTAACTTTATGTGTAAATTTCTCAAAATTATGTTTTTTTATTTACAATTTTTCTTTCGGAGATTACTCGTGACTCTGTATGGCTCCAAGAGTGTTGCAGCTTAATTACCTAATTTTTCTTCAATTTTAATTGATTTTAACCAATTTTGAAAATTTTTTCAGTTAGGAATCTAGACAGGTAAATTCTGTTTTTTGACATTAGATTTCTCAGTTTGAAGCAATTGACAATGAGGTGTCACTTGGCCTATCTATCTTAAACAGTAAAAATTGTTTTGGAACAATTTTAGGTTTAAAATGTTAAAATGATGTTTCTTTTATCACAATTTCTTCTTTTGTTTTTATTTAATTTGTTAAATTGCTTTTATTTAATAAATTTTTAACAATTATCTCTGTTTGGATCTAGATACATAAATTATGTTTTTGCTAATAAATTTCTGAGATTAAAGCAACTGAAGATGAGGTGTCATTTAGCCTATCTATAAAAAACTATAAGGATTATAAAAAAGTTTTTTTGACCAATTTTAGGTGTAAAATGCTGAATTGACGTTTTTTTTTCTCTAAATTTCTCTTTAAACATATATTTTTTCAGTTTTCTTTATTTTAATCAATTTTTGAAATTTTTTTTTTGTTAGAAATTTTACGAAAATTCTGTTTTGCACTATAAAAAGTTTTTTGTATGTGTGAATTGCTAAAATGTTTTTTTACTTAAATGTCTCTTTTTCTCTATTTCAACCCATTTTTGACAATTTTTTCTGTTAAAAATCTAGATGCGTAAATTTTCTTTGGCTTATTGGAAGTTTGAAAGAACTGAAAATAAGATGTCACTTGGCCTACCTTACTCGAAAAGTAGAATAGTTTTTTTTTACCAATTTTAGGTATAAAATTGTGTTTTTTTACTTAAAATTTCTTCGTTCGGATACTGTTTTTGGCTCTGCAATTATTTCCAAGTGCTCTTACATTTTGTTTTAAATTTTAGTTTATTTTATCGCGATTCTGCATAGTTTCAAGTGTTTTTACCAAATCTCGCATCAATTTTAGTTGATTTTAACAATTTTCTCTTTTAGGACTCTAGATACATAATTTCTGTTTTTCCTAGTGGATTTGTGGGTTTGAAGCAAACGAAAAGGAGGTGTCACTTGACCTATTTAACTCTAACCATAAAAAAGTTTTTTGATCATTTTTAGTTGTAATTTTTTCTTATATTTTAACAGATTTTTCACAATTTTCTCTGTTAAGAATCTGAATGCGTAAATTCTGTTTTTTTTTGGGACACGTTTTTAAGTCTGAAACAATTGGAAATGTGACGTTACTTGGCCCATTTTTCTCGAAAAATAAAATAGTTTTGTTTACCATTTTGAGTGCAAAATGGTGTTTTTTTACTTAAAATTTCTTCGTTCGGATACTGTTTTTGGCTCTGCATTGTTTCCAAGTGTTCTTACATTTTATTTTTTTAAATTTTAGTTTATTTTATCGCGATTCTGCATAGTTTCAAGTGTTTTTACCAAATCTCGCATCAATTTTAGTTGATTTTAACAATTTTCTCTTTTAGGACTCTAGATACATAATTTCTGTTTTTCCTAGTGGATTTGTGGGTTTGAAGCAAACGAAAAGGAGGTGTCACTTGACCTATTTAACTCTAACCATAAAAAAGTTTTTTGATCATTTTTAGTTGTAATTTTTTCTTATATTTTAACAGATTTTTCACAATTTTCTCTGTTAAGAATCTGAATGCGTAAATTCTGTTTTTTTTTGGGACACGTTTTTAAGTCTGAAACAATTGGAAATGTGACGTTACTTGGCCCATTTTTCTCGAAAAATAAAATAGTTTTGTTTACCATTTTGAGTGCAAAATGGTGTTTTTTTACTTAAAATTTCTTCGTTCGGATACTGTTTTTGGCTCTGCATTGTTTCCAAGTGTTCTTACATTTTATTTTTTTAAAATTTAGTTTATTTTATCGCGATTCTGCATAGTTTCAAGTGTTTTTACCAAATATCGCATCAATTTTAGTTGATTTTAACAATTTTCTCTTTTAGGAATCTAGATACATAATTTCTGTTTTTGCTAGTGGATTTGTGGGTTTAAAGCAAACGAAAATGAGGTGTCACTTGACCTATTTAACTCTAACTATAAAAAAGTTTTTTGATCAATTTTAGTTGCAATTTTTTCTTATATTTTAACAGATTTTTCCCAATTTTCTCTGTTAAGAATCTGAATGCGTAAATTCTGTTTTTTTTTGGGACACGTTTTTAAGTCTGAAACAATTGGAAATGAGACGTTACTTGGCCCATTTTACTCGAAAAATAAAATAGTTTTGTTTAGCAATTTTGAGTGCAAAATGGTGTTTTTTTACTTAAAATTTCTTCGTTCGGATACTGTTTTTGGCTCTGCATTGTTTCCAAGTGTTCTTACATTTTGCTTTAAATTTTAGTTTATTTTATCGCGATTCTACATAGTTTCAAGTGTTTTTACCAAATCTCGCATCAATTTTAGCTGATTTTAACAATTTTGCCTTTTAGGAATCTAGATACATAATTTCTGTTTTTGCTAGTGGATTTGTTAGTTTAAAGCAATCGAAAATGAGGTGTCACTTGACCTATTTAACTCTAACTATAAAAAAGTTTTTTGGTCAATTTTAGTTGTATTTTTTCTTATATTTTAACGGATTTTTCACAATTTTCTCTGTTAAGAATCTGAATGCGTAAATTCTGTTTTTTTTTTGGGACACGTTTTTAAGTCTGAAACAATTGAAAATGAGACGTTACTTGGCCCATTTTACTCGAAAAATAAAATAGTTTTGTTTACCAATTTTGAGTGTAAAATGGTGTTTTTTTACTTAAAATTTCTTCGTTCGGATACTGTTTTTGGCTCTGCATTGTTTCCACGTGTTCTTACATTTTGCTTTAAATTTTAGTTTATTTTATCGCGATTCTGCATAGTTTCAAGTGTTTTTCCCAAATATCGCATCAATTTTAGTTGATTTTAACAATTTTCTCTTTTAGGAATCTAGATACATAATTTCTGTTTTTGCTAGTGGATTTGTGGGTTTAAAGCAAACGAAAATGAGGTGTCACTTGACCTATTTAACTCTAACTATAAAAAAGTTTTTTGATCAATTTTAGTTGCAATTTTTTCTTATATTTTAACAGATTTTTCCCAATTTTCTCTGTTAAGAATCTGAATGCGTAAATTCTGTTTTTTTTTGGGACACGTTTTTAAGTCTGAAACAATTGGAAATGATGAAATGAGACGTTACTTGGCCCATTTTACTCGAGAAATAAAACAGTTTTGTTTACCAATTTTGAGTGCAAAATGGTGTTTTTTCACTTAAAATTTCTTCGTTCGGATACTGTTTTTGGCTCTGCATTGTTTCCAAGTGTTCTTACATTTAATTTTTTTAAATTTTAGTTTATTTTATGGTGATTCTGCATAGTTTCAAGTGTTTTTACCAAATCTCGCATCAATTTTAGTTGATTTTAACAATTTTCTCTTTTAGGACTCTAGATACATAATTTCTGTTTTTCCTAGTGGATTTGTGGGTTTGAAGCAAACGAAAAGGAGGTGTCACTTGACCTATTTAACTCTAACCATAAAAAAGTTTTTTGATCATTTTTAGTTGTAATTTTTTCTTATATTTTAACAGATTTTTCACAATTTTCTCTGTTAAGAATCTGAATGCGTAAATTCTGTTTTTTTTTGGGACACGTTTTTAAGTCTGAAACAATTGGAAATGTGACGTTACTTGGCCCATTTTTCTCGAAAAATAAAATAGTTTTGTTTACCATTTTGAGTGCAAAATGGTGTTTTTTTACTTAAAATTTCTTCGTTCGGATACTGTTTTTGGCTCTGCATTGTTTCCAAGTGTTCTTACATTTTATTTTTTTAAATTTTAGTTTATTTTATCGCGATTCTGCATAGTTTCAAGTGTTTTTACCAAATCTCGCATCAATTTTAGTTGATTTTAACAATTTTCTCTTTTAGGACTCTAGATACATAATTTCTGTTTTTCCTAGTGGATTTGTGGGTTTGAAGCAAACGAAAAGGAGGTGTCACTTGACCTATTTAACTCTAACCATAAAAAAGTTTTTTGATCATTTTTAGTTGTAATTTTTTCTTATATTTTAACAGATTTTTCACAATTTTCTCTGTTAAGAATCTGAATGCGTAAATTCTGTTTTTTTTTGGGACACGTTTTTAAGTCTGAAACAATTGGAAATGTGACGTTACTTGGCCCATTTTTCTCGAAAAATAAAATAGTTTTGTTTACCATTTTGAGTGCAAAATGGTGTTTTTTTACTTAAAATTTCTTCGTTCGGATACTGTTTTTGGCTCTGCATTGTTTCCAAGTGTTCTTACATTTTATTTTTTTAAAATTTAGTTTATTTTATCGCGATTCTGCATAGTTTCAAGTGTTTTTACCAAATATCGCATCAATTTTAGTTGATTTTAACAATTTTCTCTTTTAGGAATCTAGATACATAATTTCTGTTTTTGCTAGTGGATTTGTGGGTTTAAAGCAAACGAAAATGAGGTGTCACTTGACCTATTTAACTCTAACTATAAAAAAGTTTTTTGATCAATTTTAGTTGCAATTTTTTCTTATATTTTAACAGATTTTTCCCAATTTTCTCTGTTAAGAATCTGAATGCGTAAATTCTGTTTTTTTTTGGGACACGTTTTTAAGTCTGAAACAATTGGAAATGAGACGTTACTTGGCCCATTTTACTCGAAAAATAAAATAGTTTTGTTTAGCAATTTTGAGTGCAAAATGGTGTTTTTTTACTTAAAATTTCTTCGTTCGGATACTGTTTTTGGCTCTGCATTGTTTCCAAGTGTTCTTACATTTTGCTTTAAATTTTAGTTTATTTTATCGCGATTCTACATAGTTTCAAGTGTTTTTACCAAATCTCGCATCAATTTTAGCTGATTTTAACAATTTTGCCTTTTAGGAATCTAGATACATAATTTCTGTTTTTGCTAGTGGATTTGTTAGTTTAAAGCAATCGAAAATGAGGTGTCACTTGACCTATTTAACTCTAACTATAAAAAAGTTTTTTGGTCAATTTTAGTTGTATTTTTTCTTATATTTTAACGGATTTTTCACAATTTTCTCTGTTAAGAATCTGAATGCGTAAATTCTGTTTTTTTTTTGGGACACGTTTTTAAGTCTGAAACAATTGAAAATGAGACGTTACTTGGCCCATTTTACTCGAAAAATAAAATAGTTTTGTTTACCAATTTTGAGTGTAAAATGGTGTTTTTTTACTTAAAATTTCTTCGTTCGGATACTGTTTTTGGCTCTGCATTGTTTCCACGTGTTCTTACATTTTGCTTTAAATTTTAGTTTATTTTATCGCGATTCTGCATAGTTTCAAGTGTTTTTCCCAAATATCGCATCAATTTTAGTTGATTTTAACAATTTTCTCTTTTAGGAATCTAGATACATAATTTCTGTTTTTGCTAGTGGATTTGTGGGTTTAAAGCAAACGAAAATGAGGTGTCACTTGACCTATTTAACTCTAACTATAAAAAAGTTTTTTGATCAATTTTAGTTGCAATTTTTTCTTATATTTTAACAGATTTTTCCCAATTTTCTCTGTTAAGAATCTGAATGCGTAAATTCTGTTTTTTTTTGGGACACGTTTTTAAGTCTGAAACAATTGGAAATGATGAAATGAGACGTTACTTGGCCCATTTTACTCGAGAAATAAAACAGTTTTGTTTACCAATTTTGAGTGCAAAATGGTGTTTTTTCACTTAAAATTTCTTCGTTCGGATACTGTTTTTGGCTCTGCATTGTTTCCAAGTGTTCTTACATTTAATTTTTTTAAATTTTAGTTTATTTTATGGTGATTCTGCATAGTTTCAAGTGTTTTTACCAAATATCGCATCAATTTTAGTTGATTTTAACAATTTTCTCTTTTAGGAATCTAGATACATAATTTCTGTTTTTGCTAGTGGATTTGTGGGTTTAAAGCAAACGAAAATGAGGTGTCACTTGACCTATTTAACTCTAACTATAAAAAAAGTTTTTTGATCAATTTTAGTTGCAATTTTTTTTTTATATTTTAACAATTTTCTCTGTTAAGAATTTGGATACGTAAATTCTGTTTTTTTTTTGGTAGACGTTTTTAAGTCTGAAACAATTGAAAATGTGACGTCATTTGGCTTATCATACTCGAAAAATAAATTCGTTTTTTTTTTACCAATTTTGGGTGTAATGTTGAAATAATGTTTTTTCTTTACCCAAAATTTCTCCCTTCGGATACTATTTTTAACTCTGTATTGTTTTCAAATGTTAAATTGACGTGTTTTTTCCCAAATTTCTCTTTCAGTTTTCTTTATTTTAATCAATTTTAAACAATTTTCTTTGGCACGTAAATTCTGTTTTGAACTATAAAAAGTTTTTTTTGATGAATTTGATGTGGGAATTGCTAAAGATGTTTTTTACCAACATTTTTTCCTTTTGGAGATTGTTCATGGCTGTGCATCGTCTCCAAGTGTGTTCATACATTTTCTCAATTTAGTATTGTTGCGAACTCGGGGTTCGATAATTCCAGTGTAACGATTTAACTCGAAAGCACTATTTATTTATTCCACAAATACACACGATTACTAAATAACTCGCTACTTTAACACTTTATAGCCTTCTAATATCGTTTCGTACTTTAACTTAATTATAGCTCGCTTAAAATATGACTATTACCACTCGGGCGCTCTGTGCGCCTTTTATATACAATACTAAAATTACAGAAAAACCTAGAAAGTTCTTTATAAGAATTCTTGAATAATCTCATATAAAAAAAAAACGGTTGTAAACAACTGCCTTCTAGATTAAGCCAGACGAGCAATAAATCACTCGTGTCAGCCATGACGCAGCGCGGATAGGTCGCGAAGCTCCACCAACCAACACGCTCCCATGCGTTGCCCCGCCTCCCATGCGGCGTTGCTGCGATCGTAACATTGCCCTCCTCCTAAGTCTGTTCGTCCCGAACAGATAGAGTTCCATGGTATCGTGCTAATCGATCCAAATGAACGACCTTCATCTTTGACCTAGGGGTCCGCTGGATCCTATACACCACATCATTAATCTTCTTTATAATTGTATAAGGTCCTTCCCAATTTTGGCTAAGTTTGGGCGACTTCCCCACCTTTCGCCTCGGATTGTATAGCCACACCAAATCACCATCCTGGAAGCCGCGGGAGTTAGCTAGTAAGTCATATCTTGCTTTGGCTCGATCACTGGATATCCGCAGTTTATTCCTGACTTGCTCATGAACATTGTTCAGCCTCTCCTTAAGCTCCTCCACAAAATTCTCAGAGTTGAGCGACTCTTTTTCTGGTGTTCCATACATCAAATCCGCAGGAAGCCTCATTTCCCTCCCGAACATCACTTTCGCCGGAGTATAACCAGTGGCTTCATGCGTAGAGCCTCGATATGCCATCAACATGAGAGGTAAATGTTGGTCCCAATCACGCTGATGATCTGCCACCATTTTAGACAGGTAATGTTCCATGGTCCGATTAAATCTCTCTACCATCCCATCCGACTGTGGATGCAAAGGAGTTGTCCTGGTCTTGCGAATTCCGAGAAGTTCCATGACCTTCTGGAAAACAGCCGATTCAAAATTTCGGCCCTGATCAGAATGAAGTTCGAGAGGGACTCCAAATCTGCAGAACATTTCATTTACTAGCACCGTTGCCACAGTCGTTGCTTCTTGATTAGGCAGGGCGTATGCTTCAGGCCATTTAGTGAAGTAATCCATGGCGACCAAGATGTATTTATTGCCCGACTCAGTCTGAGGAAACGGTCCCGCGACATCAATTGCTACCCTCTCGAATGGAGCACCTACAGTGTACTGCACCATTCGGCCGCGTGATCTTGTTCGAGGTCCTTTTGTGGCACAACAAACTTCGCACTTGCGGCACCAAGATTCGACGTCTTCATGATAATTCACCCAGTAGAACCGCTCTTTAATTTTGGCCAAGGTTTTATTGACCCCAAAATGACCTCCACTGGTTCCGTCGTGCATTTCCTGTAGTACGTCCGATTTTCTGCTTCCAGGAACAACCAACTGACTGACTACGGTCTTGCCATCCGGACTCTCCCACGCTCTCTTCAGTAAACCATTTTCTATTTTAAGAGAGTGCCACTGGGCCCATAGCGCCTTCAGGTTTGGACTTTTACCAGCAATTTCTTGCCATTCTGGTCTCTTGTCGTCAGTCTTTGCAGAGAGGATGAGTCCAATATCTGGATCATTCATTTGTTCTTCTCGAAGGGTCTGTGTGGTCCAGCCATCGTTTATTTCTACCGACGTTCTCCTTACCAAAGGAAGTCCCTCACGCTGCTCAGTTCTTTGACAATGCCGACAATCTTCTTTACAAGGCCGTCTAGACAATGCATCGGCATTTCCGTGAGACCTTCCTGGTCGATGTTCAATTTGGAAATCGTACTGCTGCAGGCGCTCTATCCATCTGGCTATTTGACCTTCAGAGTTCTTCATCTGTAATAACCATTTCAAGGCTCCATGGTCAGTCCTAATCAGGAACCTTTTTCCATATAAGTAGCGATGGTAATGTTCGACTGCTTTAACGATGGCCAACAGTTCCTTTCTAGTGACGCAATAGTTTCTTTCTGGCTTATTTAAAGTCTTACTGTAGTATTCAATGACCTTCTCTTGCCCGTTTTGTCTTTGAGAGAGTACTGCACCTAGACCACAGTTACTTGCATCCGTGTCCAAAATAAAGAGTCCGTCCTTTATAGGGTAAGCCAAGATCGGACTAGAACAGAGGGCAGCTTTAAGCCTTGCAAACGCCTGACTGCATTCGTGGTTCCACAAGAACGGTGTTTTCTTTTCCGTTAATTTGTGCAGCGGTTTTGCGATGTCGGCAAATCCCTCTACAAATCTCCTGTAGTAAGTACATAGTCCCAAAAAGCTCCTTACTTCGTGTTTGTCTCGGGGAACTGGCCAATCTTTAATGGCAGATATTTTACTATGGCTAGTTTTAATGCCTTGTTCTGAGATAGTATGCCCCAAGTACTCGACTTGCTTCTGGAACAGGCTGCATTTCTTGTAGTTTAACTTCAGGTGAGCATTCCGTAACTTGTTGAAGATTTCTCTTAAATTCTTCAAGTGCTCGTCGAAATCACGTCCCATGACAATTATGTCATCTAAGTATACCAGGCAAGTTTTCCAAGTCAGCCCCCTCAAGACAAGTTCCATTAGTCGCTCGAAAGTTGATGGAGCATTGCACAATCCAAAAGGCATAACAGTGAATTGGTATAGTCCAGAACCAGTAGAAAATGCAGTCTTTTCTTTGTCTTCGGGAGCAATCTTTACTTGCCAGTACCCACTTTTTAAATCTAGAGTGGAAAACCACTTTGATCCCGATAAAGTTGCTAAGGTGTCGTCTATACGTGGCAATGGGTAGCTGTCTTTCTTGGTTACATCATTAAGTTTCCTGTAGTCAACACAGAACCGCGTTGAACCATCTTTCTTCTTAACAAGAACCACAGGCGACGACCATGGACTAGATGATTCTTCTATGACGCCCTCCTTTAACATTTCATTCAGCAAACTGTTAACTTTCTGTTGTTTAGCCAGAGGGACCCTTCGTGGATGTTGTCGTATTGGCTGGGCATCTCCTGTGTTGATCTTATGGACAACTAAATCGGTTTGACTGTCGTTGCTCTTGAAGTTAAACATATCAGATTCATCCATGGCAAATTTTATAGCAGACTGAAGTTGTTCCTTTGACAGGTGACTCCACTGTCGCTTAAAAGCATCAATAACTTCTGGGGAAGCTTGGTTAGAAGATTTAATTTTGGATGTCTCTGCTTCGACACAATTGCATACCCATTGTACAGGCTCATAATTGGCAAGAACTGTTCCTTCTTTTAGCTTGATAGTCCTTTCTCCAATATTGGCAACTCGTACTGGCATAGTCTTCTTCGTGTCGGTCAAAGTTCGGGCTACCATGATTTCAGTCGTCAAATCCAGGTTAGGTTCCATAAGTCCTATGGACCACCCAGGATCATTTTCAGAAGTCACTGTGATAATTTGTTCTGAATTTGGAGGAATTTTTACATCTTCTACCACCAGTAGACGGACACTAGTTTCCATATTTCCATTGGTTAATGCAAACTCCTCATCTCCAAATGTGAGAATATTCCGTTTGTGATCATAGGAGAATCCATGTTTCCTGATGAGATCCATTCCCAAAATAAACTCGTCTTTGATCCTGGCAACCAATACTTTATGCCGAACTTCGAGTCTTTCTCCAATAATGATGGTGACATCGGCTTCTCCGTCTATAGGGCAAGACTCTCCAGTGACTGATTTTAACATAATAGGGTTGGGCAATGGTTGTATGGTATATCCGACAAGTTTATCTGGCCTTACAATGGTCACATCTGCTCCTGTATCGATGGTAATCTGGATCTTCTGTTCCTCAATGCGTCCGGCCACTGTGAGACTTTTGCCACCCAAACTATTGACTTTAAAGATCCTGGGGGTCTTAGCGGCCCCGGTCAATTGCCCCCTTGCATTGACCGGAATTAGTTTTCCTGGGACCTAGGGCGGTCTTGGTCGCCGCTTGGTCTTCTAAACGACGGCGACGGACTTCTTGCCCTATTACGGCAGTTACTCTTGATGTGACCCAGTCTGCCGCAGTTAAAACATTTTATGCCCCGATTGTCTGTTGATCGAGGCGTCCTTCCCAACAGGGCTTGTATATTGACTGCCATATCCTTAATCGTTTTATGTAAACTGGCCATCGATTCAGTCCTTGACGTATCCTCCTCGTCATCGCAAGTTGCCACTCTTACACGTGGAGATGAACTAGATGACACTCGCGACGCCTCGAATTCCAGGGCCCGAACTAGTGCCTCGCTGATATTCCTGGGTCTGACTAGACGTAAGTGGTATCTCATGTCACTATCGCGAACTCCCTCAATGAACTTTTCGGCGGCCAATTGCGTTTGAAAAGATTCAGGGGCCGATGGATATGCCAGGTGAATGAGTCTGTCTATGTCCGCCTCAAATTCCTGTAAGGATTCACCTGACTTTTGCTGTCTCATCCTCAGCTGGGCCTGGAACACGGTTTCTTTGTGCTCATTTCCAAATCGTAGTTGCAGAGTGTGTACTAAAGCCGCATAATTACTTTGATCCGCTGCCGACAGAGATTGTAGTAACTCAGCCGCTTTTCCACGAAGTGCTACCACTAATGATGTAGCTTTCTGGGGCTCGGACCAGCCATTAGCTTTTGCAGCTGCCTCAAACTGAGTTTTATAAATTTCCCATGCAGTAGTACCGTCATAATTGGGAGGCTTAATTTTAGCGTTGGCTGTGCTAAAACTCTCTGTAGACACGTTGTCGTCCTCAAGTTGTTCCCGGAATTTCTTTTCTAGCTCGAGAACCCTCTGGTTGACAGCTTCGAGTCCCTTGTTGACGCCGTTAATGGATTCGTTAACGGATTCGTTAACGGATTGCATTATTCTTTCTTCCAATTGTTGCTCCCTAGCTGCGAGATGGTTCATTAATTCTTCTTTGAATTGTTGATGACGTTGCTCCTGCACTTGATCACGTCTTTCCTGCTCTTCCTTCTGTTCTAGATAACGTCTTTCCTGCTCTTCCTTCTGCTCTAGATAACGTCTTTCCTGCTCTTCCTTCTGCTCTAGATAACGTCTTTCCTGTATTTGATCACGTTTTTCCAGCTCTTTCTTCTGTTCTAGATAACGTTGCTCCTGAACTTGATCACGTTTTTCCTGCTCTTCTTTTTGTTCTACAAAACGTCTTTCTTGCTCTTCCTTCTGTTGTTGCATAAAGGACAGCAGGGCGGCAAGTTGATCCTCCATCGCTTGATGCTGGCTTCTGGTCACTGGCATAAACACGTAATGTCCGGCAATGAAGCACTCACTTACAGTTCAGCAATATTAGTCCTCAAATTCCCACTGGAATCGCACTTCTGACACCAATTGTTGCGAACTCGGGGTTCGATAATTCCAGTGTAACGATTTAACTCGAAAGCACTATTTATTTATTCCACAAATACACACGATTACTAAATAACTCGCTACTTTAACACTTTATAGCCTTCTAATATCGTTTCGTACTTTAACTTAATTATAGCTCGCTTAAAATATGACTATTACCACTCGGGCGCTCTGTGCGCCTTTTATATACAATACTAAAATTACAGAAAAACCTAGAAAGTTCTTTATAAGAATTCTTGAATAATCTCATATAAAAAAAAAACGGTTGTAAACAACTGCCTTCTAGATTAAGCCAGACGAGCAATAAATCACTCGTGTCAGCCATGACGCAGCGCGGATAGGTCGCGAAGCTCCACCAACCAACACGCTCCCATGCGTTGCCCCGCCTCCCATGCGGCGTTGCTGCGATCGTAACAGTATGTTTTATCAATTTGTTACAATTTTTGTCGCTATAGAAATAAGTAGGTACGTATTTTCTTTTTTGCTATTGAATTTTTGCGTTTAATGTAACTGAAAATAAGCTGTCACTTGGCCTATCTACCTCGAACAATTTTTAAGTTTTAGGTGTAAACTGCTGAAATATTTTTTTTTACCTAAATTTCATGTTTCTGATTTTGTTCTTGGCTCAGAATAGTCTCCAAGTGTTTTTTTTTAATCTTACTTTATATTGATCAATTTATGAAAATTTTCTATTTTAGGAAAATTGATATGTAAACCCTGCTTTTACCATTTCAAAACTGAAATAGACGAGATTTCATTCTGCGGCAAAAATTTTGAAAAATGTTTACTTTGAGGCATTTGTGCAAAAACGAGGGACTATAATGAAGGAAATCTTATCAAAATTTTTCCTTCAAATTTCGTAAATTATTAAAAAAACAGCGAATATAAAACTTATTTTTTTCAATTTTGAGATAATAGCTGTCACAATTGTTTGCCACCGATATACAGTGCCATCTAGTGTTGAAGAATTTTCGCGAAAATAAATGGCAAATTGGTTGATTGATTGTATACTGTTAAAGTTTTTTGGACCTTTCTAAAGAGACTAACATGTGCCGTCACCATAGAGTTAGTAATGGAGATAATAAAGTTCATGAATAGTGAAGTCCGCCATTTTTGTGTGTTCCGTGACGTAACGTCATCATAAGAGCATATCAATGGGTTTTGCCAGAATTTTAGTAAACATAACCTCACTTTAATAATTAATTATACAAAGTTTGCAATAAAATTGGTCTTTTTGCATTAGTTTTAAACCCAACTAAGGGCTTTTTGGGGGATCCAAACTTTAAATTTAGTTATGTTGGTGCAGAAGCACACAAATACAATATATTTTTTTGCTTTCAACCAATGTAGTCACGTGCCGCACGAAACCCATTGGCAAATTGCGATTTCTAATAATTTCTTAGGTCAAGTGACGTCAATAATCTGCTCTAAAAGGGAGGGGGGGGGGGGCTAAAACTGTTAAAAAAAACCCTCTTCATAGAGGGTGTCCATTTGAAAGCGTAATCTAGCTGACTGTGAAATGTCAAAAGAAAGGGATGAAGTATACATATTTTGGTTACGTCATCCTTCTCTGTTAAAAATCCATAGCCTTCTAATTGACTTTTCAAATAAACACGGGGTAGCTAGCTCGATGGTCAAAATATTTAAAACGACACTTAACGAAAAAAAGTTGGGAATAAACCGGGACTTTTACGTCATCGGCCGCCATTAGTTAAAATACTAGGAAGCTCGCCGACTAGTAGGAAAGTTTTTTTAGTGACGAATATTGAGGCCGCCGTCACATACAGCGGAACAGAACGGAGCAGAAATGTCAATAACGTCATTACACATGTCAATAACGTCAGTATTCATGTCAATACCGTCATTACACATATCAATTTCTATTTTAGCTTTTATCTGATTGGTTTAAATTCAACTGTCAAATTACGCTGCGTTCCGCTTTTAACCAAATTCCGCTGTATGTGGCGTCGCCCTGATATAGTGGCGCTGTCGGCGCGGAGAACGAAATGACAACTGACGGCCCTAATTTGACAATCTAAATTGTTTCTTTCCGTCAACAAAATGGTTACTATTTGCCGTTCCGGTTTGTCAAGTAAGTACTCATTAAAATACAGCCACCAAAGCCAAATATTTTGATTTACTTAGGAGACATCTAGTAACAATGAACTAGCAATATCCACTTTTTATTTACAGTTTCTTGCATAACTAGCTGCAATACGGACCACGTGAGTTGGCATTCTAGTAATACTATTTCTATGGCGTTGCGGAGACTTTTTGATTGGGTTAAAAAGTACTATTTACGGAAAATAGAGAAAGCTCGGGAACGCTTTCCCGATTTTCGATGAGGCGTTCGATTCCGCATCCCTACCCATTCGGAGCACCCAAATCTTTACCGTTTGACATTTATTGAAACAGACGGCACAATATTGTACGCAGGTAAATTTCCGGAAGAGCGGATTGATGATGGCGTATTTCTCTACGCGACGACGGCGAGCGACACGGGATACGCCCTCTGCCCGGTTAAATTGGAATTACTTCCGGTCGGGCGGACGAATCGCGCGCGCCTCGCAGACTCACATCAAAGACAAAAGTCGAGTCGCGCTCTCGCTCATAAAATTCACTTAAAACTCGCTTTGTCGTTGCGAAAATGAAAATGAGCGATCTAATTGGCATTATTCGTCGAGCGAAGGGATAAAGCGAAAAGCTGACGATAATGAGCGACAACAAACGACCGATATCATTTAAAACGCGACTGGCTTTGTTTCGGATAATATCGCACTTTGAATGATTACAAAAGCCCCTCTGATGGAGGTGATAATAATTATTATTGGGACTTTGGTTGGTTTGAGCCAGTTTTCCGCATGACGTCTCGATTTTGTTCTAATAAGGAAGGGTGCGAGACTCTAGTTAGAGATAACTTAGAAATTACATATTTTTATCAGAGTCAAGGCTTAATTCTATCGCCTAGATAAGATTTTTGCTACAGTATATGTGCTCAATCAAAGCTTGAAAACGGCGTACGTGACTTCAGTCAGCTCGACCAAAAACGAACTATGATATGTAGGTTTTATTGCTGGAAATTTAGTAGACACAACAGTTTTGAACTCGTACAACAAAATCATGTAGTGTTGCAAAAAAAAAAGATATACTTGAATTTATCCAAATCAGAATGAAATTTTATTGTGACATTGGCAAATATTTGCTAACCGAAGCCAATAATCCATTTTAAGGCGATAACCCTTTTAAGCCTTATTGCCATTATTAGTCAGCCGCGCCTATGTCATTTCCCGTAACTGGAAATACGAATCCGTTTCTGCGAGAAAAAATTGATTTGTGTTCAATCTAGAAAAGAGAAAAAAATATTAATTGTTCATGGCTGAAAAATACTTTGACTTTTAGGCTCTTTCAGAATCGAATTTTACGTCCTTCTAAAGAAATTTTATTATGGATCTAATTTTATTCGAATTAAATTCGTTTCTAAAAAACAACATAAAACAATTAATCTAATTTTTTTTTTTATTTTTTCTCAATTTGCAACTTGACCGCCTGGAACAATTGGAGTGAATCGAACGGTTCTTAGTGTCCTCTTTCACCTCCCACCAAAAAAAAAACGTAGGTGAAGTCCCTGTCCAATCGACCTGAACTAACTAGAACCCAAATTTCACATAGGTAAGTATAAGCCATTCAGTTATTATTGTCGTCAAGTAGGCGTTGGAAAATTGACTTTGAAATTTTTATCGTATCTTCTCAACATGTGCTAAAAGGAGATGGGTATTAAAAAAATGAAGGTTTCAAATGTAACTAGATGACAAAGATAACTGAATGGGTAATAGGTACTAGCTACTCTTTCTGGTGTAGTTTAAAGAAAGCGCCTAAGAAGAGAAGTGGCAACGTTGCTATTACTGGGGTTGGGAAAGTGTGTAACTTTGAATCAGTAGACAATGGAATCCGCGTGCGCAATTCTCCGCTATATTGACAGCTGTTGCCAAAAATGATGAGGCGCCATGTTTAAGACGAAAACCAAACGTTTCGTTGGCTATGTGTTTTTTGCAATAACATTTTACAAGACTGTAATATTATAAACAATTATGCTGTTTACAATGGTGGGATGTGCAGCTTACGGTAGTATAAGCAGCAGCTATAGAAAGGAGCTTGGAGTTACGTTTCACAACAATTAAATTATCTCAAATAACTCTGAAACCATACATCCAAATACCGCAGTGATGTCAATAATGCTATTTTCCGAAATATTTTTCTAATCCTATATTTGATTGATTCTGGTTTGTTTTTTGATATACTAAGCACTGGTCGTTTGATCAAAAGCCTCAAACAGCACAAACCAACAAATTATTGCTTAATCGGTAAGTGTTAGGCGTATTGAAAAAAGAAACGTAAGTTAAATTTAGAGGTTATAATGGATAACCCGAAATTTTTCGCGAATTTTCCAGAGAATAAACCCTTAAAAATTAAAAAACCCATCTCTAGTATAGGAGTATAGGTATAATAAACGATTTCTTTAGAGACGAGCAATGCTCGAAATCTCCGAGCGATAGAAGTTGCAGTTGCAAATAGTTTGCACTGATCAGTTGGCTTGATAAATTCCAAAAGCCAAATCTACATTGTCATCAAACTTAGAGACTACACCGAGTCGACCGCAGGGCAATTCCAGTTTCTTCAAATATTTGCCCCGGTGTAGTTGCAATAAAACACGCAATTCGGATTTGCATTGCACGCAGGGCAAAACTATCTAGTACAGCTCGTGTCGAAAATGTTGCACTCAGTGTGAAACATGCTGCACCGGTTTCCCAAACCAAACTGCACGAAAGTTATCAATCGAACGTACAAATTGCACTAGTTTTGAACTGGGGTTCCCAATCGAAAACGCTATTAGAGTTGTAGGTGTCTGGTAAAGTAATCGATTTCCTTAGAGATGAGCAAAGCTCGAAATCTCCGAGCGATAGAAGTTGCAGTTGCAAATAGTTTGCACTGATCAGTTGGCTTGATAAATTCCAAAAGCCAAATCTACATTGTCATCAAACTTAGAGACTACACCGAGTCGACCGAAAGGGCAATTCCAGTTTCTTCAAATATTTGCCCCGGTGTAGTTGCAATAAAACGCGCAATTCGGATTTGCATTGCACGCAGGGCAAAACTATCTAGTACAGCTCGTGTCGAAAATGTTGCACTCAGTGTGAAACTTGCTGCACTGGTTTCCCAAACCAAACTGCACGAAAGTTGTCAATCGAACGTACAAATTGCACTAGTTTTGCACTGGGGTTCCCAATCGAAAACGCTATTAGAGTTGTAGGTGTCTGGTAAAGTAATCGATTTCCTTAGAGATGAGCAAAGCTGGAAATCTCCGAGCGATAGATATTGCAGTTGCAAATAGTTTGCACTAGTCAGTTGGCTTGATAAATTCCAAAAGCCAAATCTACATTGTCATCAATCTTAGAGACTACACCGAGTCGACCGAAAGGGCAATTCCAGTTTCTTCAAATATTTGCCCCGGTGTAGTTGCAATAAAACGCGCAATTCGGATTTGCATTGCACGCAGGGCAAAACTATCTAGTACAGCTCGTGTCGAAAATGTTGCACTCAGTGTGAAACTTGCTGCACCGGTTTCCCAAACCAAACTGCACGAAAGTTGTCAATCGAACGTACTAATTCCACTAGTTTTGCACTGGGGTTCCCAATCGAAAACGCTATTAGAGTTGTAGGTGTCTGGTAAAATAATCGATTTCCTTAGAGATGAGCAAAGCTCGAAATCTCCGAGCGATAGACATTGCAGTTGCAAATAGTTTGCACTAGTCAGTTGGCTTGATAAATTCCAAAAGCCAAATCTACATTGTCATCAAACTTAGAGACTACACCGAGTCGACCGCAGGGCAATTCCAGTTTCTTCAAATATTTGCCCCGATGTAGTTGCAATAAAACACGCAATTCGGATTTGCATTGCACGCAGGGCAAAACTATCTAGTACAGCTCGTGTCGAAAATGTTGCACTCAGTGTGAAACTTGCTGCACCGGTTTCCCAAACCAAATTGCACGAAAGTTGTCAATCGAACGTACTAATTCCACTAGTTTTGCACTGGGGTTCCCAATCGAAAACGCTATTAGAGTTGTAGGTGTCTGGTAAAATAATCGATTTCCTTAGAGATGAGCAAAGCTGGAAATCTTCGAGCGATAGAAATTGCAGTTGCCAATGGTTTGCACTAGTCAGTTGGCTTGATAAATTCCAAAAGCCAAATCTACATTGTCATCAAACTTAGAGACTACACCGAGTCGACCGCAGGGCAATTCCAGTTTCTTCAAATATTTGCCCCGATGTAGTTGCAATAAAACACGCAATTCGGATTTGCATTGCACGCAGGGCAAAACTATCTAGTACAGCTCGTGTCGAAAATGTTGCACTCAGTGTGAAACTTGCTGCACTGGTTTCCCAAACCAAACTGCACGAAAGTTGTCAATCGAACGTACAAATTGCACTAGTTTTGCACTGGGGTTCCCAATCGAAAACGCTATTAGAGTTGTAGGTGTCTGGTAAAGTAATCGATTTCCTTAGAGATGAGCAAAGCTGGAAATCTTCGAGCGATAGAAATTGCAGTTGCCAATGGTTTGCACTAGTCAGTTGGCTTGATAAATTCCAAAAGCCAAATCTACATTGTCATCAAACTTAGAGACTACACCGAGTCGACCGCAGGGCAATTCCAGTTTCTTCAAATATTTGCCCCGATGTAGTTGCAATAAAACACGCAATTCGGATTTGCATTGCACGCAGGGCAAAACTATCTAGTACAGCTCGTGTCGAAAATGTTGCACTCAGTTTGAAACTTGCTGCACTGGTTTCCCAAACCAAACTGCACGAAAGTTATCAATCGAACGTACAAATGGCACTAGTTTTGAACTGGGGTTCCCAATCGAAAACGTAATTAGCGTTGTAGGTGTCTGGTAAAAAAATCGATTTCCTTAGAGATGAGCAAAGCTCGAAATCTCCGAGCGATAGAAGTTGCAGTTGCAAATAGTTTGCACTAGTCAGTTGGCTTGATAAATTCCAAATGCCAAATCTACATTGTCATCAAACTTAGAGACTACACCGAGTCGACCGCAGGGCAATTCCAGTTTCTTCAAATATTTGCCCCGGTGTAGTTGCAATAAAACACGCAATTCGGATTTGCATTGCACGCAGGGCAAAACTATCTAGTACAGCTCGCGTCGAAAATGTTGCACTCAGTGTGAAACTTGCTGCACTGGTTTCCCAAACCAAACTGCACGAAAGTTGTCAATCGAACGTACAAATTGCACTAGTTTTCCACTGGGGTTCCCAATCGAAAACGCTATTAGAGTTGTCGGTGTCTGGTTAAATAATCGATTTCCTTAGAGATGAGCAAAGCTCGAAATCTCCGAGCGATAGAAATTGCAGTTGCAAATAGTTTGCACTAGTCAGTTAGCTTGATAAATTCCAAATGCCAAATCTACATTGTCATCAAACTTAGAGACTACACCGAGTCGACCGCAGGGCAATTCCAGTTTCTTCAAATATTTGCCCCGGTGTAGTCGCAATAAAACACGCAATTCGGATTTGCATTGCACGCAGGGCAAAACTATCTACTGCAGCTCGTGTCGAAAATGTTGCACTCAGTGTGAAACTTGCTGCACCGGTTTCCCAAACCAAACTGCACGAAAGTTATCAATCGAACGTACAAATTGCACTAGTTTTGCACTGGGATTCCCAATCGAAAACGCTATTAGAGTTGTAGGTGTCTGGTAAAATAATCGATTTCCTTAGAGATGAGCAAAGCTCGAAATCTCCGAGCGATAGAAATTGCAGTTGCAAATAGAAATTTATGTATAAAAGAAAAACGCAACAAAAGTTTAAAAACGGTGAACACGTTCTAGAAATCCAGAACATTGCTTGATAGAGTTTCCAAACCAAGGGATGCCATGACGCACCCAAGCCGAACGTGCGCGATAGGTCATAAAGCAGTATTGTGGTAACTTTCGTTCTATTTTCATTGGATTTAAGTTTGTTACGTTCTTAGGTGATTGCGAACAACGTTTTTTCCGATCAAAAAAAAAAAAAAAAAATAGTCAATATTTTTCTTCAAAATAACCAAGGGGGGGACAATTACGTCTTTTTTTTCAATTTTCAACTTTTACCGCTTGTAGTTTTAGAACGACTCGACTGATTGAAGTCAATTTAACTGTTTTCTGCTCTTTTTAATGTCCTTTTTTTACCTGCCACCAATTCGATTTAAGTTTGTTACATTCTTAACGGATTGCAAACGTTCCATTCCGCTCGCCAAAATGTTTCTTCAAAATGAGCAAAAAAGGGATTATTACCTCTTTTTCCTCAATTTTCAACTTTGACTTCCTGTACTTTTGATTGAACCGACTGGAGTGAATCAAATTGTTTTCTGCTCCTTTTGATGTCACTTTTCACCTATACCACCAACAGAAAAGCCTCTAGGTGCCATATTTTTGGACATAGACTTTTGGACACTTTTAAAATCCACTTTTGATGTTATTTTTAAAAAAATTACTTTTAGAGCTAGAGAAAAGAATAATTATTTGTAGGGGATTGCAAATGTCATTTTTTGATCAAAATCAGGCGATTGAAGCAATCGTCATGCTTGCAGATGTGTTTTTCTTACCTTTTCATCGCATGACTGATAACACTCTTTCTCTCTTCTTTAAGCGAAAGATTGAGAAGAGAGAGAGAGAGAGAGAGAGAGAGAGAGAGAGAGAGAGAGAGAGAGAGAGAAAGGATTTTTGGACATGTATGTCTCTATGTTAATTTTTTTGTTTCAAACTGCTATACGTTTCAATATTTTTAAATATCCAAATTTTGAAACTTAATTATTGTTTCCTTTTTGTTAGTAAACGTGTTCTTTAATATTTTTTTGGTTCTTGTAAAATCAATTTTCTCTTATTAGGTTTTTACAAAAACGAACGAATGAATCTTTTCCGTTTTTCATAAATGTTTAAACATTTTTTATCCTCGGAGCTCTAACCTCCACCATTATTATTTTGGTTGTAATCTGCTTATTCTCTAAGTTTTGCATTTAAAAATTGAATCTCCTTACTTACTTTTTTTAATTGATAATTTATGCCATTTGATGCCCATGGTTCTTTGGCTTTTTTGCCAAGTTTTTGCCAAAAAACGTTTCATCATTTTCATTTTGTGTGGTGATAATTTTTAACTTCACCCTAAATGAAGCTGTCAATACCAACCCGGACTCTTGTTGCTGTAATATTTCCAAGAAGAAACAATTTGTAGGTACTTTTTTAGGATGTTGACAGTTTGTTTACTGAAAAGTTAAAATAGTGTATACTTAATAATAACAATATGCTCTCTTATACAAAATATGATTTATTTTTGTTCGCAAGAGCGAGAGAACCAGCGCCGACAACGAAAACAATGGAAACGAATATCTCCATCAGATTTGTTATTCTCGGTTATTTTATAATTTTATCATCGTCTAAATCGAGCCCCGATATCCGTCTAGAGACTGGGAAAACACTCGCCCCATTTGCTAAACTAACTAAACTGCTTTGCCTGTATTTATTTTGCGGGGACCAATCCGTCCCGTTTTCTTATCATTTAAATATTACACTGTTGGTAGAACGAAAAATGTATAATTTAAAATCCAACTTTTTTTTGAAATTCCAACCGCATTGATACACCACTGTCGTTTATTTGATTTAAAGTAAATCCATATGCGCATCAGCATTTCCATTTGTAAGATTACCCATATCGAGTGGTCGCCACCCATGATTGTTTAAACATCGCATATCTTAAGGAAAAAATCACTAATCGGTAGTGGTCAGCAAATACGCACAGTGTGTAAATAGAAATTTGGATAAAAATCGGTAGCCTGTTGGTTTTCTTGTCTAGCCACTCGACCCATGGATTTTTGGTAAACACACTCGCCTAGACCCAGGCACGTCACTCTTCGAGTGGAACGACAATGATGTAAAGTGATGTCACGGTCACAGCCATAGCTTTCTATTGATTTTTTTCCATTCTTAAGAACGCATTTGCGATATATCTTTTTACCCCCGCGGCCGCTTAAGAGGCATTACCGCCCAAGAGCGTAAAAGTGTCTCGACGACCACTTTTTAACGCAAATAAACCCTCAATTAAGCCGAGTTAAGGGGACGAGTGGTTTGATGAAAGGGGGCCGGATTCTTAGTCCCCAACAATAACATATTTAATACGGACCCATTGTAATGGGAACAACCCATATCATCGCATTAATAAACACAATCGCTACTCCGTCGTGTTTGTTTTACTTCGGCGAATCGAAGCCATAGCGTAATGCACATCGAGGGATTGTTTTTCCAAAGGGCGAACGAACGGGCTAACTGATGTGTTTCAATTTCGATAATCAATCGAAGGAGATTCGAATGTAAAGGTAGTCTCTAACTTTAATGAGAGTGGCCATTTGGCTTTTGGCAGTTGCATTGGCGCGTCATGGCATCCTTGGTTTGGGAATTTATTAAACAAACTGACTCAAAATGTAAATTTACGACTTTTCGAAAAATTCTTGTTAGTCAAGTAGGGCTAAAAATCAGAAAAAAATTGCTAAGAATGCTTAAAAATGTAAATTTTGACGTTTTTGAGAAATTATATTTTTGGACAAAATACTGCAAATCGAATTCAAACCTCCTAATTCGTTGTTTTGGGTCAAATTAATTTTTGAGCCAAAGAAAATATAGAATTTGTTTCAGGACACCTCAAAATCCAAATTTTGGGTGTTTTGAGAAATTGAGTTGAGTAACGAGGCCAAATTCGATTGATAATTGTTAAAATTGTTCAAAAATGAAAAATTTGACGTTTTTGAGAAATTCTATTTTTGGACAAAATAATGCCAAGCGAAATCAAAAGTTGTAATTCGTTGTTTTTGGTCAAATTAATTTTTAACTCAAAAAAAAATATAGAGTTTGTCTCAGAACGCCTCAAAATCTAAATTTTGCGTTTTTTGAGAAATTCTGTTTTTGGACAAAACAATGCAAAGCGAATTCAAACCTTCTAATTCGTTGTTTTTGATCAAATTAATTTTTGAGCCAGGGAAGATATAGAATTTATCTCAGGATGCCTCAAAATTTGAAATTTTGCGTTTTTTGAGAAATTCAGGTGAGTAATGGGGCCACATTGGGTTAATAATTACTCAAATTGATTAAAAATGCAAATTTTGACGTTTTTGAAAAATTCTATTTTTGGAAAAAACAATCCAAAGCGAATTCTAACCTCCTAATTGGTTGTTTTTGGTCAAATTAATTTTTGAGCCAAAAAAAATATGGAATTTGTCTCAGGACGCCTCAAAATCCAAATTTTGCGTTTTGGGAGAAATTCAGGTGAGTAATGGGGCCAAATTCGGTTAATAGTTGCTCAAGTTGTTTAAAAATGCAATTTTTGACGTTTTTGAGAAATTCTATTTTTGGACAATACAATGCAAAGCGAATTCAAACCTCCTAATTCGTTGTTTTTGGTCAAATTAATTTTTGAGCCAAAGAAAATATAGAATTTGTCTCAGGATTGCTCAAAATCCAAATTTGGCGTTTTTTGAGAAATTCAGGTGAGTAATGGGGCCAAATTCGGTTAATAATTACTCAAATTGTTTAAAAATGCAAATTTTGACGTTTTTGAGATATTCTATTTTTGGACAAAACAATGCAAAGCGAATTCAAACCTCCTAATTCGTTGTTTTTGGTCAAATTAATTTTTGAGCCAAAGAAAATATAGAATTTGTCTCAGGATGCCTCAAAATCCAAATTTTGCGTTTTGGAAGAAATTCAGGTGAGTAATGAGGCCAAATTCGGTTAATAATTGCTCAAGTTGTTTAAAAATGCAAATTTTGACGTTTTTGAAAAATTCTATTTTTGAACAAAACAAAAAAGCGAATTCAAACCTCCTAATTCGTTGTTTTTGGTCAAATTAATTTTTGAGCCAAAGAAAATATAGAATTTGTCTCAGGATGCCTCAAAATTCAAATTTGGCGTTTTTTGAGAAATTCAGGTGAGTAATGGGGCCAAATTCGGTTAATAATTGCTCAAGTTGTTTAAAAATGCAAATTTTGACGTTTTTGAGATATTCTATTTTTGGACAAAACAATGCAAAGCGAATTCAAACCTCCTAATTCGTTGTTTTTGGTCAAAATTAATTTTTGAGCCAAAGGAAATATAGAATTTGTCTCAGGATGCCTCAAAATCCAAATTTTGCGTTTTGGAAGAAATTCAGGTGAGTAATGAGGCCAAATTCGGTTAATAATTGCTCAAGTTGTTTAAAAATGCAAATTTTGACGTTTTTGAAAAATTCTATTTTTGGACAAAACAATGCAAAGCGAATTCAAACCTTCTAATTCGTTGTTTTGAGTCAAATTAATTTTTGAGCCAAAGAAAATATAGAATTTGTCTCAGGACGCCTCAAAATCCAAATTTTGCATTTTGGAAGAAATTCAGATGAGTAATGAGGCCAAATTCGGTTAATAATTGCTCAAGTTGTTTAAAAATGCAAATTTTGATGTTTTTGAGAAATTCTATTTTTGGACAAAACAATGCAAAGCGAATTCAAACCTCCTAATTCGTTGTTTTGGGTCAAATTAATTTTTGAGCCAAAGAAAATATAGAATTTGTCTCAGGACGCCTCAAAATCCAAATTTTGCATTTTGGAAGAAATTCAGGTGAGTAATGAGGCCAAATTTGGTTAATAATTGCTCAAGTTGTTTAAAAATGCAAATTTTGACGTTTTTACGAAATTCTATTTTTGGACAAAACAATGCAAAGCGAATTCAAACCTCCTAATTCGTTGTTTTGGGCCAAATTCATTTTTGAGCCAAAGAAAATATAGAATTTGTCTCAGGACGCCTCAAAATCCAAATTTTGCGTTTTGGGAGAAATTCAGGTGAGTAATGGGGCCAAATTCGGTTAATAATTACTCAAATTGTTTAAAAATGCAAATTTTGATGTTTTTGAGAAATTCTATTTTTGGACAAAACATTGCAAAGCGAATTCAAACCTCCTAATTCCTTGTTTTGGGTCAAATTAATTTTTGAGCCAAAGAAAATATAGAATTTGTCTTAGGATGCCTCAAAATCCAAATTTGGCGTTTTTTGAGAAATTCAGGTGAGTAATGGAGCCAAATTCGGTGCATAAATACTCAAATTGTTTAAAAATGCAAATTTTGACGTTTTTGAGAAATTCTATTTTTGGACAAAACAATGCAAAGCGAATTCAAACCTCCTAATTCGTTGTTTTGGGTCAAATTAATTTTTGAGCCAAAGAAAATATAGAATTTGTCTCAGGACGCCTCAAAATCCAAATTTGGCGTTTTTTGAAAAATTCAGGTGAGTAATGGGGCCAAATTCGGTGCATAAATACTCAAATTGTTTAACAATTCAAATTTTGACGTTTTTGTGAAATTCTATTTTTGGACAAAACAATGCAAAGCGAATTCAAACCTTGAAATTCGTTGTTTTTGGTTAAATTAATTTTTGAACCAAAGAAAATATAGAAAATGTCTTAGGACGCCTCAAAATCCAAATATTGCCTTTTTTGAGAAATTCAGGTGAGTAATAGGGCCAAATTCGGTTAATAATTACTCAAATTGTTTAAAAATGCAAACTTTGACGTTTTTGAGAAATTCTATTTTTGGACAAAACAATGCAAAGCGAATTCAAATCATCTAATTCGTTATTTTGGGCCAAATTAATTTTTGAGCCAAAGAAAATATAGAATTTGTCTCAGGACGCCTCAAAATCCAAATTTTGCATTTTGGAAGAAATTCAGATGAGTAATGAGGCCAAATTCGGTTAATAATTGCTCAAGTTGTTTAAAAATGCAAATTTTGACGTTTTTGAAAAATTCTGTTTTTGGACAAAGCCATGCAAAGCAAATTCAAACCTCCTAACTCGTTGTTTTGGGTCAAATTCATTTTTTTGGGAGAAATTCAGGTGAGTAATGGGGCCAAATTCGGTTAATAATTACTCAAATTGTTTAAAAATGCAAATTTTTATGTTTTTGAGAAATTCTATTTTTGGACAAAACAATGCAAAGCGAATTCAAACCTCCTAATTCCTTGTTTTGGGTCAAACTAATTTTTGACCCAAAGAAAATATAGAATTTGTCTTAGGATGCCTCAAAATCCAAATTTGGCGTTTTTTGAGAAATTCAGGTGAGTAATGGAGCCAAATTCGGTTAATACTTACTCAAATTGTTTAAAAATGCAAATTTTGACGTTTTTGAGAAATTCTATTTTTGGACAAAACAATGCAAAGCGAATTTAAACCTCCTAATTCGTTGTTTTTGGTCAAATTAATTTTTGAGCCAAAAAAAATATAGAATTTGTCTCAGGATGCCTCAAAATCCAAATTTGGCGTTTTTTGAGAAATTTAGGTGAGTAATGGGGCCAAATTTGGTGCATAAATACTCAAATTGTTTAAAAATGCAAAGTTTGACGTTTTTACGAAATTCTATTTTTGGACAAAACAATGCAAAGCGAATTCAAACCTCCTAATTCGTTGTTTTGGGCCAAATTAATTTTTGAGCCAAAGAAAATACAGAATTTGTCTCAGGACGCTTCAAAATCCAAATTTTGCGTTTTGGGAGAAATTCAGGTGAGTAATGGGGCCACATTCGGTTAATAATTACTCAAATTGTTTAATAATGCAAATTTTTATGTTTTTGAGAAACTCTATTTTTGACCAAAACAATGCAAAGCGAATTCTAACCTCCTAATTGGTGGTTTTTGGTCAAATTAATTTTTGAGCCAAAAAAAATATGGAATTTGTCTCAGGACGCCTCAAAATCCAAATTTTGCGTTTTGGGAGAAATTCAGATGAGTAATGGGGCCAAATTCCGTTAATAATTACTCGAATTGTTTAAAAATGCAAATTTTGACGTTTTTACGAAATTCTATTTTTGGACAAAACAATGCAAAGCAAATTCAAGCCTCCTAGTTCGTTGTTTTGGGTCAAATTCATTTTTTGGGAGAAATTCAGGTGAGTAATGAGGCCAAATTCGGTTAATAATTACTCAAATTGTTTAAAAATACAAATTTTTACGTTTATGAAAAATTCTATTTTTGGACAAAACAATGCAAAGCGAATACAAACTTTCTAGTTCGTTGTTTTTGATCAAATTAATTTTTGAGCCAAGGAGAATATAGAATTTGTCTCAGGATGCATCAAAATCCAAATTTTGCGTTTTGGGAGAAATTCAGGTGAGTAATGGGGCCACATTCGGTTAATAATTACTCAAATTGTTTTAAAATGCAAATTTTGACGTTTTTGAGTAATTCTATTTTTCAACAAAATAATGCAAGAACCAAAGAAAATATAGAATTTGTCTCAGGACGCCTCAAAATCCAAATTTTGCATTTTGGAAGAAATTCAGGTGAGTAATGAGGCCAAATTCGGTTAATAATTGCTCAAGTTGTTTAAAAATGCAAATTTTGACGTTTTTGAAAAATTCTTTTTTTGGACAAAACATTGCAAAGCGAATTCAAACCTTCTAATTGGTTGTTTTGGGCCAAATTAATTTTTGAGCCAAAGAAAATACAGAATTTGTCTCAGGACGCCTCAAAATCCAAATTTTGCGTTTTGGGAGAAATTCAGGTGAGTAATGGGGCCACATTCGGTTAATAATTACTCAAATTGTTTAATAATGCAAATTTTTATGTTTTTGAGAAACTCTATTTTTGACCAAAACAATGCAAAGCGAATTCTAACCTCCTAATTGGTGGTTTTTGGTCAAATTAATTTTTGAGCCAAAAAAAATATGGAATTTGTCTCAGGACGCCTCAAAATCCAAATTTTGCGTTTTGGGAGAAATTCAGATGAGTAATGGGGCCAAATTCCGTTAATAATTACTCGAATTGTTTAAAAATGCAAATTTTGACGTTTTTACGAAATTCTATTTTTGGACAAAACAATGCAAAGCAAATTCAAGCCTCCTAGTTCGTTGTTTTGGGTCAAATTCATTTTTTGGGAGAAATTCAGGTGAGTAATGAGGCCAAATTCGGTTAATAATTACTCAAATTGTTTAAAAATACAAATTTTTACGTTTATGAAAAATTCTATTTTTGGACAAAACAATGCAAAGCGAATACAAACTTTCTAGTTCGTTGTTTTTGATCAAATTAATTTTTGAGCCAAGGAGAATATAGAATTTGTCTCAGGATGCATCAAAATCCAAATTTTGCGTTTTGGGAGAAATTCAGGTGAGTAATGGGGCCACATTCGGTTAATAATTACTCAAATTGTTTTAAAATGCAAATTTTGACGTTTTTGAGTAATTCTATTTTTCAACAAAATAATGCAAGAACCAAAGAAAATATAGAATTTGTCTCAGGACGCCTCAAAATCCAAATTTTGCATTTTGGAAGAAATTCAGGTGAGTAATGAGGCCAAATTCGGTTAATAATTGCTCAAGTTGTTTAAAAATGCAAATTTTGACGTTTTTGAAAAATTCTTTTTTTGGACAAAACATTGCAAAGCGAATTCAAACCTTCTAATTGGTTGTTTTGGGCCAAATTAATTTTTGAGCCAAAGAAAATACAGAATTTGTCTCAGGACGCCTCAAAATCCAAATTTTGCGTTTTGGGAGAAATTCAGGTGAGTAATGGGGCCACATTCGGTTAATAATTACTCAAATTGTTTAATAATGCAAATTTTTATGTTTTTGAGAAACTCTATTTTTGACCAAAACAATGCAAAGCGAATTCTAACCTCCTAATTGGTGGTTTTTGGTCAAATTAATTTTTGAGCCAAAAAAAATATGGAATTTGTCTCAGGACGCCTCAAAATCCAAATTTTGCGTTTTGGGAGAAATTCAGATGAGTAATGGGGCCAAATTCCGTTAATAATTACTCGAATTGTTTAAAAATGCAAATTTTGACGTTTTTACGAAATTCTATTTTTGGACAAAACAATGCAAAGCAAATTCAAGCCTCCTAGTTCGTTGTTTTGGGTCAAATTCATTTTTTGGGAGAAATTCAGGTGAGTAATGAGGCCAAATTCGGTTAATAATTACTCAAATTGTTTAAAAATACAAATTTTTACGTTTATGAAAAATTCTATTTTTGGACAAAACAATGCAAAGCGAATACAAACTTTCTAGTTCGTTGTTTTTGATCAAATTAATTTTTGAGCCAAGGAGAATATAGAATTTGTCTCAGGATGCATCAAAATCCAAATTTTGCGTTTTGGGAGAAATTCAGGTGAGTAATGGGGCCACATTCGGTTAATAATTACTCAAATTGTTTTAAAATGCAAATTTTGACGTTTTTGAGTAATTCTATTTTTCAACAAAATAATGCAAGAACCAAAGAAAATATAGAATTTGTCTCAGGACGCCTCAAAATCCAAATTTTGCATTTTGGAAGAAATTCAGGTGAGTAATGAGGCCAAATTCGGTTAATAATTGCTCAAGTTGTTTAAAAATGCAAATTTTGACGTTTTTGAAAAATTCTTTTTTTGGACAAAACATTGCAAAGCGAATTCAAACCTTCTAATTGGTTGTTTTGGGCCAAATTAATTTTTGAGCCAAAGAAAATACAGAATTTGTCTCAGGACGCCTCAAAATCCAAATTTTGCGTTTTGGGAGAAATTCAGGTGAGTAATGGGTCAAATTCGGTTAATAATTGCTCAAATTGTTTAAAAATGCAAATTTTGACGTTTTTGAGAAATTCTATTTTTGGACAAAATAATGCAAAGCGAATTCAAACCTCCTAATTCGTTGTTTTGGGACAAATTCATTTTTTTGGGAGAAATTCAGGTGAGTAATGGGGCCAAATTCGGTTAATAATTGCTCAAATTGTTTAAAAATGCAAATTTTGACGTTTTTGAGAAATTCTATTTTTGGACAAAATAATGCAAAGCGAATTCAAACCTCCTAATTCGTTGTTTTGGGACAAATTCATTTTTTTGGGAGAAATTCAGGTGAGTAATGGGGCCAAATTCGGTTAATAATTACTCAAATTGTTTAAAAATGCAAATTTTGACGTTTTTGAGAAATTCTATTTTTGGACAAAACAATGCAAAGCGAATTCAAACCTCCTAATTCGTTGTTTTGGGTCAAATTCATTTTTTTGGGAGAAATTCAGGTGAGTAATGGGGCCAAATTCGGTTAATAATTACACAAATTGTTTAAAAATGCAAACTCTGATTCTCTGGAGACTAGAGTCAAATTGCAAAATTTGAATTTGTGGAAAAATTCAGGTTAAAATTAGGGCTAAATTTGGTTAAAAATAAACCATATTGTCTAAAAATGCAAATTTTTATACTTTTGGAGAAATTTTTGAATCTAAATTTTAGAGCCAAATTACGAAAAATTCATTTAAATTTTCTGATTTGTTTTTTTTTGGTAAGATTAATTTTGAATTAAAAAAAATATAGAACCGACTCAAGCGTTTTTCGAGACACTGAAGTGTGCTAAAATCAGTGAAAAATTACTCAAAACATGTCAAAATACAAATTGGGGAACTTATTCATGTTAGGAGTAGGGTCAAAATCATTTGAAAAGTGTGTCAAAGTGTGATGATCACAGACTAATAAGTTTAATGAGTCGGGTTCTGAAGATCTTTATAAAAATTATACATACTAGAATATACAAAAAGTGTGGGCTGAAACATCAGACACACAATTTGGATTCCGCAACGGAATGGGCACGAGACAGGCCATCTTTGCTTTGAATGTCTTGTCTCAGAGATGCCTAGATGTAAACCAAGACCTTTACGTATGCTTCATAGATTATAGTAAGGCGTTCGACAATGTCAAGCACGAAAAGCTTCTTCAAAGACTTGGCACACTCGTAAGTGGATCAAACTATTTCTACTCTCCAGCTTGTTTCTTAACGTTGGCGTAACTTTTCCCTTAAGTAGGTGCTTTCTAAAGAGATAAAGGCTGAATTATTAATCGACTAGCACCTATTTAGAACGAATAATCGGGAAATCGATGCGGGGAAGCACCGCGCATTTCGATTCGTCAAAACTTTTTTTTTTCGGTTGGCGCAGCCGAGTAGGATTCTTTCGCCTCGCCCGGGGCGGATTACTCCGATTCGGCGTCGGACTTCCCCCTTTCGGTACGTAATAATTAACGTCGCGTTGAATTTTTGATCCACTCGAAACAATGAAATGTTTTGAGACTAAACAAAATTAGCCTGAACCGATGTTGATACGCGGTAATAGAATAATCTGACTGAAACAGCAGCCGACGCGGACTGGTCAAACTTAATTGAATTAGAGCCGGGGCGCCATTTTAAATTATGAAACGTATCTCGTGGGCTTTAGTGGATTATTTTTTTCGCCCGGTGTGCCCGGAAAACGGGTTAATCTCATGTTTGTCCGGTAATTAAAAGTACATTTTGAATTGCGCAATCTTGCTCTTATAACATGACCTGCAGAGCTCTCTGTTTATAATTCCTAATTAAAATCCTTCCGATCGGAAAATACGAAAGAATATTAACGAGTTATTTTGCGATTTGCATGTTTCAGTTCGTTTGCCCTTTGCGCCTCATTTATTCCCGTTTAACTTTGATTATTTTCGAAACCTCTTCAAACTTAATTACAAATTTAGATTTTCCCTCCGGAACTCTTATTTAGCGAGCGAGCGAACGAATTTCCTCTTGAGCGAGTTTTCTTTACTTTATCGGCCGTATTATTACTGCGATACGACGTTAATTAGAGCCAATTATTATCACGACATCAATTTTCTTTAAATGGGAAAGTGACGAGGTAAAACCCAAAATTGATTGCTCCTTATCTGTTCTTACTATGATGTATATATCAGTTGTACCAACAACACCCACGAGGCTTGGACAATAGGAAGTTTTTCAACAATTTACTCAATGAAAGCCTTTTTTCCTATGAGCATATATCCGCAAATATCTCGTTACCATGATACAGAGGGTGTGGCATATTCTAGAGAAAAAGGTTGGCAAAGCACACATGTTATGTGAATGGCAGCTTTGAGTTTGTTGAGAGCAAGGTCATGGTTCGTACTAATGAAAAAGTTGAAGTATTGTTGCGAACTCAGGGTTCAATAATTCTAGTGTAGCGATTTAACACGAAAACACAATTTTTTATCCCACAAATACACACAAGTGCAATTCGACTACTAAATACCTCACTACTTAACACTTTATAGCCTTCTATTATCGTTTGGTACTACGACTACTACTAACCGCGGCGCTATTCGCTTTTTATATACGAACGCACGTGAGGATATATAAAGCCGAGTGTTTTTTCCCATTTTGGTTGCAGATATTTGGTATTTTTTCCATTCTAACGCTTATAACTCTGAAACTGCTCATTTGACGGGATTTTGTAGTGTTGCGCGTATGTACAGAAATAAATGGGCTTTCCAAAAATGTGGTCGGTTTTTCAGTACGTGCGGGGGGGGGGGGGGGGAGGGGCTGACCAGTGGCGTACCAAATTAAAAAGATGCGTTTTCTAAGATACCCAAAACATTATCGGTGTTACCGTAACTCCGGGACTATATGGGGTGTAGGCCTCCCTGTGGGTAGATTTCTTCATATATGTAGATGATAAATTTTGAAGTCTAATTCCGATAAGTTAAATAGGAAAATCTAGAAAAATTCGCAAATTTGGGACGGTTTTGTAAATTTTTCTTTGTAATGGTCAACTTCTTGGCCTTCTGGACCCCCTTAGTTAGACGACTAGTCCAATAGCAATGGTACCAGGGGAAAGGGCATATCCTTGGCTACTTTTAATCCTATCTCGCCAAAGGCGTCACTTTAATACAGAGTGGTCAAAAAAATGTCCAAAGACAATTAAGGAAAAGTGTCCAAAATTTGAAGGTAGTTTTTTTGCGATTTTTACGAAAACTATGGAACGGTCCGGCTTCGGTGGTATATGGGCAACTAGAAGACGTGGAGAGAAAAAAAAATCAGTTGTTAGTTTTGCGCTAGCTCTTATACCGAGTGAGCTACAAAAGTTTTTCTGTGCCGCATTTTTTCTCAATTTTGGTGTACTTTTCTCACATTTCACCCTGTAGATTCCACATGAAATAATTCAGGGAGGTAGTACACACATGGGCCCTTGATCGTGCCAAAAAACAAGGTCCTAGCTTTGAAATTGAAATTTTGACGACTTTTTAAAGACCGTGCATCTAATACAATGGCTTTCTATCTCGGGGGATACCTTGGAATGTTTTCTTTTTGGGACTTGGGAACCATTTTTCGTTGGGTCGTCGCGAAATGGCCTTAATTGAATTTCGAAACGAAAGATGCAGATTTTTGCTAATTTTGGCCTCAAAGTCCCGAATGCTTCCGAAGATCGCCACTTAACTAGTTAATCGGAACCATTCGGAATAGGCTCCGCCCACTGAACGTCAACTGACAACTAAGATTTTCCGAAATGTAAACATTAACTTTGAAGCCTCAGACTAAGGGAAATCGGCCGAAAAGCGTGGAAAACTGTCCGGCCGGGGAAAATTTGAACATTTCTAGGACGATTATTGGCAAAATGCCCGGTCATCGAGGACGTTTTCACAAAGACTGGTCGATTTGAAAATTTCGTGTCCGGATTTATGTCAAAAAAATTCTCCTAAATCAAAGACCCACTTTTTCGGATTTAGAGTTTCAACTCGAATGTAAAATGTAGAGTAAATATAACTACCGGCCGTGACGTAAGCGATTAAAGATATCGCTGATATCTTTGAAACGATTAAAGTTAGTAAGCTGAAATTTGGTACGTGCCTTACTACGGCTACATGGTGCCTTACAACGTTTTGTTCGTTCAATATCCGCCATCACCAGGCTTTTAAATTACGTCCGTTTACCCGTTGGTTCAAATTTGAATGGTGGGTAATCTACTGAGATGCCGTAAAATATGAATAGCTGATGTAGATATCATAGCGACCATAGCTGAGATATAGCTGTTTCATAAAGTTTTATAAACCGATGGTCGTATCGAGTTGAAAATCGAATGGTAGGTTTCCCTTATGTAATATTAGCGCAAAATAGCATCTCAAAAAGGCGGCGACGGCAGCAACATAGCACATAAGCATTTATTTTAAATGGGAGGAATAAAGAAAAGGTTGTATTTAGCAAACCATTGATGGTACATGGTTCAAATTTGGATGGTAGGTACCTATGGGGTCATCTTAAATTGTGATATAGCTGACTCAGCTATCATAGATACAATAGCTGAGTAACGTTAATATTTAGAGAACTGTTAATGATACCTGGTTCAACTTTGGATGTTGGGTGCCCATTGAGGTACCATGAATGGTAATATAGCTGACGGTAGCTAGGTTATAGTTGTTTTATGAACCGATGGTGATATCGACTTGAAAATCGAATGGTACATTTCCCTTATGAAATATTAGCGCGTAAGAGCATCTCAAAAAGTCGGCGACGGCAGCAACGCAGCACATAAGAAATGCATTGGTCTCGTGTATTTTAACTGGGAGGAATAAAGAAAAGGTTGTATTTAGGGTACCATTGATGGTACATGGTTCAAATTTGGACGGTAGGTACCTATGGGGGTATCATAAATTATGATATAGCTGACTCAGCTATCATAACTACAGTGGCTGAATAACGTTAATATTTAGAGAACTGTTAATGATACATGGTTCAACTTTGGACGCTGGGTGCCCATTAAAGTACCATGAATGGTAATATAGCTGACATAGCTATGTAGCTGACCATAGCTAGGTTATAGCGGTTTTATGAACCGATGGTGATACCAAGTTGAAAATCGAATGTTAGGTTTCCCTTATGTAAAATTCGCTAAAAATTACATTTTTAAAAATTCAAGATAGCCACCTGAGAAGTTTTTTGCCGATATCTCTGGAACGGTTTGAGCTAGAAAGCTGAAATTTGGTACGTGGTTATTTTGTGGGACGGGCTACAGGTCTCTGAGGTCCCGAACCTTGCTGCGGGTACCAAAGGTTCTATTTCGGAAACTTTTTTAATAAATTGACAATTTTTTGCTACAACTTACTCACTGTTGCTAAAGGGCGCCGAAACCAAATATATCCGACGTTTCGACTTTATGCTTACTATAAGCCATCATCAGGGTATTCTCTTTTATTACAAATATTGCTTTATAAATGTGCCAGGCCCAAACAATCAGTTTTTCATATATGACTGACAAAATAGCTTTAACGAAGGCCATTCGACTGGTATCAACTGTTCGATTTTATCGTTTCTACGTTCCGAGATTTAACTGATTAAATTTCTCATTGATAGGGGTAGAGTGACATTTGCCATTTTATAGCAAAGCCATTTATGAAAATAGAACAACAGTGTCTCAATTAAGTGTGAGTCGTCTCAAATACTGCTCAAATCGTTAATTACCGTTTTGCTTAGTTTCATAACAGTCTTATAGGAAGTGAAAAACTGCTAAAATTTTGTAAAAATTACCTAATATTTTTTTTTGATCGAACATTACGTCAACTAAATTAAAAATCTTGAACGACAAATTAAGCAGGTATTTTGTGGTCGAGAATGCTCTATTCATGGGTGTCAATAGCATCGTTATACCATGTTTAGTTTTCGAATTATATTGATATAAGTATTAAAATGTCGATAAAAAGTCGAAAAATTACGTTTTAGGCGCCATTTTGAAGGGGAATGAAATTACTGAAAATTCCAAAATTGCAAATTTTTTACATATTTTTTGTCTCTCTTTCATATGAGACTATTTTTGATAAAATCTATGACAATCGATTTTGGCTGAAAATTTTCACGACCTACCCCCTTTAAAACTTTTGAAATTTTTACATTTTTCTGTTTATCTTGGAAACGGTACGGTTTTTCGATATGTAAGTTAATATGATGTACGAAGAGGTCGTGAAGGGCTATCAGATGCATGTATCGGAAAGAAGCTAGCTTTCACGGGTTTTGAGAAAATTAAAAAAAAGTGCAAAATTTGTACCTTATTTTTGGGCCACCCGTGCTCAGTTACTGTTCTAGTCAGAGCTTCAGGAATGGGCTCTACGTGTAGCTCTATTCTTCTACTTCCTTAGCTGTTCTTATCCATTTTTTGATAAATCTTCATCGAAACGAGATATTAGCTGTTAAAAGCAGCAATGCACGATTTTTATCTCAAAATTTAGTTTTTTGGACCGGTTTGAGAGCCCCATATGTTTAACATAGAATTTTCTATATGTGTCATTTAAATCTACAGTAATCGATTTTATTTGTTACTTCGAGTCGTTTTATAATGAATAGGACGTTGATTTCTGTTTTAGATAGTATAGGGTGGCTCAAAAAATGATGCAGGACGCTAATATATGCTAATAATGCAGAAAAGGTCCATAAGCAGTGTGTACTTTACATAGAAAGGGTGGATTATTTAGTACGTAGGCTAAGCAGAATAAGATGTTAGATATAGGCGATGAAAGCTTTATTAAAACTTACCAATGAAAGCAATTTTATAATTATGCAAGGAGTCTGGTGTTGATATTTATGAGTATTTAGTGCGAAATAATTCCTTCGCCATTTTATCCACAAATTGTTAAAAAACATTTATTATTCTACTTTTTTGGCTCCTCATAGCTTTTGGGATAAATCCTCATTAAAACGCGATATAAGCTGTTGAAGGCTGAAATTCACGATTTTTATCTAAAAATTTAGGTTTTTGGCTGGCTCATAGGCTTAATATAGAAATATCGACTTTTCCCATAGAAATCAATAGTAATCGATTTTATTCGTAGGTTCTAGTAGTCGTATGATAAATAGAGCATATATTTACGTTTTGGATAGTATAAAGTGTCCCAAAAAAGTGTTGTAACCTAGAATTTTAGGATTTTTTCATGTAAATTGAACCGGCTCTTTATTGCGAAAATTCCATTAGTTTTATAATAAATAGAGCGTTGATTTATGTTTTAAATAGTATACGGTGTCCCAAATAATGCTGCAACATTTAACTTTAGTTTTTTTGTTTATCAATATTTTTTTGTAGGTTTTATTCCCTTATTATAAACAGTTAGGAACAATCAATGCTAGAAAAGTGAAATTTCAATTGTAGATTCGTTTCATAATCACAAGCAATATATCATAAATGGGAACCTTGATATGGGTACTCGTGGTACCATTTTATATCTTTTTATGAATTTTAGCAAGTTTTTTACCCTTCTTCAAAAGCTGTTAAGTTTGCGAATATGAAATAAAGTATTTCAAAGGTTTCGACATTTCAGTTACTTTTAAGTATCATCAGGTTCTTTGTTGATAATTTGACGTCAGTTTGCGCTAAATCAGAGGACCGTTCGGATATTTCCTAAACTATGGGCGAACCGCGCGCATGGTCAAAAAAAAAAAAGCAAAAAAGAAAAAACAAAAAAAAAACAAAAAATTTAAGAAACAACGCGTCTCAAGTAAAAAGCACACCATAAACAAACCAACTCAAGATTTTTGCTGACTAACTTGTTATACAAAATCCTAAAAATACAGAAAAACCTAGAACGTTCTTGATAAGAATTCTTGAATAATCTCACATAAAAGAAAGGTCGTAAATAACTGCGTTCTAGATAAACAAATAGCGAGCAATAAATCACTCGTGTCACCAATGACGCAGCGCGGAGGTCCCACCTCTAATGTTGCTCCGCCTCCCGGCGCGGCGTCGCTGCGTACCGTAACAATAGTTTCTTTGGCTCAAAAATTCATTTGACCAAGAATAACAAATTAGAAGATTTAAATTCGCCTTACATTATTTTGTCCAAAAACAGAATTTCTCAAAAACGTAAAAATTTGTATTTTTAATAATTTTTTATTGAATTTAGCCGTACTCGACTAACTAGAATTTTTTGAAAAACAATAAATTTACATGTTGAGTCAAATTCTAAATTTTTTTTGGTTCAAACTTAATTTTACTAAAAACAAAAAAATTAGAAAATTTAAATTAGTTTTCCATGATTTGGCCCTAAAATGAAATTTCTCCAAAAACATCAAAAATCGCATTTTTAGACAATATGGGTTATTTTTAACCAAATTTACCCTAATTTTTCCGCAAACTCAAATTTTGCGATTTGACCGTACCCTCCAGAGATTAAAAATTTGCATTTATAAACAATTTGAGTAATTTTTAACCGAATTTGGCCCCATTACTCACCTAAATTTTTCAAAAATCTCAAAATTTGGATTTTTAGGCGTCTTGAGACAAATTCTATATTTTCTTTCCCTCAAAAATGTATTTGACCAAAAACAACGAATTAGAATGTCGCGATTCGCTTTGCATTATTTTGTCCAAAAACAGAATTTCTCAAAAAACGTAAAAATTTGCGTTTCTAAGCTCTTTCAGTAATTTTTCATTGAATTTAGCCGTACTCGACAAATTAGAATTTTTAGACAAACACTAAATTTACATTTTGAATCAAATTCTATATATTTTTTTTATTCAAAATTAATTTTATTAACAACAACAAATTATTTGAATTAGCTCTGTGAGATTTTGCTCTAAAATAGAATTTCTCCAAAAACATAAAAATTCGCATTTTTAGACAATATGGGTTATTTTTAACCAAATTTACCCTAATTTTTCCGCAAACTCAAATTTTGCGATTTGACCGTACCCTCCAGAGATTAAAAATTTGCATTTATAAACAATTTGAGTAATTTTTAACCGAATTTGGCCCCATTACTCACCTAAATTTTTCAAAAATCTCAAAATTTGGATTTTTAGGCGTCTTGAGACAAATTCTATATTTTCTTTCCCTCAAAAATGTATTTGACCAAAAACAACGAATTAGAATGTCGCGATTCGCTTTGCATTATTTTGTCCAAAAACAGAATTTCTCAAAAAACGTAAAAATTTGCGTTTCTAAGCTCTTTCAGTAATTTTTCATTGAATTTAGCCGTACTCGACAAATTAGAATTTTTAGACAAACACTAAATTTACATTTTGAATCAAATTCTATATATTTTTTTTATTCAAAATTAATTTTATTAACAACAACAAATTATTTGAATTAGCTCTGTGAGATTTTGCTCTAAAATAGAATTTCTCCAAAAACATAAAAATTCGCATTTTTAGACAATATGGGTTATTTTTAACCAAATTTAGCCCTAATTTTTCCGCAAACTCAAATTTTGCGATTTGACCGTACCCTCCAGAGATTAAAAATTTGCATTTATTAACAATTTGAGTAATTTTTAACCGAATTTGGCCCCATTACTCACCTAAATTTTTCAAAAATTTCAAAATTTGGATTTTTAGGCGTCTTGAGACAAATTCTATATTGTCTTTCCCTCAAAAATTAATTTGACCGATTAGAATGTCGCGATTTGCTTTGCATTAATTTGTCCAAAAAGAGAATTTCTAAAAAACGTAAAAATTTGCGTTTCTAAGCTCTTTAAGTCATTTTTCATTGAATTTAGCCGTACTCAACTAACTAGAATTTTTAGACAAACTATAAATTTACATTTTGAATCAAATTCTATATATTTTTTGTATTCAAAATTAATTTTACCAACAACAACAAATTATTTGAATTAGCTCTGTGAGATTTTGCTCTAAAATAGAATTTCTCCAAAAACATAAAAATTCGCATTTTTAGACAATATGGGTTATTTTTAACCAAATTTACCCTAATTTTTCCGCAAACTCAAATTTTGCGATTTGACCGTACCCTCCAGAGATTAAAAATTTGCATTTATAAACAATTTGAGTAATTTTTAACCGAATTTGGCCCCATTACTCACCTAAATTTTTCAAAAATCTCAAAATTTGGATTTTTAGGCGTCTTGAGACAAATTCTATATTGTCTTTCCCTCAAAAATTAATTTGACCGATTAGAATGTCGCGATTTGCTTTGCATTATTTTGTCCAAAAAGAGAATTTCTCAAAAAACGAAAAAATTTGCGTTTCTAAGCTCTTTCAGTCATTTTTCATTGAATTTGAAGCCGTACTCGACGAACTAGAATTTTTAGACAAACAATAAATTTACATTTTGAATCAAATTCTATATATTTTTTTTTATTCAAAATTAATTTTACCAAAAACAACAAATTATTTGAATTAGCTCTGTGAGATTTTGCTCTAAAATAGAATTTACACAATATGGGTCATTTTTAACCAATTTTTGCCCTAATCCTAACCTAATTTTTTCCACAAACTTCAAATTTGCATTTTTAACATTTTGAGTGATTTTGTTACCGGATTTGGCCCTATTGCTAACGTAAATTTCTCGAAAAACGTTACATTTGCGTTGTGAGGTGTTTTGAGTCAAATTCTATATTTTTTTATTGGTTAAAAATTTTGGTAATTTTGAAAAAACCAACAAATTAGAAGATTTGAAGGAAAACATAACAATTTGCGGTTTTAGACAATATGGGTTATTTTGACCAGTTTTAGACCTAATTCTAGCCTGATGTTTTCCAGAAACTCCAAATTTTCGTTTTTAAACATTTTGAGTTATTTTTAATCGAGTTTGGCCCTATTACTAACCTGAATTGCTAAAAAAAAACGCCAATTTTTATTTCGTGGCGTCTTGAGTCAAATTCCATACTTTATTTGGTCCAAAAATGTATTTTACTAAAAACAATTAAAATATTTGAATTGGATTTAAGTGACTTAGCCCTAAAATGGAGTCTCTCCAAAAACATTTTCAACAATTACTATTCTTAGAAAATATGGTTATTTTTAATCAATTTTATCCATAATTCTAACCTGAATTTTTCCACAATTTCAAATTTTCAATTTGACCCTACTCTTAACTTCAATTTATCGAAGAACGTCAAGTTTGCGTTTTGGTGATTTTTGAGTCAAATTCTATATTTTTTTGAGCCAAACTTTAATTGTATCAAAAACAACAAAATAGAAGGTTTGAATTAGCTTTATATGGTTTAGTCCTACAATCGACATTATCCAAAAACATCAAAATTTGCACTTTTAGCCAATGTGGGTTATTTCTAACCAATTTTAGACCTATTTCTAACCTAATTTTTTTCCCAATTTCAAATTTTTAATTTGACCCTACTCTTAACTTCAATTTCTCGAAAAACGTTAAATTTGCATTTTGGGGTCTTTTCAGTCAAATTCTATATATTTTTGTCTCTCTCTCTCTCTTTCTACAATAAATTAAAATACAGAGTTACAACCTCAAAACAGGAGAATTTTCTGCTTTGAGTGTGAAGGAGTTTACATTGGCTAGACGTATCAACTTCACCAGAGCATTTGGCTCAAAATGCTACAGAATGCAATATTCACGTTTTCGAAAAATTCAAGTTAAGAAGAGTAGGGTCAAATTGCAAAATTTGAGTTTGTGGAAAAATTCAGGTTGGAATTAGGGATAAAATTGGTTAAAAATAACCCACATTGTCTAAAAGCGCAAATTTTGACGTTTTTTGATATAATTAATTGTAGGACTAAACCGTATAAAGCTGATTCTAATCTTCTATTTGACGTTTTTCGAGAAATTTGGGTTAGGAGTAGGGTCAAATTGCAAAATATGAGTTTGTGCAAAAATTCAGGTCAGAATTAGGGATAATATTGGTTAAAAATAACCCACATTGTCTAAAAATGCAAATTTTTACGTTTCTTGATAAACTTAATTTTTAGACTAAACCGTGTAAAGCTTATTCAAATCTTCTATTTTGTAGTTTTTGATAAAATTAATTTTTGGCTCAAACAAAAATATTGAATTTGACTCAAAAGTTTTCAAAACGCAACTTTGACGTTCTTCAGAAATTGAAGTTAAGAGTAGGGTCAAATTGCAAAATTTTAGTTTGTAGAATTCAGGTTAGAATTAGGTCTAAAATTGGTTAACAATAACCCACATTGTCTAAAAATGCAAATTTTGATGTTTTTTTTGAATAAATTCAATTCTAGGACTAAACCACGTAAAGCTAATTCAAATCTTCTATTTTGTCGTTTTTGATAAAGTTAATTTTTGGCTCAAATAAAATATAGAATTTGGCTTAAAAGGTCTCAAAATGTAAATTTGACGTTTTTCGAGAAATTGAACTTAAGAGTAGGGTCAAATTAAAAATTTGAAATTGTGGAAAAATTCAGGTTAGAATTAGGTCTAAAATTGGTTAACAATAACCCACATTGTCTAAAAATGCAAATTTTGACGTTTTTTGATAAAATTAATTGTAGGACTAAACCGTGTAAAGTTGATTAGAATCTTATATTTTGTAGTTTTTGATAAAATTAATTTTTGCTCAAAAACAAACATAGAATTTTACTCAAAAGTCTCCAAAACGCAAGTTTGACATTCTTCGAGAAATTGAAGTTAAGAGTAGGAAATTGTGGAAAAATTCAGGTTAGAATTAGGTATAAAATTGGTTAAAAATAAACCACATTGTCTAAAAATGCAAATTTTGATGTTTTTGGATAAATTTAATTATAGGACTAAACCATGTAAAGCTAATTCCAATCTTCTATTTTGTCATAAAGTAGGCGTTAGAAATTTGACTTTGACATTTTTATCGTATCTTCTCAACATGTGCTAAAAGGAGATGGGTATAAAATAAAGGGTTCAAAGGTAACTAGATAACAGAAATAAGTGAATGGGTAATAGGTGCCGATCTTTAAGCCTATATGTTCATTTATTGTTTTTTGGCAAATTTTAACCCTGATAAGTACCGAAACCTGGCATAAGACAAATTTCGTTGGCATCTTAACCTGAGTCAGAAGTTAACAAGTTTGACCTCTCTATTAATGGAAATATTGATCATGGATTCCGTTACTAAAGAATTGATTGTTATTATACAATGAAAACAGCCGTGAGCCGTAATTATCTACTTAAAAGCTAAAATTCTCGGGCAAATACGCTGGCGAAAAGTTAAACAAATAGTCGTGTTAATGCGGCATTTCAAGTGGTTCGAACACATTCCGGTACCACCCATGTGGTTTTAACACCGATCTCCACTCGCTAGTACCTTCACGCTAAAACCACGTCTAGTATGCCAGGAACTCAACATACTTTTTATTGATTTTTTTTTTGTCACTACGACATTCTGTATGTAAATAAGCTTTTTGGGCATTTTTATAATTTTTGCTACTTTGAATATTTTTGATTCGAAAAAAGATTTGCACAGTTTTATCGTTTTTTCCATTATTGTTTGCCTTTAGTGTTTTTCTAATAAAGTTAATATTTGTTCCAGGTCTGGTTCAAAAATCGACGAGCCAAATGGCGGAAGCAGAAGAGGGAAGAGCAAGAAAGACTTAGGAAAATTCAAGAAGAAGATTCCACTAGAACTAGCGTCGACGCACAACGCATCTTAGCACCCCCCTCCACCCAACAATTTAGTGATGACGATTCTTCTGACTTAGAGGTAGCCTAAGATGTATTTCCTCCCTTTAGAGTCTTTATGGATGTTGTAAAAAATTAACTTTTGACTAAAGCCAACAGTAACATTTTGTTACTGTTGGCACCCACCACACTTGCAAAGCAAAAACATTTCTACTGTGGAGAAAGTTTTCTGAGAAAACAAGGAGATTTTTACCTTAAATTAATCTATTTCTTCAAAAAATTAAAAATGTTATTTCACTATAAATAAATAGAAAGGAACATACTGAGACAGTCGCTTCGAGAGTGCCCTTATTTGGCTCTATTAAAAAATGCCCCGGTTGTGAAGCAAAGAGAAGAAATAGAATTAAACGTGTTTCTGAAGCCCGAATTTGAAGAAAGTTCTCACATAGTGTGCTAATAACTTCGGAATTGCAGAGGCTTTAAACAATGGTTCTTGCAAAACAGAGACATTTCTAGTGTGAAAAAAGCTTTCTGAGAAAACAAGAAGATTTTTAACTTAAACTCTATTTCTTCAAAAATTAAATATGTTATTTCACTATAAATAAATAGAAAGGAACATAGTGAGACTGTCGATTCGAGAGTGCTATTATTTATTTCTATTAAAAAATGCCCCGGTTGTGAAACAAAGAGAAGAAATAGAATTAAACGTGTTTCTGAAGACCGAATTTGAAGAAAGTGCTGCCACATAGTGCGCCAATAACTTCCGAATTGCAGAGGCTTTAAACAATCGTTCTTGCAAAACAAAGACATTTCTAGCGTGAAGAAAGCTTTCTGAGAAAAACAAGAAGATTTTTACCTTAAACTCTTCCATTTCTTCAAAAATTAAAAATGTTATTTCACTATAAATAAATAGAAATGAACATAATAAGACAGTCGCTTCGAGAGTGCGCTTATTTATTTCTATTAAAAAATGCCCTGGTTGTGAAGCAGAGAGAAGAAATAGAATTAAACGTGTTTCTGAAGATCGAATTTGAAGAAAGTTCTCACATAGTGTGCCAATAACTTCGGAATTGCAGAGGCTTTAAACAATGGTTCTTGCAAAACAAAGACATTTCTAGTGTGAAGAAAGCTTTCTGAGAAAACAAGAAGATTTTTTGACTTAAATTCTTCTATTTGTTCAAAAATTAAAAATGTTATTTCACTATAAATAAATAGAAAGGACACTCTCGATTCGAGATTGCGTTTATTTATTTCTATTAAGAAAATGCCCCGGTTGTGAAGCAAAGAGAAGAAATAGAATTAAACGTGTTTCTGAAGACCCAATTTGAAGAAAGTGATGCCACATAGTGTGCCAATAACTTCGGAATTGCAGAGGTTTTAAACAATCGTTCTTGCAAAACAAAGACATTTCTAGCGCGAAGAAAGCTTTCTGAGAAAAACAAGAAGATTTTTACCTTAAACTCTTCCATTTCTTCAAAAATTAAAAATGTTATTTCACTATAAATAAATAGAAATGAACATACTGAGACAGTCGCTTCGAGAGTGCGCTTATTTATTTCTATTAAAAAATGCCCTGGTTGTGAAGCAGAGAGAAGAAATAGAATTAAACGTGTTTCTGAAGATCGAATTTGAAGAAAGTTCTCACATAGTGTGCCAATAACTTCGGAATTGCAGAGGCTTTAAACCATGGTTCTTGCAAAACAAAGACATTTCTAGTGTGAAGAAAGCTTTCTGAGAAAACAAGAAGATTTTTTGACTTAAATTCTTCTATTTCTTCAAAAATTAAAAATGTTATTTCACTATAAATAAATAGAAAGGAACATACTGAGACAGTCGCTTCGAGAGTGTCCTTATTTGTCTCTATTAAAAAATGCCCCGGTTGTGAAACAAAGGGAAGAAATAGAATTAAACGTGTTTCTGAAGCGCGAATTTGAAGAAAGTTCTCACATAGTGTGCTAATAACTTCGGAATTGCAGAGGCTTTAAGCAATGGTTCTTGCAAAACAAAGACATTTCTAGTGTGAAGAAAGTTTTCTGAGAAAACAAGAAGATTTTTTACCTTAAACTCTTCTATTTCTTCAAAAATTAAAAATGGTATTTCACTATAAATAAACAGAAAGGAACATAGTGAGACAGTCTCTGTGAGAACGCCGTTATTTTTTTTTACATTAAACAATGCCCGTAGTGGAACGAAGAGAATAAATAGAATTAAACATGTTTGTGAAGAAAGTTCACACATAATGCGAGAGTAACTTCAGAAGTTGAGAGGCTTCAATGTAAAAAAGCCGTTTACCGGACGTAAACATCTCATTTTTAGGTCCCGTGTAATGAAGAAGATTTTTACGTTTAACTCTGGTATTTCCTCAAAAGTTAAAGAAAAAGAAAGTGAAGCAAAGAGAAGGAATTAAATATGTTTGCGAAGATTGGTTTGATTGAAGTATTCTAGTGCGAAGAAAGTTTAATTCTTCTATTGTGCTTGAAGCCTTCTGTTGTGAATTGTCCCACTGCAGCGCGACGGCGGGTTAATAAATTCCACGGAGCTCACCACAATCGAATCAGTCGGGAACATGTCTGCCGCAGTTGTAGACGAAACGTCAGGAAGAAATTCCATTGAACCACGGCTTCAAAGCCCGGAAAATGCTTTAGATTCTAGCTACTTCACTGTTCAGAAATTGCCTTCGTTTTGACCTTTAGTGCTGCTTTCCTCAGGGCTCTTTCACTTTAACTTAACAACGTAATAAATTGCTGGTTTATTTATTAAACACTACACTAAAGAAACTTAAAACAATATATAGCGCAACATTTAGTTTACAGTTTTGACTGATAATTGTTAAAGTTATTAAGAATTATAAAGAAAAGGGACCTTCTCTCTTCGTCAGTGAAGTAGGTGTTTGTTTAATTCAAAACCATGTACCGTTTTATTAAAATCTAGTCAATTGTTGTTATTTTGTAAATAGTATGTATATGTACTTATATCGTGATGTATATAAAATAACGTGTAAATAGCACTAAACTTTATAAAACGTTTTAATGTAATTTGATGTTAAACTTTTTAGCACTCAAAGGTACTGCAACTAGTTTTTCTGGTTCTTTAAATGTAATATTATACTATAATGCGTTCATTAAAAAAAACCTCAAGGAGATCATGGTATTAGAACCCTAGATCTGAGATAAATTTATAAAAAACACGACATGAGTTTTAATTCCATGACTTACTAGTTTTTTTTATGAACACCCTATGTAAGAGTCGCAGATACTACTTAATAGATACCTACATATTTTGGTCGTGATATAAATAGGTGACAGAACGAGATAAAATAGGGGATGTTATGAATATGTATTCATAACAATAAGAATAATAATCTGTTAGTTAGTTCAGGGTTGATATGACACCATGTAATAGTCACTTTACCAACTGATTCTGAAGAGATTTTGAATAATTGTATTTGAATGGATGCTGTATCGATTCCATATACATGGTGAGATATTTCCTATTTTCACTAAATAAAAAGATCTCAGAAACTAGCAGAGTTATTACGAAGTGGGTTAGTTAATGGTGTCACAAGCTTAGCTTATTCTAGGGAAAAAAATATTTAGAACTTTCGTATTTACACCTTCTTGCCAGAAAGTGATTTAAGGAAATAATAAAAAATTTGTATTTGTCAATAATTTAGGGAGTACCTACATGAAATTTTGAAGGAAGTGATTTGTAATTGATTTCCTAAAACTCCAATGCTCTTTCTATTTAACACACATCGCTCTGCTAGTTTCTGAAATTTTTTTCTGAGAAAAAAAAAACTCACCCTGTATATGTCCATAACTGTATTCCGGGTGTCCAGCACAACCCTGGTTACATAGGAGATTAACATGGGAATCGGTTTTTATTTTTTAAGAGTAAAGTTGTAGAGCGTAATTTTTTCAATATCCCAGTTTTGGCCGTTTTTTAGAAAAACGCTTCGAAAAGTGCAAAAATTTGAATTTGGCGCGTCACCCCCGCCATGCATGTGCAGTGTCGCCAACATAATAATTTCTTATGACAGAGTCAGAGCCGATTTTCCTTTCTTATTTATTTTGAGGGACTATCATGTAGTAATTAACGTGATTATACAGTGAAAATTAACCGAAAACACTGCACATGCATGGCGGGGTTGACGCGCCAAATTCAAACTCTTGCACTTTTCGAGGCGTTTTTTCCAAAAAACAGCCAAAACTGAGGTGTTGAAAAAATTACAGGATGCTAGCTGACCATACGCTCTACAACTTTTTTCAAAACAAAAAAATTCAACCATACAGGCGCAAAAAAATAAAAACTGATTTCCCATGTTAATCTCCTATGTTCAGGGTTCTGCTGGACACCCGGTATAATTTTGTAATAATTTAAATGTCTTAATATAAACTTTTGTTGTTAATAAATAGGTACACCTACATAAGCTTTATGTAAATAAAAATTATACAATTTTTATTCAGCACAATCATCGCTAGTTTTCATTTCATCTAGAAGATGTTTTAAAAATAACAAAATACGTGGTTGAAAGCAATTTTAATCAGAATTTTATTAGGTACCCACCATTTTCTAATGTTTTCAGATATCGAAGCCATATTTGGAAAATGGAGGAAGAACTTTTCTTTGTCAAGTATATCTACGTCAGAATAATCACAAAATTTTATTTACAAGCTTTCTTCTTAAGGTAATCATGCATTCTAGTGGGCAACCCTAACAAACATGGCGGTCTAATAAACCTTGACAGCAGAGTTATCACGGTGATCGTCTCCGTGGCCAATAGGAGGTAACTTCTCGTCGCAAAGGCTAATAATAAATTGCAGGCTTACAAAAAATTCGCAAAAAAAAAACAGTTAAAACAAGGCGCTAAGGTTAATTGGCGATTAGTGTTAGTGTATGAGAGTTGGTGAAAAAAAATTCAGTTCTGTCCTTCCTGGACCTGAAATGGACGACCTTTGGCATTTACCATCTTTGTTACTCTTGCGATTCACAAGAGCAACCATCCACATCAATTGCATTAATGGACAGAGGGCAAAGTCTGAAAATGTTACGAGTAAAAGTGCCATTGGTAGGTAGTTTGCGTACCACTTTGTCCCAGACCAAAAAAAAAAACATTTTCAATAAATTCTGCCTAAAAGACTACTGAATATACATCTAAAACAAGGTAAGAAGCAAGAATTTTCGCATTCTCTGGGAAAAGAAAAGTGTCCCCTACACACCCTTTGAACCCTCTGAAAACCACGAACAAGACCGATTGAATTCTAGTGGACAACCTTACAAACATGGCGGTTTAATAAACCTTGACAGCAATATTACCACAGTGACCGTCTTCGTGACCAATACGAGTTCACTTCTCGCCGCAAAGGCTGATAATAAGTTGCAGGCTTACCAGGTCTCTCTGAAAGTTAGAGCAAGGTGCGTCTGGGATTAATGTTAATTGGCAATTAGTGTTAGAGTATGAGAGTTGGTGAGAGAAAATTCCCACTCCTGTCTATCGAGGATCTAAAAATGATGAATTTTGGCACTTACCCCCCTTTGTTTCTACTTCTCTTTATTTTAGTGCGATATTGCACCTGGCAAATCCTTTGCGATTCACGAGAGCAATTTTCCTCATCAATTTTATTAATGGAAAAAGAGCAAAGTTGGAAAATGCTACGAGTAAAAGTGGCATTGGTAGATAGTTTACATAGCTTGTTATTCCTGGCTAAAGAATTTCTGAATATTCATCGAAAACAGGGACAGAAGCTAGCATTTCTTGGAAAAAAAAACAGTTATCGACAACAGACCATTTCAGACCTCTGAAAACCACGAATAAGACCGGCATTTTCTGCCGTAATAATTGAATTCTAGTGGACAACCCTACAAACGTGGCGGTTTAATAAACCTTGACAGCACGGTTACCACGGTGACCGTCTTTGTGACCAATACGAGTTCACTTCTCGCCGCAAAGGCTAATAATAAGTTGCAGGCTTGCCAAATTTTTTCTATTAGTTAAAGATTTGCGGCGCGACTCGCATTAATGTCAAACAAGTAGTGAAAGAAAATTGACAGTCTTGTTTAGCCTGGACCTGAATATGTCGAATTAATCCCCCTTGTTCTTTCTACTATTTATTTAAGTAGAAGGGAGGCAAAGGGGCCGGCAATTCTCTTCAACAATTCCATTAATGGAAAGAAGACAAATGAGTAAAAATGTCACGGGTGGGTAGTTTAGGTATCTCGTTGTCCCAGGCTTTAATAATCCTGGCTAAAGCCCAACCAGTGGTGAGTGGTAGTCTTCGTCCTTTAACAAAACAAAATGGTTGATTTTTAAACTAGAAGTTGGTTTGAAAAAAAAAAAATTTGGCAGTGGACTGTGCGAATATTTTTAACGTAATAACAACATTAGGACACTGGAAATACTTTCAATTCAATTTAATTGCAAGTAACAAATTCGACGAGCTGAACAAGAACAAACAAAAAAAAGTTATGTACAATGGGATTGACATACGGACATAACCTTAAAACTAAAAACAGTCGGGATTTCGGTTCGACCGCGCACCACTTGCTCGGTGTACACTACACACACACACATAAAAAATGGAGGCGTTGTCGCACCTTTCACGCAGCCCGAACACTCAGTTCACCAACAAGTTGGTGGAACTGACCTGAACTAGAAGTTGGTTTAAGCTATTTGGGTCGTTCGTTTCGTAACTTAGTTTACGTTATTGTACATTGTTTAGGTACTGGTCATACCGCCCTTTCTAGAACAGCTGGTATGTTTGAAAGCACAAAATACTGTTCACGACATGGAATGTTGAAGAATTGCCTGGACCTTTCGTTTTCGCCCTGCATAGTCAGTGGCAAGTGTTCGTTAGAAAAGGACCAAGCAGTTTTAGTATCTAAATAGCACTTTTCTTGCTCCATCCTCTTTTCATGACTTATGACATTTCACATCTAACTTGGTAACTCGATTTTTCTATTGCACACTAAATGTGATATAAGGCGTTTTCGGGTAATTATGCGCTTTCTTCTAAACTTGGCTTAAATCATGATAAACTGACCTTTATAAAAAAAAGGTAGTAACCAAAAAAAAAGTACCAATTTAAAGCCTGCATTAAAATTACGTACAATGTAATAAGAAAATTGTAAACAAAATTAATAATTAAATATATCCGAAATAGGGCAAATACGGTGGTCGATGGCAAAAAGCTTGTACGGTTTCGGTCAGTAAGCGGCCGTCGCCGATTTCAATTAAACGGCGCGACTACATAATTAACGTCAATAATCACAAAATGTTGTTTTAGCAAAAAACAAAACATTCACGTAATTAGGGCCTTTGTTGGTCGAATTTACCGTCAAATGGCTTAAAATATATTACTGCGAAACCGGCCGCTTATTTGCTATTCATTAACGATTCAGTCCGAATATCTGCCGCATCAGGGAACTATACTTTATTGTAATTGATATTATTATTATTATTATTATTATTATTAACAATAGTGTTATTGTTTTGTTGAGAGTGACAGCATTTTGGGCTTTCTTCTATACTTATTACCTACAATAATTTCTGTAAAACAATTCCACCCAACACAAGAAGTACGGGGTGTTCATTATTAAACGTCATCTAGCAAGCTATGAAATCTTGACAGAAAAGGATAACATTATCAAAACAAATCTCAGAGTAAATACGGGGTGTTCACTATAAAACTTCATCTAGCAAGCTATGAAATTTTGACAGAAAAGGATGACATAATAGAAATAAATGGATTTTTGTTTCTCCATCCTTTTCTTTTGACATTTCACAGCCAACTAGATGAAGTTTTATAATGAACACCCCGTATATAATAAATAGACTCAACATTTCAATCATAAAATGCTTTTGTAAAATAAAAAATAAAATGCCTTTGTCAGTTATTATACATAAACATCAATGAGTGCGATAAAGAAAGGTAGACTAGCGTGATAGCTACAAGGCAACACCGCATCATTCGCAGGTTTGCATGTTTACTTACTTGTAGAATGATAATTTGGGGTTCATATAATCAAGTTTTTTACACACTTGGCATTGTCGAACCATTATTAGGCCTTGGAGTCACCACAAAAAGCACTACATAGTTACGTTCCCATTAAAATGCTACATTGCAGTTCTAATCAAGGATTTCCTAGATTTCTCTCGTTGCAGCATCAGCAACATTAAACTTATAAATATATGTTAATCCTAGTTTTAAGTTCAGTTATTATTGTATCCTCCATTTGAAATAAAGTTTTTTAAAAACAAAACTCTCAAACTCGAGAAAGTAACTGGCGCAGTCGGTAGGATTTTGTCAACGGTTTTTAAGTTTACGTGCATCGAGCATAAAACGAGCCGTTTTCGTTTCAACGATTCGTGGCAAAAATCGAACTTTCCAAGTGGTGGTGCATAGTAACTCATCGACCAGGGAAGAACGGGACAAAATTGCCCAGCAGTCCTATTGGTGCGAGAATTGGGAACAAGCATCGTCCCAAGACTCATTGGTAACTCCAGGGAAGAGACAAGCATCGCTCAACCTTCTGGACCTTAGACCTAAGACGAATGAAGATAATCGAAGTTTTAATACTGTAAGTGCATCCTTTTAACAATTTGTCCTTTATCGATTGATATATTGTTTATTTCTTTCTCGTATATACTAAGATCTAATTGCACTTCGAAATATTTTATTATATTACATTTATATTGTAAGTTAAAATGGCAAACCCACAACCCCCTAATTATGCGTTAATTAAATATCAGGCAGGAAATATTCCACAATTTGATGGAGATTCTAAACAAATCAATAGATTCATAAACGCTTGTGACAATTTCTATAATAATCATAAGGATAGGAATCCTGCGGAACAAATTAACGTTTGCTTATTTGACACAATTTTGAATAAGTTAGTTGGTAGAGCTGCTGATTTAATAGCATCTCGTGTAGAACTACATACTTGGGATCTAGTCAGGGAAGCCGTAATAAATACTTTTTCTGATAGGAGATCGATAGATTGCGTAATACAAGATATTATTACTCTAAAACCGGAAAGAAATGAAAATTCGCAACAATTTGGTCTTAGATTACAAGATGCAAGAAGCTTATTATTTTCCAAAGTAAATATGTCTAACGACACTAGGGAATTAAAATTGCTAAAAATAAACGAATATGGAAATTTGGTTCTAAAAACATTCATTAACGGATTAAATTATCATATGCAATTAATAGTACGTTTAAAAAACCCTACATCTCTTGAAGAAGCAATGACTTTCGCTCAAGAAGAGGAAAACTTTCTTTACTACAAAAATCGTGGCAACTTAAATACTAAAACCACAATAATGACTTCTAATTCACAAAGACCATTAAATAATAACAATAATCGCACGCATTATTCTGCTAATGCAAATAATAACAATCACATGCATTATTCTGCTAATGCACAAGCGAGCAATAATTATATTCCACAATTTAACCAAAGAAATGCAATACCTTTTGTAAACCGACCACAATTTTTAGGTTACGGTAAATTTAACTATAACTCGCCAAATTTTGGACAACAAAACAGACCTTTCCAACATAGACCAAACTTTAATAATTTTTCCCAAAGACAATTTCCAAATAATAATTTCAGACCCCAGAATAATACTTTTAATAATTTTAACCGTGGTGTTAAAAGACATGCAACTTCTACAGTTGTTAGAGCAAATCAACAACAACCTGAACCCATGGATACTTCTTCGGGAAATACATTATTAAAAAATGGACAACAACAAAGACCGAATTTTCACATTGAAGAATTATTCAATCAATCTGTTGAACCTGTAAATAATTCCTTCGAAAACCACACGGAACAAATTGACTATGCTGCTAATCAATTTAGCGATTACGAATATTATTACCCTGAATTTGAACAAAATAACCAAGACCTAGAACGTGATCAATATGAAAATTTTTATTTCGAAAACAACGTAAATGAGAATAATAATGAACATTTTCAGGAAACTCACGATTTAAAACCCCCAACTTAATCCTTTTAAATAACTATACAATAACCGATTTACCAGTCATTACATTGCCAGAAATAAATGCAAAATTTTTAATAGACACTGGTAGCGGTAGAAGCTTTATTAAACCTGACCTAGCTTATAAATTATACCCAGATCATATTGCATCGGAATCATTTTTCGTGCGTACCGCACATGGAACGTCAATTCATAATGAGGTCATATATATACCTATATTTCCTTCTTTTAATAGTGTAGGAGATCATAAGTTTTATCTATTTGATTTTTCCCCTAAATTTGATGGACTTTTAGGTATAGACTTTTTAACACAGATAGGCGCTAGCATAAACTTAAAAGATTTATGTTTAGAAACCAAAAATATTGTGTTACCTTTACATTACCAAAATAAAAACACATCTGTATATAATTTCGAACCATGCGAAATAATAATAGACCCCCGAACTAGTCAAAAAGTAAAAATACCAGTTAACAAATCTAATGGTATAGGCATATTAAAATATAAAAATTTCGATAAAGCTGAAATGCCTGAAGCATTGGTAAAAATTGTCGATTCTTACGCATTCACAATTATTACAAACCCTCAAGATAATCCCGTAAAAATAACATTTTTTGAACCTTTAGATATCGAAATAATAGACGAAACAGAAATCAATTTCATAGAAAAAATGGAAACCGATTCTGAAATAAATCAATATTTTGATAATCTGCAAAAACAAAATCTAAAAAATGTACGTTTACAACATTGTAATAAAGAAGAATACAAAGCTATTCGAGACTTATGTTATGAATATAGAGACATTTTCTACTGCGAAAATACTCCACTTACTTTTACCAATCAAATTAAACATAAAATCAATCTAACTGATGAATCACCAATATTCACTAAAACATATCGTTACCCCCATATTCATAAGCAAGAGGTTAATTCCCAAATGTCAAAAATGTTACAAAATGGTATTATTCAAGAATCAACATCTCCTTGGAGCAGTCCTATTTGGAGTGTACCCAAAAAGTTAGACGCATCAGGAAAACGCAAATGGCGGATAGTTATAGATTATCGTAAACTCAACGATAAAACGATTGACGACAAATTTCCACTCCCTAATATAACTGACATTTTAGATAAATTAGGAAGAGCCCAATATTTCACGACACTCGATCTAGCAAATGGTTTTCACCAAATAGAAATGGATCCTTCTGATATACCTAAGACAGCTTTCTCAACGGATACGGGACATTACGAATTTCGGCGTATGCCTTTTGGACTTAAAAATGCACCGTCGACCTTTCAGAGAGTAATGAACAACGTTTTACGTGGTTTTCAAAATGAAATCTGTTTAGTTTATTTAGACGATATAATAATTTTTTCAACATCACTTCAAGAACATATAGAGAGGTTAAGAGCAGTTTTTGAACGCCTTAGACAATCTAATTTCAAAATTCAACTAGACAAGAGCGAATTTTTACATAGGGAAGTAGCCTATTTGGGACACAAAATCACTCATGAAGGTGTTAAACCAAACCCCGATAAAGTTACTGCAGTTTAAAACTTTCCAATCCCAAGAACCCAAAAAGAAATAAAATCTTTCTTAGGATTAGCAGGATATTATCGTAGGTTTATCAAAGATTTTGCAAAAATCACAAAACCCCTCACTTTATGTCTTAAAAAAGGAACTAAAGTTGAACATTCACCAGCCTTCATACAATCTTTTAAACATCTTAAAGAATTGCTCATTAATGCACCAATTCTTAAATATCCAGATTTTTCAAAACCTTTTGTCCTTTCTACAGACGCCTCTAATGTAGCCCTTGGCGCCGTATTATCACAAGGTGACCCTCCACACGATCAACCAATAGCATTCGCGTCTCGTACTTTAAACGAAACCGAACAAAAGTACTCTACTATAGAAAAAGAACTTTTAGGCATCGTATGGGCCTGTAAGTATTTTAGACCCTATCTCTACGGTCAAAAATTTAAAATATACACTGACCATCGTCCTTTGATTTGGTTATTTAATTTAAAAGAACCAAATAGTAAACTAGTACGCTGGAGATTAAAACTTGAAGAGTACGATTACCAAATTATATATAAAAAAGGTAAACAAAATACGAACGCAGACGCACTGTCAAGAATACAACTAAATGCTTTAGAAACGGAATCAATTGCTAACTGTCCTGGTGATATCGATGACGATATTAGTCAATTTTTAAATAACAATTTTGATCCAACTATATTAACCAATGAAGCTATTGCCGAAACTATAGCGGAACTCGAACAAAGTACAAATCAACCACAATCCCCGAAAATAAAAATCCTCGAAAATATTCAAATTCGACCCCCATTCACAGATAACACTGTTCACACAACTAATGCGACAGAAAATTATTCTGAAATGACATTATTAGACGAAATAATTAACAACAAACCACATCAAATAATTGTTAAAAAATCACCTTACGATACTTATGTCAAAATAGACCATGAAACTTTTGACGGACATCAAATTTTAAAAGCAACATTGCCTACAAATATTGAAACAATTACACGAGTTTTAAAAGAATATTTAAATAATAAAACAACTTATATTTATTTTCTTTCTAAAGAATTACGTCCTTATTTCCAACAATGCATGACTAATCACTTTAGAAATTTAAAACTTATTGAATATACCAAACTAGTTAATAATGTCGATGAAGACGAAAGAACAATGATTATTAAATTTCGTCATGAAGGAAAAACAAACCATCGCGGAATAGAAGAAACATTAAAATTTTTAAGATCCAACTATTATTGGAAATCTTTGAAAAAAGATACCACAAATTATATTAATAATTGCGAAATATCCCTGATCAACCCTTAGTACTGACTGAAACACCAAGTAAACCCTTCGAAATAATACATATCGATACATTTATTGTAGGAAAACAAAAATTCTTAACATTTATAGATAAATTCTCAAAATACGGACAAGCACTTCCATATTCAGGAAACGCTGTATCATGTTGTGACCAACTAATAAAATTCTTTTCATTCTTTGGTGTTCCGAAACAAATAGTATCAGATAACGGTACAGAGTTTCGAAACGAAGTAGTAGACGGACTTTTAAAAGCTCACAATATCAAAATACACTTTACAACTCCTCATCACCATGAGTCAAATTCACCTATCGAACGCCTACATTCAACCTTGATAGAACACATAAGAATATTACGAGAATCTGACCCAAATTCGGATATAACAAACATTATGCCGTATGCAATTATTGCTTATAACAATACAATTCATTCTAGTACGAATTTTACCCCACAAGAACTTGTATTAGGACACACAGATTCGCGAGACCCCATGAATCTTATACCATCTCATGTATACACTGAATATATCAACAATCATAAAAATAACACGCAAATTTTATATGATAAAATTACGAAAGATTCAAAACAATTAAAACAAAAAATAATTGACAAAGTCAATCAAAGTAAAACTAATCAGAACCTAATAATCGGTTCTCAAGTATATAAGAAATCTCAACAAAGAACAGGTAAAAGTAAAAAGAAATTTTTAGGACCCTTTGTACTAACAGCGGTGTTAGAAAATAATAAAATTGAAATAAAAAATCCGAAAAATAATTATACGGAAGTTATTCATATAAATGAATCTAAAATAATGCCCATTGTTCCAGATGGACCTGGACCGTCCACGCGACAGACATAAAATACCATGACCTGAACAATTACCCAGGGATACTACCCTTTAAACTAGGAACAGCTAAAATTACATCAAACCACTGGTCCTTTGTACAACTAATTGACTTAAACCCATTAGTCGACCAATTTCATACCTTAAAACGACATTCTGAAACACTTGCAGCTAGCTTAAAAAATGACAGTGAATATTACAATAAATATCATAATTCTTTTATATCTTTACATATCCTAGAAAAACGCATAGAAAATTTAATTATACAAATCGCCCCTTCTAGTGCAATTTGTAGACGTAAACGAGGTTTATTTAATCCTTTAGGATCATTCATTAAAAGCATAACAGGTAATTTAGACCAAAATGATGCAGAAATAATTGACGAAAAAATCCGAAAATTATCGGAAAATCAAAATAAATTAAAGATTGATGCTATTAATCAAATAATGATAATAAATTCAACAATCAATGCATTCCAAAAAGTAATATCTAATATTACAAGCAATGAAGAAATCCTAAAAACCAGAATTTCTCAAATAGAAGAAGCTATTAAAACGGTAGATTTACATAATACCCAACTACACGACTATTTTCAAATACATACAGTTATTAATCAAATAACTTGGATGTATCAATCAATCAATAACATATTAGATAAAGTCGAGATTTCAATAACTTTTGCTAAAGCAAACACTCTTCATAATTCAATAATAAATCCAAACGAATTATTAAGCGAAATAAGAGAGTTAGTCACTTGTCGAGACTGAGGTATATCAATATTTTAATCTATACCCAATACCAATCCCTAATAACGGTTCATTCATAATTAATATACCTTATAAACCTTACCTTGCACTGAGCAACTCCAGATACTCGTATATGGACCAAAGATGTCTCGAAATATCAACCAATGAGTACCTGTGCAGACACGCCCACAGTATCCTGTTAGAAGCTAATCCACCATGTGCTGTTCAACTAATCAGTCAAGCACCAAATATTACTTCTTGCCACCCTTACGAAATCCAATTGCACGAAATCCAATCGACAAACATTATCGATGGAAAATGGATCGTTACCGTACCAAATCGGATAGTTAGTACTTCAACCTGCCAAAATTTAAGAGACAATCTTCCTCTCTTAGGCTCCTATCTAATAGAAGTACCCATTGAATGCAAAGTTCAAATAAAATCAATCATCTTCCAAACTTATAAGCCAAGTCGCCTGTCCTTTAGCGAAACTAATTTACCCTCGCTAAAATTGACCAGAGCCAATCAGCATCGATCAATACCATTCAACCCACCTGCGATTGACCTCAACTTCGTCAACCTACAAGAGACCAAAGAGATCCAATCCAAGCTGGAGAACCAAAGAAGAAACCTCGAAGAAATGTCTACCACTGTCTACGTTACAAGAACAAGTGTTTGGACAATTTTACTTTATATTTTTATTGTATTATCCATATTAATCATATTGTTTAAATATTTTCAGAAGCGATTTAGGAAAATCCAATCCATATCCAATAATGCAAATAACGAACCGATGGATTTAAATAATAACCAAATATTTTAATAATTTTAATTTAGCTTTTGAAATCACAACCACAGGATGTGCTTTCATCTACGTCGGGAGGAGTTACGTTCCCATTAAAATGCTACATTGCAGTTCTAATCAAGGATTTCCTAGATTTCTCTCGTTGCAGCATCAGCAACATTAAACTTATAAATATATGTTAATCCTAGTTTTAAGTTCAGTTATTATTGTATCCTCCATTTGAAATAAAGTTTTTTAAAAACAAAACTCTCAAACTCGAGAAAGTAACTACATAATGAATAAAGTTTAATAAACGCTCTAAATTTAATAAAAAAACGCAGGTGAATATTCTGATAACGCCGCTGCAACGCTGTAACGAACTGCCACCGTCTATTCATCGTATTGAACTGGTACTGGAACTATGTCTGTCTCTGTCACACAAGGGTATCAGCGGTAGTTGAAGCAATACAGATAGCGAGGCCGATCTTCACGGATTAGCTTGTAATGTTTAATCACTCGTTTGTGACGTATTTACGATTTTCGTAAAATTGAAATTCGGTGTTTCCAGATTGAGCAAAATTAATATCTAAATAACCACATTAACATTGTTATTTCTATTATTAATTGGAAACTGTGTTAGAATTACTCTTACATTTTCTAGGAAAACGTCTTCTAATATTTTTTGTTTTAAATGAAATTTGTTTTAGTAGGCTGCTTGTCAAAGGTTTGACAACTAAGCCGACACAGCGGTCCAACTTAATTACTTGTACAATCAGCCAGCGTACGATTGGGGGCTGGTACAGTTGAAGGAAGTTGTTATTACTCATTTTTATCGAAAATTTTCTTTAGGAATTAATAGAATGGACCAAACAGAAAATTATAGGTGGTAGAAAAACTTAAAAACATTTATAATAATATCAATTTTTAGAATAAATATAATAACAAATTTCGCTTACTTGAAACAAACTATACAATGGAAGTTGACTTGAAGTTTATGTTAAAACACTGTCATGGGAATATAAATTGAAACGAAATTTGTCACAAATATCAAGTAAGTGAAATTTTTGAGAAACTCTGTGTATACTTGTAAATAATGTAGATTATCTTGAAAAATATGGTAAAACGCACTACTTTTAGAGTTTAGTCGTTTCTATTCCGAACTAACCTCATAAAAAAAAAAAAAAAAAAAAAAAAAAAAAAAAAAAAACTCATAGAAAAACAAAGCAGCCCTGACGGGCCGCTTTGTTTTTAACTAACCTGATCAAAGGAGAAACATAACTGAACTAACCTAACCAAAAGAAAACTAGAACTGAACTAACCTGATCTAAACTAAACTAACCTGATCAAAGGAAAAACATAACTGAACTAACCTAACCAAAGAAAAACTAGAACTGAACTAACCTGAACTAACCTAACCAAAAGATTTGTCATAGAAAAAAAAAGCGGCCCTAACGGGCCCCTTTTCCCTTTATAGCAACGTAGGTCTGTATGGCCAAAGCGGCCCTAACGGACCGCTTTGACATTAATTAAACTGATCAGAGAAAAAATGTAACTTTTACCATATTTTTCAAAATAGTCTTTATTATTTGCAAGGTTACTCAGAGTTTTTCACCAATGTCACTTGTTGACATTTGTGACAAATGTCGTTTAAATTTATATCCCCATGACAGTTTGTTTCTGGATGCTTATTCTAAAGAAAAGAGTGAAAGTGAAAGTGAGAGTTTTGACAACCTTGATTGGTCAAAAAATTCTGTTGACGAATTCCATTGGCCAGCAATTCTCACTTTCACTTTCACTCTTTCCTATAGAATAAGCGTCCAGGTAAGCGAACTTTATTATTATATTTATTCTAAAAATTGATATTATTATAAATGTTTTTAAGTTCTACCACCATCTATATTTTTCTATTTTGTCCATTTTATTAATTCCTGAATTAAAGAGTGTTCAAAAAAAAATGGCTAATAACGATTTCCCTCAAGTGTACTAGAGCCTACGATTGGTTTGACAATGTTTGACCAGCCTCAATAGTAAATAACTGGGTTTATTTATTATATTTAGTCTGAGAAACAAATGGACTTTTGTTTCTCCATCCTTTTCTTTTGACATTTCACAGCCAACTAGATGAAGTTTTATAATGAACACCCCATATAGGTACTCAGAGTTTACTCAGGTTAAGTGCATATTCGAATTCGTATATCCGTATATTCCCAATGTACTTTAGAATGAAATATGCTCTGAATATCCAAAAAAAGGACATATCTAAAAATTTACAATAAATTCTCAAATCGAATACATTAATAATATTCATATTTTTTTACTTTAGAAAACGAAGCCTCTCCAACGCGTTTTTAAAACGTCAAAAATACGTTATGTAGGTACTGACAAAGTGAACTTTGCTTTGGGCGCTCTTAATGTCTAAACACCATGTAATGTTGCAAAATTGTGCTGACTTACCTTATGTAGGGTAACCCTGGTTTTCGCCCTATTATATCAAAGTTCCTATTGCATGCCTTGAAAAGCGATATAAACATTTTCAGGTTTTGGGCCTTATGTAAAGGCATCCATGGGCTGAGATTGCCCGGGCTTCTGTTGAGTTTCGCTTGATGATGTCTGAGCTTATTTTTCAGAGTTGATAAGGATGTGCACAGTCCGCCACTAACTCGTTTTGATATAGGACCAGATAATATCGCCCTACCGGAAATTATAGCTTCAGAAAGCCTATTTTTTGGGAATTATTTTTACCGTTTACCTAGATATATTTTTATTTCCTTGGATGTGGAGGATCTGGAAATGAAGGTATTGCGATGGCCAATTGTCTGGGAATATATATTTCTATCGATTCTGTGGCTTTTCTGCCTTTTTGATTGATTTTTGCTGAATTTCTATGTTATTGTTCGGTGTTAACTTGTTGGAAAACTTTGAGGTTAAAATCGATCTGTCGTTTTGTCGATATTTACATAGACGATGGAAGCGACGAGGGCGAGTGTGCAATTTGGCTCGCTAACTACGTTCTGACGTCACTCGAGTCCTTATTATAATTAATGGTGAGGTTTCACTATTCCGTACTTTTGTTGTCATGAGAATTAATTTTGCGTCCCTTGAGGTTGGACCGACTCGTTAACATCGATTATACGGTTCTATATCGATATAGGTATCACTGAATTTTTTATCGTATCTTCTCAACATGTTCTAAAAGGAGATGGGTATAAAACAAATGAAAGTTTCAAAGGTAACTAGATGACAAAAATAAGTGAATGGGTAATAGGTACCACAGAATTTCGCAATATTTTCTTCTGTTATGAGTAGCAGGGTCTCTACTGAGTAAATCAAAAGAAAAAAAAATGTGGATGAACCATATTTAGTAACGGAAAATCATTTTTTCTATAAACGTATTAATTCTATATACTTGCTTCTGTTTGGCGTCCTGCTGAACTAGGCAACTTTCAATACGTTCATAGTAGAGATGGGTTTTCACCTGTTTTTTTCATTTTTGAGGGTATATTCCCTGCACACATCCGGGAAAATTCCGGGTTTATTCCATTATAACCTCTAAATTTAACTTTTTCATTACGCCTAACTCTTACCAATTAAGCAATAATTTGTTGGTTTGTACAGCTTGAAGGCCAGTGTTTAGTTTATCAATTGACCAGTGTTTAGTTTATCAAAAAACAAACCAGAATCTGGATTTATTGAATTCTAATCTGAAATCTAAACCTTAAATCTTGAAACTGCCGGGTGCTTTCAAGAAAAGATGGGAAAAAACCCGGGTAAAAACCCTAAATTGGGTTTAAAGGTTTTTTGGGAATTATCCCTTCGCCCATCTATAGTTCATAGTGATCGTTACGCTCGGACGTCGCGATGAAAGCAATGTTGCCAGTTGGGAAATTGTAAATTGTAACGTGTGTATGCAATGCAATGCATCATGCATGAGGGCCCGTAAGGGGCCCTCATATATGATGCGTTGCACGTTAGTTCAGGTTAGTTTTGGTTAGTTCAGGTTAGTTTAGGTTAGTGAAGCTTAATATAGATTAGTTTAGGTTAGATCAGGTTTGTTCAGTTCTGTTATTTCTTTATTTTCTTATTTTAAGTTACATTTTGCTTATAATGGTATTTATTCTTTTAAACATTTAAGTTTGCGCAACGCTGTATATGGCGAATGATGGAGGAAAGAGTTTTAGCATAGTAAAGTGTGATAAATTGGCTGTTTTGTTATTAATTTTTTGATGTTAAATATGGCTCATCTACACTTTTTTTTCTTTTGATCTACTCAGCAGAGACCCTGCTACTCATAACAGAAGAAAATATTGCGAAATTCAGTGGAACCTATATCGATATAGATCCCAATTATACAATCCATCTTGCTGTTTTGTATTATTTTCTCAGCATTGTAGAGTTGTTTATTTTCTTCTTTGCTCTATGACGTCATCACGATCAACTACCTAATTATTCAGGCATAGTAATGTTGGCATCATTGAGGAATGGTTGTTTTGAAGGTTGAAGATCATCCTTGAGGCATAAAAGAAGTCGATAAAACCTGAGTTAGTTCCTCACTGCATCAATGACCTATTTTTAACGTCACCGTGTGACATATTTTTGGCGTCTTTTTTATACATGGAAAGGACGTCGACCGAAATTGAGTCTTTTCATTTGACGTAACGCGAATAACGAAATAATAACTTTATCGGGAGACGTGTTTTTGCGGTCATTTTATGCGTCAAAAAGCAGGTAATGTGAAACTTTTTCGGTCTTCCAGGCAACACAAACGCATGAACGTTTGACGTCCTTAATCCGTCCATTAAACGTGAGTTAGTTCCTCACTGCATCAACGACCTATTTTAACGTCACCGTGTGACATATTTTTGACGTCTTTTTTATACGTGCAAAGGACGTCGACCGAAATTGAGTCTTTCTCTTCATTTGACGTAACGCGAATAACAAAATAATAACTTTATCAGGAGACGTGTTTTTGCGGTCATTTTATGCGTCAAAAAACAGGTAATGTGGAACTTTTTCGGTCTTCCAGGCAACACAAACGCATGAACGTTTGACGTCCTTAATACGTCGATTAAACGTGAGTTAGTTCCTCACTGCATCAATGACCTATTTTTAACGTCACCGTGTGACATATTTTGACGTCTTTTTTATACGTGCAAAGGACGTCGACCGAAATTGAGTCTTTCTTTTCATTTGACGTAACGCAAATAACGAAATAATAACTTTATCAGGAGACGTGTTTTTGCGTGCGTCAAAAAACAGCTAATGTGGAACTTTTTCGGTCTTCCAGGCGACACAAACGCATGAACGTTTGACGTCCTCAATACGTCGATTAAACGTGAGTTAGTTCCTCACTGCATCAATGACCTATTTTTAACGTCACCGTGTGACATATTTTTGACGTCTTTTTTATACGTGCAAAGGACGTCGACCGAAATTGCGTCTTTCTTTTCATTTGACGTAACGCGAATAACGAAATAATAACTTTATCAGGAGACGTGTTTTTGTGGTCATTTTATGCGTCAAAAAACAGGTAATGTGGAACTTTTTCGGTCTTCCAGGCAACACAAACGCATGAACGTTTGACGTCCTCAATACGTCGATTAAACGTGAGTTAGTTCCTCATTGCATCAATGACCTATTTTTAACGTCACCGTGTGACATATTTTTGACGTCTTTTTTATACGTGCAAAGGACGTCGACCGAAATTGCGTCTTTCTTTTCATTTGACGTAACGCGAATAACGAAATAATAACTTTATCAGGAGACGTGTTTTTGCGTGCGTCAAAAAACAGCTAATGTGGAACTTTTTCGGTCTTCCAGGCAACACAAACGCATGAACGTTTGACGTCCTTAATACGTCGATAAAACGTGAGCTAGTTCCTCACTGCATCAATGACCTATTTTTAACGTCACAGTGTGACATATTTTGACGTCTTTTTTATACGTGCAAAGGACGTCGACCGAAATTGCGTCTTTCTTTTCATTTGACGTAACGCGAATAACGAAATAATAACTTTATCAGGAGACGTGTTTTTGCGTGCGTCAAAAAACAGCTAATGTGGAACTTTTTCGGTCTTCCAGACAACACAAACGCATGAACGTTTGACGTCCTTAATTCGTCCATTAAACGTGAGCTAATTCCTCACTGCATCAATGACCTATTTTTAACGTCACCGTGTGACATATTTTTTACGTCTTTTTTATACGTGCAAAGGACGTCGACCGAAATTGAGTCTTTCTTTTCATTTGACGTAACGCGAATAACTAAATAATAACTTTATCAGGAGACGTGTTTTTGCGGTCATTTTATGCGTCAAAAAACAGGTAATGTGGAACTTTTTCGGTCTTCCAGGCAACACAAACGCAGGAACGTTTGACGTCCTTAATACGTCGATTAAACGTGAGTTAGTTCCTCACTGCATCAATGACTTATTTTTAACGTCACCGTGTGACATATTTTTGACGTCTTTTTTATACGTGCAAAGGACGGCGACCGAAATTGAGTCTTTCTTTTCATTTGACGTAACGCGAATAACGAAATAATAACTTTATCAGGAGACGTGTTTTTGCGGTCTTTTTATGCGTCAAAAAACAGGTAATGTGGAACTTTTTCGGTCTTCCAGACAACACAAACGCATGAACGTTTGACGTCCTTAATACGTCGATTAAACGTGCGTTAGTTCCTCACTGCATCAATTTTTAACGTCACCGTGTGACATATTTTTGACGTCTTTTTTCTACGTGCAAAGGACGTCGACCGAAATTGAGTCTTTCTTTTCATTTGACGTAACGCGAATAACGAAATAATAACTTTATCAGGAGACGTGTTTTTGTGGTCATTTTATGCGTCAAAAAACAGGTAATGGGAAACTTTTTCGGTCTTCCAGGCAACACAAACGCATGAACGTTTGACGTCCTTAGTACGTCGATTAAACGTGAGTTAGTTCCTCACTGCATCAACGACCTATTTTAACGTCACCGTGTGACATATTTTTGACGTCTTTTTTATACGTGCAAAGGACGTCGACCGAAATTGAGTCTTTCTCTTCATTTGACGTAACGCGAATAACAAAATAATAACTTTATCAGGAGACGTGTTTTTGCGGTCATTTTATGCGTCAAAAAACAGGTAATGTGGAACTTTTTCGGTCTTCCAGGCAACACAAACGCATGAACGTTTGACGTCCTTAATACGTCGATTAAACGTGAGTTAGTTCCTCACTGCATCAATGACCTATTTTTAACGTCACCGTGTGACATATTTTGACGTCTTTTTTATACGTGCAAAGGACGTCGACCGAAATTGAGTCTTTCTTTTCATTTGACATAACGCGAATAACGAAATAATAACTTTATCAGGAGACGTGTTTTTGCGGTCATTTTATGCGTCAAAAAACAGGTAATGGAAAACTTTTTCGGTCTTCCAGGCAACACAAACGCATGAACGTTTGACGTCCTTAATACGTCCATTAAACGTGAGTTAGTTCCTCACTGCATCAATGACCTATTTTTAACGTCACCGTGTGACATATTTGGACGTCTTTTTTATACGTGCAAAGGACGTCGACCGAAATTGAGTCTTTCTTTTCATTTGACATAACGCGAATAACGAAATAATAACTTTATCAGGAGACGTGTTTTTGCGGTCATTTTATGCGTCAAAAAACAGGTAATGGGAAACTTTTTCGGTCTTCCAGGCAACACAAACGCATGAACGTTTGACGTCCTTAATACGTCCATTAAACGTGAGTTAGTTACTCACTGCATCAATGACCTATTTTTAACGTCACCGTGTGACATATTTTTGACGTCTTTTTTATACGTGCAAAGGACGTCGACCGAAATTGAGTCTTTCTCTTCATTTGACGTAACGCGAATAACAAAATAATAACTTTATCAGGCGACGTGTTTTTGCGGTCATTTTATGCGTCAAAAAACAGGTAATGTGGAACTTTTTCGGTCTTCCAGGCAACACAAACGCATGGACGTTTGACGTCCTTAATACGCCAATTAAACGTGAGTTTGCTCCTCACTGCATCAATGACGTATTTTTTATACGTGCAAACGACGTTTTATGTGGGATTTTTTTCGGTCATCTCGGTAATACAGACGCCAAAAATATGTTTTAGATTGATGGATTGAAATTTTAAAGATATCGATTAAAAGTTTGTTTTTCTATCTATTAACAATATAACGCGAATAACGTAATATTAACTTCATTATGGGACATGCTTTCGACGTCATTTTATACGTGCAAAAAACGTCGAATGTAGGGCGTCAACAATGATTGATGCTGCGGATTGAATTTTCTATTTTCAACAATTCAGTATCTTCGAGATTACAATTTTGTCTCTCAGCCCATTGAATACTTTCCTTCAATATCAGAGCAATTTTTAGATAAAAAAAACTTATTTTTTAAGCCTTCAAACATTTGGGAAAAACTGGGACGAAGCATGTTTAAATACACCTTTTACAATGATTGGATTTCAAGCCCCACGTTGGGCGCCAAAAAGTTTTTATATTTTAGAATTTCGATTTTCAAGTTTTTCTTACATATTTTGGACAAATAATACATTTGAAAAATGATTTAGCAATTACAAAACTAAAAATTTTCAAGAACCATTTGGGGCGCAAAAATTTAAAAAAACAAGGGTTAGATTTAAGACCGTAATTATACCTTTCGAGCACCAAATTTAAGTTGAGTGCAACCACCTAATGCATTAGAAATGTTTTTATTACCGTCAGAACATTTTCAGATGGAGAACCTCATCAGGCGCCAATAATTTGAAACATTGTGCGTTTTTTGATCAATTTCCTCTTTCATCTCGATTAGAGGGATTAAGTTTAATAGATGTAATGGTTTTGCAGGTTTAGGACAATTAAAACTCCCTTGTCGTTTGAATAAAGGCCAACGTTTCGATGTTTAATTTACGTCTTCTTCAGGGCTAGACTCGGCGACACGTCACACATTATTACGCACGCCAGCACCATCAGAGCACTAATATCGTTCGGCACAAGGAGTGGTCAGTGGTCTTTAATCTTTGCTAGTTCCGAGGAGTAATTTTGTCACTTAATCGCTGGTAGTGTCACAGACCACTCCTTGTGCCGAACGATATTAGTGCTCTGATGGTGCTGGCGTGCGTAATAATGTGTGACGTGCATCATGGATGTAATTTTGTTTATTGACGTCATCCTTTGTCGCCGAGTATAGCCCTGAAGGAGACGTAAATTAAACGTCGAAACGTTGGCCTTTATTCAAACGACAAGGGAGTTTTATTTGTCCTAAACCTGCAAAACCATTACATCTTCAATTGAGGGGACGCAATACATTATCATCATATTAAGTTTAATGTTGATTTATACTTAGCTGAAAAATTTGTCAGTGAAAAAGCTCGTAGAAATAATTCTGGCAGTAGGGGTAATCCAAATAAAAATTTGCTTGTACCTACTTTCAAGTGTAAGGGTCGATCTGGTACCTACCAAATATTTGCCAATAGCACACACCTTAAAAGGCAATTTGTCGTGTCCCTAAAGCGGTACGACTAAACCGATGAATTGTCCAAAAACGTAAGGCCCCCTGGGGGCGTGCGCGACAACAAACGGCAGCTGCTGCGGACAAATTCCGAGTGTTTGCCGAGCAGGGCTGCGCCCCTCAAATTTAAAATCAAGTTGCCGTGAAATTTTTGCGGCTCGTCGCCAATGCAAACACATCTCCTTACCTGACCGTTGATACATCATCGGGACCACATTTTTAGAACGTTAAGACGTTAAGAGAGAGAAACTTTCGATGTATTTGCTCACGATGGTCAGCGGAGCCCTAATTCAAACACCCATCGCCCTGTCCCACGCTCGGGACCCTTGAATAATTAAAATATCTAGGTCGAATTAACTAGAAATTGAAATATTAAACGAGACGAGACGAGGAAGAACAATAATTACTTAAGACTGGGAAAGAAAACGTTCTTAGTCTATTTTCCAGGTTACGCGTTCCGCTTTACTTTCGTCAATATTTGGATTTCATTCAAGTCTGGTAAAACTTAATACAATTAAAGGGGGCCCCGGGCGGTGTCTCGCTTCGCGGGGCTGCCGTCTCTTGTTCCAACAACCAATGAAGGGGTTAGAACGAGTAGCGCTATTATTCTTAACAATAGATTGTTATCGCCAATGAAACGATAACGATGTTCAATACCGGAATGAAGGCACAGTCAATACGCCGGAGCTTTTCCGGAAAATCGCCGGAGCTTTTCCGGATACTCTCCGCCGGTGCGCTTCTTCAGAGCAAAAAGAACAAACAAAAGGTGTTTCGGTTCCTTCTGAGTAACCTATTCTGGAATCTCCTGGAATCCTATTTAGAACTGAAGTTTTCACTCTCAACTCTAAATACCTGTAAGTACCATTATTAGGCACTTTACGATATTACACCCGGTTTTGTTGATATCTTTCTGGGCATCTCAAAGCTCCGGAGGTTTGCTGGCGAAACTCCGGTTATGCATAAATATGGTTGCGGAATGAAGTCATTCTATCACTTGTTACAGAATATCATTCCGCAAAAGATGAAAATGATGTTCAATTGTCAAAGCGCACATAATGCCAAGATTTGGTTTTAAATCAGAATTTTCTTGATAGTAATGGTTTGGTCAAATCCAGGTTTTATTTCGACATTTTTTAGTTTTAAATAGTTTCGCCAAAATTTGGGTCAACGTTCCGTTTCCGGCCTATCTAAAATTGCCGACTATTTACTAGATAAAAAAGTCTACTTAAAGACAGTAAATTTTTCGCTTTATTGACTGAAAAATATTGCCAAAGCTTGCGTTAGCCAAAAAAGGAAATATAAATGTATATACGGAAAATACCTTCCACAGAAAGAGGAAATATCGCTTGGAAGTAGAGCGACATTATTATTAATGTGATGGGTTATGCGGGAACAGGATCACGAAATGACGAAGACAACTATTTGAATTGGTCTACGTTCCATGCCGTTGCATCCTCAGGACGCTAAAATTATAGATGAGCAATTTACAAAAAGGGGGCTCCTAAATGGCTCTATAACAGTAAACATTTTTGTTTTACAAAAAGGGAGCCCCCCCCCCCTTTTATAAATTGCTCACATATAATTTTAGCGTCCTGAGGATGCAGAAATATATCTGCGAAACGTAGACCATTTCAAATAGTTGTCTTCGTCATTTCGTGATCCTGTTCCCGCATAACCCATCACATTTTTGCACTTGAGGTTCGATTACACCTACCAAAATTATTATTAATATTATTTATTAGTACTAATAATATTTATTAATGATAACAACTAATTAGCAATAAATGGCCAAAATTTATAAAGTAGTAAAAATAACCAAGATTGCGATTATCATTTGGCCATTTATGTAAGTTAAATTTTGGTCAAAAGAAGTTGCTATAAAAGCTCATATATTACCCAGATTTGCTCTTAAAAAAGCATGTTCCTCGATGGCAATAATTTGGCCAAATTGTCTTTTTTTTTGCCATTTTTTAGTTTTAAATAATTTCGCCAAAATTTTGGTAAATATTATATTTTCCTGCCTAACTGACTGGATAAAAAGTTCTACTTTATTACATTCAACTAGTGGCTTTTCTGACCAAAAACAGAGCCAAGATGGCTACCAAAAAGCCTAATTTTATTAACCACCGAAAAATTATATAACATTTGGTGTGGTTTCCATGCTGTAGCTACTAACCTACACTAACCTGAACCAAACTAATCCTAATTTAAGGCCTAAAAATATGACCAACAACCTACTAGATTGTGTAGCGAAGGGGCTGGTATCTCTAAATCGTTATTTTTTTGAAGTTGGAAAAAGATGGCATTTTACTCCAATCTAGAGAGAATCAAACAAACCTGAACTAAACCGATATCTTTGGAGTGGATCTTTTGGAAGTTGGAAGAAGGTTGCATTTTACTCCATTCTGGAGAGAACGAAAAATATTGCCAAGAATGAACTCGATTGTCTGGCAAATGGGATGGAATCTCTAGTTTTTATTATTTTTTGGAAGTTGGAAGAAGATGGCATTTTACTGCAATCTGGACAGAACGAAACAAAGCTGAACTAACCTGAACTAACCTGACATCTTTGCAGTCGAAAAATGTTGCCAACAACCAACCCGATTGTCTAGCGAAGGGGTTGGTATCTCTGTTCTAATATCTTTTGGAAGTTGGAAAAAGATTGCACTTTACTCCAATCTGGAGAGAATCAAACAAACTTGAACTAAACCGATATCTTTGGAGCTTAAAAATATTGCCAACAACCAACGCAATTGTCTAGCGAAGGGGTTGGTACCTATCTCTGTTTTGTTATCTTTTGGAAGTTGGAAGAAGGTTGTATTTTACTCCATTCTGAAGAGAACGAAAAATATTGCCAAGAATGAACTCGATCGTCTGGCAAATGGGATGGTATCTCTAGTTTTTATTATTTTTCGGAAGTTGGAAAAGACGGCATTTTACTGCAATCTGGACAGAACGAAACAAAGCTCAACTAACCTGAACTAACCTGCCATCTCTGCAGTCTAAAAATGTTGCCAACTACCAACCCGATTGTCTAGCGAAGGGGTTGGTATCTCTGTTCTAGTATCTTTTGGAAGTTGGAAAAATATTGCTTTTTACTCCAATCTGGAGAGAATCAAACAAACCTGAAATAAATCGATATCTTTGTAGCTTAAAAATATTGCCAACAACCAACGCAATTGTCTAGCGAAGGGGTTGGTACCTATCTCTGTTTTGTTATCTTTTGGAAGTTGGAAGAAGGTTGCATTTTACTCCATTCTGGAGAGAACGAAAAATATTGCCAAGAATGAACTCGATCGTCTGGCAAATGGGATGGTAACTCTAGTTATTATTATTGTTTGGAAGTTGGAAGAAGATGGCATTTTACTGCAATCTGGACAGAACGAAAAAGCTGAACTAACCTGAACTAACCTGACATCTTTGCAGTCTAAAAATGTTGCCAACTACCAACCCGATTGTCTAGCGAAGGGGTTGGTATCTCTGTTTTAGTATCTTTTGGAAGTTGGAAAAATATTGCATTTTACTCCAATCTGGAGAGAATCAAACAAACCTGAACTAAACCGATATCTTTGGAGCTTAAAAATATAGCCAAGAACCAACGCAATTGTCTAGCGAAGGGGTTGGTACCTATCTCTGTTTTGTTATCTTTTGGAAGTTGGAAGAAGGTTGCATTTTACTCCATTCTGGAGAGAACGAAAAATATTGCCAAGAATGAACTCGATCGTCTGGCAAATGGGATGGTAACTCTAGTTATTATTATTGTTTGGAAGTTGGAAGAAGATGGCATTTTACTGCAATCTGGACAGAACGAAACAAAGCTGAACTAACCTGAACTAACCTGACATCTTTGCAGTCTAAAAATGTTGCCAACTACCAACCCGATTGTCTAGCGAAGGGGTTGGTATCTCTGTTCTAGTATCTTTTGGAAGTTGGAAAAAGATTGCATTTTACTCCAATCTGGAGAGAATCAAACAAACCTGAACTAAACCGATATCTTTGGAGCTTAAAAATATTGCCAACAACCAACGCAATTGTCTAGCGAAGGGGTTGGTACCTATCTCTGTTTTGTTATCTTTTGGAAGTTGGAAGAAGGTTGCATTTTACTCCATTCTGGAGAGCAAAATATTGCCAAGAATGAACTCGATCGTCTGGCAAATGGGATGGTAACTCTAGTTTTTATTATTTTTTGGAAGTTGGAAGAAGATGGCATTTTACTGCAATCTGGACAGAACGAAACAGCTGAACTAACCTGAACTAACCTGACATCTTTGCAGTCTAAAAATGTTGCCAACGGCCAACCCGATTGTCTAGCGAAGGGGTTGGTATCTCTGTTTTAGTATCTTTTGGAAGTTGGAAAAAGATTGCATTTTACTCTAATCTGGAGAGATTCAAACAAACCTGAACTAAACCGATATCTTTGGAGCTTAAAAATATAGCCAAGAACCAACGCAATTGTCTAGCGAAGGACCTATCTCTGTTTTGTTATCTTTTGGAAGTTGAAAGAAGGTTGCATTTTACTCCATTCTGGAGAGAAGGAAAAATATTGCCAAGAATGAACTCGATCGTCTGGCAAATGGGATGGTAACTCTAGTTTTTATTATTTTTTGGAAGTTGGAAGAAGATGGCATTTTACTGCAATCTGGACAGAACGAAACAAAGCTGAACTAACCTGAACTAACCTGACATCTTTGCAGTCGAAAAATGTTGCCAACAACCAACCCGATTGTCTAGCGAAGGGGTTGGTATCTCTGTTCTAATATCTTTTGGAAGTTGGAAAAAGATTGCACTTTACTCCAATCTGGAGAGAATCAAACAAACTTGAACTAAACCGATATCTTTGGAGCTTAAAAATATTGCCAACAACCAACGCAATTGTCTAGCGAAGGGGTTGGTACCTATCTCTGTTTTGTTATCTTTTGGAAGTTGGAAGAAGGTTGTATTTTACTCCATTCTGAAGAGAACGAAAAATATTGCCAAGAATGAACTCGATCGTCTGGCAAATGGGATGGTATCTCTAGTTTTTATTATTTTTCGGAAGTTGGAAAAGACGGCATTTTACTGCAATCTGGACAGAACGAAACAAAGCTCAACTAACCTGAACTAACCTGCCATCTCTGCAGTCTAAAAATGTTGCCAACTACCAACCCGATTGTCTAGCGAAGGGGTTGGTATCTCTGTTCTAGTATCTTTTGGAAGTTGGAAAAATATTGCTTTTTACTCCAATCTGGAGAGAATCAAACAAACCTGAAATAAATCGATATCTTTGTAGCTTAAAAATATTGCCAACAACCAACGCAATTGTCTAGCGAAGGGGTTGGTACCTATCTCTGTTTTGTTATCTTTTGGAAGTTGGAAGAAGGTTGCATTTTACTCCATTCTGGAGAGAACGAAAAATATTGCCAAGAATGAACTCGATCGTCTGGCAAATGGGATGGTAACTCTAGTTATTATTATTGTTTGGAAGTTGGAAGAAGATGGCATTTTACTGCAATCTGGACAGAACGAAAAAGCTGAACTAACCTGAACTAACCTGACATCTTTGCAGTCCAAAAATGTTGCCAACTACCAACCCGATTGTCTAGCGAAGGGGTTGGTATCTCTGTTTTAGTATCTTTTGGAAGTTGGAAAAATATTGCATTTTACTCCAATCTGGAGAGAATCAAACAAACCTGAACTAAACCGATATCTTTGGAGCTTAAAAATATAGCCAAGAACCAACGCAATTGTCTAGCGAAGGGGTTGGTACCTATCTCTGTTTTGTTATCTTTTGGAAGTTGGAAGAAGGTTGCATTTTACTCCATTCTGGAGAGAACGAAAAATATTGCCAAGAATGAACTCGATCGTCTGGCAAATGGGATGGTAACTCTAGTTATTATTATTGTTTGGAAGTTGGAAGAAGATGGCATTTTACTGCAATCTGGACAGAACGAAACAAAGCTGAACTAACCTGAACTAACCTGACATCTTTGCAGTCTAAAAATGTTGCCAACTACCAACCCGATTGTCTAGCGAAGGGGTTGGTATCTCTGTTCTAGTATCTTTTGGAAGTTGGAAAAAGATTGCATTTTACTCCAATCTGGAGAGAATCAAACAAACCTGAACTAAACCGATATCTTTGGAGCTTAAAAATATTGCCAACAACCAACGCAATTGTCTAGCGAAGGGGTTGGTACCTATCTCTGTTTTGTTATCTTTTGGAAGTTGGAAGAAGGTTGCATTTTACTCCATTCTGGAGAGCAAAATATTGCCAAGAATGAACTCGATCGTCTGGCAAATGGGATGGTAACTCTAGTTTTTATTATTTTTTGGAAGTTGGAAGAAGATGGCATTTTACTGCAATCTGGACAGAACGAAACAGCTGAACTAACCTGAACTAACCTGACATCTTTGCAGTCTAAAAATGTTGCCAACGGCCAACCCGATTGTCTAGCGAAGGGGTTGGTATCTCTGTTTTAGTATCTTTTGGAAGTTGGAAAAAGATTGCATTTTACTCTAATCTGGAGAGATTCAAACAAACCTGAACTAAACCGATATCTTTGGAGCTTAAAAATATAGCCAAGAACCAACGCAATTGTCTAGCGAAGGACCTATCTCTGTTTTGTTATCTTTTGGAAGTTGAAAGAAGGTTGCATTTTACTCCATTCTGGAGAGAAGGAAAAATATTGCCAAGAATGAACTCGATCGTCTGGCAAATGGGATGGTAACTCTAGTTTTTATTATTTTTTGGAAGTTGGAAGAAGATGGCATTTTACTGCAATCTGGACAGAACGAAACAAAGCTGAACTAACCTGAACTAACCTGACATCTTTGCAGTCTAAAAATGTTGCCAACTACCAACCCGATTGTCTAGCGAAGGGGTTGGTATCTCTGTTCTAGTATCTTTTGGAAGTTGGAAAAAGATTGCATTTTACTCCAATCTGGAGAGAATCAAACAAACCTGAACTAAACCGATATCTTTGAAGCTTAAAAATATTGCCAACAACCAACGCAATTGTCTAGCGAAGGGGTTGGTACCTATCTCTGTTTTGTTATCTTTTGGAAGTAGGAAGAAGGTTGCATTTTACTCCATTCTGGAGAGCAAAATATTGCCAAGAATGAACTCGATCGTCTGGCAAATGGGATGGTAACTCTAGTTTTTATTATTTTTTGGAAGTTGGAAGAAGATGGCATTTTACTGCAATCTGGACAGAACGAAACAGCTGAACTAACCTGAACTAACCTGACATCTTTGCAGTCTAAAAATGTTGCCAACTACCAACCCGATTGTCTAGCGAAGGGGTTGGTATCTCTGTTCTAGTATCTTTTGGAAGTTGGAAAAAGATTGCATTTTACTCCAATCTGGAGAGAATCAAACAAACCTGAACTAAACCGATATCTTTGAAGCTTAAAAATATTGCCAACAACCAACGCAATTGTCTAGCGAAGGGGTTGGTACCTATCTCTGTTTTGTTATCTTTTGGAAGTAGGAAGAAGGTTGCATTTTACTCCATTCTGGAGAGCAAAATATTGCCAAGAATGAACTCGATCGTCTGGCAAATGGGATGGTAACTCTAGTTTTTATTATTTTTTGGAAGTTGGAAGAAGATGGCATTTTACTGCAATCTGGACAGAACGAAACAGCTGAACTAACCTGAACTAACCTGACATCTTTGCAGTCTAAAAATGTTGCCAACGGCCAACCCGATTGTCTAGCGAAAGGGTTGGTATCTCTGTTTTAGTATCTTTTGGAAGTTGGAAAAATATTGCTTTTTACTCCAATCTGGAGAGAATCAAACAAACTTGCACTAAACCGATATCTTTGGAGCTTAAAAATATTGCCAACAACCAACGCAATTGTCTAGCGAAGGGGTTGGTACCTATCTCTGTTTTGTTATCTTTTGGATGTTGGAAGACGGTTGCATTTTACTCCATTCTGGAGAGAGCGAAAAATATTGCCAAGAATGAACTCGATCGTCTGGCAAATGGGATTGTATCTCTAGTTTTTATTATTTTTTGGGAAGTTGGAAGAAGATGGCATTTTACTGCAATCTGGACAGAACGAAACAAAGCTGAACTAACCTGAACTAACCTGACATCTTTGCAGTCTAAAAATGTTGCCAACTACCAACCCGATTGTCTAGCGAAGGGGTTGGTATCTCTGTTCTAGTATCTTTTGGAAGTTGGAAAAAGATTGCATTTTACTCCAATCTGGAGAGAATCAAACAAACCTGAACTAAACCGATATCTTTGAAGCTTAAAAATATAGCCAAGAACCAACGCAATTGTCTAGCGAAGGGGTTGGTACCTATCTCTGTTTTGTTATCTTTTGGAAGTTGGAAGAAGATGGCATTTTACTGCAATCTGGACAGAACGAAACAAAGCTGAACTAACCTGAACTAACCTGACATCTTTGCAGTCTAAAAATGTTGCCAACAACCAACCCGATTGTCTAGCGAAGGGGTTGGTATATCTGTTCTAGTATCTTTTGGAAGTTGGAAAAAGATTGCATTTTACTCCAATCTGGAGAGAATCAGACAAACCTGAACTAAACCGATATCTTTGGAGCTTAAAAATATTGCCAACAACCAACTCGATTGTGTGACGAATGGGCTGGTATCTCCAATTTTTATTAATTTTTTGGAAGTTGCAGGGAGAAGGCATTTTACTCCAATCTGGAGAGAACGAAACGAAGCTGAACTAGCCAACTTGATTGTCTAGAGAAGGGGTTGGTATCTCTATTTTATTTATTTTTTTTGAAGTTGAAGAAAATGGAATTTTACTTCAATTTGGAGAGACCAGAACTAAGTTGAACTATCTTTGGAGCCTAAAAATATTGCCAATAACCAATTGGATTGTTACAGCGAAGGGGTTGGTATTTCTAATTTTTATTTTTTTTTTGAAAGTTGGAAGAAAATGGCATTTTACTCCAATCTGGAGAGAACGAAACCAACCTGACATCTAGCAAAAATATTAGTTAGAAAGCCGAATTTTGATCAAATAAAAGTTTTCTATTTTCGCCAAGGAATTGTAGTCATTTCGTAGTAGATTGCCTTTTTTGGCAGTTTATATTTAAACAAGTGGTCGCCAATTTTAGCAAGGATTACGAAATGATCATTGCGCAGTGTTGCCAGGTCTGGAAAAATTTCACCAGAAATTGTGTGATTTATGATGCTGTTTGGTGAAAACAAGTTTAGAACTCCTATAGTAAAATATTTTGCCAACAAAAATTTTCATTATTATTATTATAGTTATAGGTTGGAACTTTAACTAAACTAGAGCTACAAACGGTAGACATTTCTTTCCAAATAAGGTATTAGTTTTAGTTAAAAAAAAAAGTCGAAACGTTGTTGGCTTTCGCCAAATGAAAAGAATACAGGGAAAACCAGTTCTGAAATGGAAAACCTCATTATTTGCGTGGAACAAAAAGACGTTTTTCCGCCTCATTGCCGAAAAACGGTAAGTTATAATGTTACCAAAACAACGGTTGCTTTTCCGACGATAAAAGAATAAATAGGAAATGCGACTGCACCTGCTGTTGGACCGCATTTCATTTTAAAAAATGACTGATATAAGTAATGCAAACATTATATCGTGCATTGTTGAGAGGCGGTGCTTTGTTTGCTGACAAAAATGTTTTTATTGCGACTGTGTACGCATTTCAATTCTAAAAAAATACCTATAATTATGCTTACTGCAGCAAAGAGCTATAAAACGGTCTCTGAAACCTTATATCCAGTTGTCTGGCATTAGATTATGTAAAAATGGACTATTAAGGTATCTAAGATCACACTGATGTTCTTAGCTTTAGTGTTTCATGAAAATATTTTTTTTACCAATTTTTGAGAGCACTATGTAAAACAAAACTGAATTTCCAATTTGTCATCAAAACCACTCGAAAAATTAATGAATTAAATTCAATGGTATAAGTTTATGTGATATAAAACGAAAGTTTTGGGTTTCGCATATGGGACTAACCTAAAAACCCAAATTTGGGCCACTTTTTTCCAATAAAGATATATCTAAAAATGTATAATAAGAATTAAGAAAGTACAAGACTAAAGCTGCATTTTGAGATACATTTAAAATTGCCAGGTACGATAATAACTGAGCACGGGTGGCCCAAATATAAGGTACGAATTTAGTACTTCTTTTTATGTTTCTCGAAAACTGTGAACGATAGCTTCGATCTGATTGCTCTATCTAATTGCACTCGGTGACCACTTGATACCTCCATGTTCAGTTCAAGCTGAAGGCGATAAATTGAAATTTTCAAAAATTGGGTCGTCAAAAATTTCAGCTAAAATTGAGTATCACAGATTTTGATAAAAATGGTGTCAAATCAAAGAACAAATTAAAAAATGCCTTAAAAATGTAAAGTTTAGCTTTTCACTCCTCCAAAATCCTTTTCACTCTTCTTACCCCTCCAAAATTAAGTCGATAACGTCATACTTTCTCCATTTTTTTTAGCTTGGAAAAATACAAAAGATTGGGGTTTGCTTTTATGGTTATTTTACATATACATAATTTACATTTGCTCGAAGCGACAGATTTGGCGCTGATGGTGGGCTGAGGGCCAAAACCGGTTACCCTTAAAAAAATGTTATCTCGTCCGCCCGATATAAGAGCTGCATCAAAACTGACACGCGTCTAGCTTTAGTACATCCTCAAAAAAATAAACTTCTTCCACTTTTGGGACAACCTGTACTATATGTAACAAAGAAATCAATTTCCAATTTACTGCTGGAATTAATGAATTAAATCAGTTAAGGATGTTAAATAAGTGTAAGCCTGCAACCCGCAATTTGCCTTTGAAGCGAGAAGTGAATTTTTATAGGCTTCGAAGTCGGTCACCATGGTAATCGTGCTGACACACTGTGGTATATGTAATAAAGAAATCAATTTCCAATTTACTGCCTATAACCACTGCAATTAATTAATTAAATCAATTAAGGATGTTAAATACGTGTAAGCCTGCAATTCGCAATTTGTCTTTGAAGCGAGAAGTGAATTTCTATTGGCTTCGAAGTCGGTCACCATGGTAACCGTGCTGACACACTGTACTACATGTAACAAAAAAATCAATTTCCAATTTACTGCCTATAACCACTGCAATCAATTAAGGATGTTAAATAAGTGTAAGCCTGCAACTCGCAATTTGCCTTTGAAGCGAGAATTGAATTTCTATTGGCTTCGAAGTCGGTCATCATGGTAATCGTTCTGGCACACTGTGCTATATGTAACAGAGAAATCAATTTCCAATTTGCTGCCTATAACCACTGGAATTAATTAATTAAATCAATTAAAGATGCTAAATAAGTGTAGGCCTGCAACACGCAATTTGCCTTTGAAGCGACAAGTGATTTTTTATTGGCTTCGAAGTCGGTCACCATGGTAACTGTGCTCACACACTGTACTACATGTAACAAAAAAATCAATTTCCAATTTACTGCCTATAACCACTGCAATTAATTATATAAATCAATTAAGGATGTTAAATAAGTGTAAACCTGCAACTCGCAATTTGACTTTGAAGCGAAAAGTGAATTTTTATTGGCTTCGAAATCGGTCACCATGGTAACCGTGCTGACACACTGTATTACATGTAACAGAGAAATCAATTTCCAATTTGCTGCCTATAACCACTGGAATTAATTAATTAAATCAATTAAGGATGCTAAATAAGTGTAGGCCTGCAACTCGCAATTTGAAATTGAAACGAGAAGTGAATTTCTATAGGCTTCGAAGTCCGTCAGCATGGTAACCGTGCTGACACACTGTACTACATGTAACAAAAAATCAATTTCCAATTTACTGCCTATAACCACTGCAATTAATTAATTAAATCAATTCACGATGTTAAATAAGTGTAAGCCTGCAACTCGTAATTTGCCTTTGAAGCGAGAAGTGAATTTCTATAGCTTCGAAGTCGGTCACCATGGTAACCGTACTGACACACTGTACTATGTAATAAACAAATCAATTTCCAATTTACTACCTATAACCACTGGACTTAATGAATTGAATCAATTAAGGATGTTAAATAAGTGTAAGCCTGCAACTCGCAATTTGCCTTTGAACCGAGAAGTGAATTTCTATAGCTTCGAAGTCGATCACCATGGTAACCGTGCTGACACACTGTACTACACGTAACAAAAAAATCTATTTCCAATTTACTGCCTATAACCACTGCAATTAATTAATTAAATCAATTAAGGATCTTAAATAAGTGTAAGCCTGCAACTCGCAATTTGCCTTTGAAGCGAGAAGTGAACTTCTATTGGCTTCGAAGTCGGTCACCATGGTAACCGTGCTGACACACTGTACTACATGTAACAAAAAAATCAATTTCCAATTTACTACCTATAACCACTGGAATTAATTAATTGAATCAATTAAGGATATTAAATAAGTGTAAGCCTGCAACTCGTAATTTGCCTTTGAAGCGAGAAGTGAATTTCTATAGCTTCGAAGTCGGTCACCATGGTAACCGTGCTGACACACTGTACTACATGTAACAAAAAAATCTATTTCCAAATTACTGCCTATAAGCACTGCAATTAATTAATTAAATCAATTAAGGATGTTAAATAAGTGTAAGCCTGCAACTCGCACTTTGCCTTTGAAGCGAGAAGTGAATTTCTATTGGCTTCGAAGTCGGTTACCATGGTAACCGTGTTGACACACTGTACTACATGTAACAAAAAAATTAATTTCCAATTTACTGCCTATAACCACTGCAATTAATTAATTAAATCAATTAAGGATGTTAAATAAGTGTAAGCATGCAACTCGCAATTTGCCTTTGAAGCGAGAAGTGAATTTCTATAGGCTTCGGAGTCGGTCACCATGGTAATCGTGCTGACACACTGTACTACATGTAACAGAAAAATCAATTTCCAATTTGCTTCCTATAACCACTGGAATTAATTAATTAAATCAATTCAGGATGTTAAGTAAGTGTAAGCCTGCAACTCGCAATTTGATTTTGAAGCGAGAAGTGAATTTCTATATTGGCTTCGAAGTCGGTCACCATGGTAATCGTGCTGACACACTGTGGTATATGTACCACATGTAACAAAAAAATCAATTTCTAATTTACTGCCTATAACCAGTGCAATTAATGAATTAAATCAATTAAGGATGTTAGATAAGTGTAAACCTGCAACTCGCAATTTGCCTTTGAAGCGAGAAGTGAATTTCTATTGGATTCGAAGTCGGTCACCATGGTAACCGTGCTGACACTGTACTACATGTAACAAAGAAATCAATATCCAATTTACTGCCTATAACCACTGCAATTAATGAATTAAATTAATTAAGAATGTTAAATAAGTGTAAGCCTGCAACTCGCAATTTGAAATTGAAACGAGAAGTGAATTTCTATAGGCTTCGAAGTCGGTCACCATGGTAACCGTGCTGACACACTGTACTACATGTAACAAAAAAATCAATTTCCAATTTACTGCCTATAACCACTGCAATTAATTAATTAAATCAATTAAGGATGTTAAATAAGTGTAATCCTGCAACTCGTAATTTGCTTTTGAAGCGAGAAGTGAATTTCTATTGGCTTCGAAGTCGGTCACCATGGTAACCGTGCTGACACACTGTACTACATGTAACAAAAAAATCTATTTCAAATTTACTGCCTAAAACGACTGCAATTAATTAATTAAATCAATTAGGATGTTAAATAAGTGTAAGCCTGCAACTCGCAATTTGCCTTTGAAGCGAGAAGTGAATTTCTATTGGCTTCGAAGTCGCTCACCATGGTAACCGTGCTGACACACTGTACTACATGTAACAAAAAAATCAATTTCCAATTTACTGCCTATAACCACTGCAATTAATTAATTAAATCAATTAAGGATGTTAAATAAGTGTAAGCCTGCAACTCGCAATTTGCCTTTGAAGCGAGAAGTGAATTTCTAGAGCTTCGAAGTCGGTCATCATGGTAACCGTGCTGACACACTGTACTACATGTAACAATAAAATCAATTTCCAATTTACTGCCTATAACCACTGCAATTAATTAATTAAATCAATTAAGGATGTTAAATAAGTGTAAGCCTGCAACTCACAATTTGCCTTTGAAGCGAGAAGTGAAGTTCTATTGGCTTCGAAGTCGGTCACCATGGTAACCGTGCTGACGAGCCTTGTCAAGGTTTATTAAGTTGCAGGCCTAACGAAAAAAAATCATTGGTATGCTTCAAGTTTGATTGGTAAAATGTGACGTAGATTGATGACGTAGACAAAAGAGTAAATATCTGGATCATCATTTTATTATCTTTCTTCAGTGCCTGAGCACCTTTATTGATAAGAATACATGGTGAGCCAAGTACCTAGCACTAGAAGGTACCTAAAGACACATACATTTTTTTCTTCATCAAATCGGCAGCAATAGTGCTGCCGATAGATTGTCCTCAATTTCAATCAGCTTGAAAATAAGTGATGTACATAAAAAAAAGTCGCCAAGTTGGCTGTGAAATGCCGAAAGGATGAAGTAACAAAAATCTGCAATTACCTTAGAAGTCTTATTTTTTTTTGATACCTCTCTTCTTTTCTAAAGCAACTGAACTCCAGATTTCCATGACAATAATAAATGAGTTAGTCATACTATAGCAGGTATTAATAAAAATCAATTTTAGACAGTAAATCTCATTAGCACTTAATATTTTTAAAGCGATATAAAGCATAAAGGGGAAAAGCAAATAATTTGATTGGATCCCTTGTTGTGTGTGCTCTCATAAAACGGCGTGAAATAGAGCCGAGAGTGCCTCTGTCAGGCTCATATTCTTATAAAAGCCAAGTCCAACTCGAACAATGGACTGAAATCGGTCCGTGGTAGTCAAGTGCCATCCAGGCCATTGTCGTCGCATCACGAGCGATAAGACAACACGGTCCATTATATAAGGGGGAGGCGTCCGGTAACAACACTGGATTTGATTGCGATCAGGGGCGCCTCCACACCATTACTTAATGTCTATGATTTAATCCCTAAAACTAAATTATTCTAACAGTACTTGTCAGGAAAGTTTAAATCTAAAAATGTGTAAGACTCACACCAAAGCTTTGTTAATTATATCCAAACGTATATATATAAGAAGTCGGAACTACCCGAAATCCACGCCCAGGTCCTGAGTTTTAAGAAGGGCGTTAAGTGTTAAGACAGCTGACGCTGTATATTATTATTTCTTTCGAGGGTAGCTCATTATTCAGAGTAATGGAACTGGATGGGTTGCTAAAGGAGAGAATAAGATCCTTACATATGAATATGTCAACAAATGTCTTCTTTTTGAAAAATGTTTTCGTATTTTCCAAGAAACTACCCCCAAATATAGTGGAAACGAAATCTTTGGAGACAATGTTTTCATTAGAAAAAGTCATCTATAAAGCTGTGTGATGATTTTTTTGACATAATCACTTTTGTTCTTTCATCCTTTTTCTTTGACATTTCACAGCCAACTAGACGACTGTTTCAAATGAACACAAAACCGCTGCTTTTCGGGCAGTTAACAAACATTTGCAAGCACCAATCCAATTCCGATTTCGTCCCACCCACATTGTATGTCTTGTGACAAATTCGATTTAACAGTGTATAATACACCCATAGAACGTCCCTTTACGCCTCAAATGTAGATAAAGTACCAGATGTGTATATCGAGATTAGGCCAATATAAGGGTTGAAAATAATCCCGCCCTTAATCCGCACGCTAGATTAGTCGCCCTGAATGGCAGCATTCTTTTTAGGCAGTGTGTTTGACAGTCCGATCTAGTCTTTGACGTAGGTCCAATTTTCTCGTACAATATCTTGTTTGTAATCTCGGCTTTAAAGCGGCGACATTCATCGGTTAATGGTCAATTCGGCTTCCGTGTGGAGAATTACAGAATTACAACGTTCTCGGTGTTCCTCTGAAGTTTCGTCGGCTGGAAAGGTGAGCTTTGATCATCTTATTAGCACGCCTTGTTCACAATCTGAAGGCGACTTGCACTGTAAAAAGTTCCTGCTCCACGACAGGAAGGTCGTCCCAAATTTACTTAATCATTAATTAAGAATAATTGAACCGCGCCGAGACATTGTCCAAACGTTTTTATACCCCGTTAGACAAACAAATCCGTTTAATTACCGGGAGGCCCTAAAAATTTACTTCAACTTTCTCCCTCATTTTGTTGGGGGCTGGCGGGCTTTTGTAACATTATTGGATCAGTTGCGCGTTTTTCCCACACTATAGAGCACAAAGTACCCAAATACATTAAATAATTACTTTTCTCTGTCTTGTTTATGAAGGGTTAAAGTAACCACGAACAAATAATTCTATGGGGCAACCCTACAAACATAGCGATTTAATAAACTTTGACAGGGATTGACAGCTCGGTTGCCATGGTTACCGACTACGTAGCCAATGGAAATTCACTTCTCGTCTCAAATGACAATAATGAGTTGCAGGCTTATATTTATTTAGCCTTCCCACTAGGTCAGTAGTTTTATCAGGAATAAAACTGACCTTTTAAACTCTTCGTCATATCGTATTATCCTCAAACTGAGAATTGAAACCCTCAAGATTTAAGTAAAAAATTATGGAAAAAATAGAAAAAGTGATCGTCAGCGTGACGAGTCAACGAAATGAAATAAAAAGAAAACTGTGTAAAAGATTAAGCAAATCTTTTTTCAAAAATTAACCAACTTGCGAGAAAAATAAAAATTCAAGATAAAACCTAAAAAAAAGCGCCTAACTGTAAATAAAATTCATACGCCCCTATATGACTACAAATAATAGAAAGAAAAACATAAAGAATCGTGAAATACCAGACGACATACTATACAAAACATCACCGATACAAAAAAAAAAGAAGAAAATAATGTTTAACAGGGATTATTTTTCATACAAGGCTCAACACTCGATTCAAGGATGAAAAAAGAAATACATTTTAAGGAAGAAATAAATAAGAAGAAAGAGCCACAAAGACTTGATGAGAACAACGCAAAGAGTGATGAAGATTAAAACAGACACAAAAGGATATAAAAATGGTGGAAATAGAAAGAAGAGAAGAGGAAATGGGAAAGAGTTAAAATTAGCGAAAAGCAAGAGTCAAAATTTCCAAAAAAAGCCCTTTAGATGAAATATGAAAACAAAAACAGTAAGGGTCTGATCGAAAAACACGCACCCATGAAAAAAAGTGACGTAAAAAATTTAAAACTTCAAATAAACAGAACACTGAAGAAAATAAACCAATTACCCATATATATGAAAACTAAAACAAAAGTTAAACAAAAATTAAGTTGAAGGATGAAAATACAAAACGAGATAAAGATAACACAGTGAAATGTTGGAAGAACAGTTTCGGACATATCTTCTAGGTCGTTAGTTTAAACGAACGTTTACAACCTAACCTCGGGACACCCTTCAAAAGAGTAGTAATTAAATAATCGAATGACTTACCTGAAGGAATCTTTCCACATTTGTAATGAGAAAACCAAGGACGGAGAGTGCGCTTAGAGCAGCCACCCGAAAACGCCATGAATTTTCTATATTTGACTGACTTCTGACAGAATACTTTTGATTTCCCTACGTCCCATACGGCCCATAGGTGGCGCTCTCAAGATCAGCCACATTTGTCGCCATTTCCTACTTTGATTTTTTCTTGAATATTCTTCGGTAGTCGTTGATTAGGTTTGTGACTGTGAGTTTTTCATATTTTGTTTGAATCAGTGGGTGCTTGTAAAGTTTATGTCATCTCGATTTTCAAGATTTTTTCTTTTTTATATAGTAGCTTACGGTCCATAGAACATATTAAAGGAAAAAAATCCTTGGATGAACCACTTTTCACTAAGAAATAAGGAAAAGAAAATTGTAAATTTGGGTAAAAGTTTATGCGAAAACTCTCCAACTTGACAGTAAGGTTATAAGTATAATTTGCAGTGATGCCAAACGTCGGTGTTTCTCGTTAAGTGCAAATCGGTCGCATCTAAAAAGAAAGGAAAACAAAATCTAACCTGAAGTAACCAGGAACTATAACTAAACTAACCTGAACTAATCTAAACAAACCCGAACTAACCTGTCCAAAAAAAATTAGAAATAGAAGCGGGCCCGTACGGGCCCGCTTTTATTTGTTTACGTTTTACTAACTACTATTTACTACCTACTTTATCGAAGAGATATAAATCATTCTGGGCGACTAATTTCCAGTAACAAACCTCTCTAAAAACCGCTAATATTGGACAACACTAACTCAAGTGCACCCAGCTAGCATTCCCGCACAAATCTTCAAGTCTATGACTTGGCAACACCGCCTTGACAAACATCAAGGGATTTTATTTTTCACCTGTTATCTGTCAGTTGTCCAACTTAACTAGCAAACTATCAAATAAATGCAAAATATAACGTTTTTTTTATTAAATACGTAAATTTCCACTTTTTGAGACGTTTAATCTTAACTTATATTATAAAAATTTAAAACCAAGAATGTTACAAGGGTTATGTGTGTTGTGGCTACAAAAGAAAGGAGGACAACATCGAGGTAAAAGCAAATATATTTGGATATCCTAATTTTTCCTGAATTCACAAAATTCAATCATCCAAAAATTTTTTTGCTTAAATCGGTTAATCTTAACATAAGCTTTCTAATGATACCAAAATTAACGCTAAAATCGAGATGACATTTTCTTTACAATCACCGAATCGGTGTAGTACGGGGTGTTCATTATAAAATTTCATCTAGTTGGCTGTGAAATGTCAAAAGAAAAGGATGGAGAAATAAAAGTCCATTTATTTTGATTATGTCATCCTTTTCTTTCAAAATTTCATAGCCTGCTAGATGAAGTTTTATAATGAACACCCCGTATTAGTTTTATGTGATATGGTGATAGTTTCGGTTATCGAAATTAGGCGACATATTGAACCAACCATACCTAGGTGTTTATGTAGCGTATTTGGACGCCGTCCTCAATGTCTCAATCTTAAGTAAGTGAGTATAACTACTTTACACATTATATTAAAAAAAAACTCCAAAACCATTCCAGAATGGTTGCAGAACCCTCCTAAGCAAATAAATTACTTATTTGTTGACATTGGTTGCATAATTTGAATAAATGTGACTACTAAACGAGTCATTTATACTTGCAAAAGATTTTGAATTCTTTTCTTTGATTCAAGTCCTCATTAATGATTCTATTTAAACCTCAGACTAAATATATAATAAATAGTTATTATACATAAACAGCAGTTATTATACATAAACATCAATGAGTGTGATAAAGAAAGGTAGACTAGCGTGATAGCTATATGGCAACACCGCATCATTCGCAGGTTTGCATGTTTACTTACTTGTGGAATGATAATTTGGGGTTCATATAATCAAGTTTTTTACACACTTGGCATTGTCGAACCATTATAATGCCTTGGAACAACCACAAAAACCACTACACTATGAATAAACGCTCTAAATTCAATAAAAAGCAGGTAAATATTCTGATAACGCCGCTGCAACGCTGTAACGAACTGCCGCAGTCTATTCATCGTATTGAACTGGTCCTGGAACTATGTCTCTCTCTGTCACAAGGGTATCAGCGTTAGTTGAAGCAACACAGATAGCGAGGCCGATCTTCACGGATTAGCTTGTAATGTTTAATCACTCGTTTGTGACGTATTTACGATTTTCTAAAATTGAAATTCGGGGTTTCCAGGTTGAGCAAAGTTAATATCTAAATAACCACATTAACATTGTTATTTCTATTATTAATTGGAAACTGTGTTATAATTACTCTTACATTTTCTAGGAAAACGTCTTCTAATATTTTTTGATTTAAATGAAATTGGTTTGGTTGGTGGCACCAGTTCTGGTTTTGGTTGGTTATGATTGAGAGAAAACTGACATACCTCCTGATATTTGACCAATCAGATTTGTCATAAATCACGTGATCTGCCATTTTTATGTCGAACCAGAACCCGTATGAAACCAAAATGACTTTAAATAGATTTTTACCTTAACTTAACCTCGAAATCGAAATTAGAAAATCTGCGGGTTTTGTTCTGCTTTCAAGTACTTTTTCCAAGATTTTCTTAGGCGATTGATCTAGATTTGTGTTTTTTATTGAACTAATTGTGTTTATTCATTATAAAAAGATGCCAAAAAGGCTTAGTAAAGATTACAAAAAACTTGTAGCTTCCCTTTTGAGCTATTTTGAATTGGAGAAAGAAAACGGAGGACCACTTTTGCCACTCGCAGCAGTACGTAAAAGAGTCGCGAATGCCTTAGGTCTTCATTTAACTACGGTTTCAAAAATATCTCAAGAAAATGCTTATGGCAAAATTGTATGCCCTACAAGGATTCGTGTCCAGAAGAAACCAGTAACCAGTAACCGATCCAGGAAAATGGGATATTTGTGCGATTCGTAACCAAATTTATGAAATGTATAAAAACAGTAAGTAACTGTAGATTCTAAATTATGTGACAATAGCTTATTTAAAATTTATATTTATTTTTTTGTTGCTTATTGAAGTAAAGATTTTCTTTTTAAAGAAATAGTCACTAGCCCTAATGTCAGGGACTTTATCATTGATTATACATTCCTAGTAAACTTTTAAAGTTGGTGAGGCCTAATTGAAAATATTAAAAATAGAAACATGTAGGTATAAATTTATGTATCAAAGGAATTAAGAAGATGATTAATCACTGAGGGCAATGCTAGAAATTTCCAGGGCCTCACACCTTACCCCAATATGTACCAATAGCATTTTCTCAGGGTTACGTTTCAATCATGGCTAATAGCGAGAGAGAGAGAGAGACAGATACAGTTTGGGCATACCTAAATTTTAAGTTAGCCACAATTAAAACCTGACCCTGATTAAATGCTATTGGTGCATAGAGTTTCTAATGAGGGGTTATCCACCAGGCACAATACATGTATAAACTGCATCACAATACCGTTACAATAATCTACATTGGATCGCTTGGTACTCATGACAACATTCCACAGTACTTGTCACAATATCGATAATAACTTTCTGTACTTATGACAATACCCCGCAATATCACTATATTCACAATACCTTGCAATGGCATCACAATTCCTTGCAGTGCCATCGCAAAACTTAAAAAATACCATATTATGCCAATACATGTACAAACATTAGCAAAGTGGATTCCCCTTTGATTTCTATGGTGCTCTAGGGTATCTGCCTGGAAGGATTTTGGGCCTGTAATACCCATATTTATAGTCGCAACTTGAGCACAAGCATGTGCTTAATCAAAAGTGTTTGATGTAAGTCAATGTATTTTAAATGGAGACTAAATGTCAAAGTGAGACTTGAGGCTTACTCCGGAGCCAAGTGATGACTATAAATATGGGCATTAAAAACCTGAAATTGGTACAAATGGAAGGATCTTGCCAAATTTGATGATAAACCGTTTATACAACTCGCAATGCTAATTTTCCCTATAAGAGGAGAGAATTAATTTTTCTATCAATAGTGCAGCAATGCAGAAAATTCTAATAACTGCTTCTGTGTAGTCAGGTGTAGGTGTGTGAAACCTGTCTTTTCAAAAAGAATTTAAGTAATGGATAATTAGAAATAGTTTTTTTTATTAAGCTTAACTGGAACTGGACTATAGGGAAAGTTGATAAGTACAGTGCGCTTCATTAACTTTGATAACATTTTAATTACCTGTAACTTTGGGTTTTTAAAGATGTCAAAATGAACTAAAAATCATAATGCATAGTTAACTGGCAAGTTTTTTCCTAATTGGAAGAAAAAAGCAAAATGCCAATGATATTGAGAGATCTTAACCTAACTTTTATATTTTTTAATGGAACTGTATATTATTGGATATTTGGATTCTATTCAAAATTCCAAAAATATTTTATAAAGCCCCTAGATACCTATCTTCAATTGTTTCTGAGAAAATGGAGTCTGTATAAGTTGATCCTATAAACACAATCTCGAGCATAAAATAATAAATAAGAAGCAAAGTAAATTTGAAGACAAGTGGAGAATTTACTTTGCTTTGTATTTATTATTTTATGTTTGACCGACTTAAACAGAAGCCATATTCTCAGAAACAGTTGAAGATAGGTATGGAGGTATGCTTTATAAAATATACTTGGAATTTTTAATAGAACCCACATATCCAAAAATATACAGGACATTCCATTAAAAAAATATAAGTTAAGTTAAGATCTCTCGAAATCATTGGTCTTTTGTTTTTTTTCTTCCAATAGGACAAAACTTGCAAGTCAACTATGTAATACCTACGGTTTTTGCTTCATTCCAATATCTTTAAAAACAAAAAAGTTACAGCTGATCAAAATGTTATCAAAGTTATTGAAACGCATTGTACCTGGTTTGTATTTCAGTTTGCATCCATAAAGCTTTTCATAAAGTTTTTCCAAGAGTTATTTTTTGGCTCACCCCCGTAAAATGTTTGAACAGTGTCAACGTTATTGTTTATGCTATAAAAACTTCTATATGGAGATATTTATGATGTTTATTCTCATAAACCAAAAAATTATATTTTTTGAAAACCATTTGAGATATTTTAATGAAATATTACTTGTCAATAGTAAACAAAAAACAACAAAAAAGTTGTATGTTTCTGGTTTTTCTAAAAATAAAGATTATTTTTGAATTATTTGTTCAATTTGGAAGAATAAACTTTTAACAAAATTAGACACTGATAAACAAGGCTTTTGTATTGCAAAACTTAGGTCTTCCTTTACTATTGGCACCTGCAATATTTCATTAAAATATCTGAAATGGTTTGCAAAAAAAATATTTTTTTTTTGTTTATGAAATAAACATCAACACCATTGTATTTCGATAGAGAAGGGTTTTTTCATTTACTTTACGTTTATTTAGCAAGATAGTGTTACTTATCGAAGTAGAACATCCCCTTAAACTTTGTCATGAAAAACCTGGCCAACTTCGAATATTTTTTGGATTTATTATCTTCTAAAAAAATTTTATTTAACTAACATTTTCCTGAAATCTTAACTAATTACTCAAATCTATTGTTAGATGCTAACTGAGATACAAACCATGTACCTATCATCATCATCAGTTTATTTCATACAAAACAAGTCATATAGGCAAAATCTTACGTGACTACGGTATGTTCATTATAAAAATTCATCTAGTTGGCTGTGAAATGTCAAAAGAAAAAGATGGAGAAACCAAAGTCTATTTATTTTGATTATGTCATCCTTTTCTGTCAAAATTTCATAGCCTGCTAGATGAAGTTTTATAATAAAGATTTGTTCGATTTACATTGTTGCCAAATTTACTGTAATTCCTGGACAAACCAAGATTTTTTCATTTAACCTGTTGCCAAATTTATTGTAGTTTCTTTATTATTTTGATTGAAAAACATTATTTAAGTGACGACATTAGTTGTTGGTCCAAAATTGTTGACGTGAGTGAACTAAACGAAAAAAAAATAAAATTAGTTTTGTTGTTGTTGTCCTTATATATAGCTTTCAAAGTGACATGTCTTCTTACATTTAACACTGCTAGAGATAAATTTTGAATTTCATAGTCTGAAGAAAAATTTTATTCATAACGCAGCTGCATATGACCCGCATAATTTTGAAATAGGTGGTCACCAATTTGTCGATCAACCCATCTGTATACTAGTTTCGGGGTCTACTCCTCATCAGTACAGCTTTGGCTTGTCGACAAATTGGAGACCGTGGTTCAACGGCTTAAAGCCGGAAATGTACGGAGTACCGGTGAGATGTTGTACAGATGTGACCATCTACTCTTTTCACTTTGTTTTGGTTCCCATAACCAGCGAGGGACATAGCAATATGAGCTGTTTCTCGAACTGAGAGCCGCCTGCCATGCAGTATTGGATCTAAAATATGCTGGTGGATGTCGCCTGCTCCTCTTCTGGACAACATCTCACTCGCATACTTTTGTTTTTAAGTTTTGACAAAAAATATCTCTAGTCTTACCAATTCATCATCTACAGGCCTTTGCAAGTCAAAGCTATTCTATCACTACTATACTTCCAAAAAAGTGCCTGCTAGTAGAGTTTTGTTTGCAAATAATTCTACATATTGAACACAATAAAGATACTTCGTAGCTCGATAGAGCCCCTCCCCTCTCTATCTATATGTAAATCTATACTATGTGTCTAATGTCAATATGTCTAATATTCAATGCATGATCAATTAATACAGGTTTTGTATCATGATACTATAATTATAAAATTTGTCCGGCAGATTACCTACGTCACTAGCGTTAAAACAATAATTTGTGGATAAACTGGCGAAGGTCATATTTCGCTCGTTATTTCCTCAAAAATGTGGCAATCTAAGGCACCCTGTATATTGCAAATTGCTTTCTTAACCAAGTTTTAAAAACCCTTTTGTATCTAACCGTTTTGTTCTGTCTTGGGCCCCCACGAAATATTCGATCGCTTCTACCTAAGAGTGAAACTCCATGACTCACTTTCAAAATAAAAAAATCTCAGCAATAATAATAGTAAACTTATGTCTGCAATTATTTAATTATTGATTATAAAGAAAAAACTTATTATTTATACAAAAACAGGGCTATATAAAAACACAGGTAAATTTTCATGGTTCGTAGTACCAAAAAGCATAGTGACGTCGTCCCCGCGCATGGTGATGCATCATCACACCTTGTTTCTCTTTATACCACGGGTTTGCATTAAACCTTGTCATCCAAAGTAGCTAAAAGTCTGTGCCGTAGGCCAAGGATAAAGTAATTAGAGCAATGAGAACAGATAGAGCGGGCATGGGCTTTGCGCCGTTGCCATGGATTAAGGCAGCTGTACCAAATCCGGCTTACAAATGGCGAAATAAACTCCTCTAAAGTTCTGGAATTACCGAAGTTAAAATAAAAGTTGCAAATTAAAAACAGCAAGTTCCGTATACATTCGTAAAATTTGAGCTAAACCAAAGGGGAGACAGGACAGTATGATAAAAATACTGATGTTCTTTTTAAAATGCTTAAAAAACTAGTAAACTAAATGCATTCGTCATCTTGACCCAAATGGTCAATACCATTAGATTTAGCTACCTACACCTACCAATGAGACCTATAATTTGTCTTTATTATACTTATCTTATCAATCCATTATTAGCAAGCACGTGAAGATGTTTGCCTCAATAGGATTTTAAATAAACTGCGCATATTTGTATTACATAAACTGTTAAAATTTAATAAAAAGCTCCTCTTGGGCGAAGCCTTCACTGGTCCACCCATAAAAGAAAGACTTGGATTGAAAGGTGAATAATACATCACGTTGCCCGGTAGCCCATATCAATTACAAACAGTTTAAGGACACAATAGTTAATCCCTTATTTACAGACGGAACATTTTGTGAGAGACCTCACACGAGGGACACACCTTACTCTGATTCAAGGACCGATTCCTTTTGTACTCTCGAGGCAAATATAGGCCTAACGTGGGGCACAATGGGTGTTTGTCAGGGCGATGATGTCTTGTTGGGTTTGTCCGAAAGTAGTTGGGAATTATAGGAACAAGAATCTTTATCACAATCACAGAAAATATTATTTTAAATTACAAATTAGTACAGCAGCGCCAAGTGACTTTTCAAGATTGTGATCATCGGAATTACTTTAAATATTTCGAAATTACGGAGAATTAATAAATAATTTCTTGGAATTACTTGAAAATTTTATAATCATTCCTGGAATTACTTGAAATTGCACCAACTTTCTGGGAGTTACTTGGTATCTATGGAAAGTACTTGAAATTTTATAGTAATTTATCAGTTTTGGAATTTCAGTTTTCGGGGAATGTCACTTTGGAATTTCAAACTATAAGTAATTGCTTTACTGGCATTACCGGAAAATCCTCGAAACTACTAAAATTGTTTTGAAATTATGGCCAATTTTATGGAATTACTGGGAATCTTTAAGAGTTACTGAAAATTTTATAAATTTACTTTATTGACACTATAAGACTTTATAAATTTAGAATTTATAGATAGAATCACTAAGGAATTGTTTGGAATTACTGGAATTGTTACCGATATATTATTAATAAATTCCAAAGGAAACTGCTGAAAATTTTTGGAAATTTTATAAACATTCCTGGAATTACTTGAAATTGCACCAACTTTCTGGGAGTTACTTGGTATCTATGGAAAGTACTTGACATTTTAAAGTAATTTATCAGTTTTGGAATTTCAGATTACGCATTATAAGGTGGGGTTTACCATTCGGGGAATGTCACTTTGGAATTTCAAACTATAAGTAATTGCTTTACTGGCATTACCGGAAAATCCTCGAAACTACTAAAATTGTTTTGAAATTATGGGCAATTTTATGGAATTACTGGGAATCTTTAAGAGTTACTGAAAATTTTATAAATTTACTTTATTGACACTATAAGATTTATAAATTTAGAATTTATAGATAGAATCACTAAGGAATTGTTTGGAATTACTGGAATTGTTACCGATATATTATTAATAAATTCCAAAGGGAACCGCTGAAAATATTTGGAATTACTTGGAAATTTTATAAACATTCCTGGAATTACTTGAAATTGCACCAACTTTCTGGGAGTTACTTGGTATCTATCGAAAGTACTTGACATTTTAAAGTAATTTATCAGTTTTGGAATTTCAGTTTACGCATTATAAGGTGGGGTTTACCATTCGGGGAATGTCACTTTGGAATTTCAAACTATAAGTAATTGCTTTACTGGCATTACCGGAAAATCCTCGAAACTACTAAAATTGTTTTGAAATTATGGGCAATTTTATGGAATTACTGGGAATCTTTAAGAGTTACTGAAAATTTTATAAATTTACTTTATTGACACCATAAGACTTTATAAATTTAGAATTTATAGATAGAATCACTAAGGAATTGTTTGGAATTACTGGAATTGTTACCGATATATTATTAATAAATTCCAAAGGAAACTGCTGAAAATTTTTGGAAATTTTATAAACATTCCTGGAATTACTTGAAATTGCACCAACTTTCTGGGAGTTACTTGGTATCTATGGAAAGTGCTTGAAATTTTAAAGTAATTTATCAGTTTTGGAATTTCAGTTTACGCATTATAAGGTGGGGTTTACCATTCGGGGAATGTCACTTTGCAATTTCAACTATAAGTAATTGCTTTACTGGCATTATCGGAAAATCCTCGAAACTACTAAAATTGTTTTGAAATTATGGCCAATTTTATGGAATTACTGGGAATCTTTAAGAGTTACTGAAAATTTTATAAATTTACTTTATTGACACTATAAGACTATAAATTTAGAATTTATAGATAGAATCACTAAGGAATTGTTTGGAATTTCTGGAATTGTTACCGATATATTATTAATAAATTCCAAAGGAATCCGCTGAAAATATTTGGAATTACTTGGAAATTTTATAAACATTCCTGGAATTACTTGAAATTGCACCAACTTTCTGGGAGTTACTTGGTATCTATGGAAAGTACTTGAAATTTTAAAGTAATTTATCAGTTTTGGAATTTCAGTTTACGCATTATAAGGTGGGGTTTACCATTCGGGGAATGCCACTTTGGAATTTCAAACTATAAGTAATTGCTTTACTGGCATTACCGGAAAATCCTCGAAACTACTAAAATTGTTTTGAAATTATGGCCAATTTTATGGAATTACTGGGAATCTTTAAGAGTTACTGAAAATTTTATAAATTTACTTTATTGACACTATAAGACTTTATAAATTTAGAATTTATAGATAGAATCACTAAGGAATTGTTTGGAATTACTGGAATTGTTACCGATATATTATTAATAAATTCCAAAGGAAACTGCTGAAAATTTTTGGAAATTTTATAAACATTCCTGGAATTACTTGAAATTGCACCAACTTTCTGTGAGTTACTTGGTATCTATGGAAAGTACTTGACATTTTAAAGTAATTTATCAGTTTTGGAATTTCAGATTACGCATTATAAGGTGGGGTTTACCATTCGGGGAATGTCACTTTGGAATTTCAAACTATAAGTAATTGCTTCACTGGCATTACCGGAAAATCCTCGAAACTACTAAAATTGTTTTGAAATTATGGCCAATTTTATGGAATTACTGGGAATCTTTAAGAGTTACTGAAAATTTTATAAATTTACTTTATTGACACTATAAGACTTTATAAATTTAGAATTTATAGATAGAATCACTAAGGAATTGTTTGGAATTTCTGGAATTGTTACCGATATATTATTAATAAATTCCAAAGGGAACCGCTGAAAATATTTGGAATTACTTGGAAATTTTATAAACATTCCTGGAATTACTTGAAATTGCACCAACTTTCTGGGAGTTACTTGGTATCTATGGAAAGTACTTGAAATTTTATAGTAATTTATCAGTTTTGGAATTTCAGTTTACGCAATATAAGGTGGGGTTTACCATTCGGGGAATGTCACTTTGGAATTTCAAACTATAAGTAATTGCTTTACTGGCATTACCGGAAAATCCTCGAAACTACTAAAATTGTTTTGAAATTATGGCCAATTTTATGGAATTACTGGGAATCTTTAAGAGTTACTGAAAATTTTATAAATTTACTTTATTGACACTATAATACTTTATAAATTTAGAATTTATAGATAGAATCACTAAGGAATTGTTTGGAATTACTGGAATTGTTACCGATATATTATTAATAAATTCCAAAGGAAACTGCTGAAAATTTTTGGAAATTTTATAAACATTCCTGGAATTACTTGAAATTGCACCAACTTTCTGGGAGTTACTTGGTATCTATGGAAAGTACTTGAAATTTTAAAGTAATTTGTCAGTTTTGGAATTTCAGTTTACGCATTATAAGGTGGGGTTTACCATTCGGGGAATGTCACTTTGGAATTTCAACTATAAGTAATTGCTTTACTGGCATTACCGGAAAATCCTCGAAACTACTAAAATTGTTTTGAAATTATGGGCAATTTTATGGAATTACTGGGAATCTTAAGAGTTACTGAAAATTTTATAAATTTACTTTATTGACACTATAAGACTTTATAAATTTAGAATTTATAGATAGAATCACTAAGGAATTGTTTGGAATTACTGGAATTGTTACCGATATATTATTAATAAATTCCAAAGGAATCCGCTGAAAATATTTGGAATTACTTGGAAATGTTATAAACATTCCTGGAATTACTTGAAATTGCACCAACTTTCTGGGAGTTACTTGGTATCTATGGAAAGTACTTGAAATTTTAAAGTAATTTATCAGTTTTGGAATTTCAGTTTACGCATTATAAGGTGGGGTATACCATTCGGGGAATGTCACTTTGGAATTTCAAACTATAAGTAATTGCTTCACTGGCATTACCGGAAAATCCTCGAAACTACTAAAATTGTTTTGAAATTATGGGCAATTTTATGGAATTACTGGGAATCTTAAGAGTTACTGAAAATTTTATAAATTTACTTTATTGACACTATAAGACTTTATAAATTTAGAATTTATAGGTAAAATCACTAAGGAATTGTTTGGAATTACTGGAATTGTTACCAATATATTATTAATAAATTCCAAAGGAATCCGCTGAAAATATTTGGAATTACTTGGAAATTTTATAAACATTCCTGGAATTACTTGAAATTGCACCAACTTTCTGGGAGTTATTTGGTATCTATGGAAAGTACTTGAAATTTTTAAGTAATTTATCAGTTTTGGAATTTCAGTTTACGCATTATAAGGTGGGGTTTACCATTCGGGGAATGTCACTTTGGAATTTCAAACTATAAGTAATTGCTTTACTGGCATTACCGGCAAATCCTCGAAACTACTAAAATTGTTTTGAAATTATGGGCAATTTTATGGAATTACCTGGAATCTTCAAGAGTTACTGAGAATTTTATAAAGTTACTTTATTGACACTATAAGACTTTATAAATTTAGAATTTATAGATAGAATCACTAAGGAATTGTTTGGAATTACTGGAATTGTTACCGATATATTATTAATAAATTCCAAAGGAAACTGTTGAAAATATTTGGAATTACTTGGAAATTTTATAAACATTCCTGAAATTGCACCAACTTGCTGGGAGTTACTTGGTATCTATGGAAGGTACTTGAAATTTTAAAGTAATTTATCAGTTTTGGAATTTCAGTTTACGCATTATAAGGTGGGGTTTACCATTCGGAGAATGTCACTTTGGAATTTCAAACTATAAGTAATTGCTTTACTGGCATTACCGGAAAATCCTCGAAACTACTAAAATTGTTTTGAAATTATGGGCAATTTTATGGAATTTCTGGGAATCTTTAAGAGTTACTGAAAATTTTATAAATTTACTTTATTGACACTATAAGACTTTATAAATTTAGAATTTATAGATAGAATCACTAAGGAATTGTTTGGAATTACTGGAATTGTTACCGATATATTATTAATAAATTCCAAAGGAATCCGCTGAAAATATTTGGAATTACTTGGAAATTTTATAAAAATTCCTGGAATTACTTGAAGTTGCACCAACTTTCTGGGAGTTACTTGGTATCTATGGAAAGTACTTGAAATTTTAAAGTAATTTATCAGTTTTGGAATTTCAGTTTACGCATTATAAGGTGGGGTTTACCATTCGGGGAATGTCACTTTGGAATTTCAAACTATAAGTAATTGCTTCACTGGCATTACCGGAAAATCCTCGAAACTACTAAAATTGTTTTGAAATTATGGGCAATTTTATGGAATTACTGGGAATCTTAAGAGTTACTGAAAATTTTATAAATTTACTTTATTGACACTATAAGACTTTATAAATTTAGAATTTATAGGTAAAATCACTAAGGAATTGTTTGGAATTACTGGAATTGTTACCAATATATTATTAATAAATTCCAAAGGAATCCGCTGAAAATATTTGGAATTACTTGGAAATTTTATAAACATTCCTGGAATTACTTGAAATTGCACCAACTTTCTGGGAGTTATTTGGTATCTATGGAAAGTACTTGAAATTTTTAAGTAATTTATCAGTTTTGGAATTTCAGTTTACGCATTATAAGGTGGGGTTTACCATTCGGGGAATGTCACTTTGGAATTTCAAACTATAAGTAATTGCTTTACTGGCATTACCGGCAAATCCTCGAAACTACTAAAATTGTTTTGAAATTATGGGCAATTTTATGGAATTACCTGGAATCTTCAAGAGTTACTGAGAATTTTATAAAGTTACTTTATTGACACTATAAGACTTTATAAATTTAGAATTTATAGATAGAATCACTAAGGAATTGTTTGGAATTACTGGAATTGTTACCGATATATTATTAATAAATTCCAAAGGAAACTGTTGAAAATATTTGGAATTACTTGGAAATTTTATAAACATTCCTGAAATTGCACCAACTTGCTGGGAGTTACTTGGTATCTATGGAAGGTACTTGAAATTTTAAAGTAATTTATCAGTTTTGGAATTTCAGTTTACGCATTATAAGGTGGGGTTTACCATTCGGAGAATGTCACTTTGGAATTTCAAACTATAAGTAATTGCTTTACTGGCATTACCGGAAAATCCTCGAAACTACTAAAATTGTTTTGAAATTATGGGCAATTTTATGGAATTTCTGGGAATCTTTAAGAGTTACTGAAAATTTTATAAATTTACTTTATTGACACTATAAGACTTTATAAATTTAGAATTTATAGATAGAATCACTAAGGAATTGTTTGGAATTACTGGAATTGTTACCGATATATTATTAATAAATTCCAAAGGAATCCGCTGAAAATATTTGGAATTACTTGGAAATTTTATAAAAATTCCTGGAATTACTTGAAGTTGCACCAACTTTCTGGGAGTTACTTGGTATCTATGGAAAGTACTTGAAATTTTAAAGTAATTTATCAGTTTTGGAATTTCAGTTTACGCATTATAAGGTGGGGTTTACCATTCGGGGAATGTCACTTTGGAATTTCAAACTATAAGTAATTGCTTCACTGGCATTACCGGAAAATCCTCGAAACTACTAAAATTGTTTTGAAATTATGGGCAATTTTATGGAATTACTGGGAATCTTAAGAGTTACTGAAAATTTTATAAATTTACTTTATTGACACTATAAGACTTTATAAATTTAGAATTTATAGATAAAATCACTAAGGAATTGTTTGGAATTACTGGAATTGTTACCAATATATTATTAATAAATTCCAAAGGAATCCGCTGAAAATATTTGGAATTACTTGGAAATTTTATAAACATTCCTGGAATTACTTGAAATTGCACCAACTTTCTGGGAGTTACTTGGTATCTATGGAAAGTACTTGAAATTTTAAAGTAATTTATCAGTTTTGGAATTTCAGTTTACGCATTATAAGGTGGGGTTTACCATTCGGGGAATGTCACTTTGGAATTTCAAACTATAAGTAATTGCTTTACTGGCATTACCGGCAAATCCTCGAAACTACTAAAATTGTTTTGAAATTATGGGCAATTTTATGGAATTACCTGGAATCTTCAAGAGTTACTGAGAATTTTATAAAGTTACTTTATTGACACTATAAGACTTTATAAATTTAGAATTTATAGATAGAATCACTAAGGAATTGTTTGGAATTTCTGGAATTGTTACCGATATATTATTAATAAATTCCAAAGGAAACTGCTGAAAATATTTGGAAATTTTGTAAACATTCCTGGAATTACTTGAAATTGCACCAACTTTCTGGGAGTTACTTGGTATCTATGGAAAGTACTTGAAATTTTAAAGTAATTTATCAGTTTTGGAATTTCAGTTTACGCATTATAAGGTGGGGTTTACCATTCGGGGAATGTCACTTTGGAATTTCAAACTATAAGTAATTGCTTCACTGGCATTACCGGAAAATCCTCGAAACTACTAAAATTGTTTTGAAATTATGGGCAATTTTATGGAATTACTGGGAATCTTTAAGAGTTACTGAAAATTTTATAAATTTACTTTATTGACACTATAAGACTTTATAAATTTAGAATTTATAGATAGAATCACTAAGGAATTGTTTGGAATTTCTGGAATTGTTACCGATATATTATTAATAAATTCCAAAGGGAACCGCTGAAAATATTTGGAATTACTTGGAAATTTTATAAACATTCCTGGAATTACTTGAAATTGCACCAACTTTCTGGGAGTTACTTGGTATCTATGGAAAGTACTTGAAATTTTAAAGTAATTTATCAGTTTTGGAATTTCAGCTTACGCATTATAAGGTGGGGTTTACCATTCGGAGAATGTCACTTTGGAATTTCAAACTATAAGTAATTGCTTTACTGGCATTACCGGAAAATCCTCGAAACTACTAAAATTGTTTTGAAATTATGGGCAATTTTATGGAATTACTGGGAATCTTTAAGAGTTACTGAAAATTTTATAAATTTACTTTATTGACACTATAAGACTTTATAAATTTAGAATTTATAGAGAGAATCACTAAGGAATTGTCTGGAATTACTGGAATTGTTACCAATATATTATTAATAAATTCCAAAGGAATCCGCTGAAAATATTTGGAATTACTTGGAAATTTTATAAACATTCCTGGAATTACTTGAAATTGCACGGATTTTCTGGGAATTATTTGGTATCTAGGAAAGTACTTGAAATTTTAAAGTAAATTATCAGCTGTGGAATTTCAATTTACACATTATAAGGTGGGGTTTACCATTCGGGGAATGTCACTTTCGAATTTCAAACTATAAGTAATTGCTTCACTGGCAATACCGGAAAATCCTCGAAACTACTGAAATTGTTTTGAAATTATGGGCAATTTTATGGAATTACCTGGAATCTTTAAGAGTTACTGAAAATTTTATAAATTTACTTTATTGACACTATAAGACTTTATAAATTTAGAATTTATAAATAGAATCACTAAGGAATTGTTTGGAATTACTGGAATTGTTACCGATAAATTATTAATAAATTCCAAAGGAATCCGCTGAAAAATATTTGGAATTACTTGGAAATTTTATAAACATTCCTGGAATTACTTGAAATTGCACCAACTTTCTGGGAGTTACTTGGTATCTATGGAAAGTACTTGAAATTTTAAAGTAATTTAATCCTCGAAACTACTAAAATTGTTTTGAAATTATGGGCAATTTTATGGAATTACTGGGAATCTTTAAGAGTTACTGAACATTTTATAAATTTACTTTATTGACACTATAATACTTTATAAATTTAGAATTTATAGATAGAATCACTAAGGAATTGTTTGGAATTACTGGAATTGTTACCGATATATTATTAATAAATTTCAAAGGAAACTGCTGAAAATATTTGGAATTACTTGGAAATTTTATAAACATGTCTGGAATTACTTGAAATTGCACCAACTTTCTGGGAGTTACTTGGTATCTATGGAAGGTACTTGAAATTTTAAAGTAATTTATCAGTTTCGGAATTTCAGTTTACGCATTATAAGGTGGGGTTTACCATTCGGGGAATGTCACTTTGGAATTTCAAATTTTAAACTATAAGTAATTGCTTTACTGGCATTACCGGAAAATCCTCGAAACTACTAAAATTGTTTTGAAATTATGGACAATTTTATGGAATTACTGGGAATCTTTAAGAGTTACTGAAAATTTTTTAAATTTACTTTATTGACACTACAAGCCATTCACTTATTATTGTCGTCAAGTAGGCGTTGGAAATTTGACTTTGACATTTTTATCGCACATTCCCCACATGTGCTAAAAGGTTTCAAAGGTAACTAGATGACATAAATAACTGAATGGGTAATTTATGACTTTATAGATTTAGAATTTATAGATAGAATTACTAAAGGATTTTTTGGAAATACTGGAGTTGTTAGCATTATATTGTAAAGTTTTTCCAGATTTTGAAAATTGGTAATAGTTTATGTAGTACTTAGTACGTATATATCTCAGTAGATGAAAACTACTTGTAATTTCCAAGTAATTCTCCAGTTTTGGAATTTTAGAGTAAACATTGTGGCCAGATTAATCAAATCACCCTCAAAGTCGGGTTCAGCTAAACTCGACTGGTACTCATGAGAACCCGCCCATGAGAATGGCATTGCCTGTCAAATGCTTTTCTTATTGGCGAGTTCAAATACCAGTCGAGTTTAGCTGAACCCCACTTTGAGGGTGACTTGTACAATCAAGCCTACGAGGATGAGGTGGGGTTTTATTTTTGTGGCAAGCGTCACTCTGGAATTTTAAAGTTGTGGTTGCACAAATTGGAATTTCGTCACCAGATGGCGAGCGCTTATCTTGACTCGCAAAAACTTTTTTGCGACCATGGAATGTTCGTCATTTTGATATTTTTAAGGGCAGAAGGTGAGCAGCATTATAGTGCGTGTGTCACTGAAAATATTCTACTATCAAGTGATCTGCTACCAGTAGCAAAGGGTATTTTCAACGCTCTACTATAAAAAATATAATAAAACTTTGAACCCGACCATCGCAGCATGCTAAAAGGGTGATTAAATAGACTTTAACATCAGTTACAAATACAGTTTTAATAAAAAAAATACATCTTCCAAATAGGGCGACTCTTAAAACAGAAAATCTCAATCAATGCATCGACTTTCTCACGATACAGCAACCACCATATAAAACTTATCTTATCCTTTATATACATATAAAACTAAAATTATAATTCTAAATTAAATGTTCACCTGAATAACAGATACATTTTTTTTATAAATAATGAATTTAAAATATTCTTACAAAGAAATCTAAATCGCTCTGCAGTAAAAAGAACCATTGCAACAAAATATAAAATACTGGTTCCAGGAAAGCCACAGTTAGGTTTTTCTTTTTCAGTGTAAGTTGGTTAACGATTTCATATATTTTTATGGTATAAGCTGTTGCCAATAGTTGGTAAGACTAAATGCAAAATATGGAATCCAACAATAAGTTCCATACTGAGCAATATGATATAAAATGTATCCAAGATTTCTTCTCATTAAAATTGGCAACAAGTGTTTTCAGCTATAATAATATTCTTTTTTTTCAAGTAGAAAACAAGTCTATTTTTTATGTCAAACCCTAAAAAAGTGCTCAATCTATATAAATAGCAATCAAAAAACAATAAGCTGTTTCATCATTTCACTAAACAGTTTCATGTACAATATCAAAGCCCAAAGGGCCTTTATTAAGCGTTTAATGTATATCTAAAAGTTAGTATTAATGCTTACCAATTAAAACAAGCTGTTGGATCCTATTCCACACATTCAAGATTTTAGGTAAAAATTCATTTTCATGGAGTTGTCATCATTAAAAACTACACATCTCTACGATTACACCTAAAAAAAAAAAAAAACACACAAAAGCCTAAAAAAACCATTTCGAGCGCCAAACGGACACGAAGCACTGCACCACTGCACAGTATATAGTTTATATGTTCACTTTTGAAATTAACTCGAAAATAGTGTTTTTGTATAAAAGTACTAATGTCTTATTTCTGCTCGTCTGTTTCTGCGGCCAACGAGACCTCAATCATAGACAAATCGAGCATATGCCGTTGGTATTTCTTAAAAAACGCGTGTGCTGAAGAGACGCTTTTGAACGTTACGGTGGCGTGACGTTTGTTTATATCCCTGTGTAGCTTCTGAAATGCAATATTCGATTATGTAACGAGATTCAATTAAAAAACGAAGTCATAGTTCGCATTAAACGTTAAAAATACAAATAGATCTGAAAAACTTATTATTTATATCACAGTAGAGTTTTTCTTCGTTTTTTGACTGATCGTCGTTTTGGGATCAACTACTTATGCACAACTAATATTTGTGCGATTTTCTAAGTAAATATACATAATAAGATTGTTCAATAAAAAACTTAGCACAGTGATAGCGAATTCAATTTTGTTTTAAACCTATAGCCGACTTGGTTTTTTGTTGAACACTCTAGAGGTAGATACACGAGTTGGTTCTGAGGTTTTCTCTGAACAACTTTCTTAAATATAATAAAGTTTTAATTTTACAACTTGTGCTCGAGGTATGAAAAACTAGTTTCATATACTTATCGTGCATTCTTTTGAAGCCTAGAAGCAGGGCGGTTTACTAAACCTTGATACGGCTTAACGTTCACGGTTAAAATTCACTTTTCGCCGCAATAGCTAATAATTTGCAGGCTTATCTCTTAACGTCTGTGTACAGTGAAAGCAAGGCGTAACTCGGATTATTGGTAATTAGTGTTACAGTATGACAGTTGGTGAAAGAAAAGAGAAAAGATTCTCAATTTTGTCTTTACTGAATTACCAGACACTATATCACTAAGGATTAGATTTTTTTTTAGATACAAGGAAAAGATTAGAAAACATTATTTTAGCTAAAACTTAATTTAGATGTCAAAAATAGGCATTCTTTTCTACTCCCACTAAATACCGACAAAATTTGCTATAAAATCGAAATTCTAATAGCTGTGCTTGCTGATTATAACGTTGTGGAACCATATTGATGGTATGTGACTTTCAATGTTTTGAGTGAAAACCTTCGACAAATATATTTGACGTATTCTCTCTATTGACCATAATCAAAGAAGGGAAAGGTACAGAAATGTATTTGAGACCTTATTTTCTCTTTCATCCATTTTACATAATGGTAAACAAAGCAATAAAAAAAGATGAAGGGTGCAAGTTGTAAAATTAAGACTTCATACGTATGGTGACCTGAAATGACCCATTAGCATTAAAGGTCTTTCAACAACTTTCCGAAAAACTAAATACTTAAAAAGGTAAACGCAATAAATAGATGCTCAACTAGAATTATATTTTTTTGTTTATATGAAACCAATAGTAGTGCCTACCAGAAGAAAACTTACTAACCAAAAAGTTGGTAAAAAATTACAATCTTCATACAAGTAATATTTTAAGTTACCTTTCCTTATTTTACTAACTAACCAAACGTGGTAGTACTGAAGAAAGGTGGTTGATACTGAAGCATCAGTATCAAATACTGATGCTCTAGTATTATTACATTAACAATATTCATGACGTGGTTTACTTCAAGCGAGGTCATGGTCTGAAATCAATGTCACAAACGCATAAGGCGAACTTTTAATGGAAAACCCTTTACAAACAAAAAAAAATTGCACTCCCTACAGTGTAAAATAAACGTTGCACTCTAGAAATAAAGATAAAAACCTGACTTCAAAAAAAAATCTATTTACTTAAAAAAAAAAACAACTTATTAAGGTTTTCGTTAAAGGAGAACTACAACAATCTATAATAAAGTCGGAATGATATTGCGAACCATCAAAAATCTTTAAAACCTCTACTCAAAAACTGTGTCATCGTCTGGATGACTTAACCAGGGCCTTACCTGCACTTCCCCGATACCCTTACAAATCTGAAATAATTTTTTCTCCCCCGTACTCGTCGAGATATTTCGTATCGTTACCCTGCGCGTCTCCATCAAACTGACGTCCTTCGCCAGGACCTTTCTCTCAGCCAGAAACTGGGATAGGTGCTCTTCGTCCAGCTGAATATCGGCCTCGCCACTTTGAGTGGACGCCACAAATTGCGAATTTCGTTTGGTACCCGAGAGGTCGACCTGCTTGATCGGCTGAAGGACCGACGGGCGAGCCGCATTTTGACCCTGAGGTTGGTAACGTATTTGGGGATTTGACTGCTGAAATAAAGTGATAAATCGTTTTGGATAGTTTCACTGCAAATGACACCACGTTCGATTTTAATTATAGAAACGCGCACATTAGGTTTAGGTTTAGGTTTAGGTTTATTTGTTTGACCACAAAATACAAAACATGTATGTGTAGCAAGTCAGTAAAAAAACATTAATAGTAAATAACAAAGTAGGTAAAACTAAGACATACTACAGTAGTTATGAGACGTTAGACCAATTGACACAAAATATATAAAGACACAGGAGCCACATCCATAGCAAACAAAAGACGTTTTAGAACCGGTGTACAAGGAATTCCTCCACACTGTAAAAGCTGTTTGAATAGAAAAATGTTTTTAGTTTGATTTTAAACTCTGTAGCGTTCAGGGTTCTGACGCTGGCAGGTAGTCTGTTAAACAAGCTCAAATCCAGGGAGTTTCTCATAGATTTTGAGAGCCTGTATCTAGGCAGCCTAAGATGTTCTGCATTCCTTGTATTAAAATCATGTATATCAGACTGCTGACTGTACCTTGCCCTGTTCTGATGGATCTCGAGCAAGGTAAAATATATATAAGCCGATGGCACAGTCATAATGTGCAGATTCAGAAAATGGTCCCTACAGGACTCTCTACACCCGAGGCCAAGCAACACTCTTACAGCCCTCTTCTGCATCCTGAACACTCTCAAGGCGTGTCCAGAACCACCCCAGACGGTAATTCCATAAAGGAATCTTGAATGGAATAAGGCAAAATAGGCGGTTCTCAGTACAGAAATGTCGAGAGAACCACGAAGACATCTCAATGCGAACAATGCCGATGACAGGCGATTGCAGAGAGCATCTATCTGGGGGCCCCAGCTCAGCCTATCATCAATACAAATTCCCAGCAACGTAACACTGTCACCCCTAGCTTCCGCTGTCGACAGCGTCAATCTTTGAGTTTTGCTCTCATTAAGAAATAACCCGTGGGCAGAAAACCAATTCTTCGCTCGAGTTTCAGCAAACGAACTAGCACTTGCTAACTCAGGCAGAGATGAGCCTTTTGTTATAATGGTGGTATCATCAGCAAACAATCTACAGTCTGCCGGATCAACATATTTTGGAAGATCATTTACATATATGAGAAAGAGCAAAGGTCCTAAGACAGATCCCTGAGGCACACCAAACCTCAAGGGCAATGTCGATGAACTTAATCCGTTCATATGCACAGATTGACAACGATCCTGTAGATAAGACATAAAAAACCGTAGTGTATGGGCCGAGACGCCAGTTCTGGAAAGCTTACCTGCCAGCAAATCGTGACTAATACAATCAAATGCCTTAGACACATCGAACAGGGAAAGAGCAATCCTATCACCATTCTCGAAAGCGTCAACAACAACATCAACAACGGAGCGGACAGCCTGCACAATTTCGAAAATTTTTCCAAATAAGGGGATTATCGAAATCGGACGATAGTTGTTTACATCCTTCTTATCTCCTTTTTTATGAAGAGGGTGCACTTTAGAATGCTTAAGTGCATCGGGAAAAACTGAGGAAACTATACAACTGTTAAATAAATGTGTTAAAAGAGGAACAAGAATACTAGATGATTGTTTAACGATCTTACTGTTTATGTTGTACACATCTAAACAATTTGAATTCTTCAACGTTAACAAGGCACGGAACACCGTTTCTTCGGAGATAACTGGTAAGTCAAAAGAACAATCAGGAGGGACCCGAAACCGTTCAAGGCGCAAAAAATCGGGGCCAAAGTCCAAATTTGAGATCTGTGATTTCAACTGATCCGCCGCTGCAGCAAAGTGACAATTAAACTCCTCGGGGGCAATTATTGGTTAAAGTCCGGTTAAACAAGCCTGAGACATATAGGTCGTCGAAAAGATGTCTTATTTTGGTCAGTTGAGACTGACTAGAAAAATAAGTCATAGATATGCGTCCCAAAGTGCTCAGTAACCTGACGTCTTAGTGACGTCATGTTTAGTCCGCAGGTATGGTGCGAAAAGTGGCCAGTACCCGGAGCTGGGAATCAACAATATCTCATCACACATGGCCTAATTCAGTATGCAGTTATCGTGACGTTTGTCGGTAGTATGTGGTTACGGTGTAAAGAAATGCTTATGCACCAGCGTATTTTAGATTCAATACTGCATGGCAGATGGCTCTCAGTTCGAGAAGCAGCCCATATTCTTCTGTACCTTGCTGGTTATCGGAACCAGAACGAAGTGAAAAGAGTGTAGGTGGTCACCAATTTGTCTACATACTAGTTTCGGGGTCTACCCCTCATGTACAGCTTTGGCTGGTCGACAAATTGGGGACCTTGAGTTAGCGACTTAAAGCCAGAAATGTCCGGAGTACCGGTGAGATGTTGTACACAGTAGTAGCACGCGACATCCATCAGCGTATTTTAGATTCAATACTGCATGGCAGATGGCTCTCCGTTCGGGAAGCATCCCATATTCCTATGAACCTCGCTGGTTATCGGAACCAGAACGAAGTGAAAAGAGTGTAGGTGGTCACCAATTTGTCTACATACTAGTTTCGGGGTCTACCCCTCATCAGTACAGCTTTGGCTGGTCGACAAATTGGGGGGCCGTGTCGTGAAGGCGAAGATTCACGATGTTTTGGCGACCGCGATTTTCGCCGCGATGGTCGTAGGCGCGGCGCACGCGTTGGCCTATCGATTTTGCTTGCCAGCTGCGCGTCATCTTCGGGAAGTAGCCCAAACGCGGTATTGATTATTTCAGAACGGGGCGTCCTCTGTGAGTGAGAGTGGAGAGGTATGCCGTGGGTCTGATGGCTTTCTTCGGTGCAGCACATGGACCTACGGCAACTCGTCGCTAGGTGGCCCTAGTAGCATCGAAAGTCGATGGTATTTCGTTGTTAGGGGCATTTTTAACCCTCCAAATGATTCTCCACAGGGGCGCCAAGTTTGATATGGATTTTGTTTAAATTCTTCTACCTCCTGGACAGGTGTTTTTGCCAATTTTCGCAGGATTTCCTGGGCACGTTTTTTTTATTGGTTCGTGGTGTTCAGCGATTGGCCGAGAGGCCTTATCAGTGGCAATTTTGGGATCTTAGGTGTTAGAAGAAAGAATTTTAGAGGAGAACGAGAGAAAAACGTGTGTGAGGTGGTAGCTGTGTGTAGAATGGGAATTTTGAAGTCCGTAGCAGGATAGTGGGTGTAGTGATCAGGCTTTAGGGATAGCGGAGAAATTGCGATTCTTGATTAGTATAAATATTGGTAATCGTAAAAGGTCTTTCCGTTATTATTTGGGAGAGCGAGCCGTTTGAGGAAAAGAAGAAGACCAAGATTTGAGTTCCTTTGCCTCCAGCTTCGGCTGCTGATGGCCATTTCAATTTTAGTTGGTTCTGCAATTTTTTCCTCAAAAGCCCTGCCGCCACCATTTATGGACCTTTAGTTATTGAGTGGAGTGAAGGTAAGATCGAAGCCTTTTAATAGAGTGCCGTTTATAGCCGCCGTTCAACTACCCCCCAGCGGTCCCCGCAGCTTTAACCAGCCGTTTTTGTTTTTTTTTCTTTTATCCTTGTTTGTATGTACCCTTGAGTAATTTTTTTTTCGGGATTAGTAATCTAGATAGGAGTTATTGCTGGGGCTCTTGAGAATTAATTGAATATACCTTGCGGAAATCTTACTGTATTCTAGTTATATTTATTGTAGATTATTGTTACTGCGAACGGTCACGTTCAGGCCAATTTGTGGCCCAAGGTCGAAGGGTATTTAGTTTTTTTTTTTATTTTGGATTTTGCTTAGGTCAAGATTAAATTTTAACTGACGCAAGGGGAAGAGAGTTTTTGGGTTATTTCAGGTTAGCGTTCGCCTGTGTACCACTGTTGGTGTGGTCGGGTTTTTTTTTTTTTTTTTGCAAAATAGATCGTTTTATTGTTAAATTTTTTAAATTGATTAGCCGCTATTGCTGCCATCGTGTTGTGCCTCCACTGGTTCGGTAATGCGTAGATCTCATTACATTTAACTTCACTTCGTCTCGTTCCGTGGTGCTTCCAATTGAGTATTGAGTGCTGCCGTCCTCCGTTTTACCATTTTATAGTCGCAAATAGCCTTTGCGTTTGCTTGTTACGCGGAACACAGGAACTGATTAAATTTATTAACTTTCTGATATATTTCGCTGCCAAATGACGTCGGATTGTTGTTTCTGATGCGTTTAATATCGGGTTTATTTTCAGTTTTGATATATATATATATATATATATTTTTTTTCTCAGGTAATACATACTTTTAATTATTAATTTATCTTTAAGCCCTTCAGGCACGACTGCAACGGTGCTGCGATTCATGAGAAATTGCTCGCCAACCCCCAGGCTAACTGCCGTACAGCATTCGTGTTCACACTCCATACTTGGTCGCCTGCTTATACATTACAGGTTGGTCAACGTGGATTGAACAGACAAGCGCCCATACAACCCTTTATGCCATCCTGTTGTATTGATACTGTACTTAATAGTTAATACATCTAATTTCAATTAATTTTTCTTCTTTACTTACGTTGAGCTGTTTTGATTTGGTCAGTTTCTGTGTGAATTAATATTGCGCGCTTGAGCGGGCAGTAATCCGTATTAAGGAGTAGTAGGAAGTCTTTAATTTTTTTTTTTTTGCATTTTGCGGCACTGAATTTGGTTGTTCCTCTGGACGGACGAATTTCATCGTTGTCCGTAATCGATTAAACGGTCTGGCATCCCGATCAACTTTATTTATTACAAGCATTCCTTCCGGACCGGTGGTGGCAGATTGGCAGTAGTAGTCTGAGTGGGCGTGTTGGGGTGGACACGGCCCGCGGGTTTGTAGCGAGGATTCCGTTGTTTGCTGTAGTGGCCACCGGGCTACAGCCGCCTGTCTAATTGTTCCTTGTACTTGTTGACCGCGACAACGAGATGAGCGTCCCGCGGCGTAATCCGCCACGTCAGACAACACGCGAAAATCCCACGAATCCTACAGCGGACGCACCGACGCACGGCGACCGTGGGCACAGCCGGTGGAATACCGCCGGGGCGGCCGCTTTGCGCCCGATCGGTCCGCCAAATAGTCCGGAAGTTTGTTCCGACGGTTCGCGACCGATGGGCGGAAGCGACGCGCCGCCGCGACACCGTGATTTAACGATTTAAAGCCAGAAATGTACGGAGTGCCGGTGAGATGTTGTACAGAGCAGAAGCAGGCGACATCCATCAGCGTATTTTAGATTCAATACTGCATGGCAGATGGCTCTCCGTTCGGGAAGCATCCCATATTCCTATGAACCTCGCTTGTTATCGGAACCAGAACGAAGTAAAAAGAGAGTAGGTGGTCACCAATTTGTCTACATACTAGTTTCGGGGTCTACCCCTCATCAGTACAGCTTTGGCTGATCGAAAAATTGGGAACCGTGATTTAACGACTTAAAGCCGGAAATGTACGGAGTACCGATGAGATGTTGTACAGAGCAGAAGCAGGCGACATCCATCAGCGTATTTTAGAATCAATACTGCATGGCAGCTCTCAGTTCGAGAAGCATCCCATATTCCTCTGTACCTCGCTGGTTATCGGAACCAGAACAAAGTGAAAACAGTGTAGGTGGTCACCATTTTGTCTACATACTAGTTTCGGGGGTTACCCCTCATCAGTACCGCTTTGGCTGGTCGACAAATTGGGGACCTTGAAGCGACTTAAAGCCAGAAATGTACGGAGTACCGGTGAGATGTTGTACACAGTAGTAGCACGCGACATCCATCAGCGTATTTTAGATTCAATACTGCATGGCAGATGGCTCTCAGTTCGAGAAGCAGCCCATATTCCTCTGTACCTTGCTGGTTATCGGAACCAGAACGAAATGAAAAGAGTGTAGGTGGTCACCATTTTGTCTACATACTAGTTTCGGGGTCTACCCCTCATCAGTACAGCTTTGGCTGGTCGACAAATTGGGGGCCGTGAATTAACGACTTAAAGCCAGAAATGTACGGAGTACCGGTGAGATGTTGTACAGACGAAATCCACCAGCGTATTAGATCCAATACTGCACGGCAGATGACTCTCAGTTCGAAAAGCAGCCCATATTGCTCTGTACATGGCTGGTTATCGAGGAACATAGGAACAAAAATTTCGAAAGGCGAAAGGTCGAAAACGATTCGGGTACCTCCAATTGTAAGGGGTGTTGTGAAAACAACGAGTTATTTGTCTGAGCAACAAGTGTAAATTGTACTGAAATGCAATATATAGTACTTACTCGGCTCTTAATATTGCCAGTACCAACCGGTCGCTGAACCACGGCGTTAATTATCTGGTTATCCACCTGTTGCGACGTTGAATTTTGCTGCTGCAAACGCTCCAACCTTCTCGCCTCCTTCCACTTGAGCACCTCCTCTCGCTTGCGCCTCTGCTCCTCGATTTTGTGCCTCAGATCTCTTGTTTCTTCGTCCTCCTCCTGTCAAAGAAACCCGCTATCTCTAAGTTTTACTTTAAACCAGCTATTATATTAATTGAAGAGTGGAAGACTTCGATTGTTCAATTTTAACAGTTCTAAAGATAACAAAAACTAGATTTAAAGCCAATACAAGTCAATTTCGCTGTTATTTGTTACTCTCTATAGCCATACAATATTAGTAATAACGTGAAAAAAGAACTTACTATTTTCACTTTGGTTACGTTCATTACGGTCACTGTAGAGCCGAAAGGCACATTCTTTACCACCCGGCGGTCGTCGGGGGTAATTGTGACGTTGTTTACGTGGATATAGGGTTTTTTTATTTGCCCTAAACGCTCACGTATGAAACGCTTTTCCGTTGGGGCTTTATTTCCAGCTGCGACCTACAATTGAAATCAGTTAGGACCTCACCTCATAACCTTGAGGTTGGATTTATATGTTTCCTTTCAATTTTTAATTTACTGCAGAGGAATCCATGAAGGTAAATTCAACTTTTTTGACAAATACTAATAGTACATTATATATAACTTATTCACTTATTTTTGACATCTCGTTATCTTTAAAAATCTTCATTGTTTTAAATCTATCTTCTTTCAGCACATGTTGAAAGGATACAAAAAAAATGTCAAAGTCCCAACGGCTACTTGATGTCAATAACAAGTGAATGGTTTATCCCAAAGTTGTGAAGCTCATTGTTATCGCTTGAATGTCAAGTTTAAATCTCGAAGGAACTAAGATGTGAAGTTTATACACAGTGACCTTGGTATACATGGTGTCAGTTTTTCGAGATTCTCGGTTATTTGAAGAGATAGAGAAGGTTAAATTAGGGCAAAGTTGCGCAATTAGACGTCTATAAAAATGACGTTTTCACATTTCCAAAATTCCGCCTGGTTATTGTAAAAAAAAGTTATGTTTACTTATGTTGAATTGTTTCATAAACGTAAATAAGTGGTAGTGGAAAAAGACATTATCTTCTAGAAGAAGCATTTCAAAAAAAGAGGGTATTACTCTATTGTGATCTTATTCGTCAATTTTATACGCCTCTTTTTCTTTCTTCAATTATTACCTTCCTATTCGGTGCAAACACATCCCTAGTTGTAGTCGTACAGTAGGTTTGCTGCGGATTATAATGCGGTTGGGCATGTGGAGGAGGCCGATGCAATTGGGGCGGTTCATAATTATTGTTGTCGGGATGGTAAGTAATCGGAGGTTGGTGATTTACATCCTAAAATAAGATGTCGGTGGTTAGAAATTTATCGTCAACTTTTCTACTCAACGCGTCATCCCCTCCTCTTCTTACATCCAACTTTTCGAACTTTGATGCCACGTGAAAACTGACAGCTGACTATTGTGTACTTTTTCCAATATTTTTTGTTGCTATGTTATTTTTATAATAAAAATTTGGGTATTTCGATTGACTTCCAACCAAGCAGCAAATATTAGGTTTTGCAATGTTTTGAGCCGCACATAAGAATTCTCTAACCACATCACCTAGGGTGAGTCAGGATTAAACGGTCACCAAGCATAGGGGAATAGATTTTGAACAGAAAGTGATAGTAAAGTTGTATCAGAAAATGTTTTGTTATCAGATAGCTTCAGATTTTTACAGGTTTATTTCATAGCTGCTTCAGTTCTTCATTGACAAAAATATGAAATTTTGTACATATAGTACTCTTTAAAATCCCCAGTTACAGACTCTAAAAATCTGAACTCTTTTTTCAATTACCTACAACTTGTTTGTCTCTCGATTTTCATATCTCTTCACTCGTTTTGTATAAAACGGTGAGATACAACTAAATGTATGAAAAAATTACAATTACAAATAACTTGCATTTACAATTGTTATTTTTTAAAATAACTCAAAACCAGTAAAGACATGATAAAAAGCAAGGAATAATAAGAACAAGCAAAAAACTTTTTTTACTCCAAAACACAATAAACAGCACGTTATTTGACGTAATAAACGAAGGTAAAACAATTGTTTTCTTAACTGTCATCACGATGGAAGGCAAAGTAGCCGGCAGGTAAGTCTTTGTCTGCCGCTCAAATGATTTGACACTGACTGCTGTCGCTTTATTCACCGAGTACAGGCGGCAGGTAAAGTGACAAAACTCTTTCAAGATGACAGCAGTTTCGGTTATACAGGAAGGCAACGCTACATTTGTTTTTTTTTCAAATAGAACCACCCAATTTTTACTGTCAACATACTATACATCTCAATCCAAATAAAATATTTACGAGATAACTCCGATTAATGATTTAGACGAGGCTTCCTTTTTTTACCCCCTCCCCCTTTTATTGGTCCTATACTTAGGATCACATGGCAAACAATATGTTTATTTGTCATCAACTTGTGGTTATTTCGTGCTTTGTCTCGACGCTATTAGGTATATAAGAAATCAGCAAAATTCAGGAATAATTAAACCCATAGAAAAAAAAAATTGAACCTACCTGTGACAAGGGCTGAGCAGGAGTCCCCCAGTACTGTCCCGAATTAGGAGGCAAGCCAGGAGGCTACGTAAAAAATAAGTAATTAACTGGTGTCCAGATATTAGGGAATGTTACAGCACTTATGCACTTTAAGCTAACTCAAACTTCGAGTCAAAATTGAACGTAGACAGGGACTGCTTAAGTAAATAATCTTACTTACAAGCATTTGATGATGCGGCATAGGCTGAGGATGCGGCATCATGATTGGTCCCATATTACCCTGAGGCATAAAGTGGCGCTGCTGCTGCTGAGGATCGACATACTGCTGATACCCGACATTCTGCATCGACGACGGACACATCTGGACCGGTCCGGTTTCCATGGCCTGCATAGGAGGTGGTCCACCTTGAAATGGTTGCAGCTGTGGTGGAAACTGAGGTGGCTGCAGCTGTGGGGGGAATTGAGGTGGCTGCTGCATAGCATACATTGGTGGGCCTGCCATATGTTGCATCTGTTGGACGGGTGGTACCTGGTGGGTCCTGTCTGCCCACGGATTTGGAGGGTGTTGAAAATTTTGGGGGGGGTCCCAAACTAGGCGGGCTGAATATCAGAACATGTGTAATAGGCCATAAGGAGTGTCCCAAAGGTAATAAAAATGTAAACAAAAGGTAACTATAGTGGTAAAATGCTTTGTTATAATGTTACACTTATTCCTGCACAATGGCCTCCAATACTACAATATTTGATTTATTATAGAAAAATCAAAAAAGTATTTTAATAATCCTTTAGCACTTTTATTTATTTAATCAACTAAAACTAATTAGCAGGTTTAAGTATAAATAATAAAATAAAACTCACCATTATTATTAACGGGAACAATACCCTGAAATCTGGGATTAATCAGTACTTTCTTGTTGCCCATTCTATTGAACTGGCCGCCACGCTTAAAGGGTTGGTTTGCCTGCATCATGTAGGGTCTATTTTGATAAGGCCTGTTTTGATTATGATTAAGCATAAAACCTCCCCGAACTTTGCCTCTGGTCCTGGCACCACCCCTTCCTCGATTGTTACGATATCCATCGTTTTTTTCAGGAGAATTTTCCTCTCTTTCATCATCTGAAAGAGAGATGATACTTTAATTTTCATTTTTCTTCAACTAATTTAAAAAAAAATTGAATTGAATATGCTGTTTCTTAGGTTACTTTTGTAAGACTGACATTATTCAACTCTGCTCAAAACAGCTCACCTGGTGATGGAGCAGTAATTCTTTGTCTTTCGATTGCAAATTTGTCCTTCCTTGAACTCACTTTTTCCTCAAAATCATTGGTACCCTCTAGGGAAGCTCTTTTCTGGTCTATTACATAAATAAGAGATTTTAACTTACATAAATGTTTTTTTTAAACAGCTGATAAGTAAATGCTTACCTTCTTCATGCTCTTCCTCCGCATTTTCATCAAGCTTGAAGATATCTTCATTGTCTTGCAGAAGGGCCTCTTCTTCTTCTTTGCCAATGTCGGAAAAATCATCAACATCTTCGTTTAGCAAGTCCTCAAGTCTAATAAAATGGCAAAAACTCAGACAAAAAGCTAAGTACTGTCACATATCAGGTTTAATGAGGTTGAAGGAATTTTAAAATGTTCAGTGTTAGTTTTTAACTTGAGGCGACGTTTCAAAAGAACTAGTAGGGTAAAAGATTGTATGATCTATTCACAATAGTTTGACAGCTTTTTTTCTTTCCAGTCTTCTTGACATGAGCAAAAGCGAGATAAGTAGACAAAAAATTTACATTTCATGGCTACTAAGGGACCAAAAAATCTTGAATGGGAAATACAGGGTAGCCTAACAACTGATGTCAATGATGTCAAATTTTCAGAGCCACGTAACAGCTTTAAGATGCCAAGTTCCAGGAATGGTGAGAGAGCCTACACACTCACAGAGAGGGCAAAAGCCCAAACATTCCTCAGACTAAATAGGAGACAAATTAGAGTGGCTACTGCACTCTACATGGGCCATAGCCATCTAAGACTCGACATTTACAGACTCGGACTGTCCGAGTGCTTGAGGAAGATGAAACAGTCGAGCACATTCTATGCGAGTCTATGGTGCACTTGAGGGAAATCATAAATAATCAATTTTTAGCAAAGTATGTTTAGAAATAAATAGAATAGAGAAAATAGGAAGTGGCAGAATTTCCTAATTACATACCTGAAAACCAAAAAAAACTTAAATGTAAGATTATGTTACATAACTTGTCATTAAGAGAGAGCAACATAAAGCCAGCATGTAAGGGCCGCTTTGACCCTACAACTTTGAAGGTTCAGGTTCAGGTTAACTAACCTGAACCAACCCCCTTATAGGAAAATATTCCTATAAGGGGGTTGGTTCAGTTATGTTTTTCCTTTGGATATGTCAGTTCAGGTTAATTCAGTTATGTTTTTCTTTTGGTTATGTTAATTTGATTTGAGGTGAGCTGATCAGCACAGCCAAAGGAGGCCTTGAGGGCTGGTTTTAACAAGCAGCTTTGTATTGAGGAGCCAAGCGGCCTACTAAAGCTGCTTTCTTTTTTTTTATGAAGTGTTTGGTTTTCAATAAAAATAACAATTTCCTTCAAGTGTACCAGACCTGCGTTAAGGTTTGCAGTTTAAAAAAAAACTAATTTTCTATATTAAACAATTTAAGTACCAGTAACTTAATACTTACTTTTCGGACATCATGAAAGTTGTAAGTATGTTCCCATTCAACTCTCAACAAGCTATCCACAGGGACCAATACCTATTGTTATTCTTTAAGTAGTAGGTATTGGTAAAAGCTTACTTTTGGAACTGGTCAGGGCTACTGGCCTGGTTTTTGTAGAAGCCCACTCAGGCTTGCAGTGAACTGGAGCCTCAAAACTCCAAATTCACCTACAGCTAGAAGACGTCCCAAAGGAAAGGTTCTTCCGGTACTACTTTACAAATCAAATTCAGAGTGTACAGGGTTTGCGCCTTTTGGTTTTTATCGTATATTCTGTATATTCATGATAACCGGTTAGCTTGATCTCTTTATTTTTAGTTGTTTTCTTATGGTGTACTTAATTGTAAGAAAATGAAAAATGCAGAGAAGTTGTGGTTTCGGTTTTTGGTTATTGTTTATCTGCGATTTCGGGTAGCCGCTTGAGGCAAGTCTGGCAGTATTTCTAGCTTTTAATATTTGCTGAGACAATAAAGGACGGGTATAATATCTGTGCACCCTAGAGAGGTTACGCGAAAATGCTTATGAAATTGTTTTCTTCCGAGTTCAGCGTGTGGGGATGCGTACTTTTGTCGTCTGGAAAATCTGCTACTTTATTTTCAACTACTGGAAATCGTTATACTGACTAATTGTCCTACAGGATGAATCTCTTACTGGATTTTATTCGACCGGCTAAAAGCCCTCCGGATAGTCGCCTACCGGAAAACAGCCGAAAGTCTCCTTGATTTGACCTCAAATAGTGCAAGCTTTGAAAAGGTAGACAATGGAATCCGCGCGCGCAATTCTCGCCTACATTAACAGCTGTTTAAGACGCCATGTTTAAGGCGAGAACCAAACGTTTCGTTGGTTATGTGTTTTTTTGCAATAAATTGCATTTTGCAATACTAATATTATGAACAATTGTGTTGTATACAATGGTGGTATTCTAGCTTACGGTTGTAAAAGCAGCGGCTATAGAAAGGAGCCTGGAGTTAAATAAATAAGTTCAAAAGGATCATTTAGACGACCCTTTAAATAAGACATTCAGACAGCAACATTTTATACGGTTATATGTGACAACGTGAATTTACCACTGTAATTTTTTGGAGACACTGAATTATTGTTTATTAATAAATTTTTTTGCTCTATAGCAGTAATATACATGAGTGAAATAATCGGGGGTAATACCACGAGAGCTCTGAAATTACCTACTGATACATTTTAACGATTGGACGATTGAAGATTATTAATTAAGAATTGAATAAGTAGGTAGTGTTAGAATATTCGGACATCTTAAACAAGTCAATCAGATAATGACATTTAATAGGGCTCTGAGCTTAATTACTTGACCAACCGAAGTAACCGCTGTAATTTTATCGAATTACTGCTTATTAAGATTATTAATACCTTTTTTTATCAAACGGACTAAAAGTACGTCATTTATTCTCTCCATACGCACACCTAAAGTGGGCTTTCTAATGCTGAGACCAAAAAAAGTAGCAAAAAAGTCCTAGGCAGTAAAAGTAAAGTCAAATGTCACCGCTATTGTCATGGTGGCGCATATATAAACCATCTTATTGCCATCTTTACATTCTTGTTGAAAAAACAAAGGATAGGAATACTCTCAGAGCGCTCGAGAGCACCACCCGAAACCGTTTTTAGTCGAAATCCCATAGGTTCTCGAATTCTGTTAAATGTCGTTAGTTGTCATCATATTTATCTGTCAATGTCATTTTTATTAATTTAGTATTAATAATAATGCTATACATTTTTAGTTTATCATAATTTACCTCAACCATCTAAACCATTAGTTATGATTTAATACCATTAAAATCATTGAACATTGAACACCACTGTTCTAACACATTCTATTTATATACACCACTAATTGGGTAAGTACCTAGACCTGCTTAAAGAGGATGATGAAAGAAAATTGCAACACTGAATCACTCTGAAATGGACTTTCCTGCATGCTTGAAAAAAAATAGTATATGTTACGCGGAGTAAAAGGTCTTTTTGTGCTTCGCCCAGTTGCAGGCCTCAGCTTCGCTTCGGCCGTCAATCTCTGGGCTCAGCACAAAAAGACCCACTTTTACTCCTAGTGACATAATCTACTATTTGGCTCCATAGCAATAATAGGGATGCAGAATAAAATAATAGGGTCGAGAGCTTCAAATAAATTATCTGGTTAATTAGCTTAGGCGGTATTTAGTAAGAATATTTCTCGAATTAAATATAATAATATTAAAAAATAAATAATTTGTCTTTGAAAATTCCGTCATTTTAAATACAGGTCAATCAGAGAGCGACAATTTATATTAGAGTTTAGTTCTTATTCCCATGACGAGGTAAAATTACCGCTCTAAAATCTTTGAGAATTTTATCGATTTTTACTTCTTATATTAACACCATTTTGTGCTCCCTAGAAATATTGATGATGAGTTAAATAATTACAAAAATTTGAAGTGAACTAATCATTCATTAATTACTGCGACGACGTACACTTAACCTTATTGTTTCTTTTCATTTTATATAAGAGCTATCATATCTGAAAAATATGTCTATATAATGAAAGAACAACAATTTGTGATTAAAATAGGGAATGCTAAATCTCTTTCTATTTTTAAATATTTGCATGGTGTATATACAGACTTTTTATTAGAAAAACGTCATTTTATTTAACTGAAGTATTAAGGTGATGAATTGTCCCTTCATCATTATATTCAGAATCTCCGAAAACAGTCTACTTGCGTTTTACGCGTCTAATAAATAATATCTCGACTCTTGGTCAATTATTATATTGTTGCGAACTCGGGGTTCAATAATTCCAGTATAACGATTAAACACGAAAACACTATTTATTTGTCCCACTAATACACACAGGTACAATTCGACTAGTAAATAACTCACTACTTAACACTTTATAGCCTTCTAATATCGTTTCGTACTTTAACTTACTTATAGCTCGCTTAAAATAAGACTATTCCCCTCCGCGCGCTCTATGCGCCTTTTATATACAATCCTAACTAATTACAGAAAAACCTCCCAGTAAGCACAGAAGTCTCGGATAACGCTCGGCCGAGGTCCGGCATCGACGGATAGTATACGGCTCTTACTTCCGTATTCGCTGTGAATCTGTACCGTAAATGGCTGAACCGTCTACGGGTTACCTTCTTCGTCCCGAATGGCATAATTCGTCGGTAATACGAAAGTATTCAACACGAAGAGCCTTTCTGTTTGCCACCAGTGCATTTGCAATAGAATTATAAGTGGCAATCCGAAAGCACCATTTTTACGCTTCTAATTTGAATTTGCCGCGTCGTGGAAAGAAAAATGACAAGTGACATACGTTATTTGCTTGCCGGTTTCCGTCATTTTGCATAAACCGCGTGCGGCGTGTGCAGAGGAGCACTATGGATAAAGATTGTGGTGGCGTGTCGTGTTTTTTTTTCATTTTTTTTGTATCTGGTGCCACCAATTTCAATTTTTTGTTGGTGTTTTATCTCTCTATTGGTTTTAGTAGAAGAATAGAAATTTTAAACGGTATGTATTAAGTGAGCGATGCCTAAAATAAAGTGTCAAGAGATTACCTACTTTTTTTGTAGGTTAAGCGAAAGAAGGGTAAGCCAGACAAGGATTCTAGATCTACTAGAACAAAAAAAAATGGACGTACTAACACTAACTGATCACGAGGAATCTTCACCCCAAAGAAAGTAAGTACTTACTTTAAGGATACAATAATAGCAAAGACAGTAACAATATAGGTTGCAATGCCTGCTTCATTTTCATTGGGAAAAGTAACAAGCGTCGCATTTTAGCTGAACAGGTAAAATGTATTTTAAATGACCTCTTAAAAATTATGGATGTACTCATGGTGATTAAGGTACATCAGCATTAAAATCTATTACTAATTTAGTTAGAGAAGAGGTTGCAGGAGAGATTGCACCATCGCCTATCATTTCAAATTTATGTCAAAGTAATATTTCTACTGAAGTGAATGAGTTTGAATCTGAATTACAATTAGGAAATAGAAACTCCAGTTAGTTCATATCATGAAAGCAGTTTCAGTGAAATTTCTGATAGTGTTGTACCACCTGGACCATTCAAAAACTTAGAGCTTTCTTTGGAAAATACTGAAAGCAGCCCAAATACTGAATTAGTTGAGTCTTCAAGCAAGTTTTTTTTTGCTGCAAACTGTGCTCTAAGGAACAATATAACACATACTGCAATTAACTTTAACCTGCTATATATTTTGCTAAGCAACTATAGATAACCACAAAAAAAAATAAATTGCACAAATTGATACTTTCAATTTCTAAACACAATGAGACTTTTCGGAAATGGTAATTCTTGGTATCAGATGTTTCCCTGTAGCTTATTTTGCCACCGTATTGATGACTGATGATAGGGCAGTTAAACCGATTGGTTGAAAATCAGCGGATAGTGATCAAGATCAATCTCATCCGGATCGCGATTTCCGAAAAGGGCTTATATCAATAAAAGTATACTTCAGTCGTGCCAAAAATAGGCATTTTTTCCACGATTGCAGATAAAGTGTTTAATTGTTTAGAAACCTGCACACTAAGTAATTTACGTGTGTTTTTAGCTTTCTGGTCTGTCTCTACTCGGCGGTAGAGAAGTTAACGACACAGTAAAGAACATTTGTTCCCTGATTATTTCTCATGAATTAGCTTTGAACTTAAATTGGATTGGTGCAAACGACAAAGGAAGTTGGGAAAACTTTTAAAGCTGATTTATGGTAATAGTGTAGCATATGATTAATTTAGTTTGAATTATATTAGATATATTTAATTAGCTGCAGCACGGAGAAATTCTCACTGCTCGAATTCAACAAATACGGAGATTGAACGAGCAATACGGAACTGGCTGAAGAACGCCCCAAACAGGGCTGGAGGTCGAACCCAAAGAAAAGGAAACAGGTAGAGACACTTTTCTACAAAACTTACTCAATAACTAGTTTTGGGAATTGGCTCAATTCTGGCAAAGGACTCAAAAAATGTTGTAAATACTTTAATTCAGAAAAATTTGTAACGACCCAGTTTTACTTTTTTGTACTCAGCGTTTTTAAGTTTATACTTTAGTTTATTGCAGTCATTATTTTGATATGTAAGATTACAGGTATGTACTTGTTTTACGTAGTTTATTTCGCTTTTTGCAATTTAAAGTTCATTAAAATTATTATATTGAACAAATAATAACAATATTAGTGCCAAAATGACTTATTGATTAATTTGTTTAATATATATTTACTAAGAAAAATTGTTTGTAGGTGATCGTTGAATGAAGTTTTTCTGACGTTTTGCCAACAGAAAGAACTTACCTCTTCAGTGGAGAGTTAGAAATACGAAGGGCTCTAGAGCAGATCCTTCCGTAAAAGATGTGAAACTGTTAAACTGTCACATATTTTGTCATTGTTTGGTAAAAAGTCTTGAAAAGTCCATTTAACAATAGGAACCTATTCCAAAATTTGGAAGAGAAGAACAATTATATAGGAGTGGGCATAAAAATGTGGACGGTTGGTTGTGATATCAGTGATTATATTTTTTGAAGTTCTACACCAGTGGTAAGTTAAAAAAAAATTATTTTAAAATTTTATTGTGAATATCGACGGGTTTGTTAGAAAAGTTCGTAACTCCATATCATTAACTTTATACGAGAATAAAACGTCAATAATAACATCTTTGCAATATCGTAGGGTGCTAAGTTTTCAAACATAAGGTACTTCTTTCTTTGAATTATAAATCCAACTATATCAATTTATTTTAACGGCGACAAATAGGACAAAAGCTATCGATAGTAAATACACTGGGAAAATTCCATGACCTCCTGAGATGCAGAAAATGGAATATGGTATACCTATACCATACGGCAGTGTCAAACTTCAGAAAATATTATCAATTAAATCAAAAAGCAACTGTCCACAAACAATGTACCACCCTGTATTTTGTTCCTAGTCGAAAGCGGAACGGTTAATTTTGAATATCCGTTTTTCTTTCGGCTCGTAAGTAAATTCATATTCGGCAGGTTGCCGGTGGTCAGCAAGTTAGCCACCTAAGTTGAGTTTAACGAAAAACTGGTGGTTATGCAGCTATCTCGCCTAGTAAGATGTTTTGCCGCTGCTTAAAAGTAAGCGAATCGTACCCGGTGGCATTTCGACGGCAAAGCGGACATGCCCGGTATAGTTGCCGAATCGGCAGCCGCTTTCGTATGGAACTCGGCAGTACGGAATGCCAAATACGGTCCGGCGGTGAATTGGCGGATTTGTGTTTACTGGGCTAGAAAGTTCTTTATAAGAATTCTTGAATAATCTCACATAAAAAAAGGTTGTAAACAACTGCCTTCTAGATGAAACCGAGCAATAAATCACTCGTGTCAGCCATGACGCAGCGCGGATAGGTCGCGAAGCTCCACCAACCACACACGCGTTGCCCCGCCTCCCATGCGGCGTCGCTGCGAATCGTAACAGTATTTTCAAGCACATATGTAATGACATTCAGAAGTGTGACATTTACTGGTACTATGACGGGAAGTAGTTACAGACAGATTCTTCCTATTCCATCCATGTAAATGTGTCATTTGTATGTCAATTTCTCAGCTTACTAGATGAATATCTATATTTGAAATGGACTCTAATAGGTATAATTTCTACGATAATACCTGTAATTCTCGGCCGCTTTGCGATGAGTGGCAAACTTCCCTTTCCGAGAAAAAAAAGGTTGTCATTTTTGGTCTTAATACATAAATAACTACTAACACTAACATTGTCTATATATGTACATGGTATATAGATAATGTTATTAGTTTAGATAGCATATAATTGCGTCCGTAGGAATTTACAAGTGATGTTTGTGGCTTCAGCGGACAGAAGATCATGTGTCCGGCAAACAGAAGGTTGCTGGTTCAAATTCGGCTGAAAGCCTACTTTTTATTTTATTTAAATTATTATTCTTCAGTCCGCTGAAGCCACAAACATCATTTGTAAACGCTTTTAGTTTGCACATCTTAATATACAGGGTATTCAAAAACAAAAGCGACAAACAAAGGCAGCAAATTCTTTGTTCGTCGCTTTGTTGTATATTTTATAATTAGATTTAATGTATAGCCGGGGTGTTCATTATAAAACTTCATCTAGCAGGCTATGAAATTTTGACAGAAAAGAATGACATAAAAATAAATGGACTTTTGTTTCTCCATCCTTTTCTTTTGACATTTCACAGCCAACTAGATAAAGTTTTATAATGGACACCCCGTAGTATTATCCAAAAATACCTCCTACAGTATAACTAGGACTTTGACAGTTTTTTTATAATTAGTCAGAATGTTTTTTTTTATCTAGAAGGACCAAACTTATAACTTACATTAAAATTATTAAAAATTACCAATATAAATAAAAATAATAAATCATAAAATACTATATAGTTATTCATATTAAATGTTTTAAAAAGCAGGATACAAAAGTATGAATAAAATACCACGTGACCCCCTAACTAAGAAACTTACGCAGTTACAATTAGTAGATATTTTATCTTTCTAAATACAGTAGAATACTAAATACACATAGAATTTCCTGTATTTGTTTGTCAGTTTCGTTTCCAGAGACCCTGTACATATCATATAAATATATTATAAATTTTGAACACAAAGAAATAAACACATATATGACTAAGTCATAATTGAATAATTAAATGTTAACTTTCTGAAAAGTATATAAATAGTATCATACCAAATTTGGAAATAGTAGTAGTTACTAAGTCTTATAAAATATAAAGTATAAAAAGGATGCATGTTAATATACAGTATCCTTTTTTTTAAAGATAATCTATAGGGGAGGGGGGGGGGGGGGGAGGGGAGAATTTGGTTCATTTTACACACAGGGAGACCTAGTAATTATAAACAAAAACAAAGCGTGATTTTGGTCACGGTCTCATTTAATATTATTAAATGTACTGAGACCTTGAGACCATGACCAAAACCACCCTTTGTTTTGGTTTATAATCCACAGAGCTTTAGGTCTTAATTTGAAACGCCATCTTTGAACCTGTTCTATAAAAAATGTAGAGATGAAATATGTCAAAGGCATTGGTTCAAGTGTTAAGTTCACAATTATATTCTCCTTTGGTCAAGATGGATCATAAACATGCCTAAAAAATGTATTTATATTGTTCAAAATAGCATTTTTTAAGACAGTCATATTCAGTTTTGCCTGTCATATCAACTGTGATACTATTATATTCAACTAACAGGCAAAATCGATTATGGGTGTGTAAAAAGATAATATTTTGAAGAAAATAAATAAGCATTTTAGGCAAAATTATGAACCATCTTGATCAAATGAGGATATAAATGTCAACTTAACATGAGCTGTAACTTAACACTTTAACACATAAAATCCTGCAGCCCAAAAACAACTTTAAAAAAACACACTTTATTAATATACAGGGTGTTCATTATAAAACTTCATCTAGCAGGCTATCAAATTTTGACAGAAAAGGATAACATAATTAAAATAAATAGACTTTTGTTTCTCCATCCTTTTCTTTTGACATTTCAGAGCCAACTAGATGAAGTTTTATAATGAACATCCTGTATATATACAAATAAAGGTATTAAGCCGGCATACTTTTACATTATGAATTAAATTAAATCATAAACATTACTTTTACACCTGAACTTAATTTATCAACAATCAAAATGACAATCAAAAATGTTCATGCTTCTCACAAATTGGACATATAAATTAGTCCACATATAAGCCGCTTTCCATCTTGCCATGGGAGTAGCTCAGAGCAATTCTGAAGCGTGAAGTTCGTTTTTCTAGCTTTCCAGCACCTTGGTATTTCATGCAGTTGAAGCGCTCCGATCTTCTGCCCCCCTTGCCCTTCGAGTACCTACTGATATTTTGGTGTTTGAAATACTTTTGACAACTATGAAAAGCTGTTCCAGCTCGAGTCTTTAAAATCTGTATGTACTTAACGCTCCGGGAGCTTCATGCTCAAAGCCCTTATTACAGCTGGAAAGTGGCTTCGAGTTCTTTTTGAACAATGGAACAACTGCACAAAAGGACAAAACATCACAGGTTGCAGTGAGTGACACAAGACTTAACACAAAAATTGAACACAAGACTTAGTTTAACACAGTTTTCCTGAAACACTACAAAACCTAAAGCAGGAGTTAATGGATTTACCTCAAGTTTCTCATGTTCAGTTTCCTTCCTATCTCTCCTTTATATATAAAAATGTTTATTTATGTCTGTGAAATAAACTCCAGTGTAGTGTAGCCAGTTTAATTTGCCATGGTACCACTGAATACATTGACACCCTAGTGGTATAGAAGATAATAATACCTACCCAGGACTTATGACCTACAAATTATAAACTAAATTGTTGAGCCGTAGGGTTAAATTCCCAAAAAATTAAATAAAAATCGCTAAGCATGCTTTTTAAGACAAAAGAATTATAGAAATAAATTCGGTTTTTGCTATTGTTTACAAACAAAATCAGTCTTTTTCACTGAAGGTCAAATGAAGGTGAGTTTCGGCCATTTTCCGGTAGGATAAAACAACTGTAGGGGTCGATTCCAGTAGTATAATATCCTGTATGAAAATTTGCTGGTATGATGAATTAAATTAGGATAATAAGAAGTCGGGTATTTTCCTGTGGACAAAAGTATAGGGACCCGAGGGGGACGTTTTAGACAGATTTCGAATTAGAGATGTGCATTTGGATTAATCCTAGAATTTTTAAAAGTTGCGGCGCTGTAAAAAATATTAAATCAGTTAAAAGTGTTGAAACTTTTCCACCGGTTTCATTCATTCGCGCATTCGCGCTTCGGCAGTTCTTGTGCTGCAACGATCATTTTCGTTTATTTAGGATTTGAAAGCTTGATGTTTATTTGCATTATTTTTTAATTTTCATCGAGAATAAAGATGATTTCTTCTGTGGTAAGTAGGAATAAAGAATATACCTACCTATTGCCAAATATCGCAGTGTAATAGCCACCAATCTTTCAGAAGGAGAAATTACCTTTCTCATCAACGTATCCTTCTTTTTCATTAGAGGTGTGATCTTTCTTATCTTTTTTTGTAAAAAGTCAGGATCTAGTGGAGCCATTCGAAAAATACTTCATCTCGTCGGCGAAATTCCTTTATTATGTTGTTTATAACATCTCCACATTCTTCACGTTTTCTAATCCAATTTTTAATCAAAATTCTTTTCTTTTTATTAACCAAAGTGCGTCGTTTCTTTCTTTTTAATAAAATATTTAATAAGCATATTGAAGCTATAGTGATTTTGTCTTTAATATACATTTTTGAAAATTGGCTTCTGAGACGTTAATAACAACACCACAACAAATTTAAATTCGATTAATAATAAATGAGCACGCCCAAAATAGCTGCAACATTTCATTTGAAAGCTTATCGTTTGAATACTTTTGAAACCCCACACGTACAACACTTGCAACTTTTTTGGGTTGCCCCAACTCAAAAAAACCACAATTTTTGTAATGTGTCTGAATGTTTCTGCTACTTTTAAAACTGCACTGCAAAAGTAGCAGCTTGTAATCTTAGCTTTACGATATCTAAATATTTTCTGGAAAATTTACAGATATCAGATCAAGATCCAATCTGATCGAAGGGGAAGGGGTCTATCATCTATCTCCTAAACTATTGAGCCTATGGGACGAGGTGAAAGAGGACATCAAAAAGGACAAGAAACCGTTGGCTTCACTCCAAAAAGAAGGTAAGACGAAAGTTACAGGCAGTCAAATTAGAAAATTGATAAAAGAAGAGGGATTTGCTCAATTCCAAAAACTGTTTTTGATCGGAATGTGGAGATTTCAACCACCTATGAACATAACAAACAATATGAGTAAAATTAGTCTCCTAAGTAGACTATTTTCTAAATGCCTCCAGAGCAGTTCTAAAAGTGCCTGTATTGGAATCTGATCTGATATCCAATTCTGTACCTCGGAGCCAAACTATGTTAAGTCACAAATTCAAGAAAATGTGATAAACATGTTAAGTCAATATGCCTAAAATGGTCTACATATCACTATTTTTCATTTATTTTTATCTTGTTCCGTTAAAAAGATAGTCGCTTTTGAATACATATTTTGATATTGATATAACTATTAAACCATAACTTTAAAATGCCTCTCCTGTAAAATAACAATTTATGATTTAACATAGTTTGGCTCTGAGGTACGAGATTGTATATCAGATCAAATGAAGTAGACCTTTAGACTGTGACATATTAAATGGCGGATGAATAATCTGAACTCCATAAACCCTTCGAAATACATATCATCCTCGTTAATAGACTCAATTTTTGTTAAATAATTATATTAGAGCTCAAAGAAAACTGAAGTACCTATTTGCTACGAACGAATATTTTAATATAAAAACAACATAAATGTCACAATAATAAAAGGTAATAAATGAACAACACCGCTATCATTAATAAGCTATCCGTATTAAACTCGTGTTCATCGTGTCTATTTGGCGGTCTATCTTCCATGGGTAATGATCCCAAAAGTGAATAAAAATAAATTGGCAGTAGGGATAAGGCAGATTTAAAAAACAGCTAATGGCTTAATTTCTGAAATCATAGAAAAATATTAGTGAGTAATAAATACAATTGATAATAATAACCCACGACATTATAACACAAACCCTTCCTATGTGTTTTTTGTTTCTAAACCTACCACAGTATTATCTTTACATCCATCGCAGAACCATTTCACATTCCCCTTGTTGGACTCCAGAAACTGCAATTCGTTGGTGTTGTAGGAGCTGCAAGTGTAGTGGATTCCCTTGTTGCAAGAGTTGGCATTGCATTTCAATGTCTTCTCGCTATTGTTGCTACTGTGATTTAAGGTCTCATCGCATTTCACACAAAAATTTCTGCTTTGGTCTGCCATTTTCATGTAATTTTCCAGGAATTTATTGATATGTTTGTTGACAGTTGTGGACAAATGACTGATTGCTGTTAGTTGCTTAGCTATGATTGTGACCTGAGCACTCTTTGACTAGATGAGCCGACTGGTGGTGGCATTTTTACTTTTGTTCTTTTGATTTTAAGACAAAGTAAACAAGCAGTGACTGTTTCATTTTGCCCTAGATAAACATACAATAGGATCAGTATTAGCAATAAAAAAATTTCTTTGGGTTTTAAAAATATATTTTAACAACATTGTTCTATATCTCGTTTTGTACAACTCAATAAGGCCTAGTTTAGACAAACTTAGCGAGCATCACTCTTTGAAGACTTGATAAAAAATAAATTACAAAGTCCCTACTTATACGAATGGCGTGATAATTATAAATTACAAAACTCTGTTTTGTAGTTTTTCTAAATTTACTCTAAGGGCTAGGAACAATAAGGCAAAGTTCTTGCCATACCACTCAAAATTGTAGCTTACATGTGTCTTCCAATACTTGTTAAGAAAATCTTTGTAAAACTCACTCATCTCATCTGCATTTAATTGAGTTTTCTCTGCTGTAGTGAACCTTTTTATGTAAGTTTCCTTTTCCTAAAATCACATAATGCTCTTGGTTGTTATTTTAGACCAAACAATCAAGCACAGTTACTTTAATAAAATTGGTGTTATGCTGGGCCCAAAACTCCTGATTCCACTTCTGGGTGGCATCAGCAGCTTCTCGAAACTGTCTTTGCAATACTGTCTCATTCTTCAGAATTTTCCTTATTATTGGGCGTAAATTTGAAACTGGATCCGGTGGTCCTATCATATCTACATCTTCTTGTTCTTGCACCCCTATGATTGGTTCATCAAAAGTTTTTTCTATTAATACTGTTTGAGGCGGTCTTGATGAAGCTATCCGCTTTGATATCTAGGATAACATAAGTAAAAGCTTAATAAAATTTAATATAGTGCTCAAGATGTTATGTGTGACATAATCAAAGCAAGTTCTAGGGGCTTGTTGGGTTGTATTTATGAACAAGATATATCAGTATTTACTTTAGATTCTATTTACATCTATACCCAAACACCTGGATTGAAATGTTACATAATCATTAATCCTGAGTTACATTTACCTGTGAAACGGCTGAAGTTCTAAATCGTGGATGTAGGCAGGCAAAAGTTATGGTTAAAGACATTTTTATATTGGGGCTGGGGACGTTTTAAACTTCTTTGGTAATGTTTCTAGAGTAAAATAAAAATAAACATCCGGGGTGCGGACATTTTTTTGAGGTTAAAACTTCTCAAGGCTGAACACAATGTCAATGTTGACAGATAAGTAGGCGTTTTCGAGTGGCTGCTTTAGAGTACTCCGAGAGTGTTCATTCCATAATTTTTTTTCTTGACAAGTATGGGTGATCCATGGGTGACACAGGGTGGTCCATATTAAATGCACGCAAGCAAATTTTAAGTAAAGTTAAAGGCCCTTAAGCCATAGCTGTTAGTATAAGAAACCATGGTAATAATGGAAGCCTTAACTAAGTGTACTTAAAAATTGCTTGAGGCGAACGGCCATTAGTAACTGCAGTTTGCGTTTGCTGCAGTAGTGTCACATCGGGTTTAGTTGAACTCGGCTTTGAGGGTGACTTGTACAATCAAGCCTTAACTATTTTTCTTTAACTCCGGTTAAGGCAGAAACCGAGTTTCGTTCTGGTGAAATCCCCACTTAGTGTCATTTTCACAAAGGTCATTTTCGTTTCGCACCGGTTCTGGTTCTGGTTAACATAAAAATGACAGACCACGTGAATTTCGACCAATCAGCTTTGATGAATATCAGCTGCTCTGTCATTTCTATGTCAACAGGAACCAGAACCCCCTGTGAAACGAAAATGACTATAGATAGGGCGAATTCCAAAACTCACCGGTGAGGTGGATCCACCGGTTAAACCGGTCAGCTACCATTTCGTTTCAATTTTCACCATATACCAGAAAGTGACCGTTTCTGAATTAACCGGTGGAATTGTCGGTTCGCTACCGGTAGCTCACCGATAGAGGTAGATTAAAGGAGAAAAATGACAGTTCGGACGCGTGGCCTTTCTATAAACAAACATAACGCTAAAATGTTTTTTCAGTTTACAGTTCTGAAATTCAATGAACATTTCTAAATTTAAATTCTATAACTACCTAGTCGTGTTGTTTTAGTGAGAGTAATCCCGATGAAACCACAGCTAAAAACAATGCGTACGTTCCGCCGACGGCAGCGGCTGAGAAGTTTAGTCAGCGAACCCTAAAATTGACCAATCAGGTGTCGATTTTCAGCGTTCGCTGACTAAACTTCTAAGCTGCTGCCGTCGGTGGAACGTACGCAATGTCAATTTTCAAATGTTGACAGATGAATAGCCTTTTCCGAGTGGCCGCTCTAGGTGCTCTGAGAGCGTTCATCCCATATATTCATTGTTTTCTTAACAAGTATACAAGGTGATAAGGAAAAGGTGTAAAGAAAATGTCATTGCGTTAATTTTGCCATCATTAGAAAGCTCATGAGTGTTACGGTTAAAATTAACAGATTTAAAAACATTCTTGGACGGTTCAGTTTTGTGGAAAATTATGTAAAAATAAGGATATCGGAGTACGTTACTCACACTTTTGAGCTGTGTAAAAATTATGTATTGACAAAAAATTACATTTTGCGCTTTTTGTAGCAAACTGATGACAAATGACAGATGAAGTTTCTCGACTTTTTTAACAGTGGTGTTGCCAAGATTTATGTCTGAATATATTGTATTTCTGAAATTTCAATTTTAGGAAGTTCTCACATAAACACCTCATACTTGCACCTAATAATAAATTCAGGCGTTCACTGTAAATATGTTTCCATCTTTACTGACGGTTTGGAGTTTTCGCATCAATTTCGCCGTAAATTTACAATACCTTTTTTCTTGTTTCTTAGTGAACTAGTCAATCCAAAGAACCGCTCTGGGTTCGATTTTTTTATTTTCTTTTCCTGTTTTCTCACATAAGTTTGTTTTACTTTAATTTTAGGTGCGACCGCATTCTTGCACCTAATTATAAATTCAGGCGTTTGGCATCACTGTAAATATGTTTCCATCTTTACTGACGGTTTGGAGTTTTCGCATCAATTTCGCCGTAAATTTACCATATTTTTTGCTTGTTTCTTAGTGAAGTAGTCAATCCAAAAAACCGCTCTGGGTTCGAATTTCTTGTTTTCTTTTCCTGTTTTCTCACATAAGTTTGTTTTACTTTGATTTTATGTGCGACCGCATTCTTGCACCTAATGATAAATTGAGACGTTTGGCATCAGTGTAAATATATATCCATATTTACTGTCAGTTTGGAGAGTTTTTGCGTCAATTTTGACGTAAAATTGAGGAAAGAAAAGACAATAATATCCTTCGCCATTTTATCAACAAACTGTATTGGCTATACTGCCCTAAAGCATGCATTTATATCGGTAAAAAAACACAAAACTCCATTTACAAATGTTACTTTATTTACGTAACCGATTTTGAGTGGTAACTTTTACATCTTGTTGTACATAAATACCAGCTTAATCATCAGTGAAGAAACATCGACCTATTTAAGAGTAGACAATTTTAACTACAAAATAAAAAAAAAACGCATAAATAAATAAACAAAATAAAAATTACAAACAAGACTTAAAATATACACATCACCAATCCTTATCTTCGCACTCGTCTATTGCATATTATTATATGTAGCGGTTCAATTCAATTTATCTTTGATATGTTCTTAACCAACTAACCTTTGAACAAAAAATAGATACTAGAGATAGTATTGGGAAGGATGTATTATTAGAGACATACTACATCATATATAATATAGTAACGTAAATAATAAAAAAAGAGGAATGTTGATTGAAACTTAGAATAATTTGTTTTTTAACTTATTCAAAAGTATAATTTTCAGTTTCTTTTTTGCAATAATTTATTTAGGTGACGGCCTCTAATAAAACTTAATAGTTTCTTGTTATAAAGTCGTTCATCTCAAAAGTATATAACAAATATATTTATAACAGTTTTATATACATTCACATAAGCTAGTAGCAAAGAGGAATAATTACGATATACTAATTAATGCTGTTCTAATACTGAATAATAATCAAAGAAAAAAAATACCCTACTACATCGATCAGTTAGTAAAAAGACCCGTAATAAACTGGAGCGCGCGTTATCAATTAAATAGAGAGTTCTATCATCATCTAACAGCCCTTAAAGCTCTAAAACATTTAATGTCACATCATTATACTGAAAACACACATGTGTTTCTTATTAGGATACAATAGGAGACTAGACAGGACCTTAAAGTTTGTAGTTAAGCTTATATCACCACCATATACGAAAGAAGCTGTACAACGTACGCTTCGAGTGGTCTGTATAATCTTTCAAGCAGCAGTCTATATTGGTGTATTTACAATATAAGTCATGAAAACTTAATTTAATCTTTAATCTTATGTTTTAAATAATATTTTAGATAGAGAAAATGGAGAGTTCTGCTTTTATTAGAGTGTGACAACAGTTTCTGCCAACGTTTCAGTTTGTTCTTGCCTCCCCCCCTCAAGACTTTATAGTCATGCTAAACTTTTTATCTTGATTAATTTTCTAGAGTTGTAGATTCAAGGTGTATTATGTGGTTTTCTTGAGGAAGAGGGAAACTAAACAATCGAAACGTCGGCGTTTTTTTGGAGCTTTTAACCTTTGAAGCTCTCCTCTATAACATATTTGGCTTTCTAGATAGAATAACTTTCTTAAAGCAAAGCCTACCATTTCGGGAAAATACTAAATACTTTAATTAGCTATACAAGGTGTCCGAAATAATAAAATATAATATCAGTCAGGCGAATACGTACATAGAGTTTTCTATACTATGTACAAAATATTACACGTTCACATTTACAAAATTACTAATTAATAAAAACGAAAAGCCTTATTGTTTCCTTAAGCTCACAATGTAGACAGTGGATAATGGCTAATGAATGAGTATAATATATACGAGTAGACTGATTATAATAATCACAAAAACGTTTCTTCATACATGCGGTGCGTGAAGAGGTTATACAGGGTGGTCTTTTTATTATTATTATTTTAGGAAAATATTTTTACATATGCCCAGAAAAGTGTGACGTCATATAATGATGTGTTTTTAAATATGATACCCTCTATTTTTCACTAGATTATATCTTGTATTGGACCCTGAAAAATTTGACTTCGTTGCTTGCAGTAATTTAAGAGAAATTCATTAATAAACTGTAAGTATTTGTATGGGATATCATGTATTATCTATTTACAAAAAGTTGAAAATCATGTGAATGTGTCGAGGATATTGGCGTCTTGTAATTTAAATTCCCATAAAGACATGTACTTAAATCATACGTTTTATTAACGTGAAAAAAAAGTGGTTTTGACGTGTTGGCAAGTCATTTAATGACTTTTTTATACGTCACGTTATTTTACCTGGGACTTTTCTGGTCCACCTTGTATAAGTAAAAATATGTGCCTAAAATAGCCGGTTTTGTGCAATATAGACCACCACTGAAACCATCTTTTTTACCCTAGAAGTTTCCAAGATATCTGACTGTTAAGATGTTGTACAGAGCAGAGGCAGGCGACATTCGACAGCATGTTTTAGATCCAACACTGCATGGCAGATGGCTCTCAGTTCGAGTTGCAGCCCATATTGCTCTGTAACTCGCTGGTTATCGGAACCAGAATGAAGTGAAAAGAGTGTACGTGGTCACCAATTTGTCGATCAACCCATCTGCGTACTAGTTTCGGGGTGTAAGCCTCATCAGCACAGCAGGCAGTAGGTTTCCGGCTTGAAGTAGCCGAATCATGGTCCCTAATTTGTCCACCAGCTAAAGCTGTGCTGATGAGGGGTAGACCCCGAAACTAACGCAGATGAGTTGATCGACAAATTGGTGACCACGTACACTCGCTTCAATTCGCTCTGGTTCCGATAACCAGCAAGTTACAGAGCGATATGGGCTGCAACTCGAACTGAGAGCCATCTGCCATGCAGTGTTGGATCTAAAACATGCTGGCGAATGTCGCCTACTTCTGCTCTGTACACTATCTCACCGGTACTCTGTAGGTTTCCGGCTTGAAGTGTCCATGAATGGTCCCTAATTTGTGGACCAGCCAAAGCTGTGCTAATATATGAATGTATGCCAAAACGTATCAGACATTCACGTACACTCATATCTGACTGTCTCAAGTAAAAAAGACTACCCTGCATACCTCACAATGTACAGTAATTAGAGAGGCAGCAAAGCTATGATTGGGCAGAAAATACGGACAAAAACACATAATGATAAGGGCAAAAAAATACCTTTGAAGCGACATGTATAGTTAAGGATCGAGACTAGCTACCAAGCAATTAACAAATTGTCGGTAGTTTTCTGTGTAGGATAATGTATTAAGTGCACGATTAAGTTTGGGTTAATAAAGCTTATTTAACATTTGACTAGAACATTTTCCTTATATATGATGAGGTTAGTTGATCACTGCAAAAATCCTGAATAGATAGATGGCGTTTATACTTATTTATCAGCTAGTATACCCGAATTGCTGAACTTTCTCTTGTAAAAATTACAATAATGCTTACACACTTTGCATAAATACTTGAACTGAACATTCTTAGGTTAGAATTATAGATCGTAGAAAGAGTTTATGCAAGAAGTAAGTTAAAAACTTAGTGTAACCACTGAACTTACTTCAAACGATGTGAGATGGTATAAGGACATGACAGGCAGTTTTTTGGAAGGTGGAACAACGTCAGAATCATAAAAGTAACTATTGAAATGGACTGGATTATTAACAAGTGTGCAATTTTTTGCTGATAGATTGATTAATGTTTGGGCGGGAATTCTTACCCCCTATATAATAGGTCTGTTTTTTTCTGGATTAAAATTTATTGAATGTCACAAATTTGCTAAAAAATATTCCTGTTCCACCTGACATAAAACTTATTTTAGATAACCGAAGTAACACATAATACTAGATTACAAACTTCAAACTCTAACAACCTACTCTTTCTTACATTGTTTAACAATGCGCGTCGGATACATTCAGTCTTGAGTATTGCTATTTTATCAATAAAATGGGTATACACGGATGAAGTAGGTAATTATTATTATACTTGTGCTTTTTCTGACAAGACCAAGAGACGAACACATTGAGCCCTATAAAGTAAACAATGGAGAAAATAGGTAATAAAAAAATCACAACCTTACTCCATAAATGACAACGGTAGGTATATGGCACTAGATGCACGTTTCGCGTCTTAGTCTCTCAGTCGATGAAAATATACAGCAAAAGCTATGACGCCATATTACATAATTGACCCTCGTATTGCGGCTAATTTTCCCCCCTAGGCGTAGGACTCGCTCACGTGATCGAAGAAGTATTCGAAATTTTCCATTTGGCGAAGAATGGGGTCGGGGCTGGGCAAATTGCCGTTCAGGGCGCTCGCTCGGTACTGTTCGCTGAACGAGAGCAGGATCTCTCGGATCTTTGCAATGATCTCTTCCACTCAGGCATTTGACTCCTTTTGAAAGAGGATAAATAAGATGTTTTTTGTTTTACATTTGGAGCCACAGCGCTAGTCCAGGTAACCAGTTTGACCTATACGTCGTCGAAAATACGTCTTATTTTGGTCACATTGATCAGTTGACTCGAAACAGACGTCTTTGGTAGCGCGTCCCGAAAAGACGCCCTGTCAAGTCTGTCATTGTCAATTCCAAAACTAGGTCATTTAATATTAATGCCCCTTAAGGCAACATGGCGGACCACTCTATTTAAGCATCAAACGGAACTTAAAGCTTGATCTTGATGATCATGTTTCATTTGATTTGAAATATATCTATATTGTTAAATTGTCTGTTGTAGGCAAAAGCTCCAAGACAGAAGATTTCAATCTAGTAGATAAGTTTGTCTAGTCTGTCCACCTAAAAGACGTCTTACAGCGAAACATGTTACCTGGACTGTAGCTGAGTAGAAGACGAAGGTATAAGCCACTGACGCAGCAAATGTGCTTTTTGTTTAACTACAAACAGAAGGTAAGTGCTCCAAACAGCAGTAGGTATCAGCAAACATGTTTTTTGATGCAAGTACTACACTATATATACAAGTACTACACATATACAATACTGATCCTTTCGAGTACCAAGCAAAAGTCACTTTTTTTGAAACTCGGATCAAAATGTTTTTTTTTCTTACTTTTATTCTAAAAAAAAAATGATTTTCTGAGGTGAAAAAGATGTCAAACTACAGTTTTAATTAGAATGAATACGTACCTTCAAATTTTCGAAGTAATGCATAATTTGCTCATAGTCCATGCCCAATTGCAGATCATCCAGACCGTTAAGTTCGGCCGCAGTGGTTCCTGCTGGTATTTCAGTCTTGCCCCCGTCATCCGTCATGCTAAACATCGGGTTTCCCACTATTGTAGCCCGTTTTACTTCTCCGCTGTTTCGATTTACTGAAATGCCCATATATGTACAGAGTGTAAAAAAATGTAATGGTAGACTTACTTTTTGCGCTCGGGGACCTCGGATACTGAACAAACTCCATTTTGTCTCCGATCTCTTTCTTCACCTCTGGTTCATCGTCGAACTCAAACACGTGCTGTTCCCCGTCTTCGATTCCTTCTATTACGCGATCCTTGAAACCGTAGTCGTTTCGACTGCCCTCCAAGGCACTTTCCACTGCTTGCTGGAGGAGCTTGTTGCTGGTACGACTTCCGTTTCTAAGCAAAATTTAGAATCAAACAATAATAGAGTAGCAGAGGAATTCAGTTCCCATTTTCCACTGCCCAAAAATGCTTCTAATATTTCATTACGAGTTCAGTTATGTAAAGAAAAACTTCCTGATACACCCTCACCGCACTTATAAAAGACTAATTAGACAGAAACAAACAGATTTCTTGACGTTTTGGTGGATGCGATTTCTCTTGCGTACGAGATTCGCAAGTACGTTAATACGTACCGGAGATTCCTTAGTGACCTTGAAGGCGAAATCTGGGGACCCGGATACGACGTGCTACGCGCGTGTACATGGGTTGTTGCCAAATCTCGAATGCATACAGTAATTATGTTGCTAGAATTAAATGCTCTCATATCGAATATTTTTCATACATTTGCGACGAGTAACAGGACTAACTCGTGAATGTATCTGCATCATTGGATATCACGAAGTGCTTTGGCCTCAAAGGTGAACACGGGTGTCACGGGTAAACGCCGAATGGCCAATCGAGCCAATACGGCCATCGCCATATTGCCTTAATTTTATAGCTGATGCTTTACTGTTTTCTGCTGTTTGTTCTTTGGTGTTGAGCTCGTGCATTTTCAATCGGTCGGACAATCGGTCTAGCTCCTAGCTATGCCACTTTCAAAAGCGCGCTAAATTTTCGGCATGCGCAAGCATTCCAATTTACGAGTTATTTTGTTTCTAGCCACGCCTTTTGCAATCCAAGGCCGCCAATGTAAAAGATAGGCAATGTCCCGTATGCTATTAAAGTATATGGAGATTCGTAGCAGTACAACATTCCTCCCCTGAATTATTTATCAAGATCATAACGCCTCGAGGAAGGTTTCTTGAAATTTTGGTGAATGCAATTTCTTTTGCATATGAGATTTGCAACGCTGCATCATCCCCCTTAATAAAAACCATTATTCATCGTGTTGGTAACTCCTCGCGGTATATTCTTGACATTTTGGTGAATGCACATTTTCTTACATATGAGACTCCTAATACTCTTTGAAAACGCTTAGTGTATGTTGTCTTGATGATCCAAGATGATGGATGGTTTTTCTTGAACGGACTCCTCACATGCACTACTGTCAGTTTGGAACTTAGTCAAAGCTGTACTCTGATGAATATGAGATCATTTTTGACAATTCTGCATGGTCTTTGTTAAGGCCGTTGCAATTCCGAGCTTAAAACTTTTTTTTTATTTCATTGAGACTGCATTAAACAAACAGTATCAACTTCTGGAGAGTTTCCAACAGTTAGTCTATGATTTGATTGCATTTTCATAGCCGCTGTTTAGTTTAAACTTTTCCCTTACAAATTTGTGGACACTTTTAGAAATTTTCGTCGAGAAACATGGATAAATGCTGCTAATATATGGCCCAGTTGTGCCTCTCGACCATAATACCATCAGATATAGAATGCAGTGGCATTGTCCTTGTTTTCCTTACTCCCAGGACGTTCAGCAGGTGTTTCCAAATAATATCTAACGAGTTCAAAACGTACTTTAACCTATGTTTAACAAGGTTCAGCAACTGTTGCTACTTCCTGACTGCTCGGGGCCTCTTCTAAAAGTGGTCCATAAGATATGTTTTACTGAAGCCGTCAGGGGAAAGGAACTTGATATCTAGTGTTACTTCTCCTATAGACGCGAGGGAGATGCTTCACGATTTTGCCTCCTTACCGAGTTTTCGGACCTTTCTTAGATGAATGTATGTAACACCAGTCTTATACACCCCTCCTGCAATTCACTCAATAAAATAGATCGCTTGCTCGACCGTGGTTCTGTTTACGCCAAATTGACGCTTTCCCCTTTTCGACGAACGCTCTCCTTACATTTGGGCACTTTTGTCTGGTACGTCTCAGCCACCTCGTAGTTCCCATTTACGAGTGCTTAAGTCGTCTCGCAAATAGAAAGAAATCCTATTGTCATTCCCTTCATACCCCGTCGGCATAATAATGTATTATGCAATAGCTAGAGCAAAAGTTTCCTTGTTTGATGGGTAGGCCAAGAGCGGTGCTGTTATAAGCGCCTTGTCTTCAATTCCGTGAAGGCCTGCTAACTAATTATCGCGTTGATAACGCCTTGAGTGAACTGTATTGACATTTTGGTGGATGCGCTTTCCCCACTTCAGCATTTTCCGCTTTGAAAAACCATTCATCAAGATTATAACCGTCGAGGCAGGTTTCTTGATTTTTTGGTGGGTGGAGATTCTTTTGCATATAAGACTCGTGAGACTGCACTATCCCCCACTTTGAAAAGATTATTCATCGCGTTGATAACACTTCGAGGCAGGTTTATTGATATTTTGGTGGATGCGATTGGTTGAAAATTTCATGAGATTGGACCTTATTGAAAATTGTGATTTCAACCTTTTAGTAATTGAATCGGTACCGAAAGAACACGTTCGTTACCTTTGGTGCTGCTGGTGTTTCTTCGGCGTCGACGCTGCCGGAGGAACAGGCGATTCGGCAGCAGATGTCGAAGGTAGATTTCTGTGGGGCGGTACCGGCGGTCTGTAATCATCGACGCCCGTTATCATCTTTGGTGCGAGCGGTACCGCGTGGGGCGGTAGAGGAGGAGGGGGTGCAGGTTTGCTCCTAGAAATATAAAAACATCGTCATAGGGGGTGTTCATTTGAAAACGTCATCTAGTTGGTTAGTAAATGGAACAGATTAATGAAAAAGGTGAAAGTCTATATTTACTTGGATTATTTCTGTAAAAAAGGACCCTCTCTCTTCTAGAAGCCCTTTTCTAATAAACCCTAATTGCTACTTTAATTTGTCACCCTTACAAGGTTGCCATATTTCCAATAGTTGCCACCACCACCTGAAACTCACCATGCAGTTACTTCCGGCTCAAGTACATCCACGTTGCTCGTCTTCCAGCCCACCGCTTTGCTCTTGGAGTAGGTGGTACTGTCGATCGATCTACCATTGGAATTTGCATCGTTTGGGGAAGAGGACGCGCCCGAGGCGGGCTGCCTGCTGGGAAGTTCAATGTGATTGGGGTTGGTAAAGCTGGTGGCCAAAGCGTCGTCCGGGTCCACGTAGTTCGTGTTGAGGGGGTTGGTTATGATGCGCATATCTTGGCCGTTGTTGTTACCGACAACCTGGCGATGGTTAATTGGACAGTACAGTGATTAGCGACACGATATCGAAAGAAAGTATCGATAAAGCATCGAAATAAAAAGTATCGTAAGATATATACTAAATATCGATACCAAGTCGATATAGGTACTTAAAAACACCAAACAATCAATTTGGAATCTTACATCTTTTTTGTTGCAGGCCTAGAGCGCTTTGCGTAGTAGATGTTTGGCCAAGTTACAGGTATTACTCGAAATTTTTATTGTTTTGGTGCACTGTTTGGACTTAGCAGTATTATGCTCTATTTTAACAAAATATAACCAAGTTTTACTTTCCACAGTTCTTGGCGGACGGAAAATAAAAAGCATTTTTTCGCGAGATCACGATTGTTCACGGCGGGAGGAAACCGGTTAGTGAGCGGTTATAACCCCACCCCAAAAATTTTAATCCCGTTCCGATGGTCGCGAAAATGTCTGCGTTTATCAATTCGTTTATAGATTGTTTAAGTTTACAGTTCACAGACAAAAATTAACAAAATGATAAAGTTGTATTTTTAAGCTTAAGAGAGGAAATATTTGATTTAACATTTTTTGTGGTTATTTCCGATTATACGTGCTCGGGCACAAGTTTGCATTTGAAAAGGAATGAACATTAAAAAAAAACATATTACTGCAGATTTGGAAGTGTTGCCTCAACGATGCAAATTATAATACTTCCTTATATATTATTGGCAAATTAAAACACATTTATACAAAGTGGCCCGAAAGTGATCATGAGAGACATATTCAGAGTGGTCTGATGATACGGAAGTCTTCTCCTTTGTTATTTAGTACAAGTTCTACTTCTGATTCGCTCTCCATAATTTTTATTATTAGTTTTTGCTATTTTTTTATAAAAAGCAGACTCAAAAGTTCCTTATTTATCAACTGTCAGCTGTAACGCTCCGAAACCTCTGTTAGGTTATCAATTCTAACGTTTTTTTTTTTGCTTGGAATTATTTGACATAACCGCCAGTTACTCTGGTCCATAGAGCGGGAACCAAATCAGTTCCCGTTGATTGATGACGTAATTTTGCAACGTCATTCTTGCATTCCCCTATTACCGTTGTGTCGCCAAAATACGTCGGGAAGTAAAATATGCTTCCCGCTATTTCACCGGGATCTCGCGAAAATTTGCTTTAAGTAGTAAACCCGCGATAAAATGTCAACCTCATACTTATTACCTGTCAGTCCTGTCAGCTCTGTCACTTGTCATAAACCTTTCGATTCGTGTTTAAAGTATCGATGCCTAATATCGACACTTTTGAAATCAAAGTATCAATTTTTCGATAGTACCGACGTATCGTTCGTGAACTAAAGGCGGTAAAGTTCAAATTTATTTATTATTTGAGGACCCGACAAATTTTGACGTCAAACGTGGTTGCGTCAGCCAAAATCAAGCCTAAACTGTGGATTTGTGATAAAAGCAATAATAATAAGTATTTTCCAGTAGTCTTTTTCTTTCACTAATTATTACTTACGGCAGAGTTTCTGTTTGATGGCGGATCCATGGTAGCTCTTCCCAGCCACACCCAATCGTGGGCGTTTTGCGTGGATTCCCTCGGTTTGCGCGGTTCTCGGTGGATCACCATACTGGTGGGATTCACCGGCGAAGCGTGAAGACCAGCCGTAACTCCGGCTTCTATTGGTTTAAACTTTGAAGCGTAGACGACGCAAGACACTACGAATACCTAAACATGACATTTACATAATATATTACATATTTAGTTCTACAACTCCTCTGTTGGGTAAGATTTAAACAAATTTTAATAGCAGTACTGCGACTTACCACGATGGCACAGCAAAAGGCCGCCAACAACACATACATGCTGATCTCCAGAGGCGTGAGATGGTTGTAACGACGTTTATCCCTCAGGACTCCCTTGTTTCCCATATATTGCCTCGCCTGCACATTCGGCTCCCGGGAGTTTTCGTCTTTCATTGCAGTACCTGAAGTGTTAATCGTTAGTAACTCCTACTAAGGGCGACTTTTGCAAGTTCAGTTTAAACTTTTGTTTGAAGATAAACGGAAGATATTGCCAGAAAGACAATCAAATCTGTAGTTTTAACTTCAGGTAGGGTTGAAACTTGATTTGTAAAAGTGACACTAAGGACGACTTTTAGAACTATAAGTAAAATTTCACTTTGAAGTTTAAGCTTCAAATCGACAAACATTTATGTTTTACAACCTATCATAAACTCCAAACTGAAGTTTAACTGATACCGACACGTCAATAATCTTTTTCTCTTTGTCACCTTCAAAGCAATCAAGTGACAATTGAATTCAATGACATTTTCATATCTTTAGCTTTACTCCAAGTTTTATCTGAAGTTTTACCGATAGCTGTAACAGTCGTCCGAAGAGTCATTTTTACAATTGAAGCTTGAACCCTACCTCAAATTTGAACTCCAGATTTGATGTATATGACATTTATCTTTAAACTAAAGTTTAAACTGAGCTTGTAAGGGTAGCTCTTAGGCCCAGTTCTACAAGTTTAGTTTAAAGATAAACAGTACAAAATGTACGTCAAATCTGAAGTTTAAAGTGTTACCAGTAGAGTTTAAACTTTGGTTTGAAGACAAAGGAAAAAATTTTTACAGTTAAACAATGCAATGAACATTAAACTTCAAACTTAAGTTTAAACCGAGCTTGTAATAGTTGCGCTAAACGAACAACTGGTAAATTACCTTTAAGTATGTCCTGCAAATCTCCAAACTCCCTGCCCCCTTTCGAGCCTCCATAGCTCCCTCCGTCGTTCTGCAGGATGTCGGGCCTATGCGCTAAGTCACTGCTGCTGAAATCGACCACGATATGGGCGGCCGCTGTAGCCAAAGGACCAGCAGTTTTCAGCTTGGGTCGACCCATTGATCTGCATTCCTCCGATAAGAGTAGGGTCACCTAAATAGATTATTATTGATCCCCAAATTATCCATAAAACATCGTTCTGCTCACAGTAGTCTCAAAAGTATAATCACAACAACTTTACCTGCAACAAATCGCCATTACCCTCGCCAACAGCAATAACCCTCGGATGGTGAGAAGCGACCATTGGTGCGAACGCTACCACCGCCGGGTCCAGACTCTCCACCACCAAATGATAGTCGGTGTCTGAGATATCTCGAAGAGCGGTCTTGGTACCATCGGAGAACTCCAGCTCGATGTCCAGCAATCCTTCCTGAAGTAACCCACCATTATCAACATTACTGGCTGTAATAGAACGGGGTTAAATAAGCGGTTTACCTGGTATTGAGCAGTCAACTTTCTGGTGACGCTGGTCTCAGCGACGTAACCGTTCTCTATGGAGCTGTCAGGGGAGATGTTTAGCTGGAGCCCAGAAACCACCTGGACCGACATCTTAGTCAATCCTACCTTGTCGTTGCCCACTCGAATCTCTTTGGAACCGTACACTCTGCTTGTTATGGGTGAAAGGACCTGAAATCAAGTGAAAGAAATCACCTATATGGTAATGGATCATTAGGACTGCAAAAGCAGGTAGGTATAGGGCGTGTTTATTTAAAAACGTCATCTAGTTGCTGGCTGTGAAATGTCAAAAGAAAAGGATAAAAGAATAAAAATCCATTTACTTTGATTATATCATAAATTCATAGCCTTCTAGATGACTACGGGATATATCATTATCATCTACCTGCACCTCCGTTCTTCCCATGCTTCTTCCTTGCAACACCCTGCCGTGCAGACTGGCAATTCTGGGATCGCTCACTCGTAACCATGGCAGCACTAAATCGGTCACTCTAAGCCATGTACGTCTGTTGATTAGGTAATTGACCCTTCCAGATTCGTGGTCAGTAGCCATGAAATGGGCGTAGACGTCCACAGAGGTCTGCTGGTACCGTAGTCGACATATTGGTCTTTCGATTACGTTGCCCATGTCTTCGCCGTTAGGGCCCCAGGGGCTGTAGGACCGTTTGCGACGGCGTTTACTTTTTGAGGTGCCCCTGTAAAGACATTTTAGGTATTCATAAGGAGCGTTGAGTTTCCACTTTGGAAAGTTTCTAATATCGAAACTCTCCGGGAAGAGTCTCAGGGAAGGTTTCCGACACCTTTTTGCAAGAAGGAGCGTTGAGGCGAATTTATTTGGGTGATTAAAGCATTCTAAAATAAAAAAAAAATTACAAATTATTTACCATAGGAAGGTTTACGGAAACTTTCCATTAACTTTCCTTATTTTTAAAATTTCCAGTTTTGCCCAGCTCTAATTATTTTTACAATAATTTAACTTATTTTTTTTAACAATTAACAATTTACTCTTCCTCATTTCAGAAACCTTTTCTTTGATTGTTAGAAAATTTCCGCTCAAGAAACTTTCCAATATCGAAACTTTCCGGAAAGGTAAGAAACGACTCAAAGAATGGCTTCCAACGTCATTCTGTAAGAAGTAGCAATGTGAGTTGAATTTATTTCTGTGATTTGAGCTTTCTAAACAATAAAAATAAAAAATTATTTGGTGTTGGAAAGTTTCCGGTAACTTTCCGGTAACTTTCCGTTAACCTTTCCTATTCCTGAAACTTACAGCTTTGCACAATTCTAATTATGTTTGCAATTTAATTTGTTTTAATATTTAATTTACTTTTCCTTATTTGGGAAAACTGTAAAAGTAAGGAAAAAACTTTTGGATGGAAACTTTCCGGTAACTTTCCCGAATCGATAATTTTCCAGTTTTGCCCTACCCTAGTAGTGATTACTTATGATGGGTCAGTTATTCAGGAAATAAGTCAATTGGACCAACACATTTTTGTTGGTTTTATAGAAGAATCATCGCAAAGATCAACACGAACGTCAAAACTTGCAGAAAGTATTTGAAGAGCCTTGAGGAAGTTTAAAAAAAAAATAAATAAATTTAACTTCGAAAAATTAAAATCAGGAAAATCTCATATTGAACAGGAAAGAAGTTTTATAAAACTCTTTTCGTCATTAAGATTTACGAAGTGCGAATAAGTTCGCGTGATTAGCAAAGTTACACTGAAGTTATGGAAGTGGCGTTTACAGAAGAATGTCGCAAAACTTAAAGGTTAAAGTTGGGGGGGAAGTTTGCCCAGTTCGCTGAGCATTCCCCAGTCGAGTATTAAAGTTTTTTAAAAGTTGTACCTGCATTCAACGGAGACATTATGAGAAAACTTGGATTTTCCATATCATTTCGTCTAGTCAAAAGTTTCGAATGAAAGGGTACGACGTGATATTAGTTTGGTTGCATTAGAGGTGGGTAATAAAGATCGGGTTCGCACGGGGGGCATTAATAGAGGGTGTTTATTTGAAAACGTCATCTAGTTGATTGTGAAATGTGAAAAGAAAAATTGTGGAGAAGCAAAAGTAAATTTATTTAATCCTTTTTTGTTTAAAATTCTAGATGACGTTTTCATTTTAGTTGCATTTATAAATCAACATTTTTTAAATAAAAAAAAAATGACTTACACAGGACTGTAATCAGGAACTCTCCAAGATTTTAGCTGAGACAACCTTGCATCTGCGACAGCCAGTTCCAAGGGGAACTCGGGCATCCAGACTGTGAACTTCGCCAGTCCCGTGTAAGTGCCATATTTCACTAACACCGATCCATTGATGGAACCTCGTTGTTCACTTCCGTCGACGTACACTGAGCCGCAAGAGGATGACACCTGTAATGCCAGACAGGAGGTAATTACTGTATATCAAATCTTACTGCTACTCTAGCTTGACATGGCTTTATCCCAATAAATTTGGCTGAAATCTGCAGCCCTAGAATCCCACGAGAATTCCTGCTAAACTGCCGAATTGCGCTCTGAATTTTACACAGACATCGGAAATCACTTAATAGTTGAGCTTTAAGTTTTGTCCTCCTAAGTATAGATATAAGTTTTGTAGCTGCATCCTTGCTTCCATCACCAGTCAGTGGCAGGAATATAATTTCCGGGTTTTTGGTCAGTAATTGTCCCAAAAAGTTGTTTGAATTTGCCAAGAGTAGATTTTGTTGAAAAGAGATTAAATAGCTAGTATATGCAAGGAAGATCTTACAAGTAATTTTACTTAAAATATTTCTTTGTTCTGAAGTTTTGGTACTTGCTACCACTGTGTTAAACGGGCGCCATATGGCGCCACCTAGCGGCCACCTTTTCTACTTATTGGCAATCCATGCACAGTGGCCTGAATTAAAAAAAAATCCACGACAAAAAGCGTATTCGTTACTTGAGCACTCCTTTTTTCTTAACTGTTATAAAGACTGCGGTACTTATGGGAGTTTCCATTGACTGTTCTTTTGACATGAATTGTGCAGCTATTTGTCTATTTTACTGTTGCCTGTGGTGCTATGTTTGCGTTTTTTTTTTTTAAATATTCTTTATTATAAATATTTTATGTACAAGTTTCATTTGTACATAAAACATCAAGTCAAAGATTCTCAAACGAAGGTACACAGTGGAACAAACATAGTTCAAAGTTAAGTTCTAATGCGCGTATTCGTGTCTTCATATTCTGCAGATTTTAATTACGCGACTAACTCTCCGGATTTTGTTGCTCCCGGAACCACACACCGGAGCCAAATCAGCCGGGAATGAAATTAATCCAACACATCATTGGCAGCTCTCACGGGTATTTTCGGTCGAAGGAGATATTAACTGTCCGTGTAATTCCGGAATATATGATATTTCAACAGAATTGTCGGTTTAATCCCGTTCCGGGGTTGCGCTAATCCCGCGCACGGGACTCTAATAATTAGAATTGAATTATATGGCCTTGCCAGGAAAAGCTTAAAAAGTTAATAACGTTTCTGGGCGACAGCTGATACCAGTATGGATTATTTTGTATCAGTCAGTATAAGCCATTCACTTATTACTGACATCAAGTAGGCACTGAAAGTATGACTTTGACATTTTTATCGTGACTTCTTAACGCGTGCCGAAAGGAGATTCTGAAGATAGGAAATTTCTTTGGCATTCAAATAGTCCTTAATGTTATCTTACCTTTAAAACATTATCATCTTCAGAATGACAGGAAGCTTGAAAAGTGACGTCTGCAGCTTTGCCGGCTTGAGATACGATGAACACTTTCATAGCCTGAGACACTTGTTGTCCGGTCAGAACAGCTGTGTTCAATACCTCCCAGTTCTGTAACATTTTTAGACATATATTACTAACATTTGGTGTTAAGCATTTTTTTCTAAGTATACCGGTTTCGATTGGAGGGAACAATTTGCCATTGTGAAATTTAATCTCGGCGGTTGTTTGCGACGACCGCAGGTTTAATTGGTGGCCACATTGTTTATAATCTGGGGTAAATTGAATTGAATAGAAAGTGCAAAATTATTGCAACATAAAAGGAACGATTAGAAAGCCGATTCATTATTTTTTGATCATTTGATCGCGTTGAAACCTGCATAAGAAAGATAATTCTTCAGACACTAACAAGATAAAAGCCGTGTGCAGGATTAGGCTCCCCAGAGGGGGCCTAATCAAGTGCCGGAACAAGGGTCTCAATTTTTGGGGTGTTCGCTTTTATTTCCCTTCTCGTCGCAACTTTGATGATGCATTAAAGGCTCGCATTACTCTAGAGGTTCTGTGTTGTGTCACATTGCGTGTATAGAAAATAAGCACCAGCAGGGGCCAAATTTGTCGGTTCCCGAAATCACTTTCGTCGGCTGAAAAAAGGGCCGCCAACCCCTCTTCGAAGTTTATCGATTGTTACAAATTACAGCGGTCTGTATTCTTATCGAATCTCGACCCTTTACGTGCCGATAACGTGCCCCGAAGGTTTCTTATATTAAAAGGGAAGAAGGAAATAGCGGGTCGGTTAATAAATTGGGGGCGCCCAAAACACCTTGCCGGGAAATGAAAACCTGATGGAGTCGGTATCGATTAAGAAAAAATTTATTTCCGAGCAAATGCTCTTGAGGGCTGAAAACTTAATTTTTCTTGAAAATTAGTTTCAACGTAACATAAACTTTTAGAAGTTATTTAATCTACGATAAATTTCACAATGAAACGAACTTGCCTGAAGGGAAGTTTCATCTTTACATCATTGCATGATTTAATTCAGAAATTCCAAAAGAAAAAAAAGGATCGCACTAGGCAAGTAAATGCCTCCAGGATTTCCCGATAAATTAACTTTGACTTAAGCGAAACATCTTCGACTTCCATTGTCTTTATTGAGTTTTTTACACGACGTTTAGAGCAGTGGAATTTTTGCTCGTTTTCAAGTGAAACTGAGCATAAGCTCGAGGCTTCTTTGCTTATGTACTAACACAGCTAACCACGCCCACCATTCAAGGGCGTATCCAGTTTAGAGTAAAAGGGGGGGGGGGGGGGGCAGGGAACAGAATATCTTCATGAAAAAATAGCGCCGCACGCAAAACCTTTCTAAAATGTATTTATTTTTTGTTCGGCGTTTTTGTAGATATTTTTGGTAGTTTTTCCATTTCGACGCTTATAACTCGAAAACTGCTCATTTGACGGTATTTTCTAGTATTGCGCGTATATACAGAAATGAACGGGCTTTTCAACTATGTGGTCGGTTTGGCGGTACGTGCGGGGGGGGGGGGGGACCAGTGGCGTACCAAAGTCAAAAATGCTTTTTTTTAAGTACCCAAATTTACGGCGTCTTTGTCGAAACTCCGGGGCTATGTGGGGTATAGTACTCCTCACAGGTAGATTTCCTCATATGTGTAGACGAACAATTTTGACGTCTAATTCCGATAAGTTAAATAGGAAAATCTACAAAAAATCGCAAAGTGGAAACGGTTTTTTGAAAAATATTTTGTAATGGTCCACTTCTGGCCCTTCTGGACCCCCTTAGTTAGACGACTGGCCCAATAACGATGGTACCAGGGGAAAGGGCATATCCTTGGCTACTTTTAATCCTATCTCGCCAAAGGCGTCACTTTAATACAGAGCGGTCAAAAAAATGTCCAAAGACAATTAAGAAAAAGTGTCCAAAATAGTAAGGTAGTTTTTTTGCGATTTTTACGAAAACTATGGAGCGGTCCAGCCTCGGTGGTATATGGACAACTAGAAGACGTGGAGAGAAAAAAAAATCAGTTGTTAGTTTTGGTCTAGGTCTTATACCGGGTGAGCTACAAAAGTTTTTCGGTGCCACAATTTTTACTAATTTTGGTGTACTTTTTTCACATTTCACCTTGTAGATTCCATATTTTTGCAGCAAAAAATCTGAAATAATTCAGGGGTGTAGCACACATATGGGCCCTCGATCTGGCCAAAAAGCAAGGTCCTAGCTTTCAATTTGAAATTTTGACAACTTTTTAAACTTTACATTTGAAATTGTCGTTGGTTACATTGATAGGGGTAGAGTGACTTTTGCCATTTTATAGCAAAGCCATTTACGGCAATAGAACAACGGTGACTCAATTAAGTGTGAGTCGGCTCAAATACTGCTCAAAACGTTAATTACTATTTTGCTAAGTTTAATAACAGTGTCATGGGAAGTCAAAAACTATTAAAATTTTGTAAAAATTACCTAATATTTTTATTTGATCGAACATTACGTCCAACTAAATTAAAAACCTTCAACGAAAAATTAAGCAGGTATTTTGTGGTCGAGAATGCTCTATTCATGGGTGTCAATAGCATCGTTACACCATGTTTAGTTTTCGAATTATATAGACATAAGTATTACAATGTCGATAAAAAGTGGAAAAATTACGATTTTGGCGCCATTTTGAGGGGAAGGAAATTACTGAAAATTCCAGAATTGCAATTTTTTTACATATTTTTGTCCCCTCTTTCATATGAGACTATTTTTGATAAAATCTATGACAATCGATTTTGGCTGAAAATTTTCACGACCTACCCTCCCCCCCCCCCTTTGAAAATTTTTAAATTTTTACATTTTTCTGTTTATCTTGGAAACGGTAAGGTTTTTCGATATGCCGGTTAATATGATGTATGAAGAGGTCATCAAGGGCTATCAGATGCATGTATCAGAAAGAAGCTAGCTTTTACGGTTTTTGAGAAAATTAAAAAAAAAATGCAAAAATTGTACCTTATTTTTGGGCCACTCGTGCTCGGTTACTGTTCTAGTCAGAGCATCGAAAATGCGTGTAGCTCTATTCTTCTACTTCCTTAGCTGTTCTTATACATTTTTTGATAAACCTTCATCGAAACGAGATATTAGCTGTTAAAGGCAGCAATGCACGATTTTTATCTCAAAATTTAGTTTTTTGGGCCGGTTTGAGAGACCCATATGTTTAACATAGAATTTTCTATATGTGTCATTTAAATCTACAGTAATCGATTTTATTTGTTACTTCGAGTCGTTTTATAATGAATAGAACGTTGATTTCTGTTTTAGATAGTATAGGGTGGCCCAAAAAATGATGCAAGAAGCTAATATATGCTAATAATGCAGAAAAGGTCCATAAGCAGTGTGTATTTCACATAGAAAGGATGGATTATTAAGTACGTAGGCTAAGCAGAATAAGATGTTAGATATAGGCGATGAAAGAGTTATTAAAACTTAGTAATGAAAGCAATTTTAATTATTCAAGGAGTCTGGTGTTGTCAGATATTAGTAATATTTACTGCAGAACATTTCCTTCGCCATTTTATCCACAAATTGGTAAAAAAACACTAAAATTATTGTACTTTTTTGGCTCCTCATATAGCTTTTCGGGTAAATCTTAATTAAAACGCGATATAAGCTATTGAAGGCTGAAATGCACGATTTTGATCCCCAAAATTAGGTTTTCGGGTCGATTTGAGAGCTCCATATGCTTAACAAAGAAATAACTACTTTTCCCACATAAATCAATAGTAATCGATTTTATTCGTTGGTTCCAATAGTTTTGTAACAAATAGGGCATATGTTTACGTTTTAGATAGTATAAAGTGTCCCAAAAAAATGTTGTAACCTGGAATTTTCGGATTTTTGCATGTAGATCGATATCAATTAATTTATTGCGTTAATTCGAGTAGTTTTATGATAAATAGAGCGTTGATTTCTGTTTTAAATAGTATACGGTGTCCAAAATAATGCTAAGTGCTAATGCTAAATTTTATTACTAACACTAATGCTATATTTTATTTTAAACACTGCATTGATTTCTGATTTAGATATTATAGGGTGAGCCAAAAACTGGCAAATATTACATTTTTACGAACAATAAAAGCTAGAAAACTGAAATTTCAATTGTAGATTCGTTTTATAATCACAAACAATATGTCATAAATGAGAACCTTGATATGGGTATTCGTGGTACCATTTTATATCTTTTTATGAATTTTAGCACGTTTTTTACCCTTCTTCAAAAGATGTTAAGTTTGCGAATATGAAATCAAGTATTTCAGACGTTTCGACACTTCAGTTACTTTTAGGTATCATCAGGTTCTTTGTTGATAATTTTACGGCAGTTTAAGTTATATCAGAGGACCGTTCGGATATTTCCTAAATTATGGGCGCTCCGCGCGCATGGTCAAAAAAAAAAAAAAAAAGAAACAAAAAATTTAAGAAACAACGCGTGACAATAAGAGCACACCATAAACAAACCAACTCAAGAGTTTTGCTGACCAACTTGTTAACTTATTGTCCAACTTAAAAGGGGGGGGGGGGGGCCACCGCCCCGACCATTCCTATTGGCCGGATCGTCACCACGGTCGCGCGTCAAGCGACCATCACTCGTCCGCCGTATCAATGGATGCCATACCGAAGAGACGTTGCAACGTGGTTTACTAAAGACGCCTTCATTGCTTCCAATAAATACTGCTTTCTTAACTTAAACTTTCGTTTCTTCCAGTGCTGTTCCACATGCACAATTAGTGCAAATAGGCAAAACTTAACTAAAGGGGGAGAAAGAGCAGAGACTAATGTCAAAGACTTGTAGGTTCGAAGTCAGTTTTAAAACATACCTTTTGGTACATGCATATGCAAAATTGTAATAATAAAAGTGTTTTTAGGTTTAAATTGAGTTTATTTCAGTTAATCACGAGTTATTCAGAATATCCTGACAGTTATTTTTATCTTAGAGTCACTCAAACACCAAAAGACTCTTATCGCGTGCCAATCAACGAGTCAGCCGTTTAGGCCTCAAATTAAGCCAATAACGAAATAAATAAAAAAAAAGTTTTCGCTATGTGAAAGTTGTCTTTTTTTTGCAGCCAGCGAAACATCTTATCGGCTTTTATTTTTGCCCAAAACTACCAAGGAAAGTTTTTATTTTCTTTCCCGCTGCCTCGGTCCGGCCTTCGAAGTTTCCCAACTTCTTAATTGGTTTTCACATTTTTTTACCACGGCCGTTAAAGTTTTTTTTCGGACGAGGATGTTCGGTTTTCAATTGAAACTCTTCAATCAAGTCTTCAGTTTCATTTATTAGAGAGCAAGAGCCGCTTACTCTGGCATTTTGGTTGTAGATATTTGGTATATTTTGGCTTCTAACGCTTATAACTTTTATAGTTCTTCGCTTGTGTGGATATGGCGTATATTGCGGATACACAGCATCTTTTTTGATATATGCATCGTTCTACGCGAACCTCTAGAATCATATGGCAAAGGTCAAAGATTTCGATATAGTAACTTTCGTTTTTTCCACTATTTATCCATCAACAAATACAGCTATAATAAACAACTTTAATGAGAATGCAGAAATTTGGCAACACTTAGTAGGAAACTTCAACTTCAACCAATCAGACCACAGCGCCAAATCCGCACATGGGGACCTACCATCAAACTGCTCATTTCACGGGATTTTGTAGTATTGCGCGTATGTACAGAAATGAACGGGCTTTCCAAAAATGTGATCGATTTGGTGGTATGTGGGGGGGGGGGCTGACCATTGGCGTACCCAAGTCAAATAGGTGTTTTTTTTTTAAACCCAAAAGTTTAGGGTCTTTACCGTAACTTCGGGGATACGTAGGATATAGAGTTCTCTTTTGAAGTCTAATTCCCATAAGTTCAATAGGAAAATGTACAAAAATTCGCAAAATTGAGACGGTTTGTTAAAAAAAAAATTTCTAATGGTCAATTTCTTGGCCTTCTGGACCCCCTTAGTTAGACGATTGACTCAATAACGATAGTACCACGGGAAAGGGCATATCTTTGAGCACTTTTAATCCTATCCCGCCAAAGGTGTCACTTTAATACAGAGTGGTAAAAAAAAATGTCTAAAAACAGTTAAGGAAAAGTATCCAAAATAGTACGGTAGTTTTTTGCGATTTTTACGAAAACTATGGAGCGGTCCAGCTTCGGTGGTATATGGGCGACTAGAAGACGTGGTGAGAAAAAAAAATCAGTTATAAGTTTTGGTCTAGCTCGTATACCGAGTGAGTTACATAAGTTTTTCTGTGCCGCATTTTTTGTCAATTTTGGTGTACTATTCTCACATTTCACCCCGTAGATTCGACATTTTTTTCAGCAAAAAGTCTGAAATAATTCAGGGAGGTAGTACACACACGGACCCTTAACCGTGCCCAAAATCAAGGGCCTATCTTTGAATTTGAAATTTTGACGAATTTTTAAACTTTAAATTTTAAATTGCCACTTTGAGGTAAATTTGTGCCGACACCGTGCAACTAATCGAATAGTTTTCTATCCCAGGGGATACCTTGGAATGTTTTCTTTTTGGGACTTAGGAATCACTTTTAGCTGGGACGTCGCGAACTGGGCTTAATTGAATTTCAAAGCGACTGATGCGGATTTTTTGGAAATTTTTGCCGAAAATCCCGAATGGTTCCGAAGCGACGTCGGGGGTGTCGGAAGCATTCGGCGGCCGCGCCCATCTGCAACTAACAGCTGAGTTTTCCGAAATGTAAACATTAACTTTAAAGCCTCAGACTAAGGAAAATCGGCCGAAAAGCGTGGAAAACTGTCTGGCCGGGGAAAATTTGAACATTTCTAGGAAGATTATTGGCAAAATTCCCAGTCCTCGAGGTCGTTTTCACAAAGACTGGTCGATTTGAAAATTTCTTGTCGGGATTCATTTTGGCTGATGACGTCCAAGCCAGACCACGCGGTTTTTGCCGAGACAGTGGCGGTTACAAATTCGGGCAAAAATGTATTTTTTCGATTTTTCGGCAGACATGGGTGTAGTTATGTTTTTTTTTGCCATTTCTTCGGCTCTCCCATAAGAAATACATTGCGCAATGCTTCTTAAATGGGACAATATTAATTTCGTCATAAATAAAAGATGGAGGCAAAAAAAATGGCCGCCGTAGACAGGGTAATTAAAAAATGGGGATATCTCTGAAACGAATAAAGTTAGAGAGCTGAAATTTGGTACCATGGTTCATTAGGGAATGGACTGCAAGTTGCCATGGGTCGAAACCTTATTTGTGGTACCAAACCCATGGGTACCATTAACGAAATTTTGCATATAAGTTTTCAGGCTTTTGCACGTGTATTTCCCGTAAGAAAAACGTTGGACAATGCGTATTATATGGGTGGAATGTAGATTACGTTTTTTTTGGGGTACCATAGATGGTACATGGTTCAAATTTGGATGGTAGGTACCTATGGAGGTATCATAAATTGTGATATAGCTGACTCAGCTATCATAGCTACAATAGCTGAGTAACGTTAATATTTAGTGAACTAAGTAGTAGGTGGATTAGCGGGATGGGGACAAATAACGACAATTCAGCTTTTTTCAATTGCTAACGTTTCGACCATATATTGTGGTCTTTATCAAGGCTGTAAAGACAAGAAACATCGATTAGTTTATGGCCAGCGGCATGACTAACTTAGAATTACAATAAAAAATTTATATAGATTGAAAAATACAGATTAGAAAAAAAATAAAAATAATAATTTAATTTACAAGATTTAAGAAATTTACACGCAAAACAACAAATGGACGTAACATTTATATTGTTACGATTCGCAGCAACGCCGCATGGGAGGCGGGGCAACGCATGGGAGCGTGTTGGTTGGTGGAGCTTCGCGACCTATCCGCGCTGCGTCATGGCTGACAGGAGTGATTTATTGCTCGGCTGGTTTAATCTGGAAGGCAGTTGTTTACAACCGTTTTTTTTATGTGAGATTATTCAAGAATTCTTATAAAGAACTTTCTAGGTTTTTCTGTAATTTTAGGATTGTATATAAAGGCGCATAGAGCGGCGGTTAAGAATAGTCGTATTTTAATCGAGCTATAAGTAAGCTAAAGTTACGAAGCGATAATAGAAGGCTATAAAGTGTTAAGTAGTGAGTTATTTAGTAGTCGTGTGTATTTGTGGAGTTAATAAATAGTGTTTTCGTATTAAATCGTTACACTGGAATTATTGAACCCTAGTTCGCAACAATATACACAAATTGGTACCTCTTGATACGCCGAAGTCCTGTACAATCTATTCAAAAACGTGTCCATTGTCCACGTCATGGGCAGAGGTTCTCACGATGACAAAAAAACACCATTAAATTAACATAAAAAAAAACATAAAAAAAACAAAAAACATAAAAAAAAACACAAAATTTTTTTTTGCCAAAAAAAATTTATTGGTGTTTTTTTGTCATCGTGAGAACCTCTGCCCATGACGTGGACAATGGACACGTTTTTGAATAGATTGTACAGGACTTCGGCATATCAAGAGGTACCAATTTGTGTATATAAATGTTACGTTCGTTTGTTGTTTTGCGTGTAAATTTCTTAAATCTTGTAAATTAAATTATTATTTTTATTTTTTTTTCTAATTTGTATTTTTCAATCTATATACTTTTTTTATTGTAATTCTAAGTTAGTCATGCCGCTGGCCATAAACTAATCGACGTTTCTTGTCTTTACAGCCTTGATAAAGACCACAATATATGGTCGAAACGTTGGTAATTGAAAAAAGCTGAATTGTCGTTATTTGTCCCCATCCCGCTAATCCACCTACTACTTAGTTTACTGGGACGCCAAACACTCGTAGCATTTAGTGAACTGTTTATGGTACCTGGTTCAACTTTGGATGCTGGGTGCCCATGAAGGTACCATGAATGGTAATATAGCCGACATAGCTATGTAGCTGACCATAGCTAGGTTATAACTGTTTTATGAGCCGATGGTGATATCAAGTTGAAAATTGAATGTACCCCTGTAACCTTTTTCGTAGAACAAAAATCAAAAACTCGCCAAACATGTCCCGAGATATAAATCAGGACCTCTCAATGTTATCATAATGCAAATTCTAAAGTGACTCTTAACATTAAGGGGCGAGTAAGGATATCGCTAAAGATTAATAATTTTGTATTGCCCTTTGTTTCTCCGTGTATGATTGTAGATTCATATTTTTTCTTAAAAGACAGATCAACTTTATGTTAGTTTAGGCTAGATTTTTCCCTAAGTGTTAATAAAAAAGTCAGTTCAATAGACGAAAAAGTTCGTGATTTTGGCAGTTTGTTGGAAAAAATACGAACTTTATAACAAACTCCTGTTACATTTTTCGTGGAACAAAAATTAAAAACCCGCCAAAGATCTCCCGAAATATGAATCAGTGCCCCTCACAGTTATCATAATGCAAGTTCTAAATTGACTCTTAACATCAGGGGGCGAGTAAGAATGTCGCTAAAGTTTACGAGTTTTGCATTGCTCTTTGATTAACCCTGTATGATTGTAGATTCATGATTTTTTCTTAAAAGACAGATCAACTTTATGTTAGTTTAGGCTAGATTTTCCCCTAAATGTTAATAAAAAAATCAGTTCAATAGTCGTAAAAGTTAGTGATTTTGGCAGTTTGTTGGATAAGATACTTATTAACAAACCCCTGTAGCCTTTTTCGTAGATCAAAAATTAAAAAACCCACCAAACATGTCCCGAGATATAAATCAGGTCCTCTAAATGTAATCATAATGCAAGTTCTAAAATGACTCTTAACGTCAGGGGGCGAGTAAGAATATCGCTAAAGTATACGAGTTTTGTATTGCTCTTTGTTTCACCCTGTATGATTGTAAATTCATATTTTTTCTTAAAAGATAGATCAACTTTCTGTTAGTTTAGGCTAGATTTCCCCCTAAATGTTAATAAAAAAGACAGTTCAATAGTCGTAAATTTAGTGATTTTGGCAGTTTTTTGGATAAGATACGAACTTATTAACAATCCCGTGTAACTTTTTTCGTAGAACAAAAACTCGCCAAACATGTCCCGAAATATAAATCAGTGCCTCCCAATGTTATCATAATTCAAGTTCTAATGTGACTCTTAACATTAGGGGGTGAGTAAGAATGTCCCTAAGGTTTAAGAATTTTGCATTGCTCTTTGTTTCACCCTGTATGATTGTAAATTCATATTTTTTGTTGAGTTGTTATTTATTATTGAATTACCTTATGTAAATTTCGCTAAAAATGACATTTTTCAAAATCCAAGATGGCCGCCTGAAAAATTTTAGTTTTAAGCCGATATCTCTGGAACGGTTTGAGCTAGAAAACTGAAATTTAATATGTGGTTACTTTAAGGGACGGGCTAGAGGTCTCTAAGGTCCAGAATCTTGCCGCGGGTACCAAAGGTTTTAGTTTGGAAACTTTTTTAATAAATTGACACTTTTTTCCTACAACTTACTGACTGTTTTTAAAGGGCACTGAAACCAAATATATCCGATGTTTCGACTTTACACTTACTATACGCCATCATCAGGGTATTCTCTTTTATTACAAATATTGCTTTGTAAATGTGCCACGCCCAAACAATCAGTTTTTTTGATATGACTGACAAAATAGTTTTAACGAAGTCCATTCAACTGGTACTAACTGTTTGATTTTATCGTTTTTAGGTTCTGAGATTTGACTGATTAAATTTCTCATTTATAGGGGTAGAGTGACTTTATAGCAAAGCCATTTATTAAAATAGAACAACAGTGTCTCAATTAAGTGTGAGTCGGATCAAATACTGCTCAAAACGTTAACTACCATTTTGCTTAGTTTAATAGCAGTCTTATAGGAAGTGAAAAACTGTTGTAAAAAACTGTTACATAATGTTTTTATTTGATCGAAGATTACGTCAACTAAATTAAAAGCCTTGAACGACAAATTAAGCAGGGATTTTGTGGTCGAGAATGTCTTTATTCATTGGTGTCAATAGCATCGCTATAGCATGTTTAGTTTTTGAATTATATAGATATAAGTATTAAAATGTCGATAAAAGGTGGAAAAATTACGTTTTTGGCGCCATTTTAAAGGGGAAGGAAATTACTGAAAATTCCAAAATCGCTAATTTTTTACATATTTTTGTCCCCTCTTTCATATGAGACTATTTTTGATAAAATCTATGACAATGAATTTCGGTCGAAAATTTTCACGACCTACCCCCATATCCACGTACCAAAATTTGTACCTTATTTTTGGGCCACCTGTGCTCAGTTATTGTTCTAGGCAGAGCTTCAAAAATTGGCTCCACGTGTAGCTCTATTCTTCTACTTCCCTAGCTGTTCTTATAGATTTTTTGATAAATCTTCATCGAAACGAGATATCAGCTGTTAAAGACCGCAATGCACGATTTTGATCTCAAAATTTAGGTTTTTGGGCCGGTTTGGGAGCCCCATATGTTTAGCATGAAATTTTCGATATGTGTCACATAAATCTATAGTAATCGATTTTATTTGTTAACTACAGTCGTTTTATAATAAATGGGACGTTGATTCCTGTTTTAGGTAGTATAGGGTGGCTCAAAAAATGATGTGGCTAATAATGCAGAAAAGGTCCATAAGCAGTGTGGTTTTTACATAGAAAGAGTAGATTATTTAGTACGTAAACAAGGCAGAATAAAATGTTGGATATAGGCGGTGAAAGCGTTAATAAAACTTAGCAATGAAAGCAATTTTAATTATGCAAGGAGTCTGCAGTTTTCATATAATATGAGTATTCACTGCGAAGAATTTCCGTCACCATGTTATCCACAAATAAAAAAAACACTAAAATTATTCTACTTTTTTGGCTCCTCGTATAGCTTTACGGATAAATCTTCATTAAAACTAAAATTAGATTTTCCGGTCTAACTATCGAAGTTATTAATTTAACTAGAGTTTCAAAGAGTGTATTATATATTGAGTTGTTGTCACTCTATTCCGTTCAATAACACTGCTACTAATTTCAATAGAAAAGGGCAAAACTGAGCTATAAATAGCATGCGATAAATGACGTTCACAAACAATATGTCATAAATGGGAACCTTGATATGGGTACTCGTGGTACCATTTTATATCTTTTTATGAATTTTAGCACGTTTTTTATCATTCTTCAAAAGTGTTAACTTTGCGAATATGAAATAAAATATTTCAAACGTTTCGACATTTCAGTTACTTTTAGGTATCATCAGGCTTTTTGTTCATAATTTTACGGCAGTTTGAGCTACATCAGAGGAACGTTCGGATATTTCCTAACCTATAGGCGCCTCGCGCGCGTGGACAAAAAAAAAATTAAAAATGACGCGTTCGAATCTGAGCACACCATAAACAAACCGACTCAAGATTTCTGCTCACCAACTTGTTTTTTAAAGTCGTGGGTATCAAAATCAATGCACATCAAGAAGATTAAAAATATGAATCTAAAGCTTTATTTTCTATATTACTTGTCCTACAGATTTTAGGCGCTAATGGTGGTTTAGAGCAGAAATTGGTTCTCAATAAAAGACGTTTGGGTGGATGGCAAAAATGACATAAACCTACAGATAATTACAATCTATAACAGTTCCGAGCACCCTACAGTTGGTTTCCAAAAATAGAACTCCCAGGAAAACATGGCAACGTCGTGGTCCCGCTCAATTCACCTTTGGAATCTTCACCCAAAATCTCCTCCCCTCTCGCGACGCACTGACATTGAACGGGATTCCGATCAACATCCACGTATATCTGAGTTACCTTGATAAACTTCAACACATCGTCCGAAATACACTCAATCTGATTGTTGACCAAATGCACGGCACTGCGCTCGCTGAGGGGAGAGACGACGTCCGAAACGGATTTTAAGTTGTTGAATTCCAGGTGAAGGTTGACTGGAAACTTCAGCTTGGCGAGCGCGTACTTGGAAACCGATTCGAGTTGGTTTCTCTGCAAAAATATCTTTAATGGCTTCGAAGTTTTCGAGTATTGAAGATCGTCGAAAGATTTGTCTTCGATCGTGGTCAACTGATTGAAGCTGAAGTCCACAAATGATAGCTTAGGGCAACCAAAAAGGATCTTGCCCGTCAGCTTGAGAATGTTGTTGTGGTCTAGGTGGACTGCTTTGAGGCTGGGTATTTCAGCAAAAGCCGCATCTTCTATTGTCTCTATTTGGTTATTGCTCAGATAGAGGACCTATTTTATTCAAGAGATGTTAGACAGCAACGTCTCTTATGTATTATACTCACTTTGAGGCCCTTGAGATGGTCGAATACGCCTCTAGGTATGTGAGTGAGTCGGTTAACCGCAAGAGACACATACTCGAGCCTATGGACGTTTTGGAAGGTCCCACTCTCAATGCTGGTTATATTGAGGTTAATCAACGTCAATGACTCCAAGATAGGGAAGTTTTTAATCATACCTACAACTCTTGGGTTTCGTTTCGTGATTGATGGAAAATTCATTGACTTACCTTCACACAATTCACTAACATTGCCTCGAAGCACGTCAATACTTATGTAATTATCCAACTTATTGAAGTTCTCTTCTCTAAACATAAAGGCTTTGGCATTTTTTTGCTTACGCACTAGGGCATCCACAGAGCTTAGGGCGAATTTGTCTAGACAAGTTGCCCGAGAAGCTTCAATGAAAATAAAGGAAACAAGAAGAACTAATGGTTTGCTCTTTAAAATTCGCATGATGAGACGAGAATACTGGTCTTAATAGCTTATCGACTATGTAATTCGATGTTAGAAGAATTGTTATATCAAAACCGATAACTTATGACCTTTGTCTTGGTTTACTATAATAAATATTTTTGTGCCAAGGACGATTGTTCGATTTTACTAGGTGGGAGGCATTTGGTAATAAATTTTCCAGTGCATCTTTCCTTGGAGAGTTTGCATTTTTCAGCCTTTTCCGTTAAACTTGCAATTGAAATTCGAACCACAAAGATGCATCCTCCTGGATTTTCCATGCAAGTAAAGGTGTATAGACGAAAAGGACTTCCCTTCGCTTCTGCAAACTCCATAAAATATTTATTTTTGTATGTATCTTTACTGTGAAGCTCGCATCTGTTTGTCAACAGACATGGAATCCTTCATCGCATATTATAGTGGATATGGTTTTTTTCCGAGAAAATTCCGTTAATCTCTTGACTTGCATAATGACCTATAAAAACGAAACTAGCGAGTCTCGAGAAGGGGGTTGGAAATGAAACTGTTTACTGACATTTTTCATACAAGGAATGGATATTGGAAAATACGGTTGTTTACACACCATTACCATTCACTAATCGATTCCGCAGAGTTGTAACTTGAGAGCCTCGATTGGGAAAAAAAGAAATATCAGAAGATTTTTGATACGGTATTAGTAATATAAAAACTTTTGCAGTACAAGTTGCCAGACCTTGCTGGAGGAATTAGTAAATTTTCGTTTAGAGATTCATCTCCGTATCTGATTTTCCAAACATGAATTTTCAATTACCTAACTGGTTAGATTAAAAGAGGCATGTTCCAGGTTGCAGGTCAAAAAATGCAGGCACTAACAAGCTACCGCAATGCGAATCCCACGTCCGCATGCCACTCGTCGGCCTGTTTAGGGATTTAATTATTTCAATGAGCCTGAAATATTTCAAATGAATGATGAGACGCTTCTGGCTTTAATCCATTCTCGACTGTGCCTTGTTCCGCCATAATTAAACAACTGTAATTTATGCTAATTATGTTTGTAATCACGGGAATGTGTCGGAGTACAGATTGATGATCGCGTCGTGGGCGTTGTTGATGTCGTGGTTATCGATCAATTAGGTACACAATGGCTTTACATACACCTGTGCAGTTTTTAACCACCGTCACAGTCATTTCCCATCTGACATAAGATCTTGCTTGTGTGCTTTATCCAAGATACTTCGGGATAAAAGCTTCCTGTCTCGGATAGTGTAAGGTCATAGAAAGCTAAAAGCGCTGTCACTCGATATAAATTATAATTTATCTTTTAAGAGCGGCATAGTTCTGGCGTCAATAGGACGATATATTTAAGCTGTTTAGTCAAGTTTTTTTTTTCAAAAAAAGTGCACATTTTACGAGCTCTTTTCAACGTGGAATCAAGTTTGAGGTTCAACACCTAGTGCCGTATTCGAAAATTTAGAACTAATTCTTGTATAACACGTTTCTATACATAGTTACGAACAACACAACACATAGTCTTACATATCAAAACTATTTATGCAAATGGAAAGAGTATTCATGGATAGGAAAAGGTATTTCGGGGCAAGTCATTGTTCGTAGCCAAAACTAACTAAAAACTATGAACAAAAAAAGACCTGATGATGGCTTCAGATAGTTGAAATATCGGATGAAACGTCGCAAATTGTTTGGTTTGTATTAATATGGAGGGTACCAAAAAATTTATTTTTTACCATTTTTGCCCATAGTAGCCCATACATAAATTTCAGGTTCCTTTTACCGTTTTCGAGATGTCACTCCTTAATCTATCTTTCCACATCGGCCATATTGGCTGTTTGAAAATATTATTTTTAGGTAGTGTTAGGTTGGTCTTCGGCTTTTGAACACATGGAAGAACCGTTTAATATACGGGGTGATCATTATAAAACTTCATCTAGTTGGCTGTGAAATGTCAAAAGAAAAGGATGGAGAAACAAAAGACCATTTATTTTGATTGTCAACCTTTTTTGTCAAAATTTCATAGCCTGCTAGATAAAGTTTTATAATGAACACCCCTTATACTATTTCTATAAAGTATTCCAGAATTTTAGAATCTAAACAAGAGCGCCCACATTGGCAAAAAAACGTAAAACATAAAAACTTGTCTGGCTCTCCCGGTAGAACTGACAACTGTGTTTTAATTTTTCCCACAGGGTGTAATTATACAGGGTGAATTTAAGTAAAGCAAATACGAGAAAGTTTAAATAATTCAGTTTTAAGTTTTAAACCAATTTTCAAATCTATTATTAACACTTTTTGTCAAGAAATGACTCAAGAGATTTTAGATGCCGACGAAATTGAATTGTTAAAAGAAGAAATTAATTCATTTTCTATCTCTTCCAGAAAGAAAAAAATCTTGAGTATGTAAAATAGAAACGTGTGGAAAATGTTTTGCGTGACGACGTTTCTACAAATATTGACACCATTATCAAGACGCTCCGACCAAACAGCAAAAAGTTTTCGGCTTTTTGCTTGAAGTGTTCTGAATAGTTGAATTAAGATTTTAAAACCAGTTTTGGCCACTAGTTTAAAAAATTCTAAGAAATTAGTGTCTGCTGATTTAATAGCTATTAATGTATCAAGGGCATTAAGTAGATGCGTATGCCTTAAACGCGAAGATCTTAAAAAGGCTGGGACACTTGCCTGGGGGATTCTAAGTCGCCCGAAGGCATAAACATATTTTTTAACAATCAATTATTATATGTCTTACCAGTTCATTAGTATGTTTTTATTGATTAGTTACCAAATATATAAACGTAAACTTTACGCCCGCGCGGGCATAATGTGCACTATATGGTCCGCGCGGGCATAAACTAGAACCATTTTAGGATTGTTTTTAATAATAATTTGTTGTTGAAACACACTGACATGATCTGGTGTGTAAACTACACTGTTTGAGAGGACCTACCAGTTCCTAGGCTTGTCGCCTTCAGGGCATAAACATCTACTTAATGCCCTTGATACAAAAATATATACAGGCATAAAGGAGGCTAGTTTTATCCCTAAAGTATGCCCGCGCAAGTCGTAAACTACACTTTATAGGTTATAACGGTAATAGTAGGCATTATGTTTTGAGGGCGACGAACCTAGCCCAAGAGTTTTTAAGTGCACCGAAGGCATAAACATATGCTAATGCCCGTGGCGCATACAAATTCCTATGTCCCACTAGTTCATGTTAGTGTGTTTCAACAATAAATTATTTTATGTCTTACCAGTTCATTATTACGTTTTTATTGCTTAGTTACCAAATATATAAACGTAAACTTTACGCCCGCGCGGGCATAATGTGCACTATATGGTCCGCGCGGACATAAACTAGATCTATTTTAGGATTTTTTTATAATAATTTATTGTCGAAACACTAACATGATCTGGTGTGTAAACTATACTGTTCGAGAGGACCTACCAGTTCCTAGGCTTGTCGCCTTCAGGGCATAAACATCTACTTAATGCCCTTGATACAAAAATATATACAGACATAAAGGAAGCTAGTTTTATCCCTAAAGTATGCCCGCGCAAGTCATAAAGTACACTTTATAGGTTATAACGGTAATAGTAGGCATTATGTTTGGAGGGCGACGAACCTAGCCCGAGAGTTTTTAAGTGCACCGAAGGCATAAACATATGCTAATGCCTGTGGCGCATACACATTCTTATGTCCCACTAGTTCATGTTAGTGTGTTTCAACAATAAATTATTTTATGCCTTACCAGTTCATTATTATGTTTTTATTGCTTAGTTACCAAATTTATAAACTTAAACTTTACGCCCGCGCGGGCATAATGTGCACTATATGGTCCGCGCGGGCATAAACTAGAACCATTTTAGGATTTTTTTTAATAATAATTTGTTGTTGAAACACACTGACATGATCTGGTGTGTAAACTACACTGTTTGAGAGGACCTACCAGTTCCTAGGATTGTCGCCTTCAGGGCATAAACATCTACTTAATGCCCTTGACACAAAAATATATACAGGCATAAAGGAGGCTAGTTTTATGCCTAAAGTATGCCCGCGCAAGTACACTTTATAGGTTATAACGGTAATAGTAGGCATTATGTTTTGAGGGCGACGAACCTAGCCCGAGAGTTTTTAAGTGCACCGAAGGCATAAACATATGCTAATGCCCGTGGCGCATACAAATTCTTATGCCCCACTAGTTCATATTAGTGTGTTTCAACAATAAATTATTTTATGTCTTACCAGTTCATTATTATGTTTTTATTGCTTAGTTACCAAATATATAAACGTAAACTTTCCGCCCGCGCGGGCATAATGTACACTATATGGTCCGTGCGGGCATAAACTAGATCTATTTTAGGATTTTTTTTAATAATAATTTGTTGTTGAAACACACTGACATGATCTGGTGTGTAAACTACACTGTTTGAGAGGACCTACCAGTTCCTAGGCTTGTCGCCTTCAGGGCATAAACATCTACTTAATGCCCTTGATACAAAAATAACTAATAATACAGGCATAAAGGAGGCTAGTTTTAGGCCTAAAGTATGCCCGCGCAAGTCATAAAGTACACTTTATAGGTTATAACGGTAATAGTAGGCATTATGTTTTGAGGGCGACGAACCTAGCCCGAGAATTTTTAAGTGCACCGAAGGCATAAACATATGCTAATGCCCGTGACGCATACACATTCTTATGTCCCACTAGTTCATGTTAGTGTGCTTCAACAATAAATTATTTTATGTCTTACCAGTTCATTATTATGTTTTTATTGCTTAGTTACCCAATATACACACGTAAACTTTACGCCCGCGCGGGCATAATGTGCACTATATGGTCCGCGCGGGCATAAACTAGATCTATTTTAGGATTTTTTTAATAATAATTTGTTGTTGAAACACTAACATGGTCTGGTGTGTAAACTACACTGTTTGAGAGGACCCACGAGTTCCTAATCTTGTCAGCCTTCAGGGCATAAACATCTACTTAATGCCCTTGATACAAAAGTAACTAATAATACAGGCATAAAGGAGGCTAGTTTTATGCCTAAAGTATGCCCGCGCAAGTCGTAAACTACACTTTATAGGTTATAACGGTAATAGTAGGCATTATGTTTTGAGGGCGACGAACCTAGCCCCAGAGTTTTTAAGTGCACCGAAGGCATAAACATATGTTAATGCCGGTGGCGCATACAAATTTGTATATACAACGTTATTAGTATACAACGTACATTTTACGCCCGCGCGGGCATAATGTACACTATATGCTCCGCGCGGGATTAACAAGATACATTTTAGGATTTTTGAAATAATAACTTATTGTTGAAACAATAACATGAACTGGTGTGTAAATTGAAGTGTTTGAGAGGACTTACGAGTTCCTAAGTTTGTCAGCCTTCAGGGCATAAACATCTACTTAATGCCCTTGATACAAAAATTACTAATAAAACAGGCATAAAGGAGGCTAGTTTTATGCCTAAAGTATGCCCGCGCAAGTCGTAAAGTACACTTTATATGTTCTAACGGTAATAGTAGGCATTAAGTAAATGTTTATGTTCTGAGGGGGAGGAAATTAGGAAAGCTGAGAGACTCTAGCCCGAGACACTGAAGACACAATCACATGCTAGTACTCGTGGTGCATATACCAACTATTATGTCCCACTAGTTCATATTGGTGTATTGCAAGAATAAATTATTATAATATAGGCATAAAGTAGCCAAATTTTATGCCTACTTTACGCCCGGCAAGCCATAAACTGCTCATTATGTGTTTAGTAACTAAGCAACAAAAACACAATAGCGAACTGGTTGGAGATAACAGTAAGTTATATATCAAGGGCATTAAGTAAATGTCTATGCCGTAAGGGTGACGAGCTTAGAAAAGCTGAGAGCTTCTCTCCCGAGGGTTTAAAGGCATAAAAAAAATTAAGGTTAATGCGTGTGGTACAAACACAGAGGAAGAATTAACTAGAGTCCTTTATTTACAAAATTTTTGAGATGTTGCCCTTTCTCAGGGTCCAACTACACAACTCGTATTACCCATTCACTAATTTTTGTCATCTAGTTACCTTTGAAACCTTAATTTTTTTTATACCCATCTCCTTTTAGCAAATGTTGAAAAGATATGATAAAAATGTCAAAGTCAATTTTCCAACGCCTGCTTGACGACAATAATAAGTGAATGGGTTATATGTAGTATAGCGAAATGTAGCCGTACAGCACGATCAAAACATAGGTAGAAAATCTTCTTAATTGACGATTTGGCAACAGTGCTGTCAATTCAATGTGCGTGTCAACCTCATTGAACTGATGTCAATTAGAAAACGTCAAAACGTGTTTCTTTTGTGTTTGAAGTTGAGACAGTGCTTGCGAACGTTTTGTGCGATTTTTTGGTGTTTTATTAAAGATTTTATCATTAAGGTGAAATATTATGGCATATGTAAGACTTCTAGTTATAAAAGTGGGACAGAAATGTTTCGTATCGCAGGTAAGTGCATGTATCAGGTTTTCACCGATTACCCGACTCGGCGGCCATTTTTCCATTCCCCTCGCGACGCGCGCCCGCTGTGGTCCATATGCAAGTTGGAAGTAAACGAACCTGACAATTTATGATTGACTCACTGAGTCTATCTAGTTTGAAGGTCGATGGGTCCGTACAAACTTTTATGTTGCAGCGATTCATATTAATTGAGATTAGCTATAATCTAGGCATAAAGTAGGGAAAACTTTTTGCCCACTTTACGCCCGCGCGAGCCATAAAGTGCAATTTATGTGTTTTGTAACTAAACAAGATAATGAACAGGTGGCATATGTTGCTAGTGTTCACTAAAAACAAATTTTACTATACTAAAGTTTTCACAAAACTTACTTTTTTTTTGGTCAAAACGGTGACCTGTGAAATTATCAGGTCAAATCCTACTAAAATTATAAACTAAAAATAGGGCACAAAGAAAATGAGTGTATCATAGACAATTAAATTATAATATAATTTAAGATTGTGTGTATCATATACACCCAAATTATGCCACGTCAAGGCGTTTTTCTATTTCTTTTGTTACCACGTCTAGAAAAACGAAAGTAGTAGCATTGAAACGCAATTATTTAATTTTTACTAAGAATAGGGCAAAACGAAGTTTAAGAGAAATAAATATATGTCATAGACTACTGAATTATGCACACATTTAAGAGTAATTTAAAATCATATACACCCAAATTATGCTACGTCTAAGCCCGTTTACTTCATCCTGTTGCTTACGAGAAACAATAAATTAATAGCTTACTAAAAATAGGCCAAAAAGAAACTCCGTGTATTAAATGTAAGTCAGAGACAACAAAATTTTAGTGTAATTTAAAACCGTGTGTATCATATACAAGCAAATTGTGCTACGCCACGTTCTTTTCCTTTCATCTCGATGCCCTCTCCCCTCACGCCAAAAGCAAAATTAGTAGCGTATAGGGTCTCGGCGTATTTTCGAACCCAACAAAGGCAAAAGGGCCTGACGTAATACAGGTTTGCCAGGCTGTTTCTGGATTATGTTTACGTTCATTTTCGGAGAAAAACCTTATATGTGCCAGACAGGGACGTAATTAGAACGTCCGGCTTTATTGGTTGCGGCTTCTGCAACAGACGTCGTTGTATATTTATTTAAGCGGAATGCTACAGCTTACGATTAAAAGAATTGTTGTTGTTGGTGTGATACAAAATGTACAAAAATTGGCAAAAATCCAGGGTACATCCCTGTAAATATTTCGTTGGAAACTATTTTTGCAGCGTATAAGTAATGGCTTTGACTGGCGTCTGACCGTCTCTATCCCCGGCTTTATCCCCAATACTGACATTTAGCCGATAAATTCGCTATGATTACGGCGGTTAAGATGAACGATATTGCTTGTGTGACCTAAAATTGGTACAAGAGTTTAAGTGACATTTACACACGCTTTTAATCTGACGTGAAAACGATGTCTATTCAGGTAAGACTAAGAGCCATTGTGTGGGCATGAGGCGTTCCTCTTAACCAAATATTAAAAAGTTTTAGTATCCAAAAGTATTTTTTTTTCAAAGAATAACCCTTTGATGGTTTTTAAATTCACAAAACATCCAAGAAGCTTCACCCACCCGCATACCTATTTGTATATAAGAAACGAGCCAATGACACGGGAGACTCGTAAATTCCTGTACACGATATTAGATGGCGCACGATATAATTTGTTCTGCACAATTTATGGTCCGCCCTAGAACAAAGTGGAAGTCATTTCGGGCTAAGATATTGCAGTTTGGAACACTTCGGCTCGAAACCTGGGAATTTGTTGCCACTCGTAACGCACCGACAATTCTAAGTGCTATAAGAAGGTGTCTTATTCACTGCATTTAAATCGAGCAAGTGAAACGCATGAACTGTTCAAGAAATAAAATTGTCTACGATATAATGGAATTGAAACCCGGGGGATGAATAATTCAAATCCTGATCTTCTTGTGACATTTATTTTCTAGGCATTTTTGAACATTTGAATATTTTTTTTTATTATAAAATGGGCGATTTTTTTCTCTGGGTTTTACTAAAGCAGAAAGGCAAATAAATAATTAAAAATTATGACCGAAGCCGAAGACAGACATCCGATATTTAAAGCAAAATGACAAATTAACGGCTATACAGCCCCACCGGCTTGGACATAATTTATTTACGCACGAGACACATAATTTCATTCGTTATGTCCCTTTTCAAGGACCGTGGAATCACGTACAATAAATCCCATTAAAATTCCAGGCAAATACATTTCCCCGCTCTAACACTAGATCAGATTAATCAATCTCGCAAAACTAGACTACAAGAAGAACGTGGAGTTATCATCGCTGCTGCCACTGGCTGAAATAGGGCCAGGAAAATATGAGTTGTCCTTGCAGGAACGCAGGAGAGAAAAATGACGTCTTAGGGTCCCGTTTTCGGCGAAATTGCGTCCCGAGAAACCGGAATGAGACCATTACTGCGGCCTGTTGTGGTTTTCTGGTTCGTTTCCACTATACCGTTAATGAGGTTATTACGTTGCTGTGCCTTTATTAAGAAATTTTGATGTCATTATATGTGACATCGAGGGTACCTAATTCGCAACACGCTGCTGTTTTTGCTCTCCGAGACCAAAACCTTGTTTGTGCTTCTCCAATCCAGTAAAAGACTTAACTAGATCAACATAAAAGCTACTTCTTACCTTGCTAATTGGAACCACAGCTTGTATATCATCCTTCTGCACCTCAAACCTGGTACTAGTTTTCTTCCCTTCTGCTCTATGCATCTCAACGTCCCTCTCCTCTATTTGAGGTTCGAACCTGGTGGTCCACACCACTCGAGCACCATCGTATACTTCTGCGCCGTCTTCAGCTACCTCCAACAGCCACGTGAACAGCTCCATAACTCTATAACAAAAAAACTTAGTAATATATTACCAAGTCTTCGATTATATTATTTTATAGTGGCTAGGCCCAAACGAATTATCCCATTTTACAGTTTGTTGGTCCGAAAGATCGTATTTCCTTGCAGAATCGATTGGAAGGAAGGCGGAGGACAATGCGGCTTGGACGGGGATGGAATTTCAATAACGACAGTATTTGTGGCCGATTGTAAACGTCCAGACCACATACAAAATGTAGCTGAATTGACAGAGAAAATAAAATGTAGTTTTAAGGGTTTTTTTTTGGAGTTAGAGCAGAGTCAGCGAGGGAATAAACAAGCAAAGCCATGTCCAGTAATTGGCTGAAAAAAAAGGAGACGAAACTAAAAAAACTGGTTACAGGTGCACTTGTATGTGTGTGGCACCATTTCACTTTTTTTCCATGTAAATACCCATAAGAAAATTTTGCATATAACATTCTTGACCAGATGGTGAATGCGCCTCATTGAATCTCCCCCGGTCTAGGCTCCATCCATGAAGCTGTGTCATTCCTCATCACTGGTCAGCTCATTTCTAATACTAGTTATCCCATCACTGATCACCTTCAAAATAGATCTATAGTCCGTTCAAGTCCAAGTCGAACTCACAGTGAACAAAAACTAGACCAAAACACAACTTAGTCATCAGTTATCTTGATCATCGATTAGCACTTTTTAGTAGTGGTCGGTGTTAACCATTGTTCTGTCACTCTCTAATGTTAATTCCGTGGTTCCTAAATTTGATATCGACTGGCAGCTTCAAATCCAATTTCCATCCATTTCCAGCGATGCAAAAAACCCATTAAATTTCAACGCTCTACGTCGGATACAATAATTTCGAAAAGGGCTCAAAATATTTGCGTTTATTTCAACGAATAAATTGTTTTTTGTCTTTAAAAATCCCAATTTTAATCCTCTGGGAAATTAAACCTGAACCGCTAAAAATCCGCTCTTAAGTCCCGGCAGAGGCCGCGTAGTTAATCGGCCACTAACTAACCGGTCGAGCTATAAATCCAGAAATTCGCAATAAAGTTTTATAATACAATAGACCGGGATAAAAATGGCGTGCACTAAATTTTAGCTCTCACGACACATTCAAAATTGGACATGCATAACAATGGGCCCTCTCATATGATCATATCGTGGAAATATTTCCGATTCATCAATGTGCTCGTGTTCCGGATTCTGCTGCAATGGAAAATTTAGTGGCCTTTAACGTGCCGTTCCACCTTATGTGCAATGGAAATTGAAGCCGGATATGCAACGATTTCATGGATATCGCCAGTCGTGTTAAAGTAGTGGTTTAAAAAAAGGGGAATAGTATAGCAATTTGAAAAAAAAATCACAAAAGGGTAAAAAAGAGTTAAAACAGTGGGAATAGTCAAAAGTGGTCTAATTTTTGTCAGGTTTACTCATTCCCGTTTTAAATTGTTAATCCTGTTTTTAAATTTCCTCTCACCACTAACTGTTCTTCGTGTTTTTGTCCCCACGTCACCTCTACTCCCACCCCAGTCCCTCCACCGCAACGCGACAGCAGGAGAATAAATGCCACGGAGTGCTGTGAGAGTAATCGAGAGAAAGATGTTCAGTCCTCCGCCCGTCACTTTGGATATACTCAAAGGGACACCGTTCAGTCCCCCACAAGTCCTTTCTGTTTAAATATCGGGCATGTTGTGAGAGTGACCCCAGACGAAACGTTCAGTCCTCCGCCCATCACTTTGGATATACTCCAGTGACACCGTTCAGTGCCCCCACAAGTCCTTTCTGTTTATCGGTGCAAGTTGTGAGAGTACCCCCAGACAAAACGTTCAGTCCTCCGCCCGTCATTTTGAATATACTCAAAGGGACTCCGTTCAGTCCCCGACAAGTCCTTTCTGTTTAAATATCGGTGCATGTTGTGAGAGTAACCCCAGACAAAACGTTCAGTCCTCCGCCCGTCACTTTGGATATACTCAAAGAGACACCGTTCAGTCCCCCACAAGTCCTTTTTATTTAAATATCGGTGCATGTTGTGAGAGTAACCCCAGACAAAACGTTCAGTCCTCCGCCCGTCACTTTGGATATACTCCAGTGACACCGTTCAGTGCCCCCACAAGTCCTTTCTGTTTATCGGTGCATGTTGTGAGAGTAACCCCAGACAAAACGTTCAGTCCTCCGCCCGTCACTTTGGATATACTCAAAGAGACACCGTTCAGTCCCCCACAAGTCCTTTCTATTTAAATATCGGTGCATGTTGTGAGAGTAACCCCAGACAAAACGTTCAGTCCTGCGCCCGTTACTTTGGATATACTCAAAGAGACACCGTTCAGTCCCCCACAAGTCCTTTTTATTTAAATATCGGTGCATGTTGTGAGAGTAACCCCAGACAAAACGTTCAGTCCTCCGCCCGTCACTTTGGATATACTCAAAGAGGCACCGTTCAGTCCCCCACAAGTCCTTTCTGTTTATCGGTGCATGTTGTGAGAGTAACCCCAGACAAAACGTTCAGTCCTGCGCCCGTTACTTTGGATATACTCAAAGAGACACCGTTCAGTCCCCCACAAGTCCTTTTTATTTAAATATCGGTGCATGTTGTGAGAGTAACCCCAGACAAAACGTTCAGTCCTGCGCCCGTTACTTTGGATATACTCAAAGAGAGACCGTTCAGTCCCCCACAAGTCCTTTTTATTTAAATATCGGTGCATGTTGTGAGAGTAACCCCAGACAAAACGTTCAGTCCTGCGCCCGTCACTTTGCATATACTCCAGTGACACCGTTCAGTCCCCCACAAGTCCTTTCTGTTTATCGGTGCAAGTTGTGAGAGTAACCCCAGACAAAACGTTCAGTCCTCCGCCCGTCACTTTGGATATACTCCAGTGACACCGTTCAGTCCCCGACAAGTCCTTTCTGTTTAAATATCGGTGCATGTTCTGAGAGTAACCCCTGACAAAACCTTCAGTCCTCCGTCCGTCATTTTGGATATACTCAAAGGGACTCCGTTCAGTCCCCCACAAGTCCTTTCTGTTTATCGGTGCATGTTGTGAGAGTAACCCCAGACAAAACGTTCAGTCCTCCGCCCGTCATTTTGGATATACTCAAAGGGACTCCGTTCAGTCCCCCACAAGTCCTTTCTGTTTATCGGTGCATGTTGTGAGAGTAACCCCAGACAAAACGTTCAGTCCTCCGCCCGTCACTTTGGATATACTCAAAGGGACTCCGTTCAGTCCCCCACAAGTCCTTTCTGTTTAAATATCGGTGCAAGTTGTGAGAGTAACCCCAGACAAAACGTTCAGTCCTGCGCCCGTTACTTTGGATATACTCAAAGAGACACCGTTCAGTACCCCACAAGTCCTTTTTATTTAAATATCGGTGCATGTTGTGAGAGTAACCCCAGACAAAACGTTCAGTCCTCCGCCCGTCACTTTGGATATACTCCAGTGACACCGTTCAGTGCCCCACAAGTCCTTTCTGTTTATCGGTGCATGTTGTGAGAGTAACCCCAGACAAAACGTTCAGTCCTCCGCCCGTCACTTTGGATATACTCAAAGAGACACCGTTCAGTCCCCCACAAGTCCTTTCTATTTAAATATCGGTGCATGTTGTGAGAGTAACCCCAGACAAAACGTTCAGTCCTGCGCCCGTTACTTTGGATATACTCAAAGAGACACCGTTCAGTACCCCACAAGTCCTTTTTATTTAAATATCGGTGCATGTTGTGAGAGTAACCCCAGACAAAACGTTCAGTCCTCCGCCCGTCACTTTGGATATACTCCAGTGACACCGTTCAGTGCCCCACAAGTCCTTTCTGTTTATCGGTGCATGTTGTGAGAGTAACCCCAGACAAAACGTTCAGTCCTCCGCCCGTCACTTTGGATATACTCAAAGAGACACCGTTCAGTCCCCCACAAGTCCTTTCTATTTAAATATCGGTGCATGTTGTGAGAGTAACCCCAGACAAAACGTTCAGTCCTCCGCCCGTTACTTTGGATATACTCAAAGAGACACCGTTCAGTACCCCACAAGTCCTTTTTATTTAAATATTGGTGCATGTTGTGAGAGTAACCCCAGACAAAACGTTCAGTCCTCCGCCCGTCACTTTGGATATACTCCAGTGACACCGTTCAGTGCCCCACAAGTCCTTTCTGTTTATCGGTGCATGTTGTGAGAGTAACCCCAGACAAAACGTTCAGTCCTCCGCCCGTCACTTTGGATATACTCAAAGAGACACCGTTCAGTCCCCCACAAGTCCTTTCTATTTAAATATCGGTGCATGTTGTGAGAGTAACCCCAGACAAAACGTTCAGTCCTGCGCCCGTTACTTTGGATATACTCAAAGAGACACCGTTCAGTACCCCACAAGTCCTTTTTATTTAAATATCGGTGCATGTTGTGAGAGTAACCCCAGACAAAACGTTCAGTCCTCCGCCCGTCACTTTGGATATACTCCAGTGACACCGTTCAGTGCCCCACAAGTCCTTTCTGTTTATCGGTGCATGTTGTGAGAGTAACCACAGACAAAACGTTCAGTCCTCCGCCCGTCACTTTGGATATACTCAAAGAGACACCGTTCAGTCCCCCACAAGTCCTTTCTATTTAAATATCGGTGCATGTTGTGAGAGTAACCCCAGACAAAACGTTCAGTCCTCCGCCCGTCACTTTGGATATACTCCAGTGACACCGTTCAGTGCCCCACAAGTCCTTTCTGTTTATCGGTGCATGTTGTGAGAGTAACCACAGACAAAACGTTCAGTCCTCCGCCCGTCACTTTGGATATACTCAAAGAGACATCGTTCAGTCCCCCACAAGTCCTTTCTATTTAAATATCGGTGCATGTTGTGAGAGTAACCCCAGACAAAACGTTCAGTCCTCCGCCCGTCACTTTGGATATACTCAAAGAGACACCGTTCAGTACCCCACAAGTCCTTTTTATTTAAATATCGGTGCATGTTGTGAGAGTAACCCCAGACAAAACGTTCAGTCCTCCGCCCGTCACTTTGGATATACTCCAGTGACACCGTTCAGTGCCCCACAAGTCCTTTCTGTTTATCGGTGCATGTTGTGAGAGTAACCACAGACAAAACGTTCAGTCCTCCGCCCGTCACTTTGGATATACTCAAAGAGACACCGTTCAGTCCCCCACAAGTCCTTTCTGTTTATCGGTGCATGTTGTGAGAGTAACCCCAAACAAAACGTTCAGTCCTGCGCCCGTCACTTTGGATGTACTCCAGTGATACCGTTCAGTCCCCGACAAGTTCGTTCTGTTTAAATATCGAGGAAAATTCTTATTTTTAAGAATTTGAGTTCAATGTTCGGGTAAGATAAACTAAAAAACTGAAAAAAGCACTTCTTAGTTCTTTTTTTGGTAAAGTTAGTAAAAAGTGTGTGCGCGACGCGAAACATCTCCGAACGTGAAAAGTCATAGTGCGTGAACAGTGCCGAAAGGTGTGAAGAAAATCCGAGTGTACAGTTTGGAACTACGTCTATCGCTCAAGAAATCTACGGGCACGTAAAACAGAAATCTACGGGCACGTGAAGACAGAAATTTACGGGCACGTGAAGACAGAAATCTACGGGCACGTGAAGACAGAAATCTACGGGCACGATGGGTTTCTTGTTCCAGATTCCGAGCTGCCGTCGGAGAACTGGAGCCGAAGAAGAAAATTAGTGAACAGGTTGTCGAACCTATCGAAACTTTTTAGGAAGTAAGTAGGTGAACCATTTTAGTTTCAAGCTTTTTAATAGCTATTTATGTAACCAGTTACGAAAAGTCCGATTTTGTGTAACGAATGAATGTTGGCGGGACGAGCGCAGCGAGTTCCCGCAATTTGAATGAGATACACAAAAAAGGTTTTTCGTCACGTGTTTCATACAAGATTTTTTCTAATTTTGACTACAAGTACCTACTTAGAGAGAGAGTTATTATTATTAAACTTCAATATTTACTTTTAAACCACTTTGTATCTACTTAATACCGTAAAACTCTAGCAACGGTGTGCCACAACCGAAACCTGCAACTGGTGGTGACACGAACTTTTCATCACCAGTTACGAAAGATTTTACTTTTCGTACCTAGTTACGAAAAGTAGGACGTTACGTCACTGTCATCAGTATTGAAAAGTGCCACTTTATATGTCAAAATTAGAAAAAGTAATTTGTTAGAGTAGATATTTGAAGGTGGGCGGAATTTGGTATATTATTTTTTTTTACCGAAATTCGTCTTATAGTAGAAGTCTTTTGTAGTTTAGGTAGTAAGTTTTGCATCAGTTTCATAAAGCTTGTTCCTCAAAAGTAAAATAAAGTTAGTTATTTGATAGCAAAAGGTATTTTAATTATTTTAGCCTCTCAACTTCAATAAAATAACTTGGCGCTCAACATGGCAGAACAAAATAAAGCTAAATTGCCAGAAATGACGAAAGCCGCATCAACACCCAGAAGATCGAGCCTTGAACTGCCTAGTCAGTACCAATTCTTAGCTGAGTTTCTGCTGAGTCCTGGGTTGAGATCTAGCGTTCGGCATAACATGCAAATTTTCATTTGAGTCAGTAAAGTGTTCGGGTACGGTAAATTAAAAAAGAAAACAGAAAAACTGGAAAAAGCACTTTCTAGTTCTTCTTTGGTAAAATTAGTAAATAAATGAAAAACGCGAAAAGTCATAGTGCGAGAACAGTGTCGAAAGGTGTGAAGAAAATCCGAGTGTACAGTTTCGAACTACGGTTATCGCTCAAGAAATGTACGGGCACGTGAAGGCAGAAATCTACGGGCACGTGAAGGCAGAAATCTACGGGCACGTATAAAACAACAGTTTGAAGCTTCCGTCCAGCCGATAAATAAGCTGTAAGGCCGTACCGTTCGAGCGGATCCTGTGCCCCAACTGAAAAGTCAAACCCAAGCATCGGCACGTATCAGCGTCAGTTCTCAGGACTTAATTTTACGACTGACTCAGTTTGAGAAGCAGAACCAGGATCTTGATGAGAGACAATCCATGCCCGAGAAAAAATCGGAGAAGCCAGTTACACCCAGCACCGGTCGGCTGATTCTCGGTCAACCGGTTAATCGCTCGTAAAACTAAGCAGTCAACAGCTGACATTCAACGGTGGGGTCCTTTGTACCGGATTCCAGAACTACAGCTGCTATCGGAGAACTGGAGCCAAAGAAGAAATTTGGAACTTAGTGAACAGTGTTAAGTGAAGTTCGACAACCGATCGAAACTTTGCAGGAAGTAAGTAAGTAATTCATTTTAGCTTTAGTGTTTTTAAAAGTACTTTGTTTAGAGTAGAATTTTGGAGGTGGGCGGAATTTAGCATAACCTATTTTACAGAAATTCGCCTTACTGTAGAAGCAACCCACTTTCTAATATTTTTGTAGTTTTAATTAGTAAGATTTATATCAGTTGCCTGTTCTTTCAAAAGCTTGTTCCCCAAGGGTAAATACAGTTAAATACTTAAATGCAATAGGAAATTTAGTTATTTTAGCCTTTCGAATAAAATAACTAATTCGACATGGCAGAGAAAAATTAAACAAACGTGCCAGAGAGGGCGAAAGCCGCATTGACGCACAGGAGATCAAGCTGCCGGACTGTCGAGTCAGTACCAATTCCTAGCTGAGTCTCTGTTGAGTCCTGGGTTGAGATCCAGCGTTCGCCTTAACAGTAGCTCCCCACAGTCAAATCAGTCAACATCGGGAAGCATGGGACATCTCTGCATCCATTGGATTACGGCTTCAATACCCGGAAAACACTTTAGATTGTATTGTTACGCCCGACCGTCTGTCCACAGGGCCTCGGGCCGAAGCGGCAACGCCGAGCGCCGACCGCGACCCCGGGAAGCGATCTAGACTAAACGAGAACCGGGAACAGTCGCCTGCGTCCTTGAAAGTACGAGAGTGTGTTCAGGCTAGGTATATAAACTAGCGAGCCGCGCGAGATGGTATCGAATAGATAGTGCAGTGTACTAAATAAGCGAACAGTGCGACTTGTTGGTATAGAGTAACTATGTTTTAATCGTGTTGTAATAGTTAAAAGTAAATAAAAGTGTATAGTTAATTGACAGTAAATTATTGGAACCTGTATCCCGTAAGAGTATTTTGACCGGTCGTGAAAGACTTCAAAGTCTAATAAGAACAATTTTTTTGGAGATATTGCACATAAGCAACGTTTCAAAGAAAGAAACCATACAGAAATAGATCAATTGATTCCTATAGAAGAGAAGTTTTCATTTAGGAAAACCGTTAGATTTTTAAGTATGAAACAAATAATTTTGCTCGGAGTAGAGGCAGAAGAAAATTAGAAAACGAACCGAAGAAGTAGAAGAATTAATCTGAGGATTTGATGTGAAAGTTTCAACAAAGTTGAGATTTTGACATTGATTAAAACCCTCAGATTTATCTGATTCAAGTCTTCTTGCAAATTCCGATTGTGCCTGATTTAGCTTATCTTCTTTGATTGAGCTGGGGACGTTTCTTCAGGTACAGAAACCTCATCTACAATCATTGCTTCTTTTCAGTTGAAGATACACAGTTTCGCCTCTGGCTAATATGACGAGTATAACACTAACTCTCGCCATATGAGGAATTAAGCGACGAAACAAAAAAAAAACAGGAACAATTTTATAAAACATTCATCAAAGTTGCCCTAACCATAAACAGCAATTACACTATTTACACATTGTTAACCTGCGCCAAAAACAATAGTTCCTTTATGCTCCTGTACCTGTGGGCAAACTGGTGCAATTACGGATTATTTTAAACTCTGTTTTGTTAACGCCACGTAATTCCACATGAAACCGGGAATAATTTCGAAATAGCACCCGCCAGGACCAATTAGTTGCTTGCTGTCGGGAGTTTGGGAATCATTAATATCGGGAGTTTGGAACTTCCGAATGCCAGCTCATTTGAACAGTTTAATCCGCTAGGAACCTGTTTAATATTCAATATAGTAATAACAACGGCAGAGATTTGGGGCGAAATTAATATTCCGGGCTGCTGTATAAGCAAAGAGTGCGGAGAAGCATTAGGCGGTAATGCGGTCTCAGATTGCATACTGATACGGCAGAGTATATATACGGCATAGGGTAAAACTGAAACCTAAGCACGAAAAATGCAAGTACACGAAATTTCTGTCAAAAATGCAACGGTATTTACATCGAGCAAACCACTTAATACCTTAAAAAACCGAAAAACTTTAACCTAATACACACGAAAAAAAAAAAAAAACTCATCGATACTGACAATGTAAAAACTGCCACTAAGGGTTTATGTAAGATTTTCTGATACTTTTGTGATCTAAAAAACCGAAAAACCTTAACTTATAATTCAAATAAAAAAAAAAAAAAAAAAAAAAAAAAAAAAAAAAAAAAAAAAAAAAAAAAACTCATTGATACTGACAATGTAAAAACTGCCACTAAGGTTTATGTAAGATTTTCTTATACTTTTGTGATGTTTCACACTTCCGTTTTTCAAATTTTAGCATGTTGCGCCCTGATTATGCTGACTTAGAGTTCAATTGTTTTCGACATTGGATAAAAAAAAATTACGCTTAGTGAATATCAGTTTGGCCCAAACTGTTGCTAAAACCAGTTTCTGAGTTGCCTGAGGGCAAAAACTCGGCAATTTTCAGGCTGAGTTAGGCCGGAAGTTTTCCAACTTTTTTCCTAGACGCCCGCTATCGGGATATTGCTTTTTAGCTTAACGGGAGTAGTTCGCAAAAATAAATGGGAAAAATTTGCTAAACCGGGATCTAGGCGCATTAATTAATCATCCATCCGTTCAACCTATCTCAAGGAGTAGCGACAGCCGACGAGAAAAACTAAAATAAGAAAACTTTTCTTATATAAACGACGGTGGTCAAGACGATCTATCTTGCGAAGCGGCCAGAAAAAGATTTTTATTAGCTGATACAGTGAATATGGGATTCACTTTACGAGATTGGGAAAGTTTCACAGGTGTGATGGGCGTCAAACTTCTTTGCAACTTTCTTCTTAAACCCAAACCTTTATAACTGCTATGAGAAAACATTATTTTCCAATAGATCTAACAAAAGAATATGAGGCTACCGACAGGTTATTAAGACTAAAGGATAACTTTAAACCTACTAAACAACAACAAAAAATGTTCAGTAGCCCAAACATCAGCATTCCAAGAATAAATATGCTTTTAATCATTGAATGTTGGTTTCCATCCATGATTCGGGCAACATGCCAGCCCTACTTAACCGGGGCATGTTCTATCGAAAAGACGAATGGCAGAATAATGGAAGTAGACAATGCGATTGAAAGGCTTCCAAGTGGATTAACAGATTTCTGGCTTGGCCCCTTGCGCATTCTAGTGCATTATATTTGCCTAAGTTGACTTCTATCTATTCGAATAGATATAGAAATCTTTGTGGGCTTTAAAAAGCGTATTACTCGAAAAATGGGCAAAGCTGAAAATTCTGCAGTCCGGTGAAAAGAGGAATGGGAGATTTAATTTCCAGGGAGAGGCTATAAATTCTGCTCTGAAATGATAGATCCTATCGGTATTTTTTATCCTAGTAGAGAGTTAGAATTTTTTCACGTTCTCTTTTGTACAGCTTGCGCTGTAAATAAGGTAGAAAATAAACATTTTGAACAGTTGAAACACACTGACAAATAAGTTCTGTTTTAACACTATAATACAGGTTAGGATCAAGGCCAAAACTGGTTAAAACTGACTCAAAGCGTCTAAAAATGTAAATTTGGAGATTGTGGAAAAAAGTGGTTTACCGTACATGTCAAAATCAGTACAAAAATAACTAAATCATCTAAAAATTCAAATTTAGAATTCATGGAGAAATACAGGTTAGGATTAAGGCCGAAATTGGTTACAACTGACTCAAAGCATCTAAAAATGTAAATTTGGAGATTGTGAAAAAAGTGGTTTATCATACGTGTCAAAATCAGTAAAAAAATATCTAAATCATCTAAAAATTCAAATTTAGAATTCATGAAGAAATACAGGTTAGGATTAAGGCCAAAATTGGTTAGAACTGACTCAAAGCGTCTAAAAATGTAAATTTGGAGAATGTGAAAAAAAGTGGTTTACCGTACATGTCAAAATCTGTACAAAAATATCTAAATCATCTAAAAATTCAAATTTAGAATTCATGAAGAAATACAGGTTAGGATTAAGGCCAAAATTGGTTAAAACTGACTCAAAGCGTTTAAAAATGTAAATTTGGAGAATGTGAAAAAAAGTGGTTTACCGTACATGTCAAAATCAGTACAAAAATAACTAAATCATCTAAAAATTCAAATTTTGAATTTATGGAGAAATACAGGTTAGAATTAAGGCCAAAATTGGTTAAAACTCACCTAAAGCGTCTAAAAATGTAAATTTGGAGATTGTGAAAAAAGTGGTTTATCATACGTGTCAAAATCAGTAAAAAAATATCTAAATCATCTAAAAATTCAAATTTAGAATTCATGAAGAAATACAGGTTAGGATTAAGGCCAAAATTGGTTAGAACTGACTCAAAGCGTCTAAAAATGTAAATTTGGAGAATATGAAAAAAAGTGGTTTACCGTACATGTCAAAATCTGTAAAAAAATAACTAAATCATCTAAAAATTCAAATTTTGAATTTATGGAGAAATACAGGTTAGAATTAAGCCAAAATTGGTAAAAACTCACCTAAAGCGCCTAAAAATGTAAATTTGGAGATTGTGAAAAAAGTGGTTTATCATACGTGTCAAAATCAGTAAAAAAAATATCTAAATCATCTAAAAATTCAAATTTAGAATTCATGAAGAAATACAGGTTAGGATTAAGGCCAAAATTGGTTAGAACTGACTCAAAGCGTCTAAAAATGTAAATTTGGAGAATGTGAAAAAAAGTGGTTTACCGTACATGTCAAAATCTGTACAAAAATAACTAAATCATCTAAAAATTGAAATTTTGAATTTATGGAGAAATGCAGGTTAGAATTAAGGCCAAAATTGGTAAAAACTCACCTAAAGCGTCTAAAAATGTAAATTTGGAGATTGTGAAAAAAGTGGTTTATCATACGTGTCAAAATCAGTAAAAAAATATCTAAATCATCTAAAAATTCAAATTTAGAATTCATGAAGAAATACAGGTTAGGATTAAGGCCAAAATTGGTTAGAACTGACTCAAAGCGTCTAAAAATGTAAATTTGGAGAATGTGAAAAAAAGTGGTTTACCGTACATGTCAAAATCTGTACAAAAATATCTAAATCATCTAAAAATTCAAATTTAGAATTCATGAAGAAATACAGGTTAGGATTAAGGCCAAAATTGGTTAAAACTGACTCAAAGCGTTTAAAAATGTAAATTTGGAGAATGTGAAAAAAAGTGGTTTACCGTACATGTCAAAATCAGTACAAAAATAACTAAATCATCTAAAAATTCAAATTTTGAATTTATGGAGAAATACAGGTTAGAATTAAGGCCAAAATTGGTTAAAACTCACCTAAAGCGTCTAAAAATGTAAATTTGGAGATTGTGAAAAAAGTGGTTTATCATACGTGTCAAAATCAGTAAAAAAATATCTAAATCATCTAAAAATTCAAATTTAGAATTCATGAAGAAATACAAGTTAGGATTAAGGCCAAAATTGGTTAGAACTGACTCAAAGCGTCTAAAAATGTAAATTTGGAGAATATGAAAAAAAGTGGTTTACCGTACATGTCAAAATCTGTAAAAAAATAACTAAATCATCTAAAAATTCAAATTTTGAATTTATGGAGAAATACAGGTTAGAATTAAGCCAAAATTGGTAAAAACTCACCTAAAGCGCCTAAAAATGTAAATTTGGAGATTGTGAAAAAAGTGGTTTATCATACGTGTCAAAATCAGTAAAAAAAATATCTAAATCATCTAAAAATGCAAATTTAGAATTCATGGCGAAATACAGGTTAGGATTAAGGCCAAAATTGGCTAAAACTGACTCAAAGCGTCTAAAATGTAGATTTGGAAAATGTGAAAAAAAGTGGTTTACCGTACATGTCAAAATCAGTAAAAAAATATCTAAATTATCTAAAAATTCAAATTTTGAATTCATGGAGAAATACAGGTTAGGATTAAGGCCAAAATTGGTTAAAACTGACTCAAAGCGTCTAAAATGTAAATTTGGAGAATGTGAAAAAAAGTGGTTTACCGTACATGTCAAAATCAGTAAAAAAATATCTAAATCATCTAAAAATTCAAATTTTGAATTCATGGAGAAATACAGGTTAGGATTAAGGCCAAAATTGGTTAAAACTGAATCAAAGCGCCTAAAAATGTAAATTTGGAGATTGTGGAACAAAGTGATTTAGCATACGTGTCAAAATCAGTAAAAAAAATATCTAAATCATCTAAAAATTCAAATTTTGAATTCATGGAGAAATACAGGTTAGGATTAAGGCCAAAATTGGTTAGAACTGACATAAAGCGTCTAAAAATGTAAATTTGGAGATTGTGAAAAAAAATGGTTTACCGTACATGTCAAATCAGTACAAAAATAACTAAAACATCTAAAAATTCAAATTTAGAATTTATGGAGAAATACAGGTTAGAATTAAGGCCAAAATTGGTTAAAACTGACTCAAAGCGTCTAAAAATGTAAATTTGGAGAATGTGAAAAAAAGTGTTTTACCGTACATGTCAAAATCAGTAAAAAAATAACTAAAGCATCTAAAAATTCAAATTTTGAATTTATGGAGAAATACAGGTTAGAATTAAGGCCAAAATTGGTTAAAACTCACCTAAAGCGTCTAAAAATGTAAATTTGGAGATTGTGAAAAAAGTGGTTTATCATACGTGTCAAAATCAGTAAAAAAATATCTAAATCATTTAAAAATTCAAATTTAGAATTCATGGAGAAATACAGGTTAGGATTAAGGCCAAAATTGGTTAAAACTGATTCAAAGCGTCAAAAAATGTAAATTTGGAGATTGTAGAAAAAAGTGATTTAGGATATATGTCAAAATCAGTAAAAAAATAACTAAATCATCTAAAAAATCAAATTTAGAATTCATGGAGAAATACAAGTTAGGATTAAGGCCAAAATTGGTGAGAACTGACTCAAAGCGTCTAAAATGTAAATTTGGAGAATGTGAAAAAAAGTGGTTTACCGTACATGTCAAAATCAGTACAAAAATAACTAAATCATCTAAAAATTCAAATTTAGAATTTATGGAGAAATACAGGTTAGAATTAAGGCCAAAACTGGTTAAAACTCACCTAAAGCGCCTAAAAATGTAAATTTGGAGATTGTGGAAAAAGTGGTTTATCATACGTGTCAAAATCAGTAAAAAAAAATATCTAAATCATCTAAAAATTCAAATTTAGAATTCATGGAGAAATACAGGTTAGAAGTAAGGCCAAAATTCAAAGCGTTTAAAAATGTAAATTTTGAGATTGTGAAAAAATGTGGTTTATCATACAAGTCAAAATCAGTAAAAAAATAACTAAATCATCTAACAAATCAAATTTAGAATTCATGGAGAAATACAGGTTAGGATTAAGGCCAAAATTGGTTAAAACTGACTCAAAGCGTCTAAAATGTAAATTTGGAGAATGTGAAAAAAAGTGGTTTACCGTACATGTCAAAATCAGTACAAAAATAACTAAATCATCAAAAAATTCAAATTTAGAATTTATGGAGAAATACAGGTTAGAATTAAGGCCAAAATTGGTTAAAACTCACCTAAAGCGCCTAAAAATGTAAATTTGGAGATTGTGGAAAAAGTGGTTTATCATACGTGTCAAAATCAGTAAAAAAAATATCTAAATCATCTAAAAATTCAAATTTAGAATTCATGGAGAAATACAGGTTAGAAGTAAGGCCAAAATTCAAAGCGTTTAAAAATGTAAATTTTGAGATTGTGGAAAAATGTGGTTTATCATACAAGTCAAAGTCAGTAAAAAAATAACTAAATCATCTAAAAATTCAAATTTAGAATTCATGGAGAAATACAGGTTAGGATTAAGGCCAAAATTGGTTAAAACTGACTCAAAGCGTCTAAAATGTAAATTTGGAGAATGTGAAAAAAAGTGGTTTACCGTACATGTCAAAATCAGTACAAAAATAACTAAATCATCTAAAAATTCAAATTTAGAATTTATGGAGAAATACAGGTTAGGATTAAGGCCGAAATTGGTTAAAAGTGACTCAAAGCGTCTAAAAATGTAAATTTGGAGTTTGTGGAACAAAGTGATTTACCGTACATGTCAAAATCAGTACAAAAATAACTAAATCATCTAAAAATTCAAATTTAGAATTTATGGAGAAATACAGGTTAGAATTAAGGCCAAAATTGGTTAAAACTCACCTAAAGCGTCTAAAAATGTAAATTTGGAGATTGTGAAAAAAGTGGTTTATCATACGTGTCATAATCAGTAAAAAAAATATCTAAATCATCTAAAAATTCAAATTTAGAATTCATGGAGAAATACAGGTTAGAAGTAAGGCCAAAATTCAAAGCGTTTAAAAATGTAAATTTCGAGATTGTGGAAAAATGTGGTTTATCATACAAGTCAAAGTCAGTAAAAAAATAACTAAATCATCTAAAAATTCAAATTTAGAATTCATGGAGAAATACAGGTTAGGATTAAGGCCAAAATTGGTTAAAACTGACTCAAAGCGTCTAAAATGTAAATTTGGAGAATGTGAAAAAAAGTGGTTTACCGTACATGTCAAAATCAGTACAAAAATAACTAAATCATCTAAAAATTCAAATTTAGAATTTATGGAGAAATACAGGTTAGGATTAAGGCCGAAATTGGTTAAAAGTGACTCAAAGCGTCTAAAAATGTAAATTTGGAGTTTGTGGAACAAAGTGATTTACCGTACATGTCAAAATCAGTACAAAAATAACTAAATCATCTAAAAATTCAAATTTAGAATTTATGGAGAAATACAGGTTAGAATTAAGGCCAAAATTGGTTAAAACTCACCTAAAGCGTCTAAAAATGTAAATTTGGAGATTGTGAAAAAAGTGGTTTATCATACGTGTCATAATCAGTAAAAAAAATATCTAAATCATCTAAAAATTCAAATTTAGAATTCATGGAGAAATACAGGTTAGAAGTAAGGCCAAAATTCAAAGCGTTTAAAAATGTAAATTTCGAGATTGTGGAAAAATGTGGTTTATCATACAAGTCAAAATCAGTAAAAAAATAACTAAATCATCAAAAAATCAAATTTAGAATTCATGGAGAAATACAGGTTAGGATTAAGGCCAAAATTGGTTAGAACTGACATAAAGCGTCTAAAAATGTAAATTTGGAGATTGTGAAAAAAAATGGTTTACCGTACATGTCAAATCAGTACAAAAATAACTAAAACATCTAAAAATTCAAATTTAGAATTTATGGAGAAATACAGGTTAGAATTAAGGCCAAAATTGGTTAAAACTGACTCAAAGCGTCTAAAAATGTAAATTTGGAGAATGTGAAAAAAAGTGGTTTACCGTACATGTCAAAATCAGTAAAAAAATAACTAAAGCATCTAAAAATTCAAATTTTGAATTTATGGAGAAATACAGGTTAGAATTAAGGCCAAAATTGGTTAAAACTCACCTAAAGCGTCTAAAAATGTAAATTTGGAGATTGTGAAAAAAGTGGTTTATCATACGTGTCAAAATCAGTAAAAAAATATCTAAATCATTTAAAAATTCAAATTTAGAATTCATGGAGAAATACAGGTTAGGATTAAGGCCAAAATTGGTTAAAACTGATTCAAAGCGTCAAAAAATGTAAATTTGGAGATTGTAGAAAAAAGTGATTTAGGATATATGTCAAAATCAGTAAAAAAATAACTAAATCATCTAAAAAATCAAATTTAGAATTCATGGAGAAATACAAGTTAGGATTAAGGCCAAAATTGGTGAGAACTGACTCAAAGCGTCTAAAATGTAAATTTGGAGAATGTGAAAAAAAGTGGTTTACCGTACATGTCAAAATCAGTACAAAAATAACTAAATCATCTAAAAATTCAAATTTAGAATTTATGGAGAAATACAGGTTAGAATTAAGGCCAAAACTGGTTAAAACTCACCTAAAGCGCCTAAAAATGTAAATTTGGAGATTGTGGAAAAAGTGGTTTATCATACGTGTCAAAATCAGTAAAAAAAAATATCTAAATCATCTAAAAATTCAAATTTAGAATTCATGGAGAAATACAGGTTAGAAGTAAGGCCAAAATTCAAAGCGTTTAAAAATGTAAATTTTGAGATTGTGAAAAAATGTGGTTTATCATACAAGTCAAAATCAGTAAAAAAATAACTAAATCATCTAACAAATCAAATTTAGAATTCATGGAGAAATACAGGTTAGGATTAAGGCCAAAATTGGTTAAAACTGACTCAAAGCGTCTAAAATGTAAATTTGGAGAATGTGAAAAAAAGTGGTTTACCGTACATGTCAAAATCAGTACAAAAATAACTAAATCATCAAAAAATTCAAATTTAGAATTTATGGAGAAATACAGGTTAGAATTAAGGCCAAAATTGGTTAAAACTCACCTAAAGCGCCTAAAAATGTAAATTTGGAGATTGTGGAAAAAGTGGTTTATCATACGTGTCAAAATCAGTAAAAAAAATATCTAAATCATCTAAAAATTCAAATTTAGAATTCATGGAGAAATACAGGTTAGAAGTAAGGCCAAAATTCAAAGCGTTTAAAAATGTAAATTTTGAGATTGTGGAAAAATGTGGTTTATCATACAAGTCAAAGTCAGTAAAAAAATAACTAAATCATCTAAAAATTCAAATTTAGAATTCATGGAGAAATACAGGTTAGGATTAAGGCCAAAATTGGTTAAAACTGACTCAAAGCGTCTAAAATGTAAATTTGGAGAATGTGAAAAAAAGTGGTTTACCGTACATGTCAAAATCAGTACAAAAATAACTAAATCATCTAAAAATTCAAATTTAGAATTTATGGAGAAATACAGGTTAGGATTAAGGCCGAAATTGGTTAAAAGTGACTCAAAGCGTCTAAAAATGTAAATTTGGAGTTTGTGGAACAAAGTGATTTACCGTACATGTCAAAATCAGTACAAAAATAACTAAATCATCTAAAAATTCAAATTTAGAATTTATGGAGAAATACAGGTTAGAATTAAGGCCAAAATTGGTTAAAACTCACCTAAAGCGTCTAAAAATGTAAATTTGGAGATTGTGAAAAAAGTGGTTTATCATACGTGTCATAATCAGTAAAAAAAATATCTAAATCATCTAAAAATTCAAATTTAGAATTCATGGAGAAATACAGGTTAGAAGTAAGGCCAAAATTCAAAGCGTTTAAAAATGTAAATTTCGAGATTGTGGAAAAATGTGGTTTATCATACAAGTCAAAGTCAGTAAAAAAATAACTAAATCATCTAAAAATTCAAATTTAGAATTCATGGAGAAATACAGGTTAGGATTAAGGCCAAAATTGGTTAAAACTGACTCAAAGCGTCTAAAATGTAAATTTGGAGAATGTGAAAAAAAGTGGTTTACCGTACATGTCAAAATCAGTACAAAAATAACTAAATCATCTAAAAATTCAAATTTAGAATTTATGGAGAAATACAGGTTAGGATTAAGGCCGAAATTGGTTAAAAGTGACTCAAAGCGTCTAAAAATGTAAATTTGGAGTTTGTGGAACAAAGTGATTTACCGTACATGTCAAAATCAGTACAAAAATAACTAAATCATCTAAAAATTCAAATTTAGAATTTATGGAGAAATACAGGTTAGAATTAAGGCCAAAATTGGTTAAAACTCACCTAAAGCGTCTAAAAATGTAAATTTGGAGATTGTGAAAAAAGTGGTTTATCATACGTGTCATAATCAGTAAAAAAAATATCTAAATCATCTAAAAATTCAAATTTAGAATTCATGGAGAAATACAGGTTAGAAGTAAGGCCAAAATTCAAAGCGTTTAAAAATGTAAATTTCGAGATTGTGGAAAAATGTGGTTTATCATACAAGTCAAAATCAGTAAAAAAATAACTAAATCATCAAAAAATCAAATTTAGAATTCATGGAGAAATACAGGTTAGGATTAAGGCCAAAATTGGTTAGAACTGACATAAAGCGTCTAAAAATGTAAATTTGGAGATTGTGAAAAAAAATGGTTTACCGTACATGTCAAATCAGTACAAAAATAACTAAAACATCTAAAAATTCAAATTTAGAATTTATGGAGAAATACAGGTTAGAATTAAGGCCAAAATTGGTTAAAACTGACTCAAAGCGTCTAAAAATGTAAATTTGGAGAATGTGAAAAAAAGTGGTTTACCGTACATGTCAAAATCAGAAAAAAATAACTAAAGCATCTAAAAATTCAAATTTTGAATTTATGGAGAAATACAGGTTAGAATTAAGGCCAAAATTGGTTAAAACTCACCTAAAGCGTCTAAAAATGTAAATTTGGAGATTGTGAAAAAAGTGTTTTATCATACGTGTCAAAATCAGTAAAAAAATATCTAAATCATTTAAAAATTCAAATTTAGAATTCATGGAGAAATACAGGTTAGGATTAAGGCCAAAATTGGTTAAAACTGATTCAAAGCGTCAAAAAATGTAAATTTGGAGATTGTAGAAAAAAGTGATTTAGGATATCAAAATCACTAAAAAAATAACTAAATCATCTTCAAATTTAGAATTTATGGAGAAATACAGGTTAGAAGTAAGGCCAAAATTCAAAGCGTTTAAAAATGTAAATTTCGAGATTGTGAAAAAATGTGGTTTATCATACATGTCAAAATCAGTAAAAAAATATCCATTCCCTAATGAACCACGGTACCAAATTTCAGCTCTCTAACTTTATTCGTTTCAGAGATATCCCCATTTTTAAATTACCCTGTCTACGGCGGCCATTTTTTTTCGCCTCCATCTTTTATTTATGACGAAATCAAAATTGTCCCATTTAAAAAGCATTGCACAATGTATTTCAAATGGGAAAACGAAAGAAATGGCAAAAAAAAAATTTAACTACGCCCATGTCTGCCGAAAAATCGAAAAAATACATTTTTGCCCGAATTTGTAACCGCCACTGTCTGGGCGAAAACCGGGTGACGTCATCAGCCAAAAATCAATCCCGACATGAAATTTTCAAATCGACCAGTCTTTGTGAAAACGACCTCGAGGACCGGACATTTTGCCAATAATCTTCCTAGAAATGTTCAAATTTTCCCCGGCCAGACAGGTTTCCCCGCTTTTCGGCCGATTTTCCTTAGTCTGAGGCTTTAAAGTTAATGTTTACATTTCGGAAATCTCAGCTGTCAGTTGTAGATGGGCGCGGCCGCCGAATGCTTCCTATTACTAGTTAGTGGCTGGCGAATCGGAACCATTCGGGATTTTCGGCAAAAATTTGAAAAATTTTGCATCGTTCGTTTCGAAATTCAATTAAGAGCATTTCGCGACGTCCCAGCTAAAAGTGGTTCCTAAATCCCAAAAAGAAAACATTCCAAGGTATCCCCTGGGATAGAAAACCATCGCATTAGATGCACGGTCTGGGCAGAAATATAGCTCAAAGAGGCAATTTGAAATTTAAAGTTTAAAAATTCATCAAAATTTCAAATTCAAAGCTAGGACCTTGATTTTCGGCAAGATCAAGGGCTCACGTGTGGACTACCTCCCTGAATTATTTCAGATTTTTTGCTGCAAAAATGTGGAATCTACAGGGTGAAATGTGAGAAAAGTACACCAAAATTGGCAAAAAATGCGGCACAGAAAAACTTTGGTAGCTCACTCGGTATAAGAGCTAGACCAAAATTAACAATTGATTTTTTTTTTCTCTCCACGTCTTCTAGTTGCCCATATACCACCGAAGCCGGATCGTTCCATAGTTTTCGTAAAAATCGCAAAAAATTACCTTTTGGACACTTTTCCTTAATTGTCTTTGGACATTTTTTTGACCACTCTGTATTAAAGTGACGCCTTTGGCGAGATAGGATTAAAAGTAGCCAAGGATATGCCCTTTCCCCTGGTATCATCGTTATTGAGCCAGTCGTCTAACTAAACGGGTCCAGAAGGCCCAGAAGTTGACCATTGCAAAAAAATTTCCAAAAAACCGTCCCAACTTTGCGATTTTTTGTAGATTTTCCTATTTAACTTATCGAAACTAGACTTCAAAATTTATCATCTACATGTACGAGAAAATCTACCCGTAGGGAGCCCCATAGCCCACGTAGCCCCGGAGTTACGGTAAAACCGATAATGTTTTGGGTATCTAAAAAAACGCATTTTTGACTTTGGTACGCCACTGGTCGCCCCCCCCCCCCCCCCGCACGTACCGCCAAACCGACCACATATTTGAAAAGCCCGTTCATTTCTGTATATACGCGCAATACTTCAAAATCCCGTCAAATGAGCAGTTTCAGAGTTATAAGCGTTAGAATGGAAAAAATACCAAATATCTACAACCAAAATGACTCCATTGGCTGCTCGTTATATATCCTCACTTGCGTTCGGACAATAAGCGGACAAGCGAACAGTGCGAATTAACTTTATGCGTTACTTGGGCGAATACTTGTCTTTGTAAAATTGCAAAACTTTGATTTCAGTTGGGGAAAATGACTTTACCACCCAAGTGACATAATGTATCATTGTCCTGCTGCCGAGTGCGTGACAGCTGAAAAAATAATACTGGAATTTCATCATCAATCACGACGTTATGCAACATCCTGCGACGTGGAATCAACGTACCATCAATATTCCAGACAAGTACACACCTACACATTATGTGGAAAGTTTAGGGCGGAACAACGCCGGAGTGGATTTTACGGCCCTTTGCACCGAGGCAAAGTCTGCTTTGTAATCACACGAAATCGCGGTTGGGTCATTGAGGAGACATTCCAGGCCTAAATCGTGTCTCGCATCTTTACCGTATAACTCATTCACTTATTTTTGCCATCTCGTCGCAGGCGCCCAGCACGTGTTGAGAAGATGCGACAAACACACGTCAAAATCAAATTTGCAACGTGTACTTGATGTCAGTAATAAGTGAATGGCTTATAATAACCTTTTGACCTGCGTTAGAAAGAAAATGATTGGAAACTCCATCACGGCGTGAACGTAACCGTAACCAGTGACCTTCAAACCCATCAACACACATTTAAACCGCCGGATAATGCGGGAATCCCTCAGGATCCCGGGCACTCAACCGAATCGGACGATTTCGCGCTAATCAATGTATTGAACCAGAAAAAACGTATCACACATTCTGTTCTCGTCCAGGGTTTACCCAAGGCTTTGCCGGAACGAAAAAGGGAAATGGAAAACGTGTGTAATTCAGTTCGGTGCTCTTTCGGGAATCGATGTAGAATTATCTTCCCGGTGGCCTTTTTTTCACTTAAAATTTAGAGTGCGTCCGAAGTAGGGAATCGTTTTTAGCACTCACACCTCTAGACAATGAAAATTGGATTGGCCAAAGCTCTACTACAACTAGCAAGTGCACTTACTCTCCATCAGCGGTGGTGGTCTCAGCCTCCGGTGGTTCTTTGCGTACCAAAGTCACCGTCGCCCCCACATGTCTGGCGTTTATATCCACGGTGATGTTCCATGGAGAAGCCCCTGAAGGAGTGGCCTCCAGCAGTCGGATGCCGCTCTTCACTCGTGCCCTGGAACAAAACCAAAACCATCAATCACATCCTTTCTCTCTAAATTCACTGAGAAAAGCGCTTAATTTTAAGCTCGGCAAATTAAAGCGATATGCCTCTGACTCAACGAGACGGGGTGAAAATGCCGTAAAATAATCCGGTTAATCTTCTTAAAAGCTTGGTAATCGAAGAATATCGATTAGAATGCCGCGAAACTGATACCTTTTGTGTTGTTCCGTTAAACATTCGGCTAATTACGTATTGTGTGTCAGTGTTTGAACGGGATAAAGCGAGTTCGTGTCAGCGCTTTGATCCCGTTCGTAGAATTTTCTAACTAACTGACATTATGCAACTAATACACCCAAAAAACTCACTCCATCAGTGCAGGATTGTCAGTTTTTGAAGGTACTACTATGTTTTGCCACTCAGCTAAATGTACACTAAAGGAACTAGAAAATGGTCAAATGATTTTGATTGGATTGGATTGGTCAAAGGAACGTAAAATCCAGGCTACCATAACTCATTAAAGCAGCAAGATGGAGTAATCTGACTTGGATTGGTTCTCGTAGTTGTGATGGTACCCATTGAGAGATGGTAGAGATGGCTATTAAGATACTCTTTTATCCTTGTCGAATATTGTATTTTTATCCCTGTCGAGTTTCGAAAGGAAGTACTATCGAAAATTGCGTCTAAACTTAAAAATTAAGGTTAAATATGGCATCTAAGTGGGGGGAAAGTGGGAATCTTATAATCCAACGCCCCATCAAACCACTTGCTCATCACAACTTTTTGTATGTGTATGTAATTAGTCGACAATTCCAGATTGATTTCCAGGTCCCTTATGAAATCCAGTTCCTTATAAATCTCGCAAGTAACTGGATGGAAAAAAAACAACAAATTGGAAGATCAATCAATTTTGCTTCACTTTGTTTTAAAATTTAGTTTCTCAAAAACTTACATTGTGGATAATTCGGGTAATTTTTAACCGATTATATCACTGATTATAAACTGAATTTATCCAAAAGCACCAAAATTCGTATCTTCATATGGTATAAGTAATTTTTTATTAATTTTAGACCTAATTCTAACTTGAGTCTCTTCAAAATCTTCCAATTTGCATTTTTAGACGCTTTAAGTCATGTTTTAACGAACGATGCTTTAATAGTAACCTGCATGTTTCCAAAAACTTCAGAGAGAAACTTCCTCAAACACTTGAGATATTTTCAACAATTTTTGGACTGACTCTCTGAACTTAAATTCGTCGACAAACACCAACTTTCCACTTTGAGGCATTTTTAACCAAATTTTACTTTAAAATTATTTTTACTAAAAACAACGATTTAGAAGATTTGAATCAATTTTGCATGACTTTGTCCTAAAATCTGATATCTCTAAAATTTACATTTTTGGAAAATGTGGGCAATTTTTAACCGATTTTATCCTTAATTATAAACAAACATTCTCCAGACACACTAAAATTTCCATTTTCATACGATATAATCATTTTTCTAAATTAATTTTAGACCTAAATCTAACCTAAATTCCTTCAATTTTCATTTTTAGAAGCTTTAAGTCATGTTTTAACCGAGTCGGCCCTAACAGTAACCTGCATTTTTCCAAAAACTACAAATTTTTATTTTTTGACGCTTTAAGATATTTTCAACAATTTTTGGACTGACATTCTGAACTTGAATTCCTCGAAAAACACCAAATATTCATTTTAAAGAGGTGTTTAACAAAATTCCACTTATTTCGGTTCAAAAATTATTTTTTACCAAAAATAACAAATTAGAAATTTATTATCCTTAATTATAAGCAGAAATTCTCCAGAAACACTAAAAGTTCCATTTTCATACGATATGATATTTTTTGAATTAATTTTAGACCTAAATTCTTTCAAAATATTCACATTTTCATTTTTAGAAGCTTTAAGTCATGTTTTAATCGAGTCGGCCCTAATAGTAATCTGTATTTTTCCAAAAACTACAAATTTGTATTTTTTTGACGCTTTAAGATATTTTCAACAATTTTTGGACTGATATTCTGAACTTGAATTCCTCGAAAACACCAAATATACATTTTAAGGAGGTGTTTAACAAAATTTTACTTATTTCGGTTCAAAAATTATTTTTTACCAAAAACAACAAATTAGAAGATTCTCCAGAAACACCAAAAGTTCCATTTTCATACGATATGATGTTTTTTAAATTAATTTTAGACCTAAATTCCTTCAAAATATTCACATTTTCACTTTTAGAAGCTTTAAGTCATGTTTTAATCGAGTCGGCCCTAATAGTAACCAGCATTTTCCCAAAAACTACAAATTTGTATTTTTTTGACGCTTTAAGATATTTTCAACAATTTTTGGACTGACATTCTGAACTTGAATTCCTCGAAAACACCAAATATACATATTAAGGAGGTTTCTAACAAAATTTCACTTATTTTGGTTCAATAATTATTTTTTACCCAAAACAAGAACTTAGAAGATCAAATCAATTTTGCCTGACTTTGTCCTAAACTCTAATTTCTCCAAAATTTACATTTTTGAAAAATGTGGGTAATTTTTTATCGATTTTATCCTTAATTATAAACAGAAATTCTCCAGAAGACCAAAGTTTCCATTTTCATGGTCATTTTTTAAATTAATTTTTAGACCTAAAGTCCTTCAAAATATTCAAATTTTCATTTTTAGAAGCTTTAAGTCATGTTTTAATCGAGTCGGCCCTAATAGTAATCTGTATTTTTCCAAAAACTACAAATTTGTATTTTTTTGACGCTTTAAGATATTTTCAACAATTTTTGGACTGACATTCTGAACTTGAATTCCTCGAAAAACACCAAATATACATTTTAAGGAGGTGTTTAACAAAATTCCACTCATTTCGGTTCAAAAATTATTTTTTACCAAAAATAACAAATTAGAAATTTATTATCCTTAATTATAAGCAGAAATTCTCCAGAAACACTAAAAGTTCCATTTTCATACGATATGATGTTTTTTAAATTAATTTTAGACCTAAATTCCTTCAAAATATTCACATTTTCATTTTTAGAAGCTTTAAGTCATGTTTTAATCGAGTCGGCCCTAATAGTAACCAGCATTATCCCAAAAACTATAAATTTGTATTTTTTTGACGCTTTAAGATATTTTCGACAATTTTTGGACTGACATTCTGAACTTGAATTCCTCGAAAAACACCAAATATACATTTTAAAGAGGTGTTTAACAAAATTTCACTTATTTCGGTTCAAAAATTATTTTTTACCAAAAACAACAAATTAGAAATTTATTATCCTTAATTATAAGCAGAAATTCTCCAGAAACACCAAAAGTTCCATTTTCATACGATATGATGTTTTTTAAATTAATTTTAGACCTAAATTCCTTCAAAATATTCACATTTTCATTTTTAGAAGCTTTAAGTCATGTTTTAATCGAGTCGGCCCTAATAGTAACCTGCATTTTCCCAAAAACTACAAGTTTGTATTTTTTTGACGCTTTAAGATATTTTCAACAATTTTTGGACTGATATTCTGAACTTGAATTCCTCGAAAACACCAAATATACATTTTAAGGAGGTGTTTAACAAAATTTCACTTATTTCGGTTCAAAAATTATTTTTTACCAAAAACAACAAATTAGAAATTTATTATCCTTAATTATAAGCAGAAATTCTCCAGAACCACTAAAAGTTCCATTTTCATACGATATGATCATTTTTTTAAATTAATTTTAGACCTAAATCTAACCTAAATTCCTTCAATTTTCATTTTTAGAAGCTTTAAGTCATGTTTTAACCGAGTCGGCCCTAATAGTAACCTGCATTTTCTAAAAAACTACAAATTTGTATTTTTTTGACGCTTTAAGATATTTTCGACAATTTTTGGACTGACATTCTGAACTTGAATTCCTCGAAAAACACCAAATATACATTCTAAAGAGGTGTTTAACAAAATTCCACTTATTTCGGTTCAAAAATTATTTTTTACCAAAAATAACAAATTACAAATTTATTATCCTTAATTATAAGCAGAAATTCTCCAGAAACACTAAAAGTTCCATTTTCATACGATATGATATTTTTTGAATTAATTTTAGACCTAAATTCCTTCAAAATATTCACATTTTCATTTTTAGAAGCTTTAAGTCATGTTTTAATCGAGTCGGCCCTAATAGTAACCTGCATTTTCCCAAAAACTACAAATTTGTATTTTTTTGACGCTTTAAGATATTTTCAACAATTTTAGGACTGACATTCTGAACTTTAATTCCTCGAAAAACACCAAATATTCATTTTAAAGAAGTGTTTAACAAAGTTTCACTTATTTTGGTTCAAAAATTATTTTTTACCAAAAACAACAAATTAGAAATTTATTATCCTTAAGTATAAGCAGAAATTCTCCAGAAACACCAAACGTTCCATTTTCATACGATATGATGTTTTTTAAATTAATTTTAGACCTAAATTCCTTCAAAATATTCACATTTTCATTTTTAGAAGCTTTAAGTCATGTTTTAATCGAGTCGGCCCTAATAGTAACCAGCATTATCCCAAAAACTATAAATTTGTATTTTTTTGACGCTTTAAGATATTTTCGACAATTTTTGGACTGACATTCTGAACTTGAATTCCTCGAAAAACACCAAATATACATTTTAAAGAGGTGTTTAACAAAATTTCACTTATTTCGGTTCAAAAATTATTTTTTACCAAAAACAACAAATTAGAAATTTATTATCCTTAATTATAAGCAGAAATTCTCCAGAAACACCAAAAGTTCCATTTTCATACGATATGATGTTTTTTAAATTAATTTTAGACCTAAATTCCTTCAAAATATTCACATTTTCATTTTTAGAAGCTTTAAGTCATGTTTTAATCGAGTCGGCCCTAATAGTAACCAGCATTATCCCAAAAACTATAAATTTGTATTTTTTTGACGCTTTAAGATATTTTCGACAATTTTTGGACTGACATTCTGAACTTGAATTCCTCGAAAAACACCAAATATACATTTTAAAGAGGTGTTTAACAAAATTTCACTTATTTCGGTTCAAAAATTATTTTTTACCAAAAACAACAAATTAGAAGTTTATTATCCTTAATTATAAGCAGAAATTCTCCAGAAACACCAATAGTTCCATTTTCATACGATATGATATTTTTTGAATTAATTTTAGACCTAAATTTCCTTCAAAATATTCAAATTTCCAATTTTGGAAGCTTAAGTCATGTTTTAATCGAGTCGACCCTAACAGTAACCAGCATTTTCCCAAAAACTTCACATTTGTATTTTTTTGACGCTTTAAGATATTTTCAACAATTTTTGGACTGACATTCTGAATTTGAATTCCTCGAAAACACCAAATATACATTTTAAGGAGGTTTCTAACAAAATTTCACTTATTTTGGTTCAATAATTATTTTTTACCCAAAACAACAAATTAGAAGATTAGGAAATCAATTTTGCCTGACTTTGTCCTAAACTTTAATTTCTACAAAATTTACATTTTTAAAAAAGTTGAAGTTTTTGAACCGAGTCTGCCCTAATAGTAACCTGAATTTTCCCTAAAACTTAAAACTTGTATTTTTTTACGGTTTGAGGCATTTCCAACGAGTTTTGGGCTGACTCTGAACCTGAATTCCTCGAAAAACACCAAATTTTTATTTTGATAGCGGTTTACGAATTCTACTTATTTTAGCCCAAAAATTATTATTACCAAAAACAACAAATTAGAAGATTTTATTCAATTTAACCTGATTCTGTCTTAAAAAAATTTTTTTCAAAATTTACAGTCTTAGATTATGCGGGTCATTTTAAACCGATTTTAGCCCTAATTCTATCCTAAATTTCTCCAAAAGCTCCACCTTTGAATTTACTCACACCTGTGTAATTTCTAAACGATTTTAGCCCTCATTCTAACCTTGTTTTTGTGCGATCAACTGGAAAAGCCAAATCTCCAAATTTGCATTTTTAGATGCTAAAAACCATTTTTAACTAGTTTTGGTCCTAATCCTAACCTGAATTTTTCCAGAAATTTTTCATTTGCGTTCTTAAATCCTTTGACCATTTTTGACCTTAATCATGTCTTAAGTTTCGCAAAAAAGATGAAAAATTTACATTTTTAGATGCGGTGGGTCATTTTTAATCGATTTCATTCCTAATTCTAACCTGAATTTCCGCAAATACTCCAAATTTGCATTTTTAGATGCTATTTTATGCCGTTCAGCGTGAATCCAACTGTCTTTTTTTGTCTTCGTGATGTCCTCTTTGTCCTCACGTAAACCAAAATCCCATTAGTTCAATAATTTCGGAATTACACCCCTTCCGAGGTCAATTTATAGACACTTTTAGAACTCAGAAAATGACTTAATTTCACCCGAATTCATCCTTTATGTAATTTTTTGTTTGTTTGCTGTTTTCTCCCGGTTGCTCCTTCAAATCTTTGGCCCTAAAATGAATTTTTTTACCGTCCTCAAATGTTGCCTATACACATTTTGGGCTCTCTCACCTCGTTTTTGCTCAATGCTTCTCATCCTTTTCAGTCTAATTTCTTATTTTCGACTTGTCATTTCATTTTGAGTTTTTTTGCATTTCTCTTGTTTTTTTAAATGTGACTTTTTTGCCTCTGTTGATCTGACTAATTTTTAGTTTTGTCTACTAACCTTCAGATTGTTTAATAATTTTTGTTTCTAATGTTCTTTTAAAGCAAAACTCTTAGATTCTGTTCTAACGTCAATTTTACAATTTTTTCTGATTTTTTTCCTCGCAACTTTTTAATTTGTAGCCTTTTTTCTACATTTTTATTGTCTTAATTTCTTATTTGTATTTCTTGCCATTTCTAACCCCTCCTTTTTTTATTTTATTTTTTCTCCGACTTTAGTATCTTCTCATACTCGGTAATTCTTCCATGAATTGAATTTTTTTCTCTCAATATTTTTACTTTCAACGTTTCTTGTCGGTTTCTCACCATTTTCAAAGCGTTTTCAAATTTTGGGACAAAAAGGCTTAAAAAAAGCAAAAATATAAGATCTTAGGCCTATAGGTATAGAAATTTTTAGGTTTTCCTGAAATTTTCTTTCTGTAATTCTCCTTGAACTCTTTTTCCCATTTTAGTTTCTTTCACTTATCTTGCCATTTTTGCCCATGTTATTTTCACCTTTTGTGTACTGCCTTGTACTCTGTACTGATTCTTCCTTTTAATGGGCTTCCAAAATCTCATTTTCTTTCCCGCTTTCAATTTTTTTCTCTCTGTTGGTTGCATTTATTTTTACAATCTAGAATCTTCTTTGTTGTCACTCAAACAATGTCACATCAAATGTCACAAAATGCTTTAAAATTCTTTTAAAACCTAATTTCTTTTTGGGTTCGATGCCTCTAACTTCGTTTTTTTTGTTCAATTTTTCTTAATCTTATTTAGTTTCTGCTCAAAGCTTTTACCTTTTAGTAGCTTCTCCTTAGCCTTCAGTTTTTCTTTTCTTATTTCTTACTTTTCCATACCTTCCTCACTCTTTTTTATTATTTTAACCGACTACTTTGTGCTTCTTGTCACAGCCATTTTTTGCCATAAAAGTGCAAACAGACTATTATCACATCACATGTTGTCATGCAAAGTCACGGCCCACCCGAAATATCTGCATGCTTATACATAGGTTTAGAAGCACACTACTGTCACCTCATGCAGCTCAAGTCAAGTTATACGAGACAGCACAATTTTTTTGTGGACCCACTTATTTCTTCGTCTTTTGTGAACTAGCGAACTGCAGCTACGTTTTCTAATTCTTCTTCAAACTCTGATGATGAGGAACTCAAACTACAAGATTCACTTGCCATCTCAACAAAAACACAATATGTAATAAAAATGATCTGCAGTTTGTAGTGTAGTCTGTTTCTAAGCCGTGACAGCATGTGATCTCATGTGATGCGATAATAGTCTGTTTGCACCTTTAGTGTCACTTCTTAGTTTTATTAATTACGTACCTTAACTGATTGCTTATGTCTCTTTATTGAGGTTATGCCTCACTCATTTGAATTACTCACTTTTACTTTCACTCTAGTATCTATCGTATTTTGCTGCATTTGCCCTTGCTGTTCATTCACTGAAGGAACTCTTCCGGCTTTGTGCTGCTGCTGAGGTCTAGTTTCCCTTAGCCTGCCTGATTTTTATAAAACTATTAGTTTTATGCACTACAGAGTGCTTTTTTCTTACTTACTCTGTCAGCTTTGTTTACATGCAACACATGTTGCGACACCGCTATTCCGAGTATGTTCCTGAGGGCTTGAATGGCGATTTTATCATTCTTTCAGGGTTTCTGATTAGTTTTTGTATAACAGGAAGAGATTTAACAGTCCTTTTCCTTGTAATTTCATTATTTATATTTTGATTAAGTAACAAACCAATCTAACCTATCTTTTATAATTTTTTTTAGCCGACATTGACAGTAATGACAGTTCTTGCCTGTCACTCCTGCTCTGTCTTTGTCCTTGTGTTGGACAAGGATGCATATTACTTAAAGTGATCTCATACGTAAATGCGCGGCACCTTTAATTAATCATTCCAGAATTACGTCACTTGACATGTATGCCCCTCAAGGCAATATGGCGGACCAATCTATTTAAACGTCAGACGGAACATCAAACCTCATCTTGATCATCATGTTTCGTGTTCGATTTGAGATATATTTATAATAAAATCCTAAATTGTCTCTTTTAGGCAAAAGCTCCAAGGCAGAATCTATAGTTTTGTAGCTGAAGTCCTGAAGAAAATCCTAAAACGTCAAAACAAATAATATGCTCTGCATAATTAATAAGCTGACTACGGTGTTGCCCTTCTTACTATTTTTTATAGTTAAATTTATTTATGTGCGGTTATAAGTTATAAAAGAGTAAAGATAATGTTAATAAAATACGAATAATAACAGGAAAATATTGTTTTAATGAGGATATATCATCTTAAAAGAACAAACGACATTGATTTCATGAATTGTCGAATCTTATTCATCCTTTCCATATAAGCACAGAAAATTCGGTATGTCTGACTACACTGTTTGTATGCCCCTCAAAAAAGCTTGTCAAAAACAGCTGTTCTGGAATGGTCAATTGGTTTGTTTGTTTATATCATTAATTACTTAATTCCTGTAGCCTTTTCTTGAGCTGTTTTATATCTTATTTATCGGCCGCGTTCAGTCGTGATTTGTTTGCTATTTTTGATAATTTTGGCTTCAGTAATTACCTATTTATCTTTAATTCCTTGATAAACTTGTCTGCTAACAACTGCTTTGGCCATTTCTGTGCCGGTAAAACCCTCAGCAAGGTTTTTTTTTCTATAATTATTATTATACTATAATTTAACTTTCGAAATTAAACCGCCCTAGGTATATACAGTATTATTAGCATTACCCGCATATTTCAAATTACTGCTGAAATACTTTTCGACTTTGCATTTCCAGTTATGCAAATTTCATTAACATCGGAAACTTTCAAATTACGGACGCTTATTTGATGGAGTTCGTTATTGAAGTTTCCGCGCGGTTTTAGATTAATTTAAATAGCTGCTTTGACCTAAAATATTTGGTTTATTTATTATTATTAGCTTTGCGGTTCTGAAAACTGCATTTAATTTAAATTTAATTTTTGATTTGCTAGTTATTGCAAGATGTATTATTTTTTTATCATTTATGACTTAGCTCAATAATAGAGCCATCTGGCAGAGCAGGTAGAAGAACAGAAAATATTTGTTTTTATTTTTCTTGTCCTAAGGCGTAGTGATATATATAAAAAAAGTTGAAAGTTTCGAACTATATTAGTTTATCTTCAAGGCCCTAAAACTCCTCTCTAAAATATTAATAACTGATGGCGATGAGTCGAGAGCATAGACTGAGTATCGATATCGAATTATTAAAAAGCTCTAAATATCATCGCGTCAACTCACCTAACAAAATATCAAATATTGCAAAATATTGCCAATTAAATCGACAGAATAACATTTTGTTAGCAAACATGGGAGATAGATAATTTCATTAAATGGAGGCTTTAAAAACACCGGCTCTATTTGAAATCACGTTTTCGACGTTCAATATTGTTTAATTTGCACCTTCGACTGTCTATTATCAATTTTCTGTTATTGAAGCAGTGACCTATATATTTTCGAAAATTACTCCTGTATAGAACTGGGAAATTGAGGTGGCGAATAATAGAATAACCAGCAGTGGCACCCTTTTCAGATATTCTTCAATGAAAAGGTGATAAAACTAAGTTATAGAAGTACAAATTGATTCTGTCCATACTTTATAAGCATAATAATAATGTAGAGGTCGTTTTGAGTTCACTAGCGAGTTTTGCTACATTGAAAAATGGCGTACGTGACTTCAATCAGCTCGACCCAATAATAACAACTAACGGTAGTTGCAGCGCTCTTAGTTTTACAGTTGGTTTATTATCCGAACGCTAGTGAGGATTATAAAGAGCCGCTTACTCTGGCATTTTGGTTGTAGGTATGTAAAAATGTAATCGATTTGTTGGTATGTGCGGGGGGGGGGGGAGTAACCAGTGGCGTACCAAAGTCAAACAGGCGTTTTTTTGTAAAAAGCGAAAGTCTAGGGTCTTTACCGTAACTTCGGGGTTACGTGGGATATAGGGCTCCCCGTGGGTAGATTTCCCCATCTGCGCAGACGATAAATTTTGAAGTCTAATTCCCATAAGTTCAATAGAAAAATGTACAAAAATTCGCAAAACTGAGACGGTTTTTAAAAAAAAAAATTGTAAAGGTCAACTTCTTGGCCTTCTGCCCCCCTTAGTTAGACGATTGGTCCAATAACGATGGTACCAGGGGAAATGGCATATCCTTGGGCACTTTTAATCCTATCCCGCCAAACGTGTCACTTTAATATCGAGTGGTCAAAAAAATGTCTAAAGACAGTTAAGAAAAAGTATCCGAAATTGTAAGGTAGTTGTTTGCGATTTTTACGAAAACTATGGAGCGGGCCAGCTTCGGTGGTATATGGGCGACTAGAAGATGTCCAAAAAATCTGAAATAATTCAGGGAGGTAGTACCCACATGGGCCTTTGATCATGCCAAAAATCAAGGGCCTAGCTTTGAACTTGAAATTTTGACGAATTTTTAAACTTTAAATTTGAAATTGCCACTTTGAGCTATATTTCTCTCGACACCGTGCATCTAATCGAATGGTTTTCTACTCCAGGGGATACCTTGGAATGTTTTCTTTTTGGGACTTAGGAACCACTTTTCGTTGGGACATCGCGAAATGGTCTTAATTGAATTTCGAAGCGAAAGATTCAGATTTTTGCAAATTTTGGCCTCAAAATCCCGAATGCTTCCGAAAGTGGCCACTTAACCAGTAATCGGAACCATTCGGCGGCCGCGCCCTTCTGCAACTGACAGCTGAGACTTTCCGAAATGTAAACATTAACTTTAAAGCTTCAGATTAAGGAAAACCGGCCGAAAAGGGTGGAAAACTGTCTGGCCGGGGAAAATTTGAACATTTCTAGGAAGATTATTGGCAAAATGGCCAGTCCTCGAACACGTTTTCACAAGGACTGGTCGATTTGAAAATTTCGGGTCGGGTTTCATGAATCATGATGGCTGATGACGTCAAGGCTCGACCACGTTGTCTATAGTTTGATTGCATACAGTTGCTTTAACAATCCGATACAATACATTTTACCAATTCTTATCTTCCCATAAGAAATACATTGTGCAATGCTTTTTAAATGGGACAATATTCATTTCGTCATAAATAAAAGATGGAGGTGAAAAAAAATGGCCGCAGTAGACAGGGTGACAAAAAAATGGGGATATCTCTGAAACGAATAAAGTTAGAGAGCTGAAATTTGGTACCATGGTTCATTAGGGAATGGACTGCAAGTTGCCTTATTTATAACCCTATTTATGGTACCAAACCCATGGGTACCTGTAGTGTTTGTACTATGAAGTACTGTTGAATATATAAAATCAACAAAGATGACGTATCACCGTTTGGCTGGGCAACGGGAGACAGGCGGTCGCCAGTCTACGTTGGTCAGAGAACCGGTGCGTATGTGTGTATTTACGTCCTCTAAAGGCACAAACTAAGAACGAAGGTCAAGGGGTATACTACATAGTGGCGACGAGGATTACAAGGTATGTGCAAAAAAGAGAGGTAGTAAAACTAGATTCAAGAAAGCACAAGTTTGCTTCATGTCACCTAAGGGATATTAATGTGATAAATATACCTTTATTTGAACACAATTGCAGAACCTATTGTTTGTTATATAGCAAATAACGAAAATAATAGGAAAAAGAGTCTATGAATTAGAATACATAGTACTTATAAAGGACTATTAATGGGAAAAATAGTCAACTTGATCACAATTAGAGTCTATGATTTGTTACATAGCGTAATAGGTAAATATTATTTACAAGAGTAGATCGAATTTAAGGAAAAAGGAAAAAAATGAAAATGCGTTTATATCGTAATTATGGTAAACATTCGAAACGTTTTTCTAGGGTTAGTAAGCATCATGTCGAACCTGGTGTCAGTAGAACCTTTCGATTGCGACGGAAACGTTTCATCAGTCGGGGTTAAATGGAAAAAGTGGAAAAGAGCGCTAGAAATTTACTTAGATGCAGCTAACATAGAAAGTTCCACTAAGAAAAGAGCCACTTTGTTACATGTGGGGGGTCTTGGCATCCAAGAAGTTTACTATAATCTCCCGGGCGCTCATGTGTCGACTAATGAAACAGAAGATATAGACGTATACAAAGTAGCTATTGAAAAGCTAGATGGCTACTTTGCCCCAAAACAAAGCAAAGTGTATGAAAGACTTTTGAAACGCCTTTTGAAACAAGAACAAAACGAATAGTTTGAAAAGTTTTTAGTCCGTTTACGCAACCAGGCTTGCAAATGTAAATTTAGCAACACTGAAGAGAACCTGATCGATCAAATCGTGGAAAAATGCTATTCAATCGATCTGAGGAAGAAAATTCTGACCTTAGGGGATTCGGTAACACTGGACACAATAGTCTTAGAAGCAAATGCCCTCGAATCTGTTACCCGACAACTGGAAGAATTCAGTGAAAGGAAACCGACGGAAGTAAACAAATTGTCCAGTAAAAACAAAAAACAGGAAGTCAGCAGTGCGAGAAGCTGCTATCGATGTGGTTCACCAAATCATCTATCCTTAAGCTGTCCTGATAAAAACACAGTTTGCAAAAAATGCAGCCGCAAAGGACATTCGACCCAACACTGTATGACTAATTTAAGAAAAAGGAAGGAAATGACCGACTTTTCGTCAAAAAACAAGAAGAATCCAAGGTTTCAGAAGCCAAACAAAAACGACGAAGATAGTAACGTAAATTACGTGTTCCATATTGACAATGACTGTGATGTAATATGTAATATCGGAGGAGTCCCAGTTCAAATGGTGATAGACTCAGGTAGTAAATGTAATATTTTAAGCGATGAAGCATGGAACTACCTAAAGAAATCGAAAATTATAGTCTCGGATCAAACAAAAAAACCTGACAAAGTTTTTGTGGCATACGCTAGTAACAAGCCGTTAGAAGTTTTAGGCAGTTTTAAAGCGGATATAAATATCAACAATATTACTAATAAAGCCACATTTTGTGTTATCAAGAACGGCACAAAAAAATTGTTAGGAAAAGATACGGCAAAGTCTTTAGGTGTTCTACGCATCGGTGCGGAAAATCAAGTTGATTTTAATGCGGTGTCGGAATTTCCCAAACTCAGAAACGTAGTTGTTAATATTCCCATTGACGACACCGTCAAACCGGTGGTTCAACCATATCGCAGAACTCCAATTCCATTAGAAATGAAAGTAAATGAAAAAATTCAACAATTGCTTGCATCTGACATAATTGAAGCTGTCGATGAACCATCGAAATGGGTGTCGCCGATGGTCCCTGTTTTGAAGCCCAGTGGGGAAATTCGATTGTGTATTATATGCGAAGGGCAAATCAAGCCATAGTAAGGAAAAACCACCCATTACCAACAATGGAGCAGTTATTGCCTCATTTTAGAACGACCCGACTTTTTTCGAGATTAGATATTAAGGATGCATCCCACCACATTGAAATAAGTGAGAAATCTAGGTACATAACTACTTTTATTTCAAGTAAGGGTCTTTTCCGGTACAAACGTTTAAATTTTGGTATTTCTTGTGCCCCAGAAATGTTCCAAAAAATTATGGAACGTATTCTTGCATCGTGTGGTGGGACTGTAAATTTCATTGAAGATATTGTAATTTTTGGGAAAACTGAAAAAGAACATAATGTACGTTTAAAAACGACACTAGGCGTTTTAAAGTATAACAATGTTCTTTTAAATAAAAACAAATGTATTGTCACAAAGAAGCAAAAAGACATAAAATTGCAGCGTCCTTAGAAATGGTCGGCCGATGACCGGTTTAGTAACCAAGGAATAGTTGACCCAAATTTATAAATCATAGATCGTACATTTGTTCAACAACTGGGTACTTCGAACCGCTGATTGACGTCATGGAAAAGAACGTTGCAATGCATTGGAAAAAAGTGCTGACGAAAAGAGAAGTAAGCTCGAGGATTTTTTGAGCCAGCAACGGGGACTTGCTCGGTGGCTTGCACGTAGGCAAGACTCCAAGATTCTTTTGAAGTTCGGGTTGATCCTTTTGGGGGCGTTACGTCAGATAGACGAACGACCACCCGCCGAAGAGTAATTAAGTGTTTTCCAAAATTTGTTATCGTCCGAGTACAAGGAAGAAAGTTGCCCTAGAAGTCCTTGTTGTCCTAAGAGAAGCCACGGGTACGCATAGGAGTACCCCTGAAGTACGTTAAATTGGTTGGCACGATACGGTTCTCCTCTATACTTGACCTAGGTAAGACCCTTTTGTTATAACGGTGTTTGTTTTCATATTAGTCATTTCAGTTAAGTAGTTAGGGTAATTTTAAGGCACAGAAAATAGAAGTTTACTTGAATCTCATTTTCTTATTTTAAATATAAACCCCCCATATTTTTGAAAGCCCCCATTCAGTGAGAAAATCAGCATAGGACCCTTCGGGGGAGGTAACGACGACCCGGTACCCATTTAAAGATTAGAGATTTAAAGCGTAAATTAACGCCCAGTCGAAATATAGTAATTTTTACATAAATAAGTACGCTTCATAAACCCCCATCTTATACCATATTTCGTGACAGTATTTATAATACATCATGTATACAATTTCTGGGGCACGAGCTATCACCAAAAGGCATTAAATCTCTAGGTAAATACATTTCAGTGGTCAAGTCTTTCCGTTCTCCTAACACTATTCAGGAACTACAGAGCTTTCTGGGGTTAATTAACTATATAGGTAAATGGATCGCAAATTTGGCATCACTGACGGAACCTTTGAGGAAAATCCTGAAGCTCAAATTAGGAAAAAACGCTGACATTAGCAGTTACTGGGAAAATCCACAAAAGTGCTCTTTCAATAAGCTCAAGGAAGCACTGTCCAATATAAAAACACTTGGGTATTACGACCCCAAAGACAAAACCCAAGTGATTGCCCTGTGGGATTAGGGGCAATATTAATCCAGTTCGATTCCGAAGGACCTCGAGTGATAGCTTTTGGAAATATCCGGTACTAACTCATTGAGTCCTCCCATTTGATCGACCGTCGACGACCTCGAAATATTCGAATTATTTTACTAGTCTATATAAATTCTGTCGGCTTGTTAATCGCTACAAACAGGTGGCGCCACCTATGGGTGCACTTGCGGACCTACGGCCGTTTTGGCCATTACCTTTGCTTTAATATGGGGAATTCCCGTTTTTTTATTTAAATAAAAGTTGTTGTAATGAGTTAGGTGATGAAATATAAGGAAAATGTTAATTGTGACGTCATTACCTGTGAGTTAGGGAAAAACTTCGTTACAATACAGGGTAAAGAAAAAAGCACTGCAAAATGGTTGCATTTCAACCCACTGCATTTGGTAGCTAGAGGATCTTCAGAACATTCGTTCCTATGAGATTTGAGGACCTTGACTAATATCTCGGGACATCTTCGGCGGTTTTTACTTTTATGGCCCACAAGAGAAATTACGGGGGTTTTTCAAAAAGTGTGCGTTTTCTTATAAGTTGCCCTGTATCGCGAGAATGGCGCTGCCGATTTTAATGACGTAAATTATCTCTAAAAGACAAAGGATTGTAAAATTAGCGGCGTACACTCAAGTTTAACAAAACCTTTCTATTCCACGTTGTACAAAAATGGCAAAAAATTTACTGAGAAACTGATCAATATTTTGTTAATAAGGACGTCATGGCGGGTGTTCTAACTTTAAGGCTCTTATTGTAATTACAATTAAGAGCCATGGTCGATATCTCGGGATGTTTTTGGCAGTTTTTTGTTTTTGGTCAACAAAAAAAAATACCGGGGTTTTTCAAAAAGTGTGCGTTTTCTTATAAGTTGCCCTGTATCGCGAGAATGGCGCTGCCGATTTTAATGACGTAAATTATCTCTAAAAGACAAAGGATTGTAAAATTAGCGGCGTACACTCAAGTTTAACAAAACCTTTCTATTCCACGTTGTACAAAAATGGCAAAAAATTTACTGAGAAACTGATCAATATTTTGTTAATAAGGACGTCATGGCGGGTGTTCTAACTTTAAGGCTCTTATTGTAATTACAATTAAGAGCCATGGTCGATATCTCGGGACGTTTTTGGCAGTTTTTTGTTTTTTGGCCTACAAAAAAAATTACGGGGTTTTTTCAAAAAGTGTGCGTTTTCTTATAAGTTGCCCTGTATCGCGAGAATGCCGCTGCCGATTTTAATGACGTAAATTATCTCTAAAAGAAAAATGATTGTAAAATTAGCGGCGTACACTCAAGTTTAACAAAACCTTTCTATTCCACGTTGTACAAAAATGGCAAAAAATTTACTGAGAAACTGATCAATATTTTGTTAATAAGGACGTCATGGCGGGTGTTCTAACTTTAAGGCTCTTATTGTAATTACAATTAAGAGCCATGGTCGATATCTCGGGACGTTTTTGGCAGTTTTTTGTTTTTTGGCCTACAAAAAAAATTACGGGGGTTTTTCAAAAAGTGTGCGTTTTCTTATAAGTTGCCCTGTATCGCGAGAATGCCGCTGCCGATTTTAATGACGTAAATTATCTCTAAAAGACAAATGATTGTAAAATTAGCGGCGTACACTCAAGTTTAACAAAACCTTTCTATTCCACGTTGTACAAAAATGGCAAAAAATTTACTGAGAAACTGATCAATATTTTGTTAATAAGGACGTCATGGCGGGTGTTCTAACTTTAAGGCTCTTATTGTAATTACATTTAAGAGCCATGGTCGATATCTCGGGAAGTTTTTGGCAGTTTTTTGTTTTTTGGCCAACAAAAAAAATTACGGGGGTTTTTCAAAAAGTGTGCGTTTTCTTATAAGTTGCCCTGTATCGCGAGAATGCCGCTGCCGATTTTAATGACGTAAATTATCTCTAAAAGACAAAGGATTGTAAAATTAGCGGCGTACACTCAAGTTTAACAAAACCTTTCTATTCCACGTTGTACAAAAATGGCAAAAAATTTACTGAGAAACTGATCAATATTTTGTTAATAAGGACGTCATGGCGGGTGTTCTAACTTTAAGGCTCTTATTGTAATTACAATTAAGAGCCATGGTCGATATCTCGGGACGTTTTTGGCAGTTTTTTGTTTTTGGTCAACAAAAAAAAAATACCGGGGTTTTTCAAAAAGTTTGCGTTTTCTTATAAGTTGCCCTGTATCGCGAGAATGCCGCTGCCGATTTTAATGACGTAAATTATCTCTAAAAGACAAATGATTGTAAAATTAGCGGCGTACACTCAAGTTTAACAAAACCTTTCTATTCCACGTTGTACAAAAATGGCAAAAAATTTACTGAGAAACTGATCAATATTTTGTTAATAAGGACGTCATGGCGGGTGTTCTAACTTTAAGGCTCTTATTGTAATTACAATTAAGAGCCATGGTCGATATCTCGGGATGTTTTTGGCAGTTTTTTGTTTTTGGTCAACAAAAAAAAATACCGGGGTTTTTCAAAAAGTGTGCGTTTTCTTATAAGTTGCCCTGTATCGCGAGAATGGCGCTGCCGATTTTAATGACGTAAATTATCTCTAAAAGACAAAGGATTGTAAAATTAGCGGCGTACACTCAAGTTTAACAAAACCTTTCTATTCCACGTTGTACAAAAATGGCAAAAAATTTACTGAGAAACTGATCAATATTTTGTTAATAAGGACGTCATGGCGGGTGTTCTAACTTTAAGGCTCTTATTGTAATTACAATTAAGAGCCATGGTCGATATCTCGGGACGTTTTTGGCAGTTTTTTGTTTTTTGGCCTACAAAAAAAATTACGGGGTTTTTTCAAAAAGTGTGCGTTTTCTTATAAGTTGCCCTGTATCGCGAGAATGCCGCTGCCGATTTTAATGACGTAAATTATCTCTAAAAGAAAAATGATTGTAAAATTAGCGGCGTACACTCAAGTTTAACAAAACCTTTCTATTCCACGTTGTACAAAAATGGCAAAAAATTTACTGAGAAACTGATCAATATTTTGTTAATAAGGACGTCATGGCGGGTGTTCTAACTTTAAGGCTCTTATTGTAATTACAATTAAGAGCCATGGTCGATATCTCGGGACGTTTTTGGCAGTTTTTTGTTTTTTGGCCTACAAAAAAAATTACGGGGGTTTTTCAAAAAGTGTGCGTTTTCTTATAAGTTGCCCTGTATCGCGAGAATGCCGCTGCCGATTTTAATGACGTAAATTATCTCTAAAAGACAAATGATTGTAAAATTAGCGGCGTACACTCAAGTTTAACAAAACCTTTCTATTCCACGTTGTACAAAAATGGCAAAAAATTTACTGAGAAACTGATCAATATTTTGTTAATAAGGACGTCATGGCGGGTGTTCTAACTTTAAGGCTCTTATTGTAATTACATTTAAGAGCCATGGTCGATATCTCGGGAAGTTTTTGGCAGTTTTTTGTTTTTTGGCCAACAAAAAAAATTACGGGGGTTTTTCAAAAAGTGTGCGTTTTCTTATAAGTTGCCCTGTATCGCGAGAATGCCGCTGCCGATTTTAATGACGTAAATTATCTCTAAAAGACAAAGGATTGTAAAATTAGCGGCGTACACTCAAGTTTAACAAAACCTTTCTATTCCACGTTGTACAAAAATGGCAAAAAATTTACTGAGAAACTGATCAATATTTTGTTAATAAGGACGTCATGGCGGGTGTTCTAACTTTAAGGCTCTTATTGTAATTACAATTAAGAGCCATGGTCGATATCTCGGGACGTTTTTGGCAGTTTTTTGTTTTTGGTCAACAAAAAAAAAATACCGGGGTTTTTCAAAAAGTTTGCGTTTTCTTATAAGTTGCCCTGTATCGCGAGAATGCCGCTGCCGATTTTAATGACGTAAATTATCTCCAAAAGACAAATGATTGTAAAATCAGCGACGTACACTCAAGTTTAACAAAACCTTTCTATTCCACGTTGTACAAAAATGGCAAAAAATTTACTGAGAAACTGATCAATATTTTGTTAATAAGGACGTCATGGCGGGTGTTCTAACTTTAAGGCTCTTATTGTAATTACAATTAAGAGCCATGGTCGATATCTCGGGATGTTTTTGGCAGTTTTTTGTTTTTGGTCAACAAAAAAAAATACCGGGGTTTTTCAAAAAGTTTGCGTTTTCTTATAAGTTGCCCTGTATCGCGAGAATGCCGCTGCCGATTTTAATGACGTAAATTATCTCTAAAAGACAAATGATTGTAAAATTAGCGGCGTACACTCAAGTTTAACAAAACCTTTCTATTCCACGTTGTACAAAAATGGCAAAAAATTTACTGAGAAACTGATCAATATTTTGTTAATAAGGACGTCATGGCGGGTGTTCTAACTTTAAGGCTCTTATTGTAATTACATTTAAGAGCCATGGTCGATATCTCGGGACGTTTTTGGCAGTTTTTTGTTTTTGGTCAACAAAAAAAAAATACCGGGGTTTTTCAAAAAGTTTGCGTTTTCTTATAAGTTGCCCTGTATCGCGAGAATGCCGCTGCCGATTTTAATGACGTAAATTATCTCTAAAAGACAAATGATTGTAAAATTAGCGGCGTACACTCAAGTTTAACAAAACCTTTCTATTCCACGTTGTACAAAAATGGCAAAAAATTTACTGAGAAACTGATCAATATTTTGTTAATAAGGACGTCATGGCGGGTGTTCTAACTTTAAGGCTCTTATTGTAATTACAATTAAGAGCCATGGTCGATATCTCGGGATGTTTTTGGCAGTTTTTTGTTTTTGGTCAACAAAAAAAAATACCGGGGTTTTTCAAAAAGTTTGCGTTTTCTTATAAGTTGCCCTGTATCGCGAGAATGCCGCTGCCGATTTTAATGACGTAAATTATCTCTAAAAGACAAATGATTGTAAAATTAGCGGCGTACACTCAAGTTTAACAAAACCTTTCTATTCCACGTTGTACAAAAATGGCAAAAAATTTACTGAGAAACTGATCAATATTTTGTTAATAAGGACGTCATGGCGGGTGTTCTAACTTTAAGGCTCTTATTGTAATTACAATTAAGAGCCATGGTCGATATCTCGGGATGTTTTTGGCAGTTTTTTGTTTTTGGTCAACAAAAAAAAATACCGGGGTTTTTCAAAAAGTTTGCGTTTTCTTATAAGTTGCCCTGTATCGCGAGAATGCCGCTGCCGATTTTAATGACGTAAATTATCTCTAAAAGACAAAGGATTGTAAAATTAGCGGCGTACACTCAAGTTTAACAAAACCTTTCTATTCCACGTTGTACAAAAATGGCAAAAAATTTACTGAGAAACTGATCAATATTTTGTTAATAAGGACGTCATGGCGGGTGTTCTAACTTTAAGGCTCTTATTGTAATTACATTTAAGAGCCATGGTCGATATCTCGGGACGTTTTTGGCAGTTTTTTGTTTTTGGTCAACAAAAAAAAATACCGGGGTTTTTCAAAAAGTTTGCGTTTTCTTATAAGTTGCCCTGTATCGCGAGAATGCCGCTGCCGATTTTAATGACGTAAATTATCTCCAAAAGACAAATGATTGTAAAATCAGCGACGTACACTCAAGTTTAACAAAATCTTTCTATTCCACTTTGTACAAAAATGGCAAAAAATTTACTGAGAAACTGATCAATATTTTGTTAATAAGAAGGTCATGGCGGGTGTTCTAACTTTAAGGCTCTTATTGTAATTACATTTAAGAGCCATGGTCGATATCTCGGGACGTTTTTCGCAGTTTTTTGTTTTTGGTCAACAAAAAAAAAATACCGGGGTTTTTCAAAAAGTTTGCGTTTTCTTATAAGTTGCCCTGTATTGCGAGAATGCCGCTGCCGATTTTAATGAAATAAATCATCTTTTAAAGACAAATGATTCGCGAATCTGTGGCGTACCGTGGGTTAGTAAAACATTTCTATTCCGTTGTACAAGAATTTCAAAAATATTTTGTTAAAAACGACGTCTTGGCAGATGCCCTAAATTTAGGAATCTTATTGTGATTACATTTTGATTTGTGATTTTTGTTTTTTGGCCTACAAAAAAAATTACAGAGGTTTTACAAAAAGTTTGCGTTTTCTTATAAGTTGTCCTGCATCGCGATAATGTCGCGGCCGATTTTAATGAGATAAATTATTTTTAAAAGATTAATCATTCACGAATCAGTCAAGGTTAATAAAACATTTCTATTCCATGTTGTACAAGAATGGCAAAAAATTTAATTAGAAATTGATCAATATTTTGTTAATAAAGACGCCACGGTAGGTGTCCTAACTTTACGACTCTTACGGGAAGAGTTACGGGGCGTTTACAAAAAGTTTGCACTTTCTTTTAAGTTACAGTGTTTTGCGGGAATACTCACGTCAATAAACTAAAAAACTTTAAAAGTTCATTAATTTTAAAATAATCGAGGCAGATTGATAGTTAGTAAAACGCCTCAGTTTACTTTTATACAACAACAAAAAATTAAATGGAAAAAAATGAACACCTTAAACAATCTGGTCAATTTTAAGGGGAGAGTCTGTCATAAAAATGAGTTGTCTACAATTTTTCGTTTAAAAGTTATAGGGTGTTAGTTTTATTTTAAAAATAGGAAGTTATTGATTTCTGTAAAACCGTCAGAGATATCTCAATGAGCAGTACGTTAATTTTTATTGATATACGTCTATCAAGGACTAACAAGTCAAAGACATCAAATTCATTTAAATATAAACGTCCATCGTCCTTGGCTAGTACAACGAACTGAAGGGAGGCGTCGCTTGAAGCCACTGTGTTTAGCTTGATATTGCGACCAATTTCCACAGATCTTGAAGTGCCGTCTCGAAAAGTTTCTTCCATGCAATTTAATTATTTAACTACTTGTGTCCAGTCCTTGCAATTCATTGTAAGACTCGTACCAGCATTATTCTCAATTATAACCGTAGGCTTAAAATATGGTTCGACTTTTAGTCCACAATTAACAGTCAAACATTGGCTCTGTGTTTTCCAGCTTGTTTTTAGTAACATGGTCATGTTGATCGTCACAAAACGTTTGAAGAATCAATCCAGGAGTCATGGCTTTTATCTTTATCTACCCCAACCAACGCACCAGCACTTTTTTCCCTTTTCTGCGCAATACCTTTTCGACTAAGTAGACGTCAGGATTCACAGTTTTCTGTAATTCTTCAGCATAAAATCCGCCCTTAATAGGTCTTCCTGTCATATCTTCCAGCAAATACGTGGGTGGGTTGGTAATTTGAACTTTACCTATTTTAAACAGCTCCGTTGTCCAGTTGGGTGTGTATCCCTTCTCAAAAATATGTTTTGCCTTACTGATACGAACAATATCTCCTACATTGAATCGTTGACCTTGGAAAACTTTTATGTTACTATAAATTTTCTTTACACGTTCCTCATTGCTTGAATTCACATCTTTGGGTTTCATTCCAATGATCCTATGTTTGGTGTTGTTATACTCGTCCACTATCTCGGGCAAGACATTGATCCACTTGTTGTTTCCATTTAGACTAAACGTTCTAAAGAGGCGCTCTTTTAGGGTGCGAATTACTCGTTCGACAATTGCAGCCTTTTTACAACTAAACGTACTGTAATGATTGATGTTATGCGTTGGTATGGTATGGGCAGTGGAACATTTCCACATGTACCTCTATGGAAAAAATCAGTTTGAGCTAGTAACAGATCATAAACCTCTGGAAGTCATTTTTGGAGATAAGTCCAAACCTTGTGCGCGCATTGAAAGATCCACTTTCACGATTATGTGACATTGCTCCTATTAGACAATCATTTGATGGAGAAGAACACATACAGCAAATCGTGGAGTTTTCGAGACCCGTGGGCGTACCTTTATCGGATATACAAAAGTATTCACATTCTGATGATGAAATTTCAAAAGTACGCAAGTGGCTATTCACTGACAAAATGGTAGATGAAATTAAACATTTTCAAGCGTTTCAATCGGACCTTTGTTTCCAAAACGAAATTTTACTTAGAGGAAACAAAATCGTTATTCCTCGCCAACTGAGACAAGCAGCTCACGAAGGTCACCCAGGTATCGTGTCTATGAAGAATCGACTTCGCACAAAGGTGTGGTGGCCCAAAATCGATAATGATACAGAGAAAATAGTAAGAAGCTGTAAGGGCTGTACGCTGGTATCAATGCAAGACATGCCTAACCCCATAAGAAGGCGGGAATTACCAATCGAAGCATGGGTTGACGTAGCCGTAGATTTTTTAAGGCCACTACCAACGGGCCACTACTTATTTATAATAATTGACTATTTTAGCCGCTACAAAGAAATTAAAATAATGTCAACAATCACGGCAGCAAACACAATCAGGGTTCTGCAAGAAACATTTTCCAGATTAGGGTTCCCCCGATCAATAACATCGGACAACGGAAAGCAATTTCAGTGCAACGAGATGAAAGAGTTCTGTAAAATAGCAAGAATTCGACTATTTAACACAATTCCTTATTGGCCCCAACAGAATGGGGAAGTAGAAAGACAAAATAGAGACATTTTAAAGCGTCTAAAAATTAGCCGATCTTTGAAAACCGATTGGAAGCAGGATTTATTAGATTACCTTATGATGTATAAGGCAACGCCCCACTCCATAACAGGAAAACCACCTGCAGAATGATTCTTCCGCAGGCAGTTTCGAGATAAAATCCCAACACTTCTCAATCCGGAAACACTTACATTGGATGAAGAGGTTAGAGATCGGGATACATCAAGGAAGCTTGAGAGAAAAAACTATAGTGATAAAAAACGAAAAGCTAAAGACGATACCATACAAGTTGGAGATAAGGTATACGTCAAAAATCTGATCAAGGATAACAAGCTTACGCCTAATTTTAACTCAACTCCTCATACGGTAGTAGAAAGACAGGAAAGTGACGTAAGTATTCAAAATAATCAAACCAACCAGGAATTGCGAAGGAACGTGGTTCCTTTGAAAAAAGTGGAAGGAGAATGGAAAGTAATGGACAGGTCCGAAGATAACTAAAAACAATAAACGAAACTAACTAAATAAACAAAAACTTCCCATAAACATTGGTATTTATGGGAAGATCATTGTTGAAGTTGGTTTTGGGTGGCAGGTATTATTAATTTATTAAATTTATTATTCATATTTAATGCTTCATTATGAAGTAAGGATAAAGCGTTATATATATTTTGTAAATTTGTTAACAAAGAAGGGATGTAGTGTTTGTCCTATGAGGTACTGTTGAATATATAAAATCAATAAAGATGACGTATCACCGTTTGGCTGGGCAACGGGAGACAGGCGGTCGCCAGTCTTGAGTCTACGTTGGTCAGAGAACCGGTGCGTATGCGAATAAAGCAAATCGTATTATTTACATCCTCTAAAGGCACAAACTAAGAAGGAAGGTCAAGAGGTATACTACAGGTAATATAGCTGACAGTAGCTAGGTTATAGGCTGTTTTTTGAACTGATAGTGATATCAAGTTGAAAATCGAATGGTGGGTTCCCCTTATGTAAAATTTGCTAAAAGTGACATTTTTAAAAATCCAAGATGGCCACTTTAGTGACTCAACTAAGTGTGAGTCGTCTCAAATACTGCTCAAAACGTTAATTACTATTTTGCTTAGTTTACTAACACTTTTATAGGAACTAAAAAACTGTTAAAACTTTGTAAAAATTACCTAATGTTTCTATTTGATCGCACATTGCGTCAACTAAATTAAAAACCTTGAACGTCAAATTAAGCAGGTATTTTGTGGTCGAGAATGCTCTATTAATTGGGGTCACTAGCATCGCTATACCATGTTTAGTTTTTGAATTATATAGATATAAGTATTAAAATGTCGATAAAAAGTGGAAAAATTACGTTTTTGGTGCCATTTTGAAGGGGAAGGAAATTACTGAAAAAACTGAAGAAAAGTGCAAAATTTGTACCCTATTTTTGGGCCACCCGTGCTCAGTTACTGTTCTAGACAGAACTTCGAAAATGGGCTCTACGTGTAGTTCTATTCTTCTATTTCCCTGTTCTTATAGATTTTTTGATAAATCTTCATCGAAACGAGACATCAGCTGTTAAAGACCGCAATGCACGATTTTGATCTCAAAAAATTTAGTTTTTTGGGCCGGTTTGGGAGCCCCATATGTTTGACATGAAATTTTCGATATGTGTCATATAAATCTATAGTAATCGATTTTATTTGTTACCTCCAGTCGTTTTATAATAAATGGGACGTTGATTTCTGTTTTAGGTGGTATAGGGCGGCTCAAAAAATGATGTGGCTAATAATGCAGAAAAGGTCCATAAGCAGTGTGGTTTTTACATAGAAAGAGTAGATTATTTAGTACGCAGACAAGAGAGAATTAAATGTCGGATATAGGCGATGAAAGCGTTATTAAAATTTAGCAATAAAAGCAATTTTAATTAAGCAAGGAGTCTGCAGTTTTCAGATATCAGTATTTACTGCGAACAATTTCCTTCACCATTTTATCCACAATGTGTTAAAAAAACACTAAAATTATTCTACTTTTTTGGCTCCTCGTACAGCTTACTACCTCGTACAACATTAAAACGCGATATAAGCTGTTGAAGGCAGAAATGTACGATTTTGATCCCCAAAATTAGATCTTCCGGTCTAAATATCGAAGTTATTAATTTAACTAGAGTTTGAAAGAGTGTAATATATTCAGTTGTGGTTACCTATTCCGTTCAATAACACTGCTATTAATTTCAATAAAAAAGGGCAAAATTGAGCTATAAGTAACATGCGATAAATGACGTTCACAAACAATATTTCATAAATAGGAACCTTGACATGGGTACTCGTGGTACCATTTTATATCTTTTTATGAATTTTAGCACGTTTTTTACCATTCTTCAAAAGGTGTTTCAACTTTGCGATAATGAAATAAAATATTTCAAAAATTTCGACATTTCAGTTACTTTTAGGTTCTTTGAACATAATTTTACAGCCGTTTGGGCTACATCAGAGGAACGTTCGGATATTTCCTAAACTATGGGAGACCGTGCGCGTGGTCAAAAAACGCAAAAAAAAAATTGTAAAAATGACGCGTTCGAATCTGAGCACACCATAAACAAACCGATTCAATGAGCACACCATAAACAAACCGATTCAAGATTTCTGCTGACCAACTTCTTTAATTACTGCTAGAGTTCTTTATATACTTCTTGAATATTAATTATACTGTCACGATTAAAGCAAGCGGGGAAAACTCGTCCTTTTTGCCCTTTGAATAATAACTGTTATTTGCTCTCGTAAAAATTTAAACTGGCTCCAAATTAAATAACAAGTTGGTCAGCAAAACTCTTGAGTTGGTTTGTTTATGGTGTGCTTTTGTCACACAGGCGCGTCATTTTTGGACCTTTTTTTTTTGGACCACGCGCGCGGGGCGCCCATAGTTTAGGAAATCCGAACGCTGTGGGCAAAGTGCTGCAGAACTTCTTTGGATTGAAGACCACGCGCGCGGAGCGCCCATAGTTTAGGAAATCCGAACGCTGTGAGCAGAGAGATATTAACAAAGAACCTGAAGATACCTAAAAGTAACTGAAATGTCGAAACGTTTATATATAATAATACTTTACTTCATATTCGCAAACATAACCGCTTTTGAAAAATGGTAAAAAACGTGCTAAAATTCATAAAAAGATATAAAATGGTACCACGAGTACCCATATCAAGGTTCCCATTTATGATATATTGTTTGTGATTATGAAACGAATCTACAATTGAAATTTCACTTTTCTAGCTTTGATTGTTCGTAAAAATGTAATATTTGCCAATTTTTGGCTCACCCTGTAGTATCTAAATCAGAAATCAAGGCAGTGTTTATAATAAGGTAATAAAACTTAGCATTTTTTTTAGAACTTAGCATTATTTGGGACACCGTATACTATTTAAAACAGAAAGCAACGCTCTATTTATCATAAAACTACTCGAAATAACGCAGTAAATTAATTGATATCAATCCACATGCAAAAATCCTAAAATTCCAGGTTACAAAATTTTTTTGGGACTCTTTATACTATTTAAAACGCAAACATACGCCCTATTTGTCACAAAACTACTAGAACCAACGAATAAAATCGACTACTATTGGTTTATGTGAAAAAAGTAGTTATTTCTTTGTTAAGCATATGGAGCTCTCAAATCGACCCGAAAACCTAATTTTGGGGATTAAAATCGTGCATTTCAGCCTTCAACAGCTTATATCGCGTTTTAATTAAGATTTATCTGAAAAGCTATATGAGGAGCCAAAAAAGTAAAAAAATTTTAGTGTTTTTTAACAATTTGTGGATAAAATGGCGAAGGAAATGTTCTGCATTAAATATTACTAATATCTCACAACACCAGACTCCTTGAATAATTAAAATTGCTTTCATTACTAAGTTTTAATAACTCTTTCATCGCCTATATCTAACATTTTATTCTGGCTGGTCTACGTACTAAATAATCCACCCTTTCTATGTAAAATACACACTGCTTATGGACCTTTTCTGCATTATTAGCATATATTAGCTTCCTGCATCATTTTTTGAACCACCCTATACTATCTAAAACAGAAATCAACGTCATATTCATTATAAAACGACTCGAAGTAACAAATAAAATCGATTACTATAGATTTAAACGACACATATAGAAAATTCTATGTTAAACATATGGGGCTCTCAAACCGGCCCAAAAAACTAAATTTTGAGATAAAAAATCGTGCATTGCTGCCTTTAACAGCTAATATCTCGTTTCGATGAAGATTTATCAAAAAATGTATAAGAACAGCTAAGGAAGTAGAAGAATAGAGCTACACGTAGAGTCCATTTTCGAAGCCTTGGCTAGAACAGTAACCGAGCACGGGTGGCCCAAAAATAAGGTAACATTTTTGCATTTTTTTTCCATTTTCTCAAAAACCGTGAAAGCTAGCTTCTTTCTGATACATGCATCTGCTAGCCCTTGATGACCTCTTCAAACATCATATTAACCGGAATATCGAAAACCCTTACCGTTTTCAAGATAAACAGAAAAATGTAAAAACTTCAAAATTTTCAAAGGGGGTAAAGGGGGTAGGTCGTGAAAATTTTCGACCGAAATCGATTGTCATAGATTTTATCAAAAATAGTCTCAAATGAAAGAGAAGACAAAAATATGTAAAACAATTGCAATTCTGGAATTTTCAGTAATTTCCTTCCCCTTCAAAATGGCGCCGAAAACGTAATTTTTCCACTTTTTATCGACATTTTATTACTTATATCTATATAATTCGAAAACTAAACATGGTATAACGATGCTATTGACACCCATGAATAGAGCATTCTCGACCACAAAATACCTGCTTAATTTGTCGTTCAAGGTTTTTAATTTAGTTGACGTAATGTCCGATCAAATAAAAATATTAGGTAATTTTTACAAAATTTTAATAGTTTTTCACTTCCCATGACACTGTTATTAAACTTAGCAAATTAGAAATTAACGTTTTGAGCAGTATTTGAGCCGACTCACACTTAATTGAGTCACTGTTGTTCTATTTTCATAAATGGCTTTGCTATAAAACGCCAAATGTCACTCTACCCCTATCAATGAAAAATTTAATCAGTTAAATCTCGGAACCTAGAAAGGGTAAAATCGAACAGTTAGTACCAGTCGAATGGGCTTCGTGAAAGCTATTTTGTCAGTCATATACGAAAAATTGATTGTTTGGGCGCGGCACATTTATAAAGCAATATTTGTAATAAAAGGGAATAGCCTGATGATGGCGTATAGTAGGCGTAAAGTCGAAACGTCGGATATATTTGGTTTCAGCGCCCTTTAGCAACAGTGAGTAAGTTGGAGCAAAAAAGTGTCATTTTAATAAAAAAGTTTTCAAAATAGAACCTTGGGTACCCGCGGCAAGTTTCTGGACATTAGAGACCTCTAGCCCGTCCCATAAGGTAGCCACATACCAAATTTCAGCTTTCTAGCTCAAACCGTTTCAGAGATATCGGCTTTAAACCAAACGTTTTCAGGCGGCCATCTTGGATTTTTAAAAATGCCATTTTTAGCGAATTTTACATAAGGAGAACCTACCATTCGATTTTCAAGTCGATATCACAGGGCTCCACGTGGTCGGATATCATGAATCCCGACACGAAATTTTCAAATCGACCAGTCTTTGTGAAAACGACCTCGAGGACTGGGGGCTTTACCGGTAATCTTCCTAGAAATGTTCAAATTTTCACCTGCCATACAGTTTTCCTCGATTTTCCGCCTATTTTTCTTGGTCTAGGTGTTTAAAGTTCGATCTGTCAAATGAGAAATTTCCGGAGTCGAAAAATGCGATCGCAGCGCACGGTTTACCCGAAGACGGTTGCGTCAATTGCCGGAACTAACGGAAATTTTGCCGAAATTTCAAAAATCTGCACCTTTCGTTTCGAAATTGAATTAAGACCATTTCGCGACGTCCCAGCGAAAAAGTGATTCCTTGGTGCCGAAAAGAAAACATTCCAAGGTATCCCCCGGGATAGAAATCTAGTCGATCGGATTTACGGTGTCGGCACAAATAGGCCTCAAAGTGGCAATTTGAAATGTAAAGTTTAAAAAATCGTCAAAATTTCATGTTCGAAGTTAGGACCTTGATTTTTGGCCAGATCGAGGGCCCATATGTGTGCTACCTCCCTGATTTATTTGAGATTTTTCTCTGCAAAAATGTGCAATCTACAGGGTGAAATGTGAAAAAAGTACACCAAAATTAGTAAAAAATTAGGAACAGAAAAACGTTTGCAGCTCACCGGGTATAAGAGCTAGACCAAAACTATCAACTGATTTTTGTTTCTCTCCACGTCTTCTAGTTGCCCATATACAACCGAAGATGGACCGCTTTATAGTTTTCGTAAAAATCGCAAAAAACTACCTTACTGTTTTGGGCACTTTTCCTTAAATGTTTTTGGACCTTTTTTTGACCACTCTGTATTAAAGTGACATCTTTGGCGGGATAGGATTAAAAGTGCCCAAAGATATGCCCTTTCCCCAGGTACCATCGTTATTGGGCCGGTCGTTTAACTAAGGGGGTCCAGAAAGGCCAGAAGTTGACCATTACAAAAAAAAAATCAAAAAACCGTGCCAACTTTGCGATTTTTTGTAAATTTTTCTATTTAACTTATCGAAATTAGACTTCAAAATTTATCATCTACATATATGAGGAAATCTACCCAAAAGGAGGCCTACACCCCACATAGTCCCGAAGTTTCGACAAAGACGCCGTAAATTTGGGTACGTAAAAAAACGCATTTTTGATTTTGGTACGCCACTGGTCAGCCCCCCCCCCCACCCCGCGCGTACCAATAAACGAACCACATATTTGGAATGCCCGTTCATTTCTGTATCATATCATATCATGTATTTCAACGCCCCTTGAACGAAAATCCCCTCAAATGAGCAGTTTCAAAGTTAAAACCGTTAGAACCAAAAAAATACCAAATATCTACAACCAAAAAGGCAGAGTGATGGCGGCTTTATATATCCTCACTTGCGTTCGGACAATAATTATCGAGTTCCGAAATTTCATCAAGAGAATGCAGATTTGTACAGCAGGATTTCACGTCTTTGTTCCGAAACAAAGGTCTGCAAGCAAGCCCTCGCCCTCGAATAATTTAATTGAAATTACACGAGTGGGAGATGAAATATGACATTATGCTTCAATTGTTTGGTCACACAATGATGCATCACTAATTTTTCAGTCCCAGGAGGCTTTCCTGAGTACCAAAATGTTAAAACTGATCATTTTAGCACTTTTGTTAGGATTTTTTCAAGAATTTCTCAGCTGGTGAAACCATCGGGAGAGCCAAAGTGACTTTCAGGGCTTAAACTTAAAACAACTTATACTTTCCAAGTTCCTACAATTATTGCACTCTTGCTCTTTATTCTAATTTCAGCCCTTTTCTTTAGCATTTCACATATTCATACTGTAACCGATGGCCAATATCCAATTATTTCCCAACTTCGTAATTCTAATCCTGACATTGCTCTGTCCCCATTTTCCAATCAGGAAGGCCAAAATTAATATTACTGCGTCGTAGATCTACAAGTTTCTGGGCAACACTCCCGAATCCCGTTTCAGTCTCTTTGAGCCGCATTTAAGACCCGAAACTAACCCGCAAACTTTCCAGAACTAAAAACCCCCACATGCTAAATTACGAGAGAGCGGTTTGCTTGTTTTATTCGTAGGGTGAACGAATTTATGCCGTTTTAACTTTAGAGCAACTCCAGCAATTTAAAATACAGCGTTTTATTAATTTTTTTCAATAGAAAATTGAATAAATTTACTGAAAATAAGAGGAAAACAAATACAAATTTTCTCCAGAAAAGAAACCAATTTTGCCTCTCAGGCCATCACCAGGGTTTAAAATTCATATAGTTGATAGCACTACATCTCGAAGAAATAGCACAATAATATTTCAAGACTTTTAGGAAGGTTCGAGAGCGGAAGCCAGTGATAAATGGCGTGGTCTGCAGGATCCAGCGGATCCTCAGGTCAAAGAAGAACTCTGAAGTTCACTTGGATGCATTAAAAAGATACCACGGAATGCTGTTGATTAAGGACGAACGACTTTAAGAGAAAAACAGTGTTACGGGAAGTGATGCGGGCCGAGGCTCACATGTCGAATAAAAGGCACAGACTGTTAAAGGTTAGTGTGATTCTTAATCGAGTCTTAAGTAAGCTATAAAAAAGAAGCAATCTTTTAGTAGTATAGAGCAATATTAAAGTGTTGTTAGTTGAAAATTGAAAAAACTTACAGAAAGCAAGAGGAGAACCCTTGGAGTTCTCTCCAGAATTCCATGCATTTTTCCATGTCGTAAAGAGTGGTAGGAAAACACTCAGAACTAGAACAATAGATATTTAAGAGTTCAGAAAGCAGAAGTCAGTGATAAATGACATTTGTCTCCTGGGTCCAGAGGGGACCCTTAGGTCAAAGAGGAGAGCTGTTCATCGTAGGATCAATTAACAAGATACCATGAAGCACCTTTTGTTAGTGTTTTCAATTTCATTCATTTATTATTGTGACCAAGTTAGCGTCGGAAATCTGCTTTTTCATCGTACTTTCTTGAAGTTTGCTAAAAAGAGAGAGGTATAGAAAAAAAATAAGATTCAAAAGGAAATTGGATGACAATAATAGGTGAAAGAGATGTATGTCAACATATAAAGGTCAAGTTTCGAAAATAAAACTTATGGAAAGAATTTCAATGCAGTGAGCGGTTAGACTAGGGTTTCTAATCCGAAGAAATTAAATCAAGTGATGCCATTAAGGCCGTCCTCTCCAGAAGCCAATCTAAAAGATTTTGACCTAGATAAAGAAAGCAGTAAACTAGCAAGAGTCCCAGTTTCTCGCCAAATTGATTTTTCCAGTGGTTACACTGGACCCATTCTGTTCTATATTTAGTTTAAAGGCGCCAGAATGGCTTCAGACTAATAGAGGAAGACGGTCTGGCTACAAAGTGAAGGATCTCAAAGCAGCCTGGATTCTATGCAAATTGGGAAAGAAATAGAGCACTGCTTTTATCAGGAAAAATTTAAATGGAAATATATAGTCAGTCAGAGACTTATAATTGAAATGGTAATTAGGTACCTCTACTTCATCTGCACCCTATAGGACGTCTCATTAAGAATTAATAAGGGCTGTTCTGAACTAACAGCTGAATGGCTCTAATTTATTTCTGCTTCTGGCTCTGTATGCCATTATTCCACCTTCTGTCATTTCCTAGTTTCGAGCCCTGAAAGCGACACTCAGTCGTTTAAAATTCTTTTGGATGCAGTTTCTGTCGTTGAGCCTTTTTTTTAGAAATTGAGTTGAGAAAAGAGATAAGCAAGAGGGCACTACTTCATTAATTTCATTTTTGAAACATGAAGAATATCGTACTTTTTCGCACTAATAAAGAGGTGCTTTTGTTCCCTCCTGACTGTTATGGGGTAGGATGGCAAACTTTAGCTAACTTGAACTAACCTTTAGTGTTCAAAGATATTCTGGTCCTCGAAACTATTTTATATGCAAAAAATGTACGCTTTGAGTTTTACCAATAAAAGCCTTTCTATTTCTGACATTTGCCCATTTATATCGCCAAAGGACCCCCTAAGGGATCAAAAGTTCGTCTATACAATCCGGAGTCGGAAAAACTGCGTAATATAAAAGTTTAACGATTTATCAAGCGCCTTTCGATTCATCCAGATATTGTTTTGGAAGTTTCTGCATCTGACAAATGATGGGCTCATGCAAATGAAGGTTTAATTGATATTTCCTCAATTCGTTTATTTTAACTTTGCTTCAATCAGCTGACCAGATGGAAGGGCGCAAACTTAATGAATGGAGCCTTGTCTCTACCATACTTAAAAATTGTTAAACACTACGGTATGTTCATTAGAAAACGTCATCTAATAGGCTATGAATTGTTGACTTATTCCTTTCACAGCCAACTAGATGACGTTTTTAAAAGAACACCCCCCTATATCTTACCTGATTACAATGGCGGACAGTGCTTTCGCTTTCAGCCGATCGATAAAAACCGAAATGTGCATCCTGGACAGAGGAAAAAGTGGAGGATGTGGCACCAGCATGGCGATCGCATCTGTCAGCTTCACTTCTTTGTAAGCGCCCTTAGCTGCGGTCAGGGGCACTGTGCCCAATATCACGGAGGGCTGCACCTGCATTTTTGGACGGCAACCCTCCCCTTCGTCCGGCCATGGTTCCAGAACCGAATAGGCCACCTAGAAAAAAAACAACCACAAATCAGTTACTCAATTTGGGTTTTGAGGGAGACGTGAAAATTGCTTTTTCTAATTTTCGGGGAAAAATAAAATGGGATTTCACAAGAAACAGGGAGATATTGCGCAATTTTGGCAACACCGCACTGACGGATAATTTAGACCATAAGTATATAAGATGAAGTCTATGCTTATGAAATGGAAGAATATAAATAGTCAAAAATACAATTTTTTTCTTAGCAATTAGGTATATGAAAAAAGAAGAATTTATAAAAAAAGAATTGTTAAGAAAAAAGGAAAATTTTGATAGTTCCCATCGAAAATTTCATGTTCACAGTTTGGCAACACTGCCAGAAAAACCTGCCAACAAAGTGTATGAAAAAATTACAAATACAAATAATTTGCATTTACAAACATAATTTTTTTTTATAATTCAAAACCCATGATAGGCATGATAAAACACAAGCAACAAAAGACCTGTAAAAAATTTAAAATTTTTTTAATCACCCTGTATCTCGGTTAAAAAGCATTTTCCGATGCAACCTTTCTAAAACTTTCTGCTTTAAATCCATTTCTCTATCGTGGTTTACGTATGACAGTTTAATTCTGACTCGCCCTGCATAACTTGTAATCAGACATCAATAACCTAAAGTATAAAAAAATTGTAAAAACGGCAACACCGTAGTAAGTTTATTAATTATGAAAAGCAAATTGGAGCTTTTGCCTAAAAGAGACAATTTTGGAATATACTATAAATAAATCTCAAATCAAACAAGAAACATGATGATCAAGATTCAAGATCAAGTTTTAAGTTCGCTCTTATATATAAGTTGGTCCGCCATATTGGCTTAGGGGGCAAACCTGTCAAATGACGTAATTCCCGAATGGTCAATGTGCTGCAAGCGTCAGCCGTCAATTGTCATTGATTGGATGTCGTGTCGACTATTGTTACTCGTTACTGTCGATTGTATTTCGAGAATTGAAAAATATTTGCAAAAAATTTGAAAAAATTGGCGTTGCACCTAAAAGAATTTTCGCCTGTGGCGCATTTTTTTTGCTCGCTTTCTTTTATTTTACAGAACAAATTTTTCAATCATTCAATGTAAGGAATTCTAAGGATAAATCGTACTTCCACTAAGGATTTTTCTCACATGACATGTTGGTAACATTATGTGGTGGAACTGTTTGCTCTGCCAGGTATTTATACGAGGTCCAGTCATATGGGACAAGGCCCTTGAATATGCGAGTTCAATCGGTTGAAACTGACGATTTCCGATAGCAGAAAGTACGTTAATGATAGTGGAGGTGTGGTGTAGACGTTTTGATTAGAGCAGCTATAGCTGGCGGATTGTACTCTGTGCAAAGGTTCTTTTGGTTCTTTGGATACCAGAGAGGGTTGGAAAGGAATGGACTTTTTGATGCATATGGCATGGGTAAGTATTAGTCAGCTGCTTTTCTGAAGGAACCATGGAGGAAACACCTTCTACCGAGTGTCCATTATTTGCTTGGTCGACCTTCTGGCAGTGTTGCCAAACTGTAAACATGAAATTTTCGATGGAAACTATCAAAATTTTCCTTTTTTTCGTTTTGTATAAAACGGTGACAGATACGAAAAAATATCCACAGACAAAAAGTTGAAGAAAGAGATTTTTCGAAACAAATTCAGTGTAGCACCACAAAACCGTTTGGAAAGGTAAAAAGAGGCCTAACCCTTGAAAAAGTATCATCCTATGTCCATATTTTCACCACAATTTGTAAATTGTTCTTGTGGAGATTCTAAAGAGTCCCGTATGTACAAACTAATCCTACTATGTCAAGAACTGAAGCAGCTATGAAACAAAACCTGTAACAAATTCTGAAACTTTATCACCCTGTATCTTGGTAACAAAAGATATTCAGGTACAACTTTCTGCTTTTAATTTTCTTTTTCTTTGATTCTTAATTCTTATTCATCATCTCCTTGTAACCATGGAAAATTTCGTAAATTTGGCTACATGGTTGCCCCACGAATCAGTATGGCGAATTTTTATCGAAATCAGCTGTTCTAGAGTCGTTAAGTCAATCATCTGTCATTGTCATTGTCGTGTCATTATCATACTGAATCCAACGAGCTAAGAGATAGTATGGAGAGAGCAACAATTGTCGCCATTTTCTTAAAAAATTGTTTATACCTTTATAATTTTGCTTCGTATTTGTCGCTTTTAATTAGTCAAGATCTGTATGCAAGAGAAAATCCTCAGATCCTAACAGATATTACAAAATCCTCCTAAATTCCTAAAAATCCTTAGATCTAAGGATAAAATCCTTAACTTGGCAAGACTGCGGCACAAAAGGGTGTTTACCACATACCATAAAACAGAGCTAAAATAGAACGTCAACTCGCGTGTTAAAAATTCGGTGCGCCATTTCTCGGGAAGGAATAAAAGCTCAAGATTGAAGCTAGGGTCGAGAGATGCCGCGCTTAACTAAATGGGTAGTTTCACTGGCTGCACTAGTGTGAACCGAGTATAATTCCGTCTTTATATTTTGGTTGAATTGACAAAGGATAGAAATAACTCAGAGCGCATCAGTTTTGTCATTGTCAGTATCAGATATCACGATAATGACATCGACTCCGTCTATCGGGCAAGACTATTCGATGGGTGATTCTAATGTGATGAAGGTTGAAGAATTATCATCTTTGAAACGTGTGATTTCAAATATTCAATTTCTTAAACTATTTAAGAGACATCTGGAAGGCACAAATGGCACTGTTATTCTTGTTGGGGTTTTAAAAGACGTCGCCAGTGTTGCCAATTCGAGCGAAAACGCTTCATTTTTCGAGGATCTTCTGTACTTAGAGGGATGCGAGCGAAGGGTCAACAATGTCAAATGACAACATTGACGTTTGGCCTTCTTTAGTGCTAGGTAATGTAAAGTGTAGACCAATGGCCTAGAAGATACGGACAGAGCAAATCTGATCAAATTAATATTCCCCCAAAAATTTCGCCATTTTTAAAATACTCACAACGTAATTTTATCGTCACAGTACATCAAGTGATGAATCACGATTTCTAATTAGTTGACGTAAGGTGTCAGGTGACGTCACTTCTAGCGGATATCACCGCCATTTTTTAGGTGCCCACTTGGAACTCGATGATAGAGTTACTACCTCACAGGGGAGGAAAAGAAAAATGCCCAATTTGTTGCGAGACCAAACCAGATCTTCGCTACGCTGGCGCCGTTCTGATTGGCACAATTTCGTAGTTTTAAATTTTAAATAACACTCCGTTTGAGTCATGAGAAATTGCGTTTTGAACTAGATAGAGTTTCTTAATACAGTGTTTTTATATTTAATAATTTTATTTATACTTAATATATAGTGTTTTTTTTTACTTATCATTTTTGTTCGTTTATTTCTTTTTTTTACATATTTTTTCGACTTATTAGGCTCATTAATTATATTTTCTCTCTTTCTTCTTCTAAATTTTTGCTTCTCAAATTGTCTTATGTTCTGTATAACTCTTATCACTCAAATCATTTTAAAACTCTCACTTATTTTGGTGACTTTTCACAAATTTAATGGAGCTTTTCCACTTTTTGAATTAATATAATTTGTAATAATTTAATTATAATTTTCTTTCTTCGATATTTTTGGGTTGCGCTCATTTAATTTGGTTTTATTTTGCAACTTTTTATGCTTGTTGCTTTAATTTATTTTCCGGTGTTATTTTGTAGTGCCAGAGTTATTTTTTTCTTCGCCTTTTTCATGGTTTAGCGCAACTAAAAGTCCATAAAAATGACGTTTACAAATTTCGAAAATTAAAATACTTCCGGAAAAATTTGTAAAAATAATTTTGAGAAAAGGTTTTTTTCCAGTTTTAGTTTAAAGAGACAATTAAAAATAAATGTCACTTATAGTCACTTTTTGGTCTATTCAACGTGTTATTTTCCTATTTAAAATCCGATTTTTCGTTTTTATGAAACCATTATCAATTCTGAATTCTGATTCGAAATGCATGCTGAGTTGAAATTCAGAATGCAATAGATAAAAAATCCTAGACTGTATTTAAAAAATAATAATTTGATGATGGATAAAAAACGAAACGTCTGATTTTAATTATAAAAATTCCACATTGAAGAAAACAAAAGGGGTAATTTATTTTTAATTATCTCTTTAACGTCTTAAAATCTCTTTACAAACTTAAGTGAGAGGATGATGGAACATTTACAAAGGGGGTAAAAGTCATACAAAAAAAAAAAATGTTGACTAATTTTAAGTTTATAGTTCCGGCGGATAACGCCGCCATTTTTTAGGTGCCCACTGCTAAAAAAGTAGAACCAAAACTGTAAAACAGGAGATTCTTTTCAGATGTAAAATAGTAACATGTTGGGGTTACAAAAAAAAAATATGAATAAAAAGGTTCAAAGTAAATTATATCAATTACAGCGAGGATTTTCAATGGTACGAGCGCTCCCTAGAAGCGTTTTTGGTGAACTAAATGAGTGAATATAAATTTTCCAGCTGGCAACACTGTACGTCGCGCCGAGTGATAGGCAACTAGTAATACGTCCCTTCGGCACTTGCAGAGTGAGCCAGGCGAGGGCGTTGCGAGACACTGCGAGATTCTAGATAATTCTAACAGCGGTTTTCACTGGCACCTCTAATACGCACCGAGTATATTTCTAGCGTTTGTTAATTCAGAGAAAAAATAAAGATGGAAATACATTCAGTGCGCTCTAGTGCAGCCAGTAGTGTTGCCAATTCGAGCGCAAACGCTCCATTTCGGAGCATTTTATCCTTGATGTGAGTGAAGCGGGAGCTTTGAATCGATTCAAGGGTTTTTTTAGGGTCTTCTGTGTAGACCAATGACCTAAAAGATACGGACAGAGCAAACCAATATCGATATTCCCCTAAAAATAACCGGATCTCCGCCATTTTTAAAGTATTGATGACGTAAATTTATCGTCACTCTACATCAAATGATGAATCACGATTTCTAATTAGTTGACGTAGGATGTCAGGTGACATCACTTCTGGCGGACATCGCCGCCATTTTTTAGGTGCCCAATTTGAACTCGATTATAGAGTTACTATCTGATAGAGGAGGAAAAGAAAAGTTCGGATTTTGTCGCGAAACCAAAACAGATCTTGGGTACTTCGGCAGAGGGTGGCTCTCGTAACGGCGCAGCGCAGTGTGAAGGTTTCCATTGTTGTCAATGCTTCTCCACCAGCGGCGCCACTGAGCAGCACCGCTTAGCGACCTAGCAGTGTTGCCAATTCGAGCGAAAACGTTCCATTTCGGAGCATTTTATCCTTTATGTGAGCGAAGCGGGAGCTTTGAATCGATTCGAGGATTTTTCGAGGATCTTCTGTACCTAGAGTGATGCGAACAAAGGTTCAACAATGTCAAATGATAGCATTGACGTTTGACGTTTTTTAGTGTTAGGTAATGTAAAGTGTAGACCAATGACCTAGAAGATACGGACAGAGCAAATCAATACCGATATTTCCCTAAAAATAGTCGAAAGTCCGCCATTTTTAAAGTACTCACGACGTAATTTTATTGTCACACTACATCAATTGATGAATCACGAGTTATAATTAGTTGTCATAAGATGTCAGGAGGCGTCACTTCTAGCGGATATCGCAGCCATTTTTTAGGTAGTTACTATCTGATAGGGGAGGAAAAGAAAAGTTCGGATTTTGTCGCGAGACCAAACCAGATCTTGGGTACCCCGGCAAAAGGTTGCGGCGCTGCTCTCGTAGCGGCGCAGCGCAGTTGGCAGTGAAGGTTCCCATTGTTCTCAATGCTTTTCCACTGAGCAGCACCGCTTAGCGGCCTAGCAGTGTTGCCAATTCAGAGTGATGCGAACAAAGGGTCAACAATGTCAAATGATTACATTGACGTTTGACGTTCTTTAGTGCTAGGTAATGCAAAGTGTAGACCAGTGACCTAGAAGAACAGAGCAAACCAATTCCGATAATCCCCTAAAAATAACCGGAAGTCCGCCATTTTTAAAGTACTCACGACGTGATTTTATTGTCACACTACATCAATTGATGAATCACGAGTTATAATTAGTTGTCATAAGATGTCAGGAGGCGTCACTTCTAGCGGATATCGCCGCCATTTTTTAGGTGCCAACTCTGAACTCGACGATAGAGTTACTACCGGACAGGGGAGGAAAAGAAAAGTTTGGATTTTGTCGCGAGGAAATAGTTTAGAATAAAATTTTAATTTTGGAGATTAACGATAGAAAGATATTTTCTTTTCCCAAACCAGATCTTGGGTACCCCGGCAGACGGTTGCAGCGCTGCTCTCGTAGCAGCATAGTGCAGTGTGAAGGTTCCCATTGTTCTCAATGCTTTTCCACTGAGCAGCGCCGCTTAGCGGCCTAGCAGTGTTGCCAATTCAGAGTTATGCGAACAAAGGGTCAACAATGTCAAATGATTACATTGACGTTTGAGGTTCTTTAGTGCTAGGTAATGCAAAGTGTAGACCAATGACCTAGAAGATACGGACAGAGCAAACCAATTCCGATATTGCCCTAAAAATAACCGGAAGTGTGCCATTTTTAAAGTACTCACGACGTGATTTTATTGTCACACTACATCAATTGATGAATCACGAGTTATAATTAGTTGTCATAAGATGTTAGGAGGCGTCACTTCTAGCGGATATCGCCGCCATTTTTTAGGTGCCCACTCTGAACTCGATGATAGAGTTATTACCTGACAGGGGAGGAAAAGAAAAGTTCGGATTTTGTAGCGAGACCAAACCAGATCCCCGGCAGAGGGTTGCAGCGCTGCTCTCGTAGCAACACAGCGCACTGTGAAGGTTCCCATTGTTCTCAATGCTTTTCCACTGGGCAGCTTAGTTGACGTAAGATGTCAGGTGACATCACTTCTGGCGGACAACGTCGCCATTTTTTAGGTGCCCACTTTGAACTCGATTATAAAGTTACTATCTGATAGGGGAGGAAAAGAAAAGTTCGGATTTTGTCGCGAGATCAAACCAGATCTTGGGTACCCCGGCAAAAGATTGCGGCGCTGCTCTCGTAGCGGCGCAGCGCAGTTGGCAGTGAAGGTTCCCATTGTTCTCAATGCTTTTCCACCAGCGGCGCCACTGAGCAGCACCGCTTAGCGACCTAGCAGTGTTGCCAATTTGAGCGAAAACGTTCGATTTCGGAGCATTTTACCCTTGATGTGAGCGAAGCGGAGCTTGGAATCGATTCGAGTATTTTCTGTACCTAGAGTGATGCGAACAAAGGGTCAACAATGTCAAATGATAACATTGACGTTTGACGTTCCTTAGTGTTAGATAATGTAAAGTAAGTCCGCCATTTTTAAAGTACTGACGACGTAAATTTATCGTCACACTACATCAAATGATGAATCACGATTTCTAATTAGTTGACGTAAGATGTCAGGTGACATCACTTCTGGCGGACATCGTGGCCATTTTTTAGGTGCCCACTTTGAACTCGATTATAGTGTTACTATCTGATAGGGGAGGAAAAGAAAAGTTCGGATTTTGTCGCGACCCCAAACCAGATCATGGGTACCCCGGCAGAAGGTTGCGGCGCTGCTCTCGTAGCAGCGCAGCGCAGTGTGAAGGTTCCCATTGTTCTCAATGCTTTTCCACTGAGCAGCGCCGCTTAGCGGCCTAGCAGTGTTGCCAATTCAGAGTGATGCGAACAAAGGGTCAACATTGTCAACTGATAACATTGACGTTTGACGTTCTTTAGTGTTAGATACTGTAAAGTGTAGACCAATGACCTAGAAAATGCGGACAGAGCAAACCAATTCCGATATTGCCCTAAAAATAACCGGAACTCCGCGATTTTTAAAGTACACACGACGTAATTTTATCGCCACACTACATCAATTGAAGAATCACGAATTCGAATTAGTTGACGCAAGATGTGAGGTGACGTCACTTTGGGTTGGGCGGATATCGCCATTTTTTAGGTGCCCACTTCTAAAAAAGTAGGGCTAAAACTGTAAAACAGGAGATTCTTTTCAGATGTAAAATACTAGTTCGTTGGTGTAGACAAAAAATTTTGAATGAAAACGTTCAAAGTAAATACTGATAAGATTTGTAATTTAATTTTTGTGTTATAGCATCTTCGGTTTGCTGCTCTAGAGCAATTTCTAACTTTAAAATCTGATTCAGAGAGTAGCGAATAGAGATATTTTCGAATTGCTCTAGAACATCAAGCCAAAAATGCTATTAATTACGTTATTCTGCGCAGGCGAATTGCGCCGAGATTTTCAATGATACGAGCGCTCCCCAGGAGCGTTTTTGGTAAACTAAATGAGCGAATTTAAATTTTTCAGTTGGGACTACGGGAGAGGACTTTTTTATATTAAACGAGATTTAAAGACTAAAATACTTTTGGTCATCGTAATGCAAATGTAACTTCACCTGTAATTAAAAATTAAAAATAAATATTACCTGAACAAGTCTGGGAGGAGTCTTCACCATCTTGCCAGGCCTTCCATCCTTTTCTGGGGTGGGCATTGCCGGCCACCAAGAGTCCGGTATGGTGACCTGTGCCAGGCAAACGCCGTCTTCACCATCGGGACTGCACGCCGCATGAAGAGGTGTCCTCTGACCCAAACTTGCATGCAACACTGTGTAGAAAAAAAAACGCATTAATATAGTCTACAAGGTGCCACACAGCAACTTACCAATGCAGACTCTCTGATGATGCCTGGCCAACAAAATTTGCCTGCGGCCTCCTGGATCGGTGCCGGTATGGAACAACACCCTCAGCACTGGTGAGTCCCTAGGCACCTCGTTCCTCACTATATGAGCGGACATGTCCAAGTGATGGGTGGCTTGGTCTTGCAAGTCTATAGCTGGGCCTGCAGGACATCAATTAAAAACTCACCTCTTTCTGTAGGTATAGAAAACAAGCAACTTACCACTGGTATTTAGAGGCATTGGGTCCGGCACGATGTACCTTGCAGGAACGGTTTGTTTGGTACTAAAAGGCCCGTAGGTAGCCCTGATTGAGATGGGCTGGCTGCTCTGCAACACGGTAAATCTGTCGACGGATAAGGGTGTGCCAGCTGAGGTGGTTCCAGGACTACCGGGTAGCGGTACTAACGCATCGGGTATCGCCAGTGGATTGCTGGACGAGCCTGGATACTGCTGCCTCGGCTGCTGCTTGAGAAAGAAACCTCCATCTTTATTTTCGAAGTGGACGTTGATCGATATCGAGGTGCCTGCAATATAACATTCAACATTAGACTTGTAAAAATATCCTTCCGGTGAGGTTTTGCATTTTAATATCGGCCCTTTTGCTCAAAGCAGTAAGATTGCTCCTCCTGCGCTATACGTGTGCACCATACTTTCAGAAGTGTATTTTTAAAATGAATAAAACGCCTGCAAGGAAAGTTTTCCGCTTATTTTCGGTCTCTAGGATCTAGGCAGGTGAGTTATGGCTTCGTTTCCTGCAACGTAACTATGCATATAATGGGGGTGGTGTTTTTCTTTAAAAAAGTGATTTGTTTCTGGGCATATTGTTGCCTTTTGGGTCGATAGCAACAGATTTCAGAATTTTTTTAAATTGTATGTTATTATTACTTTTTTTTTATTACTAAACCGAGAAGGCAAATGACAGGAAAAACTTTTTTTTTAGATGGCTGCTCTTTCGTTTTCCCATTTTTTGCCGAATGAGGTTAATTACTCAAATAAACTGCTAACAAAAAAGATCGATACGGCAAAATTTTTTGTCATGTTTAGGGATCTGTATCTCGGAAATGCCTTAGCCGAAATTCATAACTTAAAGAGACTTTGGAAGATCGTTTCTTCTAGAATCAGGAAGGGAGGCTAGTTTTAAACCAAAGTGATTTTCTAAATGATATACAGGGTAAAGAAAAAAGCACTGCAAAATGGTTGCATTTCAACCCACTGCAATTGGTAGCTAGAGTATCTTCAGAACATTCGTTCCTATGAGATTTGAGGACCTTGACTAATATCTCGGGACATGTTCGGCGGTTTTTAGTTTTATGGCCCACAAGAGAAATTACGGTGGGTTTTCAAAAAGTGTGCTTTTTCTTATAAGTTGCCCTGTATCGCGAGAATGCCGCTGCCGATTTTAATGACGTAAATTATCTCCAAAAGACAAATGATTGTCAAATCAGCGGCGTACACTCAAGCTTAACAAAACCTTTCCACGTTGTAAAAAAATGGCAAAAAATTTACTGAAAAACTCATCAATATTTTGTTAATAAGGACGTCATGGCGGGTGTTCTAACTTTAAGGCTCTTATTGTAATTACATTTAAGAGCCATGGTCGATATCTCGGGATGTTTTTAGCAATTTTTGGTTTTTTGGCCTACAAAAAAAATTACGGGGGTTTTTCAAAAAGTGTGCGTTTTCTTATAAGTTGCCCTGTATCGCGAGAATGCCGCTGCCGATTACCTTTTTTTCCATGTTTTACAGAATGGCAGAAAATTTACTGAGAAACTAATGAATATTTTGTCAATAAAGCCGTCATGGAGGGTGTCCTAACTTTAAGGCTTCTTCTTTTAATTACATTTAATAGCCGTGGTCAATATCTCGAGAAATTCGGCAGGTTTTGGTTTTTTGGCCCACAAAAATTATTACGGGGGGTTTTCAAAAAGTTTGCGTTTTCTTATCAGTTGCCCTGCATCGCGATAATGCCGCTGCCGATTTTAATGACGTAAATTATCTCCAAAAGACAAATGATTGTAAAATCAGCGGCGACACTCAAGTTTAACAAAACCTTTCTATTCCACGTTGTACAAAAATGGCAAAAAATTTACTGAGAAACTGATCAATATTTTGTTAATAAGGACGTCATGGCGTGCCCTACTTTAAGGCTGTTATTGTCATTACATTGAAAATCCAAGCTTGATATGTCGGAACGTTTTTGGTGCTTTTTTGTTTTTTGGCCTACGAGAAGAGTTACGGGGCGTTTACAAAAAGTTTGCACATTCTTATAAGTTACAGTGTTTTGCGGGAATAAAATTGCCCTCAAATCTCAGAGGAACGAATGTTCTGAAATTACCCTAGCTACTAATGCAGTGGGTTGAAATGCAACCATTTTACAGTGTTTTTTTCTTTACCCTGTTTATCCTTTAGAAAATCACTTTTTTTTACCTCGTTTAACTTTTAACGTTTAAAATTAACCTCCCTCCCTGATTCTACAAGAAACGATCTTCCAAAGTCTCTTTGAGTTACGAATTTCGGCTGTGGCATTTCCGAGATACAGGTCCCTAAACATGACGAAAAATTTTGCCGTATCGATCTTTTTTGTTAGCATTTTATTTCTCAGCTCAGTTGCTGCGACTTCAGAAATTTAATTGAAGTGACATTTCATAAGTTTGATAAATATCTGGTAACGGTGTTGGGGATTCCGAATAAAATATAGGAGTACCATTACCATTACCATACCTACCATTCAAAAATTTTATAAGGTAAACTAAAATCTACAAAATTATGTACTTAATTGTTTTTATTGTGTCAGTAGATTTGCATTTTAAAGATTTTACATTGAGAGCTTTTGTTGCCGCCCGTTTAAGAAAGTTTCGCCGTCAGAGTGCATTTTTTTATTTAAATGGATAAATAAAAATTAGGGATATTAGTTCAACATGGAGATCGAAGACACTAATAATGTGTGAGCCCACAAAAATGTATGTATAATAATCACCATGGAAACGAAGTAAACAAAGTATGACATGTCAGAGACATAAATTTAAATTATCTGTCATATATTAATTTTTTTGGTTTCTTAATTTAAAAAAATGTCGTTACTAAGTAAGAGAGAATTAGAAAATATTGTGAGGTAAGTTTTAGAGGTCTTTTAGCAATGTAGAATAAGAAAAGTAATAATTTGAAACAGGTTGCGCCGGCGAGGTCTGAGTTTAAGCAACATTGCTGACTTAGTAGGCACATCTAAGTCGACGATTCAACGGGCACTTCAAAGAAGACAAAATTATGGTGTTCCTGCTTATAAAATGGGTGGGAGTTGCGGTGGTACAAAAGTTACGACCCCTAGAGAAGATCGGCTAATTAATTTGTCTGTCAGGAGGACAAGGACTCTAAATGCCAGCAAAATAAAAGCAAGAGTGCAAGCAACAACGGGACCAACGTATGCACCTCCACAGTAGTTATACCGACGGGGTTCTGGGACACTTTGACCTTGAAGCCTACGTGAGCCCTAGTGTAAAAGGGGGCCCCCTGTCAAATGGGCCCCAAAAAGCAGTCATTTTTGTCAAATGTGACAGATTTGACATTTGACATATGACAGATGACTACACCTACGACACTGGAACACCTGAGAGATGAGATTCGTACTTACTACGTAGAAGATTTCCGTAGCTGCAACATGAGCCAGGACGTCGATTGGTACCGTTACCCTCCCGTCCTGGAGGCAGATCAATATCATTATAGTGCTTTGTGTGATGCAGCGACTAATGACTATTGGAACTGTGTTAAAGCGAACATTAATCATGACCTGAAATGGTTCAATGAATTTAGAGTAAGAAAATGCTTCAAAAATAAAAAAAAACGTATCTGTAAATTTTCCCAATATTAAAAAACGTAAAGTCACTTAGTATTTCCTCTTCCATTATATAAACATGTAAATAAAACATTTAGCTTCATTAGTTATTTCGCTCTCAAACAGACACCATGTTCCCAAAAGTATTTTTTTTTATATTACTTTCCTATTGTTACAATGCTCTCACGTTGTCCATCGAATGTGAGTATTCACAAAAGGATTATAATATTCTGTACAATACTAGTTTAGATATGTACCTAAACTGTACTCATTCACTTGATGAATATGTAGATTTATACGATCATGAAGTCGATCTCTTGAATATGTGTACAAAAAATCTAGAACAATGTGAATCCTCTAAAAATAATTTAACCTCTCTAGTTAACTATACTAGTTATGTCGAACTTAAGAGAGAAACCGTAAAAACTGAAGCTGCTTTGCTGACACAAAAACTAAAAGCTTCTAAATGTGAAGACAGGAAATCTACAGCTTATCAGTTACTGACGGAGAAGGATGAAGAAATTGAACAGCTTAAACGGAATCTAACATTTGCAAGATCTCAAAAGACTGACGTTGAAGCAACTCTGGCTCGTTGTGATGATGGCTACCACAAATTTTTTAAAGATAACACTTACCTCCTTGGAAACCTCAATGCTTGCATAGATCGTGAAGAAATATTACAGGGCCAAAAGGATCACCTTGTAAAACGTTTGGCTTCTTGTAGGAAAAATAAAAAACCCAAAAATAACAGCACCGTTGTCTAAAACTTTTTTCCTAACCCAAATAATTTTTTTTTTCCTAAACTATTTGTTTCATTTTCCACTGAGGGGCACTTGGAGTTACTCCATCTGCACTGTCTGCCCTGTCTGCCCTGTCTAGCCTCACCTAGCTGTCACTAGGATCAAGTCTGTCATATGTCACACCCCATCTGTACTACGTCTGTGACAGTTGTGTGAACTGTCATACGTCACACGTCATCTGTCATATGTCAAATGTCAAATCTGTCACATTTGACAAAAATAACAGCTTTTTGGGGCCCATTTGACAGGGGGCCCCCCTTTACACTAGGGCTCACGTAGGCTTCAAGGTCAAAGTGTCCCAGAACCCCGGCGGTATAACTACTCTCCACTGTCAGAAATCCTTTGCATGATCGAGGACTACATGCTAGAAGACGTGCCGCATGTCCAATGCTTCAACGTATACATCGAGTTTCTCGAAGACGTTCGGCAGAAGAACATTTGCACTGGGGAATAGCAGAGTGGAACAATTGCATGTCTTCAGATGAATGTAGATTTTCGTTGTATGTATCAGATGGCCGTATTTTAGTGTGGAGAGAGCGGAATGAACGAAACCTGGAAGAAAATATGGAAGCCAGAGTGCCATTTGGGGGTGGAAGTGTGAGTGTGTGGGGAGGAGTAATGGGGAATGGAAAGACTGACTTAGTGGTTTTAATTGGGCAAACTATGAACGCAGTTAGATATCGAGACTTGTGTATGAATGAAATTGTTATTCCCTTCGCTCAGAACTTTGGAGATGATTTTATCTTAGTTGACGATAATGCACGTCCACACCGAGCTCGAATTATTAACGAAGTTCTGAGAGAGAATGGCATCGAGCGCATGAATTGGCCTGCTAGGTCGCCCGGTATGAATATTATAGAGCACGTGTGGAACAGAATGAAACTAAAGCTGAAAGAGAGTGTGAGGGAAGCAGTGAGGGAAGAATGGGAAGCTATTCCCCAGGAGTTTATAAGACATTTGGTGGAGAGTATGCCGAAAAGGGTGGCTGAAGTAATGCGAGTTTTAGGTGGGCCTACACATTATTAGCGTCTCCAGTCTCCATGTTTAACTACGGAAATGAAATGCCTATCAACCTTAGTAGATAAACAAAGTGCTTTTCATGACAATTTCAAGGTCACAGGAACATCCATGAGCCTCTTAGATAACGAATGTGACCGAATGTGTGCCAAATGTGATGAAAAGTGACCTTGAAAATCAGTTGACCTTGGAACTCAGTTCACCTTCGTCCACACACGGACATTCCACCTTGACGCGTCCGTACCCCTGCTAAAATTTCCGAGGCTCATGCAAAACGCCTTGACGTTTTTCAAGTACAAAGGTGCAGGTTTAGGCTCACGCGGGAAACGTGTCGCAGCAAGCCGAGCTACCTTGCCGACGAACGTGGCCTCGAAAATCGTCAGTCCACGCTAGTCACTGACCTTGAACGCCGGTGTAACCTTGAGAGGCTCTTTCGAGCGCTTGAGGGAGATCTCGAAAATCGCAACAAACATCCTTGACAGATCCGCGCTAAAGGTAACCTTGAGCCGTTCACTGATGATAGATGTGCGTAACCTTGAGCGCGGCGTCTTAACCTTGCTCACCCCCCCACCTCAAGTGCTATATAAGTAGTAGCCGAGCTGTAAATTCATAGTCGCAAAGATGTCTTCATTCATTAATGATTTGAACAAAGAGCTTTACGTGAAACAGTTTGAAAACGTGCGGTCGCTTCCGGTCGGGCAAAAATTTGAAATTTTGTCCATTGACACTGTAGAAACACAGTTTGGTCCGAAAATTGTCGTCGAATTTAGTGAGTGCAAGACCATTTTGCCACAAAGATTTAGAGTCAAGTTTACTCCAGAACTAATTGCAGACATTAATCGAAAGATTAGTGAAAGGGAAGTTAAATATTTTCTGCAAAGTCGGGGAGCTGTAGGCCGCACAACAAACATTGAATTCTTGGTCGAATGAATCGAGGAGGACTCCGATGACGATAACTTATCAACAAAAATTAGATAGGTTTTTAAAATGTATTAAAAAATTAAAGCAAGATATTTTGATGTATGAACTGTGTAGAGATATGAAAAGAATAAATTTTGATTGAAATTTTGTTTTAGTTATCGACTGACCTTCTAACTGTTAAGACTATGCCGCTCAATAAGTTCGGACACTCCTCATCAGTCAGTGGATCTAGTTCACAGCTCTTCATTCCTATTAACGACTTAAAAAATCGTAAGCTATTGAACGTTGGTTTTCCTGACAGTGATACAGACGCAGCCAATAAGGAGTATGTAGATCGTGAAATTGGTATAATCAGGAAAGAACTAAATAGGGTATACAAGACGTTAAATGGTATTTTGGTCGGCATTGACCAACGTCTCTTGTCGGTGGAGAAAGAGCTGAAAGCAGAAGATAATAGATCAAATGAGATTCCTAAAGAATGAATCATTCTAAGGAAAAAATTCAGTTAGTGAGAGAGTTACATAGACCTATCCGAATAAATTTCCGCCGACGACGTACCATTCTTAAAGGGTTAAATGATTTATGGCAGGCAGATCTTGGACAGTTAAATCAATATGCAGGATCTAATCGAAACTATAAGTACATTTTGGTAGTCATTAACTGTTTTTCCAAATGTGTATGGTGTCGTCCATTGAAGACAAAAACAGGAGAGGAGGTAACAAAAGCTTTTGCAGATATTCTTGAAAATTCCTCTAACAATCTCCCTAAAAATCTGCAAACTGATCTTGGAAAGGAATTCTATAACGTCCATTTTAAGAAATTAATGGTAACGCATAACATCAATCATTACAGTACGTTTAGTTGTAAAAAGGCTGCAATTGTCGAACGAGTAATTCGCACCCTAAAAGAGCGCCTCTTTAGAACGTTTAGTCTAAATGGAAACAACAAGTGGATCAATGTCTTGCCCGAGATAGTGGACGAGTATAACAACACCAAACATAGGATCATTGGAATGAAACCCAAAGATGTGAATTCAAGCAATGAGGAACGTGTAAAGAAAATTTATAGTAACATAAAAGTTTTCCAAGGTCAACGATTCAATGTAGGAGATATTGTTCGTATCAGTAAGGCAAAACATATTTTTGAGAAGGGATACACACCCAACTGGACAACGGAGCTGTTTAAAATAGTTAAAGTTCAAATTACCAACCCACCCACGTATTTGCTGGAAGATATGACAGGAAGACCTATTAAGGGCGGATTTTATGCTGAAGAATTACAGAAAACTGTGAATCCTGACGTCTACTTAGTCGAAAAGGTATTGCGCAGAAAAGGAAAAAAAGTGCTGGTGCGTTGGTTGGGGCTAGATAAAAGCCATGACTCCTGGATTGATTCTTCAAACGTTTTGTGACGATCAACATGACCATGTTACTAAAAACAAGCTAGAAAACACAGAGCCAATGTTTGACTGTTAATTGTGGACTAAAAGTCGAACCATATTTTAAGCCTACGGTTATAATTGAGAATGATGCTGGTACGAGTCTTACAATGAATTGCAAGGACTGGACACAAGTAGTTAAAGAATTAAATTGCATGGAGGAAACTTTTCGAGACAGCACTTCAAGATCTGTGGAAATTGGTCGCAATATCAAGCTAAACACAGTGGCTTCAAGCGACGCCTCCCTTCAGTTCGTTGTACTAGCCAAGGACGATGGACGTTTATATTTAAATGAATTTGATGTCTTTGACTTGTTAGTCCTTGATAGACGCATATCAATAAAAATTAACGTACTGCTCATTGAGATATCTCTGGCGGTTTTACAGAAATCAATAACTTCCTATTTTTAAAATAAAACTAACACCCTATAACTTTTAAACGAAAAATTGTAGACAACTCATTTTTATGACAGACTCTCCCCTTAAAATTGACCAGATTGTTTAAGGTGTTCATTTTTTTCCATTTAATTTTTTGTTGTTGTATAAAAGTAAACTGAGGCGTTTTACTAACTATCAATCTGCCTCGATTATTTTGAAATTAATGAACTTTTAAAGTTTTTTAGTTTATTGACGTGAGTATTCCCGCAAAACACTGTAACTTAAAAGAAAGTGCAAACTTTTTGTAAACGCCCCGTAACTCTTCCCGTAAGAGTCTTAAAGTTAGGACACCTACCGTGGCGTCTTTATTAACAAAATATTGATCAATTTCTAATTAAATTTTTTGCCATTCTTGAACAACATGGAATAGAAATGTTTTATTAACCTTGAGGGTACTTCACTGATTCGTGAATGATTAATCTTTTAAAAATAATTTATCTCATTAAAATCGGCCGCGACATTATCGCGAAGCAGGACAACTTATAAGAAAACGCAAACTTTTTGTAAAACCTCTGTAATTTTTTTTGTAGGCCAAAAAACAAAAATCACAAATCAAAATGTAATCACAATAAGATTCCTAAATTTAGGGCATCTGCCAAGGCGTCGTTTTTAACAAAATATTAATCAGTTTCTCATTACATTTTTTGCAATCCTTGTACAACGGAATAGAAATGTTTTACTAACCCACGGTACGCCACAGATTCGCGAATCATTTGTCTTTAAAAGATGATTTATTTCATTAAAATCGGCAGCCGCATTCTCGCAATACAGGGCAACTTATGAGAAAACGCACACTTTTTGAAAAACCCCCGTAATTTTTTTTGTAGGCCAAAAAACAAAAAACTGCCAATAACGTTCCGAGATATCGACCATGGCTCTTAAATGTAATTACAATAAGAGCCTTAAAGTTAGAACAACCGCCATGACGTCCTTATTAACAAAATATTGATCAGTTTCTCAGTAAATTTTTTGCAATTTTTTTACAAAGTGGAATAGAAAGGTTTTGTTAAACTTGAGTGTACGTCGCTGATTTTACAATAATTTGTCTTTTGGAGATAATTTACGTCATTAAAATCGGCAGCGGCATTCTCGCGATACAGGGCAACTTATAAGAAAACGCAAACTTTCTGAAAAACCCCCGTATTTTTTTTGTTGGCCAAAAAACAAAAAACTGTCAAAAACGTCCCGAGATATCGACCATGGCTCTTAAATGTAATTACAATAAGAGCCTTAAAGTTAGAACACCCGCCATGACGTCCTTATTAACAAAATATTGATCAGTTTTTCAGTAAATTTTTTGCCATTTTTGTACAACGTGGAATAGAAAGATTTTGTTAAACTTGAGTGTATGCCGCTAATTTTACAATCATTTGTCTTTTGGAGACAATTTACGTCATTAAAATCGGCAGCGGCATTCTCGCGGTACAGGGCTACTTATAAGAAAACGCACACTTTTTGAAAAACCCCCGTAATTTTTTTTGTTGGCCAAAAAACAAAAAACTGCCAAAAACGTCCCGAGATATCGACCATGGCTCTTAAATGTAATTACAATAAGAACCTTAAAGTTAGAACACCCGCCATGACGTCCTTATTAACAAAATATTGATCAGTTTCTCAGTAATTTTTTTGCCATTTTTGTACAAAGTGGAATAGAAAGATTTTGTTAAACTTGAGTGTACGTCGCTGATTTTACAATCATTTGATTTTTGGAGATAATTTACGTCATTAAAATCGGCAGCGGCTTTCTCGCGATACAGGGCAACTTATAAGAAAACGCAAACTTTTTGAAAAACCCCCGTAATTCTTTTTGTAGGCCAAAAAACAAAAAACTGACAAAAACGTCCCGAGATATCGACCATAGCTCTTAAATGTAATTACAATAAGAGCCTTAAAGTTAGAACACCCGCCATGACGTCCTTATTAACGAAATATTGATCAGTTACTCAGTAAATTTTTTGCCATTTTTGTACAACGTGGAATAGAAAGATTTTGTTAAACTTGAGTGTACGTCGCTGATTTTACAATCATTTGATTTTTGGAGATAATTTACGTCATTAAAATCGGCAGCGGCTTTCTCGCGATACAGGGCAACTTATAAGAAAACGCACACGTTTTGAAAAACCCCCGTAATTCTTTTTGTAGGCCAAAAAACAAAAAACTGACAAAAACGTCCCGAGATATCGACCATAGCTCTTAAATGTAATTACAATAAGAGCCTTAAAGTTAGAACACCCGCCATGACGTCCTTATTAACAAAATATTGATCAGTTTCTCAGTAATTTTTTTGCCATTTTTGTACAAAGTGGAATAGAAAGGTTTTGTTAAACTTGAGTGTATGCCGCTAATTTTACAATTATTTGTCTTTTGGAGATAATTTACGTCATTAAAATCGGCAGCGGCTTTTTCGCGATACAGGGCAACTTATAAGAAAACGCAAACTTTCTGAAAAACCCCCGTAATTTTTTTGTTGGCCAAAAAACAAAAAACTGTCAAAAACGTCCCGAGATATCGACCATGGCTCTTAAATGTAATTACAATAAGAGCCTTAAAGTTAGATCACCCGCCATGACGTCCTTATTAACAAAATATTGATCAGTTTCTCAGTAAATTTTTTGCCATTTTTGTACAACGTGGAATAGAAAGGTTTTGTTAAACTTGAGTGTACGCCGCTAATTTTACAATCATTTGTCTTTTGGAGATAATTTACGTCATTAAAATCGGCAGCGGCATTCTCGCGGTACAGGGCAACTTATAAGAAAACGCACACTTTTTGAAAAACCCCCGTAATTTCTCTTGTGGGCCATAAAACTAAAAACCGCCGAACATGTCCCGAGATATTAGTCAAGGTCCTCAAATCTCATAGGAACGAATGTTCTGAAGATACTCTAGCTACCAAATGCAGTGGGTTGAAATGCAACCATTTTGCAGTGCTTTTTTCTTTACCCCGTATATCATTTAGAAAATCACTTTGGTTTAAAACTAGCCTCCCTCCCTGATTCTAGAAGAAACGATCTTTCAAAGTCTCTGTAAGTTATGAATTTCGGCTAAGGCATTTCCGAGATACAGATCCCTAAACATGACGAAAAATTTTGCCGTATCGATCTTTTTTGTTAGCAGTTTTATAATAATTGGCACACATTTTCACAACTGTTTCCACTTCTCGTATAAAAAAAAAAACATTTTTTGACCATTCAGCACCCGCTAAGGGCAGATGTGGAATGAAAAAGCTTTATTTTCAACTCTTGCAGCCATCAGCCTAATAAAACGCGACGGGTGGCAATTAGCTGTTGGGCGAGAGCAGCAGGCCCACTTACGTTTCGGGTAAATTGGACAATTGTGTTTCGAGTGTGTGTTTTAATAAAACAATATGGTTTTTTCACTCAAGAGCGAGAGATAAATGTTAGAAAAAAAAATAACGAGGCAGATTTATGGGGCTTTTAAACGAAGAATGGGTAAAAGTATCCCAACAATTAAAAAAAAACTTTCCTTCTGAATGTGAAAATTTTATGAGTATTTTATAGGTGAAAATGATATGCCACTTTCGCAAATGAAAAAAAAACACAGTCTCACGCTTCTTTTATTGTAAACAAAAATGCCATCGTCCCTAGTTAAGTTTATTGACTTAACACTCTTCTTCATGCATCTAACTAAAACATCGCTGACAGCGTTTGAAACAAAGCATTATTGTTCAACACTAACGGCTCTAACAGGCGATCGTTTATTTAATGTGTCGTCGAAAATGACTTGAGCATACATTAGACTCATGAGAATCTTGATCTTAAAATAAGACAGGCTGCAGCGATCAGCATAAAAAATAATTATCCTGTGCATATTTGTCATTGATTTGTTTAGTGCCCCTAAATTGCCAAAAACGATGGAAAAAGATATTCAGATATTTTTCAAATTTTCCTTCTTATCGCGAATTGAAGTCTCGAAGACAATACCAATTAACTAACTGAGCAATTTTTTTTTTTTTTTTTTTTTTTTTTTTTTACTCAAAAATACCTTTAACCAAAGAAGTGAACAATAGAGAGTCTCCACAGAATCGCACAACAGTGCAACCTTCATACACCTTAATAAAGTAATTTATCGATTTTTGGGCAGTTTTAGGCCCTCTGAAACAGAGCCCCCTCAGATAAATACCCTTTTTTTTCAAGCGGACTAAAAGTACGTCATTTGTTTTCTCCATACGTGCACCTAAAGTGGGCTTTCTAATCCTGAGGTCAAAAAAGAAGCAAAAAGTCCTAGGCAGTAAACGTAAAGTCAAAAGTCACCTCTACTGTCATGGTGGCGCTTATATAAACGATTTTCATTCACCAAAATTATTTGAACAGTAAATGACACCAGATAGACCGATCCTTTGTTTTTTCAATAAGAATGTAATGATGGTAATACACTCAGACGGTCAGTTTTGACATCAAAAGCAAAATTAACAGCTGTCAACAGTCAGAATTTGACAGCTGACACACACATACATTGTAATAATTTTTACAAGCAAAGTCAATGATATAGACAGAAAAAAATAAATAAAATGTAGATGTTTATTAATTATATTGACGTTTCGAAAGGCGTTGACATTGGATAGCGTTCAAATTTTGCAATTATTGCTGCAACCAGGAATACAATGAGATGTCATCTAGGAGTAGGTAAGATCTGTCAATAGAAATCAAGCTCCTCTTAGTGTAGTTTATGATTGCCCTTAAAGTATCAGGGCGACGTCACATACAGCGGAATTTGGTTAAAAGCGGAACGGAGCGTAATTTGACAGTTGAATTGACATGTGTAATAACGTTATTGACATTTCTGCTCCGTTCCGCTCCGTTTCATTCCGCTGTCTGTGACGGCGGTCTCAGGGTTCAAATTAGTTTAGGTTAGGTGAGTAAATTTATAAAACGTACATTATTAGCTTAACGTTTCTGACTGATAGTTTTGACAGATCATTGATGTTAAACTAAAATACTGTCAACTGTCATTTTATTTTACGTACGCCACGGATTTTTTTAAAAATTGAAAATGTTATTAAGTTCTTTGTTCAAGTCTGAGAAAAAAGCTATATTTTATGGTACATTACAAACCATTTTGGCTGAAAAAATAAAAACTATTTTAACGTTTTTTTTTTTTTAATTTATGTAAATAAATTTTACTTTCAATAAAAATTGAAATATCGGGTGTAAGCCATAAATAACACTTGGCGTTTGCAAAATTGACAATGTTTCGACCTTAATTCCTCAGGGCTAAAATTTAAATGTTTAATATACGTATAGCAAACTTATAAACAATTGCAAGTGCTTAACACAACTAGTTTAAGTTTAATTAATTATCAAAGTTTTTCCTTCCTTTAAAAAAAGTTAAAAGTGTTAAGCTAAAGTTAAATGTTTAAAAAAGAAAAAAAAAACGATTCATTTTTAAAACTGACCTGGTTGTGTTACGTACCTGCAATTGTTTATAGCTTTTCTATATATCTACGTATATTTACATTTTAGCCCTGATGAAGACCTCAATAAAGGTCGAGACATTGGCAATTTTACAAATGTGAAGTGTCTTTTATATCCTACGCCCGGTCTTTCAAATTTCAATGATGAATTAAAAATTTCAATTATGTTTTATGGTAAGTGACAAGCAAATTGCTTTATTGAAATTTACATAATTTTTTAGAATATTCTCAAGTGGTTTGGCAGATATTAGCAAATTATTTTTTTTTTAATTTTGACACCCTGTATCTTCGTTAATACTTAAAAATTCTATTTTTTTTTAATTTCGCTGGTAAAACACCAACTTTGTAAGCACCCGGTATATGTGATTCTAATAGTTGTATACGCGGTGTTCATTAGAAAACTTTATCGATCAGGCTATGAATTCTTGACAGAAAAAGATGACATAATGATTGCAAATGAAGTTCTGTTACAATCTAAAGCGTTTTCCGGGATTTAAAGCCGTGGTCCAGTGGAATTTCTTTCTGACGTTTCGTCTACAGCTGCAGCAGATATTATTAAAGGCGATGAAATTACAGGCGGTCAAAGTTGAGAATTGACGAAAAAATAGTAAAACCTCCTTTGGACATTTAAAAAAAAAATTCTGGAATTTTTTTTGCTGTTTGTGATCGGAATGGCACGCTGGCGATCCGCTAAGAATGTAACAAACTCAATTGGAATGAAATTAACCTCTAACTTTTTTTAAATGGTCCAAAAACGCCATTCAAAAAGTTCCTAAAAATCGACCTCCAAAGGGGTCTATCTCCGAAAATATTTCACGTACGGAACTTCCGATAGTGGGAGGTGAAAGAGGACATCAAGAAGAAGAAAAGACAGTTGGATTTACTCCAATCGGTCAAGGCGTTTTCAAATTACAGGCGGTCAAAGCTGAGAATTGAAAAAAAAGTCGTAATACCCCAATTGGATATTTAAAAAAAAATCTGGAAATTTTTTTTGCTGTTTTTGATCGGAATGGCACGCTGGCGATTCGCTAAGAATGTAACAAACTCAATTGGAATGAAATTAACCTCAAATTTTTTTTTAAATAGTCCAAAAACGCCATTCTAAGAGTTCCTAAAAATCGACCTCCAAAGGGGTCTATCGCTGAAAATATTTCACGTACGGAACTTCCGATGGGGGGAGGTGAAAGAGGACATCAAGAAGAAGAAAAGACAGTTGGATTTACTCCAATTGGTCAAGGCGTTTTCAAATTACAGGCGGTCAAAGCTGAGAATTGAAAAAAAGTCGTAATACCCCAATTGGATATTTAAAAAAAAAAAATCTGGAAATTTTTTTTGCTGTTTTTGATCGGAATGGCACGCTAGCGATCCGCTAAGAATGTAACAAACTCAATTGGAATGAAATTAATCTCTTAATCTTTTTTTAAATGGTCCAAAAACGCCGTTTAAAAAGTTCCTAAAAATCGACCTCCAAAGGGGTCTTTCTCCGAAAATATTTCACCTACGGAACTTCCGATGGTGCGAGGTGAAAGAGGACATCAAGAAGAAGAAAAGACAGTTGGATTTACTCCAATTGGTCAAGGCGTTTTCAAATTACAGGCGGTCAAAGCTGAGAATTGAGAAAAAAGTCGTAATACCCCAATTAGATATTTCAAAAAAAAAAATCTGGAAATTTTTTTTGCTGTTTTTGATCGGAATGGCACGCTGGCAATCCGCTAAGAATGTAACAAACTCAATTGGAATGAAATTAATCTCTTAATCTTTTTTTAAATGGTCCAAAAACGCCATTCTAAAAGTTCCTAAAAATCGACCTCCAAAGGGGTCTTTCTCCGAAAATATTTCACCTACGGAACTTCCGATGGGGGGAGGTGAAAGAGGACATCAAGAAGAAGAAAATACAGTTGGATTTACTCCAATCGGTCAAGGCGTTTTCAAATTACAGGCGGTCAAAGCTGAGAATTGAGAAAAAAGTCGTAATACCCCAATTGGATATTTAAAAAAAAAATCTGGAATTTTTTTTTGCTGTTTTTGATCGGAATGGCACGCTGGTGATCCCCTAAAAATGTAACAAACTCAATTGGAATGAAATTAACCTCTAAATTTTTTTTAAATGGTCCAAAAACGCCATTCTAAAAGTTCCTAAAAATCGATCTCCAAAGAGGTCTATCTCCGAAAATATTTCACCTACGGAACTTCCGATGGTGGGAGGTGAAAGAGGACACCAAGAAGAAGAAAAGACAGTTGGATTTACTCCAATCGGTCAAGGCGTTTTCAAATTACAGGCGGTCAAAGCTGAGAATTGAGAAAAAAGTCGTAATACCCCAATTGGATATTTAAAAAAAAAAATCTGGAAATTTTTTTTGCTCTTGTTGATCGGAATGGCACGCTGGCGATCCGCTAAGAATGTAACAAACTCAATTGGAATGAAATTAACCTCTAATTTTTTTTAAATGGTCCAAAAACGCCATTCTAAAAGTTCCTAAAAATCGACCTCCAAAGGGGTCTATCTCCGAAAATATGTCACCAACGGAACTTCCGATGGTGGGAGGTGAAAGAGGACATCAAGAAGAAGAAAAGACAGTTGGATTTACTCCAATCGGTCAAGGCGTTTTCAAATTACAGGCGGTCAAATCTGAGAATTGAGAAAAAAGTCGCAATACCCCAATTGGATATTGTTGCGAACTCGGGGTTCAATAATTCCAGTGTAACGATTTAATACGAAAACACTATTTATTAACTCCACAAATACACACGACTACTAAATAACTCACTACTTAACACTTTATAGCCTTCTATTATCGCTTCGTAACTTTAGCTTACTTATAGCTCGATTAAAATACGACTATTTCTACTCGGGCGCTCTGTGCGCCTTTTATATACAATCCTAAAATTACAGAAAAACCTAGAAAGTTCTTTATAAGAATTCTTGAATAATCTCATATAAAAAAAAACGGTTGTAAACAACTGCCTTCTAGATTAAGCCAGACGAGCAATAAATCACTCGTGTCAGCCATGACGCAGCGCGGATAGGTCGCGAAGCTCCACCAACCAACACGCTCCCATGCGTTGCCCCGCCTACCATGCGGCGTTGCTGCGATCGTAACATTGCCCTCCTCCTAAGTCTGTTCGTCCCGAACAGATAGAGTTCCATGGTATCGTGCTAATCGATCCAAATGAACGACCTTCATCTTTGACCTAGGGGTCCGCTGGATCCTATACACCACATCGTTAATCTTCTTTATAATTGTATAAGGTCCTTCCCAATTTTGGCTAAGTTTGGGCGACTTCCCCACCTTTCGCCTCGGATTGTATAGCCACACCAAATCACCATCCTGGAAGCCGCGGGAGTTAGCTAGTAAGTCATATCTTGCTTTGGCTCGATCACTGGATATCCGCAGTTTATTCCTGACTTGCTCATGAACATTGTTCAGCCTCTCCTTAAGCTCCTCCACAAAATTCTCAGAGCTGAGCGACTCTTTTTCTGGTGTTCCATACATCAAATCCGCAGGAAGCCTCATTTCTCTCCCGAACATCACTTTCGCCGGAGTATAACCAGTGGCTTCATGCGTAGAGCCTCGATATGCCATCAACATGAGAGGTAGATGTTGGTCCCAATCACGCTGATGATCTGCCACCATTTTAGACAGGTAATGTTCCATGGTCCGATTAAATCTCTCTACCATCCCATCCGACTGTGGATGCAAAGGAGTTGTCCTGGTCTTGCGAATTCCGAGAAGTTCCATGACCTTCTGGAAAACAGCCGATTCAAAATTTCGGCCTTGATCAGAATGAAGTTCGAGAGGGACTCCAAATCTGCAGAACATTTCATTTACTAGCACCGTTGCCACAGTCGTTGCTTCTTGATTAGGCAGGGCGTATGCTTCAGGCCATTTAGTGAAGTAATCCATGGCGACCAAGATGTATTTATTGCCCGACTCAGTCTGAGGAAACGGTCCCGCGACATCAATTGCTACCCTCTCGAATGGAGCACCTACAGTGTACTGCACCATTCGGCCGCGTGATCTTGTTCGAGGTCCTTTTGTGGCACAACAAACTTCGCACTTGCGGCACCAAGATTCGACGTCTTCATGATAATTCACCCAGTAGAACCGCTCTTTAATTTTTGCTAATGTTTTATTGACCCCAAAATGGCCTCCGCTTGTTCCGTTGTGCATCTCCTGTAGTACATTTGATTTTCTGCTACCAGGAACAACCAACTGACTAACTACGGACTTGCCATCCGGACTCTCCCACGCTCTCTTCAGTAATCCATTTTCTATTTTGAGAGAGTGCCACTGGGCCCATAGCGCCTTCAGGTTTGGACTTTTATCAGCAATTTCTTGCCACTCTGGTCTTTTGTCCTCAGTCTTTGCCAAGAGTATGGGTCCAATATCTGAATCATTCAATTGTTCTTCTCGAAGCGTCTGTGTGGTCCAGCCATCGTTTATTTCCACCGACGTTCTCCTTACAGAAGGATGTCTTTCACGTTGCTCAGTTCTTTGACAATCCTGACTATCTTCTTTACATGGCCGTCTAGACAATGTATCGGCATTTCCGTGACACCTTCCTTGTCGACGTTCAGTTTGGATCTTCTGTCCTTTAATGCGTCCGGCCTCTGTAACACTTTTGCCACTCAAATTATTGCCTTGACTTGATTGATTGACTTGACTGATCCTGGAGGTCTTAACGGCCTCGGTCAATTGCCCCCTTACATTGACAGGAATTGGTTTTTCCTGAATTCTAGGGCGGTCTAGATTGCCGCTCGATCTTCTAAACAACGGCGACGGACTTCTTGCCCTATTACGGCAGTTACTCTTGACGTGACCGAGTTTACCGCAGTTAAAACATTTTATGCCCCGTTTGCCTGTTGATCCAGGAGGTCTTTGCAACAAGGCTTGGATATTGACTGCCAGATCCTTCAACGCTTTATGTAAAGTTGCCATAGATTCACCCCTAGACGTATCCCCCTCGTCATCGCAAGTTGTCATTCTTACACTTGGAGAAGAATCAGATGACACTCGTGACGCCTCGAATTCTAGGGCCCGAACTAGTGCCTCGCTGATATTCCTGGGTCTGACTAGACGTAAGTGGTACCTCAGGTCACTATCTCGAACTCCCTCAATGAACCTTTCGGCGGCAAATTGCGTTTGAAAACATTCAGGGGCTGATGGGTATGCCAGGTGAATTAGTCTGTCGATGTCCGCCTCAAATTCTTGTAAGGATTCACCTGACTTCTGTTGTCTCATCCTCAGCTGGGCTTGGAACACGGTTTCTTTGTGCTCGTTTCCAAATCGTAGTTGCAGAGAGTGTACTAAAACTGCATAATTACTTTGATCAGCTGCCGACAGAGATTGGAGTAGTTCAGCCGCTTTTCCACGAAGTGCTACCACTAATGATGTAGCTTTCTGGGGCTCGGACCAGCCATTCGCTTTTGCAGCTGCTTCAAATTGTGTTTTATAAATTTCCCAGGCCGTAGTACCGTCATAATCGGGAGGCTTAATTTTAGCGTTGGATGTGCTAAAACTCTCTGTAGACACGTTGTCGTCCTCAAGTTGTTCCCGGAATTTCTTTTCTAGCTCGAGAACCCTCTGGTTGACAGCTTCGAGTCCTTCGTTAACGCCGTTAATGGATTCGTTCACGCCGTTAACGGATTCGTTAACGCATTGCATTATTCTTTCTTCCAATTGTTGCTCCCTAGCTGCGAGATGGTTCATTAATTCTTCTTTGAATTGTTGATGACGTTGCTCCTGTACTTGATCACGTCTTTCTTGTTCCTTTTTTTGTTCATTATAACGTTTCTCCTGTTCTAGATAACGTCGCTCCTGTATTTGATCACGTTTTTCTTGTTCTTCTTTTTGTTCTTTATAACGTTTTTCCTGCTCCTCTTTTTGTTCTACATAACGTCTTTCTTGCTCTTCCTTCTGTTGTTGCATAAGGGACAGCAGGGCGGCAAGTTGATCCTCCATCGCTTGATGCTGGCTTCTGGTCACTGGCATAAACACGTAATGTCCGGCAATGAAGCACTCACTTACAGTTCAGCAATATTAGTTTTCAAGTTCCCACTGGAATCGCACTTCTGACACCAATTGTTGCGAACTCGGGGTTCAATAATTCCAGTGTAACGATTTAATACGAAAACACTATTTATTAACTCCACAAATACACACGACTACTAAATAACTCACTACTTAACACTTTATAGCCTTCTATTATCGCTTCGTAACTTTAGCTTACTTATAGCTCGATTAAAATACGACTATTTCTACTCGGGCGCTCTGTGCGCCTTTTATATACAATCCTAAAATTACAGAAAAACCTAGAAAGTTCTTTATAAGAATTCTTGAATAATCTCATATAAAAAAAAACGGTTGTAAACAACTGCCTTTTAGATTAAGCCAGACGAGCAATAAATCACTCGTGTCAGCCATGACGCAGCGCGGATAGGTCGCGAAGCTCCACCAACCAACACGCTCCCATGCGTTGCCCCGCCTACCATGCGGCGTTGCTGCGATCGTAACAATATTTAAAAAAAAAATCTGGAATTTTTTTAAATATCCTTTAAAAAGAATGCAACATTCTCAATTTGAATGAAATTAACTCCCAAAGAGGCTTTTTTAAAAGTGGTCAAAAAAACCCCACTCTAAAAGTTCCTAAAAATCTGCGGGGGTACTACGTAGCACGTACCAGTGTGTCTCCTTGACACCGTATCCTGCTCTGCAAGTACCCTCAGCCGGAGTTTTCCAGGGAAGTCCATTAGTGGGCAGCACCCCCGTGGTGGATTGCCCTGACGTAGTCGCACCCTGTCCATCCCTCAGGGCGCTGGCGGACTCAGCACCAGGAAAACACTTTAGATTGTATTCTGACCGGCCGCGAAAGAACTTCTGTTACTTCATCTTTTCTTTTGACGATGCACAGCCAGCTTAATGACGTTTTTAAATGAACACCCCTTCAATGCAGAGGTTAATAACCGAAATTTAAATCTTTAAAGAAATAAACTGTTTTATACCTGTCTTGAAGCTCCTGTCTGAATGTATGCAACCTTAAGCTGGAAAAATTTAATAAGCCTTCTTTTTCGTGTTTTCTTCTATCTTTTGGCTGTAAGTCTGGTCTAACCTGAACCTAACCTGAACAACCGATTTTCAAACCTTCGTTATCATCGCACCAACTGAAGGTGACCCATTTTCTAAGGTAAGTTATTATTAATAGTTAGTTATATATTTAACGTCAGTATAAAAAGTTAAATTAATATTTTTAATGATATTTTGGACTAAAAAAAGTTAAGTTTCTGCTGGGGATCGAACCCAGACTATGGCGCAGTTGGTCAGATCATCCGCCCAGCAAGTGGAAGGTCTGGGTTCGAATTCTAGCAGAGGCTTGATTTTTTTTTCTAAAAAACGCCATTAAAAATATTAATTTAATTTATTAATACTGTTGTGTAGATTTAAGTAGATTTTAAAGGATGTTCAATAAAAAAATCATCAAATGGTGAATGTTCATGGAGATGTCGCACACCATCTTCATTGGTGCAATTTGCAGGTCGCTTAAAACTTCAGGAATTTCTGGATATTCCAGAATGACGGGGGGATATAAATCGCAGAAGGCACGTTATACGTTCGCGACTTGAACAAATCGTCGTTTTGGCGGAATCATCGATGCTGCCGGTTCGATCTTTTCAATTTATTCGATAGGCGGACGGTTGAATGTGCTGTTCTTCAGATTTTCGAGCGTTTGCTTAATTAATTCGGTGTTACTCTGCTACCGATTTGTCAGTTTCATGGCTTTGGGCACGAACTCGCCGAAATTACATTTATTATGTGGTAGTAACGAGTTTGCGTCAGCGAGAGAGATTTGCTCCTCCGGTAAATTATGGAGCGCTCTTTCTTATACTTAGAGCGGCGCGGCATCGTCTTTCCCGCTTCATTTAACTTCAACGCGATAATTTAGGTCTTTTATCTTAAGTTTGTACAAAAACTGTCTTGCCCTGCGAAATAGATTAGTCTTTTCCGAGAAGAAGATAAAACTATAAATTTGAAAAACTTAAATTTCATACTTTGTAAAAGATAAGACACCACAGTAGCGTCTCCGCTGTTCTAAAAGAAATTTTTCTTTAATAGATAAATAAAATGTTATTAAAATGTCGCCTTAATCCCAGGTAAACTGCTCACCAACAACACCAGAAGCATGCAGTTTATTCTCTCCAAACCTCCGAGCGCAATTTTCCCCGGAAACAAAAACAAACAGGAGCGGCTTTAATTTAAAACAACTCCGGAGATACGCTGTTAAGTGCTTGTTTTATTGAACGACCTCTGGAAGTAAGGTTCGTTGCTTAATTGCGCGTCTTGATTATGGTGTGTGGACACCCCATACGGTCTTAGAGAGAATTATTTCCAAGAAAAACCGTCTTTTAATAATATGCAATTAACCACTTGACACAAAGTTTATCTTCATAACATGACCACAGGGTTATTCAAGTGGGTTTAAGAGCGGAGGCACTCGAGCTTGTTCGCGGATAAAGAGAATTGAGTGTTATTCAGCAATGTGGTGCAGCGAAGGCGCGATGTGAAAATTGTTATTAAAAGGGACTTTAGTCTAAGTGGCATTTCTAGTTAGGTGATTCCCTAGGGAGTGCACTCACTCTAAACTACCATTATTTATTCATTAAATCTTTCTCCCCTTTGTAACCCTTTTTGCCAAACTAATTTGCCAAACAACAATAATCTATACATCAGCCCCCCCCCCCCCCCCACCTCCCCATCAGCGATGGCTCAAATTGGAAATTAATCAGAAAACTTAAACAAAAAAAAACAGTATCACAACTCTTGACCCGATGGTGAATGCGCAGCCTTCAAGAGCCTGGTTACTAGTCAATACTAGAGGCATTTCTAGTTAGGTGTGTTTGCCTAAGGAGGGGTTTCGTCCCCCTCACTATAAACCATCACTAAACACTCCCCTTTGCAACCCTTCAGATGAGTAGTACCCACCGACCAAAACAACAATAATGCCCCATTCGCGACAGCCCTAATTGGGAATTAATCCCTATTGTTCCCGGTTTAATCCTAGCTAGATAAAGTCAAGAGGGATCAGGAATGGGCTGACAACGGGTCACGTGTCGTGTATACGAACGAACAATGCATCTCAAGTACATATGTGTGTGTCTATAGTGTACGTGTGTCCTCAGGTACACGCTATTAGACACGTGGAGTCACGTTTCCCCTTTCTAGGTGCATGTGTTTTAGGGGCGTTTTAGTGGTTCATTAAAAGGTTATTAGTTAATAATAGGGCGAGGGATTAGTGGGGACCGTAAAACCTTGATCAGGCGAGCAACTTCATCAAAAATTCAAATTTGGGGCATTGCCCTCGAATTTTAATGTAATAAAACTGGCTGAATTTGGGTCGAGAGCGTTTTAATTATTAAGACTCGGTAAGTACCATGTAACTTGACGTAAAAATGCAAGTGTTTAATAGGTATTTGGACGCTGCCACATATTTCAATAATCCTGATTAATTGTCACATTATACTGTGACCGATTTTAATTATAACTAATGGAAACGGAATTGCTCTGGATGACAGGAAACCTGATTACGTACACACTGGGCCGGGATTTTAACGCAATTGCGGTAGCAAATACACGCGGATGGAAAATATTTTGAAAAGGACAATTTGTAGGTAATAATTTGTAATTGGTGGTAAATTTAATTAATTAGTGTTTTAATTAGCAATCAGAGCTGGAATATTCAGTACTAAAATCTATTTTAAGTAAAATAATCAGTATTTTTGCTACTTTAAGTATTTCACTTAAATATTTTTAAAAAGTGCATAATTATTAAAAAAATATTCAATATTTTTCAAACACATACTTATACTTATTACTTAAAAATTTGGCTATTGAAAGAAGTAATACATACCTACTTATTATTTCAAAATAGCATTGCAAGGTTTCTTTTATTCTACTCAAGTAATTAAATCTACTTATAAGTACTAAAATTATTTAAGTGCTCTTAATAAGTACTTATTTAGTACTGAAAATAATTTTAGAAGTACATGGATACTAAAAATAAAAATAAAAATAAGCTGAGACAAGTCAATGCCTATACTTCCACGGGTTGAGCCTATTTAGCTCCCAATTGGAACAATTACCTACTTAGGTACTAACAGTAAGTTAAGCAAGTAAAGCAAGTAATCTAGATAGAGAACATTCGAATTGTGAGATTGTAGCGTTCAGAAATCAGAAAAAAACATCAGTTTAGATATGGAAACGCATACCCGTTTCAAACCTAACTGATGATGCTGATATACATATTGAACCTTTTGAAAACTCGGAAGATAGTGATCTAGACTTCGACCTTCAAAAGGCTTCTAAAAGGATGAAGTTCTTACCAGATTATTTTGAATATAGTTGAAGTTTATTGCCAAAAAATCGTTTTTTTTTAATTATTTTTGAATTTAGAAGTACTTAAGTAATACAGATTACTTAAATATAAATGAAATATTTTTTTTTTTACTTAAATACTTAACGGAAATGTTACTTATTACTTATACTTCAATTTTGCAGATAAATCTGCAAAATTCTGGAAGGCAAAAACTGAAGAAATTTAAGATGTGAGAATACCATAAAAATCAGACGAGGAAAATGAATGACAGAAAGCAGAACTTCAGGTTGACAAAAATGGTTTCCAATTGAAGATGGTTGATTCTACCACTAATGGAAAGGAAGACCAATCTAATGGTCTTCACAAGAATTTAAAGCAATTTAAATTGCGATGCTGTAATCGAGAGGAAGTTTAGCAAAAAAAGATAAATCTGCAAAAATCTGGAAGGCAAAAACTGAAGAAATTTAAGTAGTTGAGCGTGAATAATGATGGGATTAAGATGTGAGAATACCATAAAGATCAGACGAGGAAAATGAACGACAGAAAGCAGAACTTTAGGTTGACAAGAATGGTTTCCAATTGAAGATGGTTGATTGTACCACTAATGGAAAGGAGGACCAATCTAATGGTCTTCACAAGAAACTAAAGCAATTTAAACTGCGATGCCGTAATCGAGAAGAAGATTAGCAAAAAAAGATAAATCTGCAAAATTCTGAAAGGCAAAAACTAAAGAAATTGAAGTAGTTGAGGGTGAATAATGATGGGATTAAGATGTGAGAATACCATAAAGATCAGACGAGGAAAATGAACGACAGAAAGCAGAACTTTAGGTTGACAAGAATGGTTTCCAATTGAAGATGGTTGATTCTACCACTAATGGAAAGGAAGACCAATCTAATGGTCTTCACAAGAATTTAAAGCAATTTAAATTGCGATGCTGTAATCGAGAGGAAGTTTAGCAAAAAAAGATAAATCTGCAAAAATCTGGAAGACAAAAACTAAAGAAATTGAAGTAGTTGAGCGTGAATAATGATGGGATTAAGATGTGAGAATACCATATAAATCAGACGAGGAAAATGAACGACAGAAAGCAGAACTTCAGGTTCACAAAAATGGTTTCCAATTGAAGATGGTTGATTCTACCACTAATGGAAAGGAAGACCAATCTAATGGTCTTCACAAGAATTTAAAGCAATTTAAATTGCGATGCTGTAATCGAGAGGAAGTTTAGCAAAAAAAGATAAATCTGCAAAAATCTGGAAGGCAAAAACTGAAGAAATTTAAGTAGTTGAGCGTGAATAATGATGGGACTAAGATGTGAGAATACCATAAAGATCAGACGAGGAAAATGAACGACAGAAAGCAGAACTTTAGGTTGACAAGAATGGTTTCCAATTGAAGATGGTTGATTCTACCACTAATGGAAAGGAGGACCAATCTAATGGTCTTCACAAGAAACTAAAGCAATTTAAACTGCGATGCCGTAATCGAGAAGAAGATTAGCAAAAAAAGATAAATCTGCAAAATTCTGGAAGACAAAAACTAAAGAAATTGAAGTAGTTGAGCGTGAATAAGGATGGGATTAAGATGTGAGAATTCCATAAAAATCAGACGAGGAAAATGAACGACAGAAAGCAGAACTTCAGGTTCACAAAAATGGTTTCCAGTTGAAGATGGTTGATTCTACCACTAATGGAAAGGAAGACCAATCTAATGGTCTTCACAAGAATTTAAAGCAATTTAAATTGCGATGCTGTAATCGAGAGGAAGTTTAGCAAAAAAAGATAAATCTGCAAAAATCTGGAAGACAAAAACTAAAGAAATTGAAGTAGTTGAGCGTGAATAATGATGGGATTATGATGTGAGAATACCATATAAATCAGACGAGGAAAATGAACGACAGAAAGCAGAACTTCAGGTTCACAAAAATGGTTTCCAATTGAAGATGGTTGATTCTACCACTAATGGAAAGGAAGACCAATCTAATGGTCTTCACAAGAATTTAAAGCAATTTAAATTGCGATGCTGTAATCGAGAGGAAGTTTAGCAAAAAAAGATAAATCTGCAAAAATCTGGAAGGCAAAAACTGAAGAAATTTAAGTAGTTGAGCGTGAATAATGATGGGATTAAGATGTGAGAATACCATAAAGATCAGACGAGGAAAATGAACGACAGAAAGCAGAACTTTAGGTTGACAAGAATGGTTTCCAATTGAAGATGGTTGATTGTACCACTAATGGAAAGGAGGACCAATCTAATGGTCTTCACAAGAAACTAAAGCAATTTAAACTGCGATGCCGTAATCGAGAAGAAGATTAGCAAAAAAAGATAAATCTGCAAAATTCTGAAAGGCAAAAACTAAAGAAATTGAAGTAGTTGAGGGTGAATAATGATGGGATTAAGATGTGAGAATACCATAAAGATCAGACGAGGAAAATGAACGACAGAAAGCAGAACTTTAGGTTGACAAGAATGGTTTCCAATTGAAGATGGTTGATTCTACCACTAATGGAAAGGAGGACCAATCTAATGGTCTTCACAAGAAACTAAAGCAATTTAAACTGCGATGCCGTAATCGAGAAGAAGATTAGCAAAAAAAGATAAATCTGCAAAATTCTGGAAGACAAAAACTAAAGAAATTGAAGTAGTTGAGCGTGAATAAGGATGGGATTAAGATGTGAGAATTCCATAAAAATCAGACGAGGAAAATGAACGACAGAAAGCAGAACTTCAGGTTCACAAAAATGGTTTCCAGTTGAAGATGGTTGATTCTACCACTAATGGAAAGGAAGACCAATCTAATGGTCTTCACAAGAATTTAAAGCAATTTAAATTGCGATGCTGTAATCGAGAGGAAGTTTAGCAAAAAAAGATAAATCTGCAAAAATCTGGAAGACAAAAACTAAAGAAATTGAAGTAGTTGAGCGTGAATAATGATGGGATTATGATGTGAGAATACCATATAAATCAGACGAGGAAAATGAACGACAGAAAGCAGAACTTCAGGTTCACAAAAATGGTTTCCAATTGAAGATGGTTGATTCTACCACTAATGGAAAGGAAGACCAATCTAATGGTCTTCACAAGAATTTAAAGCAATTTAAATTGCGATGCTGTAATCGAGAGGAAGTTTAGCAAAAAAAGATAAATCTGCAAAAATCTGGAAGGCAAAAACTGAAGAAATTTAAGTAGTTGAGCGTGAATAATGATGGGATTAAGATGTGAGAATACCATAAAGATCAGACGAGGAAAATGAACGACAGAAAGCAGAACTTTAGGTTGACAAGAATGGTTTCCAATTGAAGATGGTTGATTGTACCACTAATGGAAAGGAGGACCAATCTAATGGTCTTCACAAGAAACTAAAGCAATTTAAACTGCGATGCCGTAATCGAGAAGAAGATTAGCAAAAAAAGATAAATCTGCAAAATTCTGGAAGACAAAAACTAAAGAAATTGAAGTAGTTGAGCGTGAATAAGGATGGGATTAAGATGTGAGAATTCCATAAAAATCAGACGAGGAAAATGAACGACAGAAAGCAGAACTTCAGGTTCACAAAAATGGTTTCCAGTTGAAGATGGTTGATTCTACCACTAATGGAAAGGAAGACCAATCTAATGGTCTTCACAAGAATTTAAAGCAATTTAAATTGCGATGCTGTAATCGAGAGGAAGTTTAGCAAAAAAAGATAAATCTGCAAAAATCTGGAAGACAAAAACTAAAGAAATTGAAGTAGTTGAGCGTGAATAATGATGGGATTATGATGTGAGAATACCATATAAATCAGACGAGGAAAATGAACGACAGAAAGCAGAACTTCAGGTTCACAAAAATGGTTTCCAATTGAAGATGGTTGATTCTACCACTAATGGAAAGGAAGACCAATCTAATGGTCTTCACAAGAATTTAAAGCAATTTAAATTGCGATGCTGTAATCGAGAGGAAGTTTAGCAAAAAAAGATAAATCTGCAAAAATCTGGAAGACAAAAACTAAAGAAATTGAAGTAGTTGAGCGTGAATAATGATGGGATTATGATGTGAGAATACCATATAAATCAGACGAGGAAAATGAACGACAGAAAGCAGAACTTCAGGTTCACAAAAATGGTTTCCAATTGAAGATGGTTGATTCTACCACTAATGGAAAGGAAGACCAATCTAATGGTCTTCACAAGAATTTAAAGCAATTTAAATTGCGATGCTGTAATCGAGAGGAAGTTTAGCAAAAAAAGATAAATCTGCAAAAATCTGGAAGGCAAAAACTGAAGAAATTTAAGTAGTTGAGCGTGAATAATGATGGGATTAAGATGTGAGAATACCATAAAGATCAGACGAGGAAAATGAACGACAGAAAGCAGAACTTTAGGTTGACAAGAATGGTTTCCAATTGAAGATGGTTGATTGTACCACTAATGGAAAGGAGGACCAATCTAATGGTCTTCACAAGAAACTAAAGCAATTTAAACTGCGATGCCGTAATCGAGAAGAAGATTAGCAAAAAAAGATAAATCTGCAAAATTCTGAAAGGCAAAAACTAAAGAAATTGAAGTAGTTGAGGGTGAATAATGATGGGATTAAGATGTGAGAATACCATAAAGATCAGACGAGGAAAATGAACGACAGAAAGCAGAACTTTAGGTTGACAAGAATGGTTTCCAATTGAAGATGGTTGATTCTACCACTAATGGAAAGGAAGACCAATCTAATGGTCTTCACAAGAATTTAAAGCAATTTAAATTGCGATGCTGTAATCGAGAGGAAGTTTAGCAAAAAAAGATAAATCTGCAAAAATCTGGAAGACAAAAACTAAAGAAATTGAAGTAGTTGAGCGTGAATAATGATGGGATTAAGATGTGAGAATACCATATAAATCAGACGAGGAAAATGAACGACAGAAAGCAGAACTTCAGGTTCACAAAAATGGTTTCCAATTGAAGATGGTTGATTCTACCACTAATGGAAAGGAAGACCAATCTAATGGTCTTCACAAGAATTTAAAGCAATTTAAATTGCGATGCTGTAATCGAGAGGAAGTTTAGCAAAAAAAGATAAATCTGCAAAAATCTGGAAGGCAAAAACTGAAGAAATTTAAGTAGTTGAGCGTGAATAATGATGGGACTAAGATGTGAGAATACCATAAAGATCAGACGAGGAAAATGAACGACAGAAAGCAGAACTTTAGGTTGACAAGAATGGTTTCCAATTGAAGATGGTTGATTCTACCACTAATGGAAAGGAGGACCAATCTAATGGTCTTCACAAGAAACTAAAGCAATTTAAACTGCGATGCCGTAATCGAGAAGAAGATTAGCAAAAAAAGATAAATCTGCAAAATTCTGGAAGGAAAAAACTGAATAAATTGAAGTAGTTGGGCGTGAATAATGATGGGATTAAGATGTGAGAATACCATAAAAATCAGACGAGGAAAATGAACGACAGAAAGCAGAACTTCAGGTTCACAAAAATGGTTTCCAGTTGAAGATGGTTGATTCTACCACTAATGGAAAGGAAGACCAATCTAATGGTATTCATAAGAATTTAAAGCAATTTAAATTGCGATGCTGTAATCGAGAGGAAGTTTAGCAAAAAAAGATAAATCTGCAAAAATCTGGAAGGCAAAAACTGAAGAAATTTAAGTAGTTGAGCGTGAATAATGATGGGACTAAGATGTGAGAATACCATAAAGATCAGACGAGGAAAATGAACGACAGAAAGCAGAACTTTAGGTTGACAAGAATGGTTTCCAATTGAAGATGGTTGATTCTACCACTAATGGAAAGGAGGACCAATCTAATGGTCTTCACAAGAAACTAAAGCAATTTAAACTGCGATGCCGTAATCGAGAAGAAGATTAGCAAAAAAAGATAAATCTGCAAAATTCTGGAAGGAAAAAACTGAATAAATTGAAGTAGTTGGGCGTGAATAATGATGGGATTAAGATGTGAGAATACCATAAAAATCAGACGAGGAAAATGAACGACAGAAAGCAGAACTTCAGGTTCACAAAAATGGTTTCCAGTTGAAGATGGTTGATTCTACCACTAATGGAAAGGAAGACCAATCTAATGGTATTCATAAGAATTTAAAGCAATTTAAATTGCGATGCTGTAATCGAGAGGAAGTTTAGCAAAAAAAGATAAATCTGCAAAAATCTGGAAGGCAAAAACTGAAGAAATTTAAGTAGTTGAGCGTGAATAATGATGGGACTAAGATGTGAGAATACCATAAAGATCAGACGAGGAAAATGAACGACAGAAAGCAGAACTTTAGGTTGACAAGAATGGTTTCCAATTGAAGATGGTTGATTCTACCACTAATGGAAAGGAGGACCAATCTAATGGTCTTCACAAGAAACTAAAGCAATTTAAACTGCGATGCCGTAATCGAGAAGAAGATTAGCAAAAAAAGATAAATCTGCAAAATTCTGGAAGGAAAAAACTGAATAAATTGAAGTAGTTGAGCGTGAATAATGATGGGATTAAGATGTGAGAATACCATAAAAATCAGACGAGGAAAATGAACGACAGAAAGCAGAACTTCAGGTTCACAAAAATGGTTTCCAATTGAAGATGGTTGATTCTACCACTAATGGAAAGGAAGACCAATCTAATGGTCTTCACAAGAATTTAAAGCAATTTAAATTGCGATGCTGTAATCGAGAGGAAGTTTAGCAAAAAAAGATAAATCTGCAAAAATCTGGAAGGCAAAAACTGAAGAAATTGAAGTAGTTGAGCGTGAATAATGATGGGATTAAGATGTGAGAATACCATAAAAATCAGACGAGGAAAATGAAAGACAGAAAGCAGAACTTCAGGTTCACAAAAATGGTTTCCAATTGAAGATGGTTGATTCTACCACTAATGGAAAGGAAGACCAATCTAATGGTCTTCACAAGAAACTAAAGCAATTTAAATTGCGATGCTGTAATCGAGAAGAAGATTTGCAAAAAAAGATAAATCTGCAAAATTCTGGAAGGCAAAAACTGAAGAAATTGAAGTAGTTGAGCGTGAATAACGATGGGATTAAGATGTGAGAATACCATAAAGATCAGACAAGGAAAATGAACGACAGAGAGCAGAACTTCAGGTTGACAAGAACGGTTACCAATTGAAGATGGTTGATTCTACCACTAATTGAAAGGTGGACCAATCTAACGGTCTTCACAAGAAACTAAAGCCTGAAGCAATTCAAATTGCGATGCTGTAATCGAGAGGAAGATTAGCAAAAAAAATAAATTTGCAAAATTCTTGAAAGCAAAAACTGAAGAAATTGAAGCAGTTGGGCGAGAATAACGATAAACTTAAGATGACAGCCTACCAGAAAGCTCAGTCAAGGAAAATGAACGACATAAAGTAGAACTTCTGGTTGGTAGGGATGGTTTCTAATTGAAGATGCTTGATTCTTCTACTAGTTAAAAAGAGGACTAATCTGATGATCTTCAGGAGAAATTAAACCAATTTAAATTGCGCTAATGGAATCGAGAGGACAGAGGAATATAAGCAAAAAAGATAAATTAAGACAAAAACTGAAGGTATTGAAGTAGTTGGACAAGAACAAGAGGAAAATGAACGACATAAAACAGAACTTTAGGTCTCCAATTGAAGATGGTTGCTTCTACTACTAATTAAAAGGATGATCTTCAGAACAAATTAAAGCAATTGAAATTGCGATACTGAAATCGAAAGGAATATGAGCAATAAAAGATAAATCTGCAAAAGTCTTGAAGGTAAAAATTGAAGATATTGATATATTGGTCGAAAACAACGATAAGCTTAACCATAAAGAGGAGTCGGATACAATAAACAACATAAAGCAGAACTTCAGGTTGGCAAGGATGGTTTCCAACTGAAGATAGTTCCTTCTACCATTATAGTTATAAGGACGTCCCAAACTGATGATCTTCAGGAGAAATTAAAGCAATTTCAATTGCGATACTAAAATCGAGAGGAAGATAACCGAAAAATAGACGACCAACAACGGACCAATCTGATATTCTTCAGAATGAATTAAAGCAATTTAAAATGCGATGCTGATATCGAGAAAATAATAAGAAAAGGAAGAAACTGAAGAAATTGAAATAGACGGGCGAGAATAATGATACGATTAAGATTTGGGAACGCCATACAGATCAGTCGAGCAAAATAAATGACAAGTCTTAGCAAGACCTCAAGTTGAGAAAGGATGAGTTGCAATTGAAGATGGTAGATTCTGTCAGTAGGTTAAAATGGAGACAAATCTAATGATCTTCGTTAATAATACATGGGTATTATTAACGTTTAAATAGGAAATCGGAATTGAACAGAAAGAAACTGTCTAACAGAAAAAAACTAAACCAGATATGATTTGAAGTGAAGTGAAGAGGTGAAGTGAAGCGAACCTGATATATTTTGAAGTGAAGTCACCAGAAGAAGAGTACTGTTTACACTAAAAAAATGAACCTCTTTTGGACTATCAGCAGGGGAAGGTTAATCTGGAAGGGGGCTGGGGGCTAGTACATCTGTTACGGTTCTTCAGGAACATTCTCGTGAGTTGGTTTCGATTGTTGGGAACTCAATCAATTCCTTCTTCGAGGCGTGTGTTTTGTGATTTGTTCAAAGCATTTGGCTGAGTGTTTTTGTTCTTTGACTGACGATTAATTCCACGATAAATTAGTTGAGATGGTCAACATACTTCGCCTTAGTTCACTTGGTCACGCAATTGACAGTACATATTTTCTTTAATCAGGATTTTTGTTCCTTTTTGTAGTATAGCAGTATATTGTAGGCCTCCATTGAGAATAAGCCATCCCACTCTTCCAGCCCTATGCGACGCATTTTTTGTTAAATTAAAGTTATTACATACTATAAAAAAAAACAATATAACTCTTATATTTTATTACTTTCTCCATGCTTTGTACTTTTGTGGGATCTGAAAATTCAATCTATCATTTTTTTTTTACTTTCGCGCTCTATTAGGTTTCGATGTTCGCAAAGTCAATGTCTTCAATTCCCCCTATTGGCAAGGGATGAAATAGGGATGAGGGAGGGATAATAATATATCACTGCAAAGACAGAGGCATTTTCACAACACTTGTTACCAATACTCACTAAAAACTAGTTTTCTTCAGCAGCCTAATTTATAATGAAATTCTCGCAGTGACTTAGATTAATCTCTACTTGCAACTTTGTTCAGATTACTAAATATAATAGTGCCAGATAAAGATGGCACGAGAAGGTAATAAATAACAAGGAACAGGAATTAGATAATAATAAATCGTCTCGGGGCACTATCTGTCTTTTCTTCATAAATAAATTTATTTTCCATTCTACAACATGTAAGCCGCATCTTACTATCAATTTGCGTCATATTAAAATTGATTTCGGTTATTTATGGGGTCCTCGCACGGGTTCATTTTGGGTTCGTTATCTAATTTTCTAGCACAAAATTGATTCTATCGAACACTAAATATAATTTTTTAATAAAGCAATAGACATGGTACATTAGGTTTACCAGGAGGGTGAGGGGGAAGGGGGTCGAATAATGAAAGCCTTTTATTTTTCTCGTCATTGCCAGGGATATTAGGGGATTAGACGTCGATTATTTTAGGGTTGGGGGAGATCGAATAGTGATGAATTGCGTCAGCCATCAAAAAGACTAAACAGTGTTTGCCATGATGGGGCCGAAAGACTTTTGGCTTTATGCTGCGTGACGAGGGACGAGGAGGGATTGTTTTCTGGCGAGTCACGGATTTTAAGTTCGTGCCGATCGGTTCATTACGTGCCTTAAAAAGCGTGTAATTGATATAAATTTTTTCGACACCGACATTTGAAATTGAATTTATTTATTTCAATTTGTTGAATGAAACAGAAAAATCAAGTTTTCCTCATCCTTCAACTTTCCTGGCTTTGACCTCAGCATTACGCCAATCTTCAAAAAATGCAATAGACTCGACTTCCCAGAGGAACTTGAAATCAAATAATTTCCATTAATGCTTTTTCCTGAGTGCGATAGCTCAAAGCTCGATAAATGAATTAGTTGATCGTCTTGTTTAAGCATTAATAATTGCAGTTCCGAAAGATTAACAGGGGACGCTCGCTGCAAACGACTATTGACATTTATATGGAACTGATACAACCATAATAAATAGATAGAAACCACATTGCATTCATTAACTCTGATTAATTTGCTTGAAAGCTCAAAAGTGGTATCCTCATGTGAAACTGCAATTAATGCATGGCCAGCCATGGCACACATGCAGCCTTATGGTTTTAAGGTATCAAATCATAAGCTCGCAGCTACTATAGAGATTCACGATTTGACTTGATTTTCACGCTACTTGACTTGTTTTCAAGGCAAAGTTAAGTTCAGTTTGGCGCAGTGATTGTCAAGCCAAGTCAAGTAGTTTTTATTTGAAGTACTTGAAAAATCAAGTATTTTGACAAATACTTGAGATCGGCTTTATTATTTTTATTAGTTGATACTTAGTAAACAACTCTGAAGACAATCTGAAGTGTTTTCCGGGCTTTGAAACCATGGTCCAATGCGATTTCTACGACATACTTCAAGTGCGCCGAAACCCCTCGCTACCCCACCCCAGTCGCCCTTCAAATTCTCCAACCAAAAATTGCAGCGAAAGCAGTGTTGCCAAGTCATGGATTTTATCCTTAGATCTAAGGATTTTTAGGAACGTTTAGGAATTTAGGAGGATTTCGTAAAATCTGTTAGAATCTGAGAAATTTAAAAAAGCGACAAATACGAAGCAAAATTATAAATGCATAAAAAAGCACAACGCATTATGATATTCACCAAACTACACTACTACTACTAGTGGAGCTGAAGTCCAGAGAGTAAACAGAGCACTTTGAGTAAAGATGCATGATCTCGGCACAACTGATCATTCCAGAACAGCTGTTTTGGATAAAGTTCCGCCATACTGATTCGTGGGGCAACCAAACCATGTAGCCAAATTTACGAAATATTCTGTGGTTATAAGTATTTTCATGTACAAACATCCGGCAAAAACTGTTAAGAAGGCCGCCAAAACTGTGGAGCCAGAAGGTTTCTCCTTAGGTTTATTAGAAAACCTCATCTAGCAAGCTATGAAATTTTGACAGAAAAGGATATCAAAGTAAATGGACTCTTGTTTCTCCATCCTTTTCTTTTGACATTTCACAGCCAACTACATGAAGTTTTCTAATGAACCCATGGTACTACCCCGTTGGTTTCACTTGTGTGAGGGAGAGAATGGAGAAACCATCGTTTTGCACTGTTTTTTGGCTATTTTCGTCTATAGCACCCACCATATGTGTGATCATTCTGAGACAACATCGTTAAGGGGGCATACAACTCCGGCCAAAACCAGAACGGATTTTGTCGGCAATTGTTGCTCTTTCCATACTATCTCTTAGCTCGTTGGATTGAGTATGATAATGACACGACAATGACAATGACAGATGATTGACCTTATTGACGACTCTAGAACAGCTGATTTCGATAAAAGTCCGCCATACTGATTCGTGGGGCTACCAAACGATGTAGCCAAATTTACGAAATTTTCCGTGGTTATAGCAGCAGAAAGTTGTACCTGAATATCTTTTGTTACCAAGATACAGGGTGATAAAAGTTTCAGTTTTTTTACAGGTTTTGTTCCATAGCTGCTTCAGTTTTTGACATAGTAGGATTAAAATTTGTACATACGGGACTCTTTACAATCTTCACAAGAACAATTCACAAATTGTAGTGAAAATATGGACACAGGAAGATATTGAATTGAACAGGAAGACACTGAATTTGTTTCAACTTTATTAAAACTTTCTGCTTTAAATCCATTTCCCTACCGTGGTTTACGTGACAGTTCATTCGTGAGTCACCCTGCATAACTTGTAATCAGACATAAATAACCTAAAATATGAAAAAACAGTAAAAACGGCAACACCGCAGTAAGTTTATTAATTATGAAAAGCAAATTTGTTTTGAAGTTTTAGGATTATCTTTAGTACTTCGTCCTTCGATAGCTACAAAACTATAAATCCTCCATTGGAGCTTTTGCCTAGAAGAGACAATTTTGGAATATACTATAAATAAATCTCAAATCAAACATGACACATGATGATCAAGATCAACTTTTCCGTTCGCTCTCATATCTAAATAAGTTGGTCCGCCATATTGCCTTGGGGGGCATACATGTCAAATGACCAATACGCTGCAAGCGTCAACCGTCAATTGTCAAATGGTAAATGACATTGATTGGATGTCATGTCGACTGTCGTTACTGTCGTTCGTATTTCGAGAATTGTAAAATATTTATAAAAATTTTGAAAAAATGGGCGTTGCAGCGTGGCACCTAAAAGAATTTTTGCTCGCTTTCTTTTATTTTACAGAACATATTTCAATCATTCAATCTAAGAAATTCTAAGATTAAATCGTGCTTCCACTAAGGATTTTTTCACAAGACATGTTTTGTTTCTGTTTGGTGCTGAAAAGTGCTTGTGAACCGCCGCATATTTCTCGATTCGGCGGCCATTTTTTGATGCGCGCCCGCAATGCGCCATGTACGTACATATTGGAAGTAAATAACTGAGAATTAATGAATGACTAACGGGGTCTATCTATAGTTTTAATGTGTATGGACAGCCCGACCGTAAGGGCGACAAGTGACAATTTAGCGACAATGGATTACTCGAAACCCGATTGCGAGAAGCAGCAAAATTACTTAAAGGCAAATGAATATGCTATCAAGTAAGTAAGGAATAAGGATGGAGATAAAATCCTGCAAACTGATATTTCAAAATGTTTAACGAAGCAACATCGTCAACAGGACGGTAAACGGAACACGACGAGTCCACTGCCATTTAAACAACATGGGCCCAAAATCGTGACGTCAGCATAGTGCGGACTTGGGAGCGATAATGATGTCATTATTTCCCGAGCCCTGTGGCCATCGTCGGCGCTGCAACTACAACTGTCAATAATGTTGTTGCTGACGTTGTCATCAGCAATTTTTTAATAAAGTTTTCGGGCGGCAGCTCTAAAACCCTCTGAAACTATTCCCGTCATTTGTTTTCTTAATAATGTTATGGGATACGGGTTCCAATAATTTATCGTCAATTAACTACTGACTTTTATTTACTTTTAACTATTACAACAATACGCACTGTTCGTTTGTCCCCTTATTTCGCTTATCAACACACTCTCGTACTTTCGAGAACGGAGACGACTGTTCTCGGTTCTCGTTTAGTCTAGATGGGTCCCCGGGATCGCGATCGGCGCTCGGCCGAATCTCTGTGGACCGACAGTCGGGCGTAACAGTATTATTACTATTTTCGACCCATTCATACTTATCAATACTTGTAAAATATTATTTGACCTAATAGGGGATAAACAGAAGCACATCATAGGTCAAAAAATTATACGTGTTAAAGCACCTCCTTAGAAGGAGAGAGGAGGAAATTAAATTTCTAAATGTAGACCGGAAGCGAGTTCTACGACATACTTTATGTGCGCCACCTCTGCCCCCACGCCAGTCATTCCACTGCAGCGCGACCGCAGGGGAATAAGAAAAACGGAGCTCACGAAAGTGGAATCGGTCAACGTAGGAGAGCACTTCGCTCATCGCCTTTGATAATGTCTGCCGCAGCTGTAGAAGAAACGTCAGGAAGAAATTCCATTGGGCCACAGCTTCAAAACCCGGAAAACACTTTAGATTGTATTTGGACCGGCCGTAAAAGCCTTCACAGTCTTATAACGACTTCTTCAACAGTTTTAGTCTTAATTCTTAGTTTAATTTTGCCACTAACTCCAAACCAATGGTAGAAGGCCCTTTTGCAAAAATCACATTGATTTCTTCCTTCAGTATCTCGAAAACAGTTGCAGCGATCCTAACGTTGCGACCCTTCATTTTGAAGAAAATTTTGCGCTCTAAATGATGGCATTTAAATAAAAACGAAAGATTGGCTCTAAGCAAAATGACAACATCGTAAAAGAACCTTAGGTAACAAAAACTATTAGAATTTTTGGTAAAAAGAAACTATTAGAGTCTATATCGGATTTAGAAACAGTTTCAAACCAACGGTAGAAGGCCGTTTTGCATAAATCACAGTGATTTCTTCCTTCAGTATATCGAAAACAGTTGTAGCGAACCTCATTTTGAAGAAAATTTTGGGCTCTAAATGATTGCATTTAGATAAAAACGAAAGATTGCGTCTAAGCAAAATTACAACATCGTAAAAGAACGTTAAGTAACAAAAACTATTAGAATTTTTATTAGAAACTATTAGTAATTTTGGAAATTTTTTAACGCTTTGAGGCATTTTTAACCGACTTTGGCCTTAATTTTTATCTGAATTTCTCAAAAAAATCCACATTTACATTTTTTTGACGGTTTGAGTTATTTTTTTTAAGCGATTTTAGCTTATATCAACCTGAATTTCTCTTCCAAATTTATATCTTAAGTTTCGCAAAATTTGCATTTTTCAAGTTATTTTTAGCCGGTATTAACCCTAATCCTAATCTGAATTTTTTCTAAAAACTCCAAATTTGTATGTTTACACGTTTAGAGTTGTTTTTCAAGATTTTTTTGTCCTAATTCTAACCTAAATTTCTCAAAAAACAACACACTATTTTTAATAATTTTTAGGCGTTTTTGATCAAATTTCACTTTTTTTGGTACAAAGATAAATTTTACCAAAAATAACAAATTATAATATATGTCAGTTTTGCCTGATTTTGTCCTAAATTTTAATTTCTACGAAAACATCAAGATATTGATTTTTAGAGAATGTAGGTAATTTCTAACGAATTTTAGTTTTGATTCATTCACAAACTCCAAATTTGCATATTTAAATGCTTGCATAATTTTTAATCGATTTTGTCCTAATTTTCTGTTGAATTTTTCCAAAAACTCCAAATTTACATTTTTGGAAGGTTTGAGTCAATTTTAGCCGATTTTAGCTTTTATATTAATCTGAATTTTTCCAAATTTGTATTTTTAGAAGCTTTAAGTTATATTTAATCGGTATTGGCCCTAATCCTAAGTTTATCCAAACACTTCAAATTTGTATTTTTACACTTTTTGAATAGTTTTTCAAGAGATTTTGGTCCTAACCTGAATTTCTGAAAAAAATGGTACACTTTAGTCGTTTTTAGACAAATTTGCAAATTTTACTTATTTTGTAAATTATAACATTTGAATTGGTTTTGCCTGTTTTTGTCTTTTCTTCCAAAAATATAAAAGTTTGAATTTTTAGAGATTTTAAGTCATTTTTTTACTGATTTTAGCCTTAATTGTAACCCGATTTTTTTCACAAACTCCAAATTTTTATTTTTAAACGCTTTTAACTTTTATCTTAATTTAACTTTTCCCAAATATCTATTTTAAAAAATTTTAAGTTATTTTTAACTGACTTTGATCCTAATTCGAACCTAAGTGTTTCCAAAAACTTGAAATTTGTATTTTTTCGAGCTCTGAGTAATTTTTTAAGATTTTTGGTCCTAATCTTAATTTAATTTTCTAGAAAAACACTAAATTTTCATTTTGAAAGATTTTAAGTCACATTTTACTTATTTTAGCCTTAAAATTGTATTTTTCCAAAACAATAAGAAATTGCATTTTTAAACCATATGAAATTCATTTTTAACCGATTTTAGTCCCAATTCCTGAACTTTTGCATGGTTTTTTTCGGTCCAAGTTTTTACATGAGTTGCTCCAAAAACTCCAAACTTATATTTTTGAACGGTTTGAGTCATTTTTTACCGATTTTAGCTTTTGTCTTAATCTTAATTCTGAAAATCTTACCCTGAGATTTCCCAAAAACTCCAAATTTGTGTTTTTACGCTCTTTGAGTAATTTTTTAAGATTTTTAATCCTGATCCTAACCTGATTTTCTAGGGAACACTACATTTTTATTTTGAAAAGTGTCAGTCAGACTTTTCTTATTTTGGTCATAAAATTGATTTTCTCCAAAACCATCAAAAATTGCATTTTTAGACAATATGTAAATCATTTTTAGCCGATTTTAGCCCATATTCCTGAATTTTTGCAAGGTTATTTCGGCCCTAATTTTTTACATTAATTTTCAGACACCGTTTTAGTCATTTTTTACCGATTTTAACTCTTATCTTAATCTAAATTTCTCAAAATTTTTATTTTCAGACGGCTTACGTTATATTTAACCGATTTTGGCCCTAATTCTAACCTGAATTTTTCCAGTAATTCCAAATCTGTATTTTTGCACGCTTTAAGTAATTTTTAGGTCCTAATCCTAACCGTATTTTTTCAAAAAACCCTGAATTATTATTTTTAGAGGTTTTAAGTACAATTTCACTTATTTTAGCCCTAAAATTGAATTTTTACAAACATTATTAAAAATTGCATTTTTGGACAATATGTAAGTAATTTTTAATCGATTTTGTCCTAATTTTCTGTTAAATTTTTCCAAAAACTCCAAATTTACATTTTTGGAAGGTCTGAGTGAATTTTAGCCAATTTTAGCTCTTATCTAATCTGAATTTTTCCAAATTTGACTTTTCTTATTTTGGTCATAAAATTGATTTTCTCCAAAACCATCAAAAATTGCATTTTTAGACAATATGTAAATCATTTTTAGCCGATTTTAGCCCATATTCCTGAATTTTTGCAAGGTTATTTCGGCCCTAATTTTTTACATTAATTTTCAGACACCGTTTTAGTCATTTTTTACCGATTTTAACTCTTATCTTAATCTAAATTTCTCAAAATTTTTATTTTCAGACGGCTTACGTTATATTTAACCGATTTTGGCCCTAATTCTAACCTGAATTTTTCCAGTAATTCCAAATCTGTATTTTTGCACGCTTTAAGTAATTTTTAGGTCCTAATCCTAACCGTATTTTTTCAAAAAACCCTGAATTATTATTTTTAGAGGTTTTAAGTACAATTTCACTTATTTTAGCCCTAAAATTGAATTTTTACAAACATTATTAAAAATTGCATTTTTGGACAATATGTAAGTAATTTTTAATCGATTTTGTCCTAATTTTCTGTTAAATTTTTCCAAAAACTCCAAATTTACATTTTTGGAAGGTCTGAGTGAATTTTAGCCAATTTTAGCTCTTATCTAATCTGAATTTTTCCAAATTTGACTTTTCTTATTTTGGTCATAAAATTGATTTTCTCCAAAACCATCAAAAATTGCATTTTTAGACAATATGTAAATCATTTTTAGCCGATTTTAGCCCATATTCCTGAATTTTTGCAAGGTTATTTCGGCCCTAATTTTTTACATTAATTTTCAGACACCGTTTTAGTCATTTTTTACCGATTTTAACTCTTATCTTAATCTAAATTTCTCAAAATTTTTATTTTCAGACGGCTTACGTTATATTTAACCGATTTTGGCCCTAATTCTAACCTGAATTTTCCCAGTAATTCCAAATCTGTATTTTTGCACGCTTTAAGTAATTTTTAGGTCCTAATCCTAACCGTATTTTTTCAAAAAACCCTGAATTATTATTTTTAGAGGTTTTAAGTACAATTTCACTTATTTTAGCCCTAAAATTGAATTTTTACAAACATTATTAAAAATTGCATTTTTGGACAATATGTAAGTAATTTTTAATCGATTTTGTCCTAATTTTCTGTTAAATTTTTCCAAAAACTCCAAATTTACATTTTTGGAAGGTCTGAGTGAATTTTAGCCAATTTTAGCTCTTATCTAATCTGAATTTTTCCAAATTTGACTTTTCTTATTTTGGTCATAAAATTGATTTTCTCCAAAACCATCAAAAATTGCATTTTTAGACAATATGTAAATCATTTTTAGCCGATTTTAGCCCACATACCTAAATTTTTGCAAGGTTATTTCGGCCCTAATTTTTATATAAATTTTTCTAAAAACTCCGTTTTTGACCGTCAGACACCGTTTTAGTCATTTCTTACCGATTTTAACTCTTATCTTAATCTCAATTTCTCAAAATTTTTATCTTCAGATGGCTTACGTTAGATTTAACCGATTTTGGCCCTAATTCTAACCTGAATTTTTCCAGTAATTCCAAATCTGTATTTTTGCACGTTTTAAGTAATTTTTAGGTCTTAATCCTAACCGTATTTTTTTTCAAAAAACCCTGAATTATTATTTTTAGAGTTTTTAAGTACAATTTCACTTATTTTAGCCCTAAAATTGAATTTTTACAAATATTATTAAAAATTGCATTTTTGGACAATATGTAAGTAATTTTTAATCGATTTTGTCCTAATTTTCTGTTAAATTTTTCCAAAAACTCCAAATTTACATTTTTGGAAGGTCTGAGTGAATTTTAGGCAATTTTAGCTCTTATCTTAATCGGAATTTTTCCAAATTTGACTTTTCTTATTTTGGTCATAAAATTGATTTGCTCCAAAACCATCAAAAATTGCATTTTTAGACAATATGTAATTCATTTTTAGCCGATTTTAGCCCATATTCCTGAATTTTTGCAAGGTTATTTCGGCCCTAATTTTTACATTAATTTTTCCAAAAACTCCGTTTTTGACCGTCAGACACCGTTTCAGTCATTTTTTACCGATTTTAACTCTTATCTTAATCTGAATTTCTCAAAATTTTTATTTTCAGAAGGCTTACGTTAGATTTAACCGATTTTGGCCCTAATTCTAACCTGAATTTTTCCAGTAATTCCAAATCTGCATTTTTGCACGCTTTAAGTAATTTTTAGGTCCTAATCCTAACCGTATTTTTTTCAAAAAACCCTGAATTATTATTTTTAGAGGTTTTAAGTACAATTTCACTTATTTTAGCCCTAAAATTGAATTTTTACAAACATTATTAAAAATTACCTTTTTGAACAATATGTAAGTAATTTTTAATCGATTATGTCCTAATTTTCTAGTAAATTTTTCCAAAAACTCCCAAACTTACATTTTTGGAAGGTCTGAGTGAATTTTAGCCAATTTTAGCTCTTATTTTAATCTGAATTTTTCCAAATTTGACTTTTCTTATTTTGGTCATAAAATTGATTTTCTCCAAAACCATCGAAAAATTGCATTTTTAGCCGATTTTAGCCCATATTCCTGAATTTTTGCAAGGTTATTTCGGCCCTAATTTTTACATTAATTTTTCCAAAAACTCCGTTTTTGACCGTCAGACACCGTTTTAGTCATTTTTTACCGATTTTAACTTTAGATCTTAATCCGAATTTCTCAAAATTTTTATTTTCAGATGGCTTATGTTATATTAAACTGATTTTGGCCCTAACTCTAATCTGAATTTTTCCAGTAATTCCAAATCTGTATTTTTGCACGCTTTAAGTAATTTTTAGGTCCTAATCCTAACCTGATTTTTTTAAAAAAAACCTTGAATTATTATTTTTAGAGGTTTTAAGTACAATTTAACTTATTTTAACTCTAAAATTTAATTTTTTCAAAAATTATGAAAAATTGCATTTTTGGACGATATGTAAGTAATTTTTAATCGATTATGTCCTAATTTTCTAGTAAATTTTTCCAAAAACTCCAAATTTACATTTTTGGAAGGTCTGAGTGAATTTTAGCCAATTTTAGCTCTTATTTTAATCTGAATTTTTCCAAATTTGAGTTTTCTTATTTTGGTCATAAAATTGATTTTCTCCAAAACCATCGAAAAATTGCATTTTTAGCCGATTTTAGCCCATATTCCTGAATTTTTGCAAGGTTATTTCGGCCCTAATTTTTACATTAATTTTTCCAAAAACTCCGTTTTTGACCGTCAGACACCGTTTTAGTCATTTTTTACCGATTTTAACTTTAGATCTTAATATCTAAAATCTTAATAGATCTTAATCTGAATTTCTCAAAATTTTTATTTTCAGATGGCTTACGTTATATTTAACCGATTTTGGCCCTAATTCTAACCTGAATTTTTCCAGTAATTGCAAATCTGTATTTTTGCACGCTTTAAGTAATTTTTAGGTCCTAATACTAACCGTATTTTTTTCAAAAAACCCTGAATTATTATTTTTAGAGGTTTTAAGTACAATTTCACTTATTTTAGCCCTAAAATTGAATTTTTACAAACATTATTACAAATTGCAATTTGGAACAATATGTAAGTTATTTTATAACCGATTTTATCTTTAATTCCTGATTTCTTCAAAGGCATTTTTGTAAAGTAATGTCGACCCCACTTTTTATATGAATTTCTCCAAACCACCAAATTTACATTTTTGAATGGTTTGAATGGTCTAAATTTCTCCAAATTTGTATTTTAGAAACTTTAGTTATTTTTAACCGGTTTTGGCCCTAACCCTAACCGATGTTTTTCCGAAAACTCCAAATTTGTATTTTTAGAATCTTTGATTCGTATTTCCATACAAACTGAAGTACAAACCCTGATTTCTACATTTTTGCAAACGCGTTTCGGCCGTAATTATTACATGAATTTCTCCAAAACTTCCAAGTTTACATTTTTGAACGGTTTGAGTAATTTTAGCTCCTATCTTAATCTGAATTTATCCAAATTTCCGCTTTGATAAATTTTTTGAGTCAACTCGAAACAAACTCTTTTGAAATGGAAACTTGTCTTTGAACAGATCATCTATGTATTGACTCCATGCATTTAAGAACTTCTTCCTCGTCTATAAGTGTTTTGCCTGCGTTGTCCACCAAAATATTAGGAGTTCTTTTTGTTAAACAGATCAGCTACCTCTCTCACCTTTTTGTACATGTTAAAGATAACATGTCTTCTCTCCAGTTCTTTCACTTCTTTGCATCTATCCGTTATCCACTTTTCTTTTGCATTCTTGATTTTGTTCTTTATTTCTCTGTGTTGTTTTTGCATTTTCGTCTTTCTTCCATGAGTTCCAGGATCTCTTTAGTCATCCATCGTTGCTTTATTGGTTTGGTGTTGTTTGCTGTGTTCTCTTCCATTATCTTAATGATGTGTTCGCGAAATAGGTGTTCTTCCAAGGCCTACTTGAAGGAAATAATAAGTGACTGGTTTATACGTATGGTGTCAAATACATCTGAACGGAGACTTTTCGAATTATTCAGCAATCACTAGTTGTAATTTGCATACAAATAAGTTTAACATGAGTTATGAGAACCAACAGGTTATGCACAAGAAATTTGGTATGTTTACCAATTTAATAATAATCTTTGAAAGAGATTACGGTGTACTTTTCTACCCCTAAGAGACGCAGACTAAGAGACCAACATCTTTCCTGCACGTATCTCCTCGACGTATCGGCAACTCACCCCGTCACTCTCACGACCTCTTTTTGCTGTTCGTCGACCCTTTTGAAATGTTGCTTACATAAGAGAATCTAAACTCGATCTTGAAAACGGCTTTTTACGCCCTCAGGGCCGCGACAGGACACCCACTCCAGCACGTTCCCATTATTGAGGTCTCTATCACAAAAGTTTTGTAAAAAGTGTAGATAAATTTTTCATGTTCTCTGTGGTTCAGATGGTTTGCTGTAATTGCAGCAGGAATTTGTGGTAATGAAAAGAACACACTGGTTTCCTTTGTGTTATACTTGCGAAACGTTATTGAATAGTCAAGGCAACTGCAATCATTTCAGACATTGAACCTTATTTTCATTTATTTATGTGATGGTTTTGAAGAATGGTTATTTTAGTTATTGATATATTTACTCCACATTTTAGCTCTACTTCTTACAAAAAAAAAAAAAATTGGCGTACAAGAAGGGCCCCATTGCCGAAGCCCACAATGCAGTTCAAAGTCAACGGTCGAGCAAGTTAATTTTGATGGTGAAAAAGGGCGTCCGTTAAGCCTTCGGACTTGAAATTGCGGCGGTTCACTTAATACCCTTTTTTTACGAAACGTCATGCTGATGTCGACCAATTTATCAAATTTGATACATTACGTTCACGTATTAACCCCGTTACTACCATCCATCAACTTGTTAATTTGGCTTCCACGTAATATGTGTGTGTGTGTGTGTGTGCGGTACGGAAACTTAAATAATGGTCTACAAGTGATGGAAAAGTCTAACTTTTGCATTTTTTTTTCGTACCAGTGAAACGCGAGATAATTCACTTTCGGTATCTTTAAGTTAATGGAAAACTGTTGATTTTTCCGCGTATTTGAAAATTATGTATTCCCAAAGCTGTTTAGTGTGTTAAATTAAGAGCCGGAGTTCAGTAAGTGTGTGTGGGGTGACGGTGTATTTCTTAAAATGATTGACGAACCGTAACTTTTCAAAGATTTATTATTTTCTGGGTTGGATATTCACAACTCGAACAAATAATGTGTACATTGAATTTCTGCACGCCTACTTATTGTGTGTGTTGGTAATAACAAAAACAAACCTAAACTAACTTGATCTAACCTTAACTAAGAAAAAATCAGCTTAGATAAAAAGAAAATTTACAATAAAAAGTGCTGCTACATGTGGGAGAAATTGTGATAAAACTAGAGCATTTTTGATTTTTCTGCTTGAAAACTAGAAAAGGTGCATACATAATTGCTGAAAATGAACTATAAAGGTTGGTATATCTGGAATTGTTAGTGTGAATTTATCTATAAAATACCAGCCATAAAATTTCCGAAGATGCACGAAGCGACGGCGTGGCCTACAGAGTTACAGGCCGCCTCCCGACTTTCTTCTAGCCTATTGTTCAGACAATATTTAATACAAAATTATATTATTTAGGCTTCTTAGATGATTCGAAGTTGCAAAATGCGTTACCCAGTAGTGCTTTCTTCGTGCAATTAAGACTTAGGTATTAGTTAGGTACATGTAAACACTTATATTTACTATTAATCATTTAGAGAGGTAGATTTTGGATTAAAGGTACGGTACCCTTGGTGTTGATTGCCACCCCTATAGGTTTTCCACAAAAAAATTAAGGTTCCACCTGTTGCACGTTTTTTCAAGGAGTGTCGTATTTCTCACCCTTCTAGATGTCAAGAGGGATGATGTGCGTTCTCAATAAAAATACCAGTGGGGTTCCCAAACATGTTGGGAGTACAACGGTGCTATTGCGGTTGATTGCCACCCCTATAGGTTTTCCACAAAAAAATAAAGTTTCCACCTATTGCACGTTTTTTCAAAGCATGTCGTAATTCTAACCCTCTTAGGTGTCAAGGGGGATGATGTGCGTTCTCAGAAAAATATCAGTGGTATTCCCAAATATGTTGGAAATACAACGGTGCTATTGCTATTGATTGCCACCCCTAGAGGTTTTCCACAAAAAAATAAAGTTTCCACCTGTTGCACGTTTTTTCAAGGTATGTCTCAATTCTAACCCTTCTAGTGTCAAGGGGGATGATGTGCATTCTCAGAAAAATACCAGTGGTATTCCCAAATATGTTGAAAATACAACGGTGCTATTGCGGTTGATTGCCACCCCTATAGGTTTTCCACAAAAAAAAGTTTCCACCTATTGCACGTTTTTTTCAAGGCATGTCGTATTTCTAACCCTCTTAGGTGTCAAGGGGGATGATTTGCGTTCTCAGAAAAATACCAGTGGTGTTCCCAAATATGTTGAAAATACAACGGTGCTATTGCGGTTGATTGCCACCCCTATAGGTTTTCCACAAAAAAATCAAGTTTCCACCTCTTGCATGCCTAAATACGACACCTGTAGGGGTGGCAATCAACCGCAATAGCACCGTTGTATTCTCAACATATTTTGAAATACCACTGGTATTTTCCTGAGAACGCACTTCATCCCCCTTGACACCTAGAAGGGTTAGAACTGAGACATGCCTTGAAAAAACGTGCAATAGGTGAAAACTTTATTTTTTTGTGGAAAACCTATAGGGGTGGCAATCAACCGCAATAGCACCGTTGTATTCCCAACATATTTTGAAATACCACTGGTATTTTCCTGAGAACGCACATCATCCCCCTTGACACCTAGAAGGGTTAGAACTGAGACATGCCTTGAAAAAACGTGCAATAGGTGGAAACTTTTTTTTGTGAAAAACCTATAGGGGTGGCAATCAATCGCAATAGCACCGTTGTATTTCCAACATATTTGGGAACACCACTGGTATTTTTCTGAGAACGCACATCATCCCCATTGACACCTAGAAGGGTTAAAATTGAAACATGCCTTGAAAAAACGTGAAATAGGTGGAAACTTTATTTTTTTGTGAAAAACCTATAGGGGTGGCAATCAATCGCAATAGCACCGTTGTATTTCCAACATATTTGGGAACACCACTGGTATTTTTCTGAAAACGCACATCATCCCCCTTGACACCTAGAAGGGTTAGAATTGAGACATGCGTTGAAAAAACGTGTAATAGGTGGAAACTTTATTCTTTTGTGAAAAACCTATAGGGGTGGCAATCAATCGCAATAGCACCGTTGTATTCCCAACATATTTGGGAACACCACTGGTATTTTTCTGAGAACGCACATCATCCCCATTGACACCTAGAAGGGTTAAAATTGAAACATGCCTTGAAAAAACGTGCAATAGGTGGAAACCTTATTTTTTTGTGAAAAACCTATAGGGGTGGCAATCAATCGCAATAGCACCGTTGTATTCCCAACATATTTGGGAACACCACTGGTGTTTTTCTGAGAACGCACATCATCCCCCTTGACACCTAGAAGGGTTAGAATTGAGACATGCCTTGAAAAAACGTGCAATAGGTGGAAACTTTATTTTTTTGTGAAAAACCTATAGGGGTGGCAATCAACCGCAATAGCACCGTTGTACTCCCAACATGTTTGGGAACCCCACTGGTATTTTTTTTGAGAACGCACATCATCCCCCTTGACACCTAGAAAGGTGAGAAATACGACATTCCTTGAAAAAACGTGCAACGAGTGGAAACTTTATTTTTTTGTGGAAAACCTCTAGGGGTGGCAATCAATAGCAATAGCACCGTTGTATTTCCAACATATTTGGGAATACCACTGATATTTTTCTGAGAACGCACATCATCCCCCTTGACACCTAGAAGGGTTAGAATTGAGACATGCCTTCAAAAAACGTGCAATAGGTGGAAACTTTATTTTTTTGTGGAAAACCTATAGGGGTGGCAATCAACCGCAATAGCACCGTTGTACTCCCAACATGTTTGGGAACCCCACTGGTATTTTTTTGAGAACGCACATCATCCCTCTTGACCCCTAGAAGGGTGAGAAATATGACATTCCTTGAAAAAACGTGCAACGGGTGGAAACATTATTTTTTTGTGGAAAAGCTATAGGGGTGGCAATCAACCGCAATAGCACCATTGTACTCCCAACATGTTTGGGAACCCCACTGGTATTTTTTTGAGAACGCACATCATCCCCTTGACACCTAGAAGGGTGAGAAATACGACATTCCTTGAAAAAACGTGCAACGGGTGGAAACTTTATTTTTTTGTGGAAAACCTATAGGGGGGGCAATCCACCGCAATAGCACCGTTGTATTCCCAACATGTTTGGGAACCCCACTGGTATTTTTTTGAGAACGCACATCATCCCCTTGACACCTAGAAGGGTGAGAAATACGACATTCCTTGAAAAAACGTGCAACGGGTGGAAACTTTATTTTTTTGTGGAAAACCTATAGGGGTGGCAATCAACCGCAATAGCACCGTTGTACTCCCAACATGTTTGGGAACCCCACTGGTATTTTTTTAAGACCGCACATCATCCTTCTTGACCCCTAGAAGGGTGAGAAATACGACATTCCTTGAAAAAACGTGCAACGGGTGGAAACTTTATTTTTTTGTGGAAAACCTATAGGGGGGGCAATCCACCGCAATAGCACCGTTGTATTCCCAACATGTTTGGGAACCCCACTGGTATTTTTTTTTAGAACGCACATCATCCCTCTTGACACCTAGAAGGGTGAGAAATACGACATTCCTTGAAAAAACGTGCAACGAGTGGAAACTTAATTTTTGTGTGGAAAACCTATAGGGGTGGCAATCATCCGCAATAGCACCGTTGTATTCCCAACATGTTAGGGAATACCACTGGTATTTTTCTGAGAACGCACATCATCCCCCTTGACACTAGAAGGGTTAGAATTGAGACATACCTTGAAAAAACGTGCAACGGGTGGAAACTTTATTTTTTTGTGGAAAACCTATAGCAGTGGCAATCAACTGCAATAGCACCGTTGTATTCCCAACATGTTTGGGAACCCCACTGGTATTTTTCTTGAGAACGCACATTATCCCCATTGACACCTAGAAGGGTGAGAAATACGACACTCCTTGAAAAAACGTGCAATAGGTGGAAACTTTATTTTTTTGTGAAAAACCTATAGGGGTGGTAATCAACCGCAATAGCACCGTTGTATTCCCAAAATATTTGGGAACACCACTGGTCATTTTCTGAGAACGCACATCATCCTCCTTGACACCTAGAAGGGTTAGAATTGAGACATGCCTTGAAAAAACGTGCAACGGGTGAAAACTTTATTTTCTTGTGGAAAACCTATAGCAGTGGCAATCAACCGCAATAGCACCGTTGTATTCCCAACATGTTTGGGAATACCACTGGTATTTTTCTGAGAACGCACATCATCCCCCTTGACACTAGAAGGGTTAGAATTGAGACATACCTTGAAAAAACGTGCAACGGGTGGAAACTTTATTTTTTTGTGGAAAGCCTATAGCAGTGGCAATCAACCGCAATAGCACCGTTGTATTCCCAACATGTTTGGGAATACCACTGGTATTTTTCTGAGAACGCACATCATCCCCCTTGACACTAGAAGGGTTAGAATTGAGACATACCTTGAAAAAACGTGCAACGGGTGGAAACTTTATTTTTTTGTGGAAAACCTATAGCAGTGGCAATCAACTGCAATAGCACCGTTGTATTCCCAACATGTTTGGGAACCCCACTGGTATTTTTCTTGAGAACGCACATTATCCCTCTTGACACCTAGAAGGGTGAGAAATACGACACTCCTTGAAAAAACGTGCAATAGGTGGAAACTTTATTTTTTTGTGAAAAACCTATAGGGGTGGTAATCAACCGCAATAGCACCCTTGTATTCCCAAAATATTTGGGAACACCACTGGTCATTTTCTGAGAACGCACATCATCCTCCTTGACACCTAGAAGGGTTAGAATTGAGACATGCCTTGAAAAAACGTGCAACGGGTGGAAACTTTATTTTCTTGTAGAAAACCTATAAAGGTAGCAATCAACCGCAATAGCACCGTTGTATTCCCAACATGTTTGGGAATACCACTGGTATTTTTCTGAGAACGCACATCATCCCCCTTGACACTAGAAGGGTTAGAATTGAGACATACCTTGAAAAAACGTGCAACGGGTGGAAACTTTATTTTTTTGTGGAAACCCTATAGCAGTGGCAATCAACCGCAATAGCACCGTTGTATTCCCAACATGTTTGGGAATACCACTGGTATTTTTCTGAGAACGCACATCATCCCCCTTGACACTAGAAGGGTTAGAATTGAGACATACCTTGAAAAAACGTGCAACGGGTGGAAACTTTATTTTTTTGTGGAAAACCTATAGCAGTGGCACTCAACCGCAACAGCACCGTTGTATTCCCAACATGTTTGGGAATACCACTGGTATTTTTCTGAGAACGCACATCATCCCCCTTGACACTAGAAGGGTTAGAATTGAGACATACCTTGAAAAAACGTGCAACGGGTGGAAACATTATTTTTTTGTGGAAAACCTATAGCAGTGGCACTCAACCGCAACAGCACCGTTGTATTCCCAACATGTTTGGGAATACCACTGGTATTTTTCTGAGAACGCACATCATCCCCCTTGACACTAGAAGGGTTAGAATTGAGACATACCTTGAAAAAACGTGCAACGGGTGGAAACTTTATTTTTTTGTGGAAAACCTATAGCAGTGGCACTCAACCGCAATAGCACCGTTGTATTCCCAACATGTTTGGGAACCCCACTGGTATTTTTCTTGAGAACGCACATTATCCCTCTTGACACCTAGAAGGGTGAGAAATACGACACTCCTTGAAAAAACGTGCAATAGGTGGAAACTTTATTTTTTTGTGAAAAACCTATAGGGGTGGTAATCAACCGCAATAGCACCGTTGTATTCCCAAAATATTTGGGAACACCACTGGTCATTTTCTGAGAACGCACATCATCCTCCTTGACACCTAGAAGGGTTAGAATTGAGACATGCCTTGAAAAAACGTGCAACGGGTGAAAACTTTATTTTCTTGTGGAAAACCTATAAAGGTAGCAATCAACCGCAATAGCACCGTTGTATTCCCAACATGTTTGGGAATACCACTGGTATTTTTCTGAGAACGCACATCATCCCCCTTGACACTAGAAGGGTTAGAATTGAGACATACCTTGAAAAAACGTGCAACGGGTGGAAACTTTATTTTTTTGTGGAAAGCCTATAGCAGTGGCAATCAACCGCAATAGCACCGTTGTATTCCCAACATGTTTGGGAATACCACTGGTATTTTTCTGAGAACGCACATCATCCCCCTTGACACTAGAAGGGTTAGAATTGAGACATACCTTGAAAAAACGTGCAACGGGTGGAAACTTTATTTTTTTGTGGAAAACCTATAGCAGTGGCAATCAACTGCAATAGCACCGTTGTATTCCCAACATGTTTGGGAACCCCACTGGTATTTTTCTTGAGAACGCACATTATCCCTCTTGACACCTAGAAGGGTGAGAAATACGACACTCCTTGAAAAAACGTGCAATAGGTGGAAACTTTATTTTTTTGTGAAAAACCTATAGGGGTGGTAATCAACCGCAATAGCACCCTTGTATTCCCAAAATATTTGGGAACACCACTGGTCATTTTCTGAGAACGCACATCATCCTCCTTGACACCTAGAAGGGTTAGAATTGAGACATGCCTTGAAAAAACGTGCAACGGGTGGAAACTTTATTTTCTTGTAGAAAACCTATAAAGGTAGCAATCAACCGCAATAGCACCGTTGTATTCCCAACATGTTTGGGAATACCACTGGTATTTTTCTGAGAACGCACATCATCCCCCTTGACACTAGAAGGGTTAGAATTGAGACATACCTTGAAAAAACGTGCAACGGGTGGAAACTTTATTTTTTTGTGGAAACCCTATAGCAGTGGCAATCAACCGCAATAGCACCGTTGTATTCCCAACATGTTTGGGAATACCACTGGTATTTTTCTGAGAACGCACATCATCCCCCTTGACACTAGAAGGGTTAGAATTGAGACATACCTTGAAAAAACGTGCATCGGGTGGAAACTTTATTTTTTTGTGGAAAACCTATAGCAGTGGCAATCAACCGCAATAGCACCGTTGTATTCCCAACATGTTTGGGAATACCACTGGTATTTTTCTGAGAACGCACATCATCCCCCTTGACACCTAGAAGGGTGAGAAATACGACACTCCTTGAAAAAACGGGCAACAGGTGGAAACTTTATTTTTTTGTGAAAAACCTATGGAGGTGGCAATCAACACCAAGAGTACCGTACCTTTAATCCAAAATCTACCTCTCTAAATGATTAATAGTAAATATAAGTGTTTACATGGTACCTAACTAATACCTAAGTCTTAACTGCACGAAGTAAGCACAACTGGGTAACGCATTTGGCAATTTCGAATCATCTAAATAGCTGAAATAATATAATTTTGTATTAAATATTGTTTGTACAATGGATTTCGTGCGACACGTAACTACATTGGTTGAAAACAAAAAATATATTGTATTTGTGTGCTTCTGTATCAACATAACTAAATTTCAAGTTTGGATCCCCCAAAAAGACCTTAGTAAGATCTAAAATTAATGCAAAAGGACCAATTTTTTTTGCAAACATTATATAATTAATTATTAAAGTGAGGTTATATTTACTAAAATTCTGGCAAAATGACGTCATGTGCACGAAACCCATAGGCTAGAAGAAAGTCGGCAGGCGGCCTGTAACTCTGCAGGCCACGCCGTCGCTTCGTGCATCTTCGGAAATTTTATGGCTGGCATTTTATGGATAACTTTACACTAACTCTGGAATTAGCTTATGTCTGTAAATGTGTCACACGTTTTTTGCTTTATGTTATTCACAGATAAACGATGCCATTAATTAACACGTTTTTAAAAACCAAAAATAAATTAGTTTTCATATTCCTCAAGGAGACGTATCATCTGGCCCTTTTTTCGAGTTACGCAAGAGGGGTGCCCCCAAGTGCATTATTGCCCTACTAGAATTTATGAGTCACTGATGGCACCCCGATATTTTGTAACACTCAGTCGAATGGCATTATGTTTGCTTAGAAGATGAATCGTGTTATCCCACTCTAGGGGCGTCTCGTGCAAACAAACGACAATGGACTGCCGCAGATCATCTGGCGTAAAGGGCTTGTACTTAATGAATTCGAGTTTAATTGGAAATCTGAGCCCAAGGCTTAAACTACTTGCTGAGATGATTTAAGTTACTGTTAGTTAGCAAAGAATTCCTAAATATTTGTAACGTCATGGTCAGCAACATTTTCCGCGGCCAACAAAGGGCTCCCTCATCGGGTTAATTAACAAATGTCTGTATGAAAATGCCGGCGATGCTTGCGCTTTAAAGTTAAATTAGAAACTGCATATTTTTGAATAATTCTCTTCATTAAACGCATACTTCTTGTCTCTCGAATTAACCTTACGGAACTTCATGAACTCATCATCACTCTTTCGCGTCATCACCAGATAAACAGGGCGCTAATCAAGTTTGCGATTTCACAACTCGTGAACTGTGAGTGAAAGAACTTAATCAAGAGCTATAGTGCGTGTAAAATATTCATAAACTTGCCGATGTTTCCTAAGAACTTGATAAAGGCGAGGCGAATTCTTCTGAACAAAAATAATTCATAAATCTGATGAAATTTTCATGTTTTTATAGTAAATTTATATCGTGCTCATCATGTTACAACTAACAGCGAAACAATGCGGTAACAGCATGTTTCTTTTAATAAAATATGCAAATTTTAGTGAATCGTGGCCCGAGGGTTTATGATGCGTGCTTCCATCCAATAGCATTCTTCTTAGTCCCGGATTTTCCCACGGCCGGTGAATGGAGAAGACAAATAAACAAAGCGATGCAGCAAAACAGGATGCAAGCCATTTTAACCGTAAACTCCCGAAATAGCTAAGGGAACGTCAAGAATGTAATATACCTCTTACAGAAATATATGCCGCCGCTAAAATTGCCAAAGCCGCGGTTTGTCTCAGTCTTCAACTATTATAGTATGACTCCTATTTTATTATATATGAACCATGAAAAATCGAGAAGTACTATATCGGAGATATAAAAATTTATAAGGATGCTTAAAATTCCTAGTCCTAAGTTATAAAGAGTTTGAGCATCAACTTATGTTTGGAGGGAGATACTTCCAAAGTAATGCAAAAACGTCGATTCTAAAAGTGCTTAAAAATCGACCATCGAAGGGGTCTATCTTCGAAACTATTGAACCAATGGGACTATGGAAACAGAAAGAAGTTATCAAGAAGAATAAAAACCTGCTGGATTCACAATGATCAGTTCATTCGTTCTAAAGTTATAGGCGGTCAAAGTTCGGTCGAAAAATGTTGAAATTTTTTAAAATACTGCAAAGACATTGATTTTAAAAGTTCCTAAAAATTACAATCTAAAGTTTCCGGACTTTGAAACCGTGGTCCAATGGCATTTCTTCCTGACGTTTCGTCTACAGATTTATCAAAGACAATGAGGCAATGGGCGAAGTGATCTCCCGTGCTTCCTGTCGTTGACTGATTTGCCTGTGGTGAGCTCCGTGGTATTTATTCCCCCGCCGCGGCCGTCGCGCTGTAGTGGAGGGACTGGGGTGGGGGTTGTGGTGGCGCGAGGCTTCGGCGCACTTGAAGTAAGTCGTAGAACTCGCTTCCAGTCCAGTCTGCGTTTAGAAACGTAATTACTTCCTTCCTGTTGAAATTGTTATCGTGTTTAAAGATCTCAAAAGCCTCTCTCGTTAGTATATAGGAGTGCGAGTGATAACTACATTTGAACCGCGAAGAAATCGAGTTACATTGCGTAATTTGATATGTACGGGTGCGTTGGAGGGTCGTGGGTCGGACAGTGTTAGGCTTTTCGGCGTGCGAGGCGCACTTTACGCGTAATTGAGGAAATTCCTTCGTTTTTCAAAGATAACAGGCTGATCTATTAAATCCGTTGGAATGCCAATTCGGTTTGGCCAGTTCTTATCTCGGAAATAAAGATAAACACAGGTGTAAAATAAATATACTTCAGCACATGGATGTTCCTTTGCATGTTTTTACTTTTCTTTTTTTTTTCTCTTTGCTTTTTGCATTTCATGTGAGACACCATGGATTCTAAAAGATTTAAATGCTGTGGAAATAAGTTATTTGCTAACTTCTGTTGCATTGTTTGCCTGGACATTTTTCATCCCAGCTGCCTTGAAAGGGATTTCAGATCTCATTCAAAATTAGGGAATCATAAGATTGTTTGCTCTGATGCATGTAAGAACTATATATCCAATCTGTCGCTGGATGAACATGCTGATCTACGCCGGGTTTTTAAGGATCTGGATAATGTTAATCAACTGAATCATAGTCTTAGGGGTCAGATTCTTTTAGCACAACAGAAGTATGAGAATTTGAATGACGAGAAAAATGTGACCATTACTAAGCTGAACGATGAGATCAAAGTTCTAAGGAAAGACATTGCAACCAAAGAAAATCTATATTCGAAACAACGTCGCATGTCTCAAGTGTTCGAAGAAAAAGTTCTCGAAATGGAACAAAAAATGGCTGAATCGCTGAATGAGAAGCGCCAAAAAGTGACTAAGCTGTTGGGTGAACTTTCTGTCATGTGCCAGCAAAAGATCTCCTTGGAAAATATGTTGGATACTAATTTAAAGCAAATTAGCAGCTTAGAGATCGATTTGGAGAACTTGAATCAAATTAATCGAAATTTGATCACCTCAATCACAACCTTGGAATCTGAAAATCATTGCTACCACTCTGAGATTGACGGTTTGAGAAAGGAACTGGAAGTGTTTCGCAATGCAGACCACATAGACACCCTTAAGAATGATTTGGTAGAGCTGAACCAAATTAATAGAAATATGATTAACTCAATAAGAACTTTGGAGGTCGAAAAGTATACGCCTTCCCGGTCCTGCTCTTTCCGGGCCCCCTGTCGGGTTAGTCATAAGTTCGCATACCCCAATCCCCAATATGTATTTAACACCACCAAGTCCTAACGACGTGGAAATCGTGAATCATTGTTAATCATCAAGAAGTACCCGGCGGGAGGTGAGGGACGTGTGTGTGGAGGGCAGCAGTGGGATTGTGGGTCAGGATGGGGTACAAGATGGGTCTACTGAAAGTCAGCGCAGACAGATTATTGTATTGACCGATTATTACGGGAGGGGTCTGTATGGGGCTTTAAAGAACACTTGTTCGGACTGTTCTGTCTAGATTGTATCCAAGCCGGGGGCTAGGTTTCGAGACATTGTATCTACAGCAGATTGTTCTTCTTCTTCTTTTTCTTCTTCAAGTGCCCTCTTCATTACTGAAGGTTGGCGACAATACCAGCAAACTCCTCTCTATTTCTTGCTGCTCTCAATAGGGTGCATGTGTCTAATCCTGTCCACTCTCTTATATTTTTAAGCCATGAGCATTTTCGTCTTCCGAGTCCTCTTCGGCCTTCTATCTTTCCTTCCATAAGCAGTCTCAAAAGTTGATATTTTTCTCCTCTGTATACATGTCCCAGATAACCAGTTTTGCGCTGTTTCACATGTTGTAAAAGTTCCCTGTCCGTTCCCATCATTCTTATAACATTTTCATTTGTTATTCTTCGGGTCCATGGTATCTTCAAAAGTCTGCGGAAGATCCACATTTCAAATGCCTCCAATCGCTGCATCATCCTCTTTCCCATTGTCCAGGATTCCGTGCCATACAAGAGGACAGAATAAATATATGACTTCACGAAACGGTATCGAGCATCGAGCGACAGGGTGGTATTCGTTAGAAATGTCTTCATTCTCACGAACGTGGCTCTTGCGTTTTCAATTCGAGCTCGAATTTCGGTCTCTGGATCCAGGTTTTGGGTAACCCAGCAACCGAGATACCTGAATTTTCTCACTTCTTCTATTGGAGTACCATATATTCGTATATTGGCTTGTAGATTTTGATTTCTGCTGACGACCATCGTTTTGGTTTTTGCTGTATTTATTTTCAGGCCGTGTTGGTCACCTGATTTCACAATCTTGTCTACCAGCTCCTGTAAGCCTTCTGAAGTGTCTGCGAAGATGACAGTGTCATCTGCGTAGCGTATGTTGTTAAGTATTTTACCGTTCACCTTTATGCCAATTTCACAGTCCTCCAACGCTTGCTGAAATATGCACTCGGAGTAAATGTTAAATAAAAGAGGCGAGAGAACACAGCCCTGTCGTACTCCCCTTCTTATCGGTATCTCTGACGACACGGTGTCACCAAACCGAACAAACCCCCTCTGTTTCCAATATAAATTTTTTATAAGCCTTATGTCTTCGTAGTCTAGACCCTGTTTTTGGAACAGTTGTAACAGTATTGGATGCTTGATGCGATCGAACGCCTTTTCGTAGTCAATGAAACACAAATACACGTCTTTACTTTGGTCTCTACACGTTTCGAGTAAAACCGTTAATCCGAAAAGTGCTTCCCGTGTTCCCAGTCCTAATCTAAACCCAAATTGTTCGGGGCTTATATTTTGTTCGCATTTCAAGTAGATACGTCGATGTAATATTTTTAACATAATTTTCAAAGTATTGCTCATTAAGCTAATTAATCTGAAATCGGAGCACTTTCTTGATGTGTTTTTCTTGGGAATCGGTATGAACACTGACTTGAGCCAATCACGGGGGTACGTTCCTGAACTGTAGATTTTATTAAAGAGGTCGGTGAGTCGTTGGAGATTTTCTTGGTCCAGCAATTTTAGCATTTCTGTGTATACATTGTCTGGTCCTGCAGCTTTTCCACTTTTAGCTGTTTTTATTGCTGCGTTTACTTCGGATGGTAAGATATTTAATGTCAAATCATTGTCGCGTTCTAGTTCCGGTTCTATCCTTTCATCATCAAACATTTCTCGAATATATCCTGACCACTCTTCTTTTATTTCTTCCTGGTCTGTAATTATTTCACTGTTTTCTGTTTTAAGGAAGTTGGTTTGTTGGGCTTTCCTTCTTATTCCTGTGATTTCTTTAACCTTTTTGTATATATTAAACTGGTCGTGTTTCTTTTGTAGTTCTTCTAATTCTTGACATCGATCGTTCATCCACTTCTCCTTTGCGTGTCTGATTAATTTTTGAATGTTGGTTTGGGTTTCTTTATATTTGTCGATGTTTATGTTCTTATATTTCCTGCGAGTTTCCATTAGGTCTAGAATTTCATTGCTCATCCAGGGTTTCTTTGCTGCTGTTGGTTCTTTACTAAGTTTTTCTGTTCAAGCAGATTGTTATGTTAATAAATTGACCGCTTGTGATTTTGTAATAGTTTTAGCTGGTTGTAGCGATACAAGCATTCGTAGGAGTGACATTACTCTGCTCTCTAATAAGTGTTTTAGAACCAATCTTATAATTTGTACTTTACCAAATGGTGGTCAATTTGGTCATCGCGGCAGCTTAGTTGACCAACTAAATAATAACATAAAGTCAGTGGTGAAAAGATTGAAAGGATTCTCAATTAGTATAGACGTTCTTGATATTTCCTGTTCATTCTCAAAAAGAGACTTTCCATCTTTCTCCGATGGCTTAAGTGCAAAGGGTATTAATAGGTTGGCAAATATATTTGGAACATATATCTTTAGGTTTAAGTCTAGAATTATTACGACGAATCTTAAGTTTGTTGAATGCGTGGCGCCTTGTTTGATTGAGCGAGTGCCTGTTATAATTGACCAGAGTGTTCAACTGCCTGATACGGTTGACCGAGGTATTGCTCCCATGGCGGCTAGTGATTTTATTTCGAACCATTTTTTATAGATAATGAAACAAGAAAAATAACTACACCCGAATCTGATCCGCGGTACACTTATCTTTTATTAAATGTGCAATGCTTACGAAACAAACGTAATAAATTCACCGTTTTTTTGGAGGAACTTCAGTGGCCTGACATAGTATTGCTCACTGAACATTGGCTGATGTCAGATGAACCTTGTTCTATTCCGAATTACTCGGTGGCGTCTTGTTATTGTAGAAGACAAATGCGTCATGGGGGCACAATGATTCTGGTCAATGACCAAATTTTAAAAATGTTTGACGTACGTAAAGTTAATAAGTATGATTTTTTGTTGGTGGAGGGACAGTTCGAATTTTCAATGGTCCATAGTGAATTAAGCAATGTTTTTATAGTTTGTATTTATAGATCCCCGAACTGTCACGTTGGGGAGTTTCTGGTACGCCTTGAGACGCTTCTCTCAAGTGTATCGATTAGTTCACGAATCATTCTTGCCGGTGATTTTAATATTAATTTCATGGCGGAGAGTGCGAATTTGACGGACTTAAAGAATATATTCTCGGCACATAATATCTCGATGCTCATTGACAGGCCTACACGTATCTCCTCACGTTCTGGTACCCTGATTGATTATTTCTGTACAAATTTTCCTGTGAATGCTCATGACTCCGTATCCGTGATTCCTGCGGGATTGTCAGATCATGAGGCTGTACTGGTAACACGTAGCAACAAGAAAAACAATCGACAACAAAAACTCAAATACGGTAGGATATACAGCTCAGTGAATTATGACAGGTTTAAGCGCAGTATTGAGGGGTTGGATTGGAGTGGTGTTGTTGATTCGTCGGATCCCCTGGGAGCTTTTAATGGTCTTATTTTGGACGTATTTCGGAGCAGTTTTCCATTGCGTCGGATTAGAGAAAACACGAAGAAGTTGTGGATCACGCCAGGTATTAGAACATCGGCTGCTAACCTCCGAATTTTACATTATTTAAGAAAATATACAGCAAACGTCAATTTCATAATTATTTTAAAAAATACAGAAGCATTTACAGGCGAACGGTAAAGTGTGCTAAAGAATTATACTATAAGAATAGATTAGAAAAGGCACTTAACAGAGCGAAAGAAAGTTGGACAATAGTGAACGAGCTGAAGGGAGAGTCAGTTGCTTTAGGCCCTTCCGGGATTGACGTCGATGCGTTAAATGAATTTTATTGTTCTGTAGCTGCGGAAGTTACAGGAGGAGTAAGGGCTAATGCAGATGTAGCTCCATTGGATTATCTTGCGAATGTGTCCATTCAGGAATCGTTTTGTATGCATCACACGGACATTATTGAATTGCATAATATTGTTACGATTCGCAGCAACGCGGCATGGGAGGCGGGGCAACGCATGGGAGCGTGTTGGTTGGTGGAGCTTCGCGACCTATCCGCGCTGCGTCATGGCTGACACCAGTGATTTATTGCTCGTCTGGCTTAATCTAGAAGGCAGTTGTTTACAACCGTTTTTTTTTTATATGAGATTATTCAAGAATTCTTATAAAGAACTTTCTAGGTTTTTCTGTAATTTTAGGATTGTATATAAAAGGCGCATAGAGCGGCGGTTAAACAATAGTCGTATTTTAATCGAGCTATAAGTAAGCTAAAGTTACGAAGCGATAATAGAAGGCTATAAAGTGTTAAGTAGTGAGTTATTTAGTAGTCGTGTGTATTTGTGGAGTTAATAAATAGTGTTTTCGTATTAAATCGTTACACTGGAATTATTGAACCCCGAGTTCGCAACAATATTATATCTACGATAAAGAACAAGAACGCAGCTGGTTTCGATGAGATTTCGGTGCGAGTGTTGTTAAATCTGCCTGAGAGAGCGATCTCTGTTTTGGCGGATGCGATTAATGCATCATTCGATTCGGGGGTCATTTCCATCGGCCCTGAAGACTGCTGTCGTGAGGCCTCTATATAAGGGGGGAGATTCCGTTGACCCTTCAAATTATCGGCCAATTTCATTGCTGCCATCTTTGTCTAAGATTGTGGAGCGACTTGTTAAAGATCGCATGGTACAGTTTATAAGAAAACACAATATTCTTAGTAATTGCCAGTATGGATTCCGTGAAGGTAGGGGCACGGGAGATGCAATCTTTGGTTTTTTGGAGGACCTATATATATGCAGGGAATGTGAGTGCAGCGGTATTTTGCGATTTTTCAAAGGCTTTTGATTGTGTCAGCCACCAAATACTGCTGCAGAAGCTTGAGGCATATGGTTTTCGGGGGGTGACTCTTGGATGGTTTGAGTCGTTTCTCTCGGGTAGGAGTCAAATGGTTAGGACAGAGGTTGGAGTTTCGAGGGCACTCCCAGTGCTGTATAGTGTTCCTCAAGGGTCCGTTTTGGGACCTTTACTGTTTCTCTTATATATAAACGATTTGACTTTATTGGATATTCGGGGGCATTTTACAGTCTTTGCTGACGATACTACCATCTTATGGTCCCATAGTCAACCTGATATACTTGAGGATATTCTGTCAAATGACATTGTGAAACTGAAGCAGTGGTGTTCGTCGAATCGCCTCTGTCTCAATATTACTAAAACCAACGTGTTGAGCTTTAAGTGCAACATTTCGAGTATTTCTCTAGATGGCTGCAGTATTGAAAGCAGAGAAACGGTAAAATTTTTGGGTCTTTTGATTGACAACCAACTCCGGTTTGTTGACCATATTCGGGGGGTGAAAGAAAAAGTTTCAAGAGGATGCTATGCGGTAAGGGTTGTGTCTGTCGAGCTTGGACTGGAAGCCTCTAGAGCGGTATATTTCGCATTGGTGGAGAGCCATTTGAGATATGGCCTGGCCTTTTGGGGATTCTGTAGCAAATGCCATTTTCATTCGGTATTTATTCTCCAGAAGAGAGCATTGAGATATCTTTCGGGGGCTGGATCACGTGAACACTGCAAGCCGTTATTTGTTAAACACAAGATACTGACGCTGCCCTGTTTATTTATTTTAGAGACGGTTTGCTTGATATTTAAAAAATGTAAAGCCCGTTTCCCCGTGCAAAGGGGACGGCATAACACCCGTCGCGCTCGTGACTTGCCGCTTCCGATTGTCCGGAGTGAATTGACCAGAAACTCCCTGATATTTGAAAGCTTAAAGATGTTTAATCATCTGCCTCAAAATCTTAAAGAGTTCAGAGGTCTGCCTGGATTTAAGTCAGCGGTGTCTGGACTGCTGAGGGGCAAAGCTTATTATACCGTGGACGAATTTTATGAAGATCAATTTTAGATTTATAGTACTCACTTGTCCTTTCTTTTGTTATTCAAGTTTTAATATTATGTTTTTTGAGCCATGATTTTATTCTTTTAATATTTTAAGTTTTTACTTTATTTTTTCACAGCTTTGTCAACAAAGCTACGGTTTTCGACAATAAAGCATATTGATTGATTGATATAGGATAGAAACGCTTCGATTGATATAAGATATACACCTCGTTGAAAAGGATGCCATAAAGTTCGGAGAGAGCGTGCTCCGCTTCTGCTGACTTTTGTGTTTGTTCCAGCCTGCAACTCCTCTTCTGTTCCGTAATTTTCCTGTTGACACTGCGTTTTATGGTGTCAATGTATACGGAGCCACAATGAATTTCACACAACAACTCAGCTGCATCAAACTCGGTAAACTCCGGGTGCCGATCTCTGCGGTCTTTGGCCGATCGCAAGTTTAGTTGTTTCCGAACGCTAGTGAGGAGTCTCCCAGCAGTAGATACAGAAATAAACGGGTTTTCCAAAAATATGATCGATTTGGTGATATGTGCGGGGGAGGGGGGGGGGGGCTGACCAGTGGCGTACCAAAGTTAAAAATGCGCTTTTTTTAAAGCCCAAAACATTATCGGTATCACCGTAACTCCGGGGATATATGGGATATAGGGCTCCCCATGGGTAGATCTCATACATGCATCTCGCCAAAGGCATCACTTTAATACAGAGTGGTCAAAACAATGTCCAAAGACAATTAAGGAAAAGTGTCCAAAATAGTAAGGCAGTTTTTTGTGAATTTTACGAAAACTATGGAGCGGTCCAGCTTCGGTGGTATATAGGCAACTAGAAGACGTGGAGAGAAAAAGAAATCAGTTATTAGTTTTGGTCTAGCTCTTATACCGAGTGAGCTACAAAAGTTTTTCTGTGCCGCATTTGTTGCCAATGTTGGTGTACTTTTCTCACATTTCAGCCTGTAGATTCGACATTTTTGCAGCAAAAAATCTGAAATAATTCAGGGAGGTAGTCCACACGTGGGTCCGACGTTCAATATTTTTTAATTTGCACCTTCGACTGTCTATTATCAATTTTCTGTTAATGAAGCAGTGACCTATATATGTTCGAAAATTACTCCTGTATAGACTGGGAAATCGAGGTGGCGAATAATAGAGTAACCAGCAGTGGCACCCTTTTCAGAGATTCTTCAATGAAAAGGTGATAAAACTAAGTTATAGAAGTACAAATTGATTCTGTCCATACTTTATGAGCATAATAATAATGTAGAGGTCGTTTTGAGTTCACTAGCGAGTTTTGCTACATTGAAAAATGGCGTACGTGACTTCAATCAGTTCGACCGAATAATAACAAGGAACGGTAGTTGCAGGTTTTGCTCTTAGTTTTACAGTTGGTTTATAGGGAGGATATATATATTATAAAGAGCCGCTTACTCTGGCATTTTGGTTGTAGATATGTAAAAATGTAATCGATTTGTTGGTATGTGCGGGGGGGGGGGGGGGGGGGGGAGTAACCAGTGGCGTACCAAAGTCAAACATGCGTTTTTTTAAAAACCCAAAAGTCTAGAGTCTTTACCGTAACTTCGGGGATACGTGGGATATAGGGCTCCCCGTGGGTAGATTTCCTCATCTGCGCAGACGATAAATTTTGAAGTCTAATTCCCATAAGTTCAATAGGAAAATGTACAAAAATTCGCAAAATTGAGATAGTTTGTAAAAAGAAAAATTGTAATGGTCAATTTCTTGGCCTTCTGGCCCCCTTACTTAGACGATTGGTCCAAAACGATGGTACCAGCCGAAAGGGCATATCCTTGGGCACTTTTAATCCCATCCCGCCAAAGGTGTCACATTATTACAAAGCGGTAAAAAAAATGTCTAAAAACAGTTAAGGAAAAGTATTAAAAATAGTAAGGAAGTTTTTTTGCAATATTTACGAAAACTATGGAGCGGTCCAGCTTCGGTGGTATATGGGCGACTAGAAGATGTGGAGAGAAAAAAAAATTAGTTATAAGTTTTGGTCTAGCTCTTATACCGAGTGAGCTACATAAGTTTTTCTGTGCCGCATTTTTTGCCAATTTTGGTGTACTTTTCTCACATTTCACCCTGTAGATTCCACATTTTTGCAGCAAAAAATCTGAAATAATTCAGGGAGGTAGTACCCACATGGGCCTTTGATATTGCCAAAAATCAAGGTCCTAGCTTTGAATTTGAAATTTTGACGAATTTTTAAACTTTAAATTTCAAATTGCCACTTTGAGATATATTTGTCCGGAGACCGTGCATTTAATCGAATGGTTTCCTATCCCAGGGGATACCTTGGAATGTTTTCTTTTTGGGACTTAGGAACCACTTTTAGCTGGGACGTCGCGAAATGGTCTTAAATGAATTTCGAAACGAACGATGCAAAATTTTTCAAATTTTGGCCGAAAATCCCGAATGGTTCCGATTCGCCAGCCACTAACTAGTAATCGGAAGCATTCGGCGGCCGCGCCCTTCTGCAACTGACAGCTGAGATTTCCGAAATGTAAACATTAACTTTAAAGCCTCAGACTAAGGAAAATCGGCCGAAAAGCGTGGAAAACTGTCTGGCTGGAGAAAATTTGAACATTTTTAGGAAGATTATTGGCAAAATGCCCGGTCCTCGAGGACGTTTTCACAAAGACTGGTCGATTTGAAAATTTCGTGTCGGGACTCATTTTGGCTGATGACGTCCAAGCGGTTTTTGCCAAGACAGTGGCGGTTACAAATTCGGGTAAAAATGTATTTTTTCGATTTTTCGGCAGACATGGGCGGAGTTATCTTTTTTTCTATTTCTTCGGCTTTCCCATAAGAAATACATTGTGCAATGCTTTTTAAATGGAACAATATTGATTTCGTCATAAATAAAAGATGGAGGCGAAAAAAAATAGCCGCCGTAGACAGGGTAATTAAAAAATGGGGATATCTCTGAAACAAATAAAGTTAGAGAGCTGAAATTTGGTACCATGGTTCATTAGGGAATGGACTGCAAGTTGCCATGGGTCGAAACCTTATTTATGGCACCAAACCCATGGGTACCATAAACGAAAAATTGCATATAAGACTTCAGGCTTTTGCACGTGTATTTCCCATAAGAAAAACGTTGGGCAATGCGTATTATATGGGGGAATGTAGATTACGTCATATTTGGGGTATCATTGATGGTACATAGCTCAAATTTGGATAGTAAGTATCTATGGGGGTATCATAAACTGTGATATAGCTGACTCAGCTAGCAAAGCTACAATAGCTGATAAACGTTAATATTTAGAGAACTGTTAATGATACATGGTTCAACTTTAAATGATGGGTGCCCATTGAGGTACTATGAGTAGTATAGCTGACATAGCTATGTAGCTGACGGTAGCTAGGATATAGCTGTTGTATGAACCGATGGTGATATCGACTTGAAAATCGAATGGTAGGTTTCCCTTATGTAAATTTCGCTAAAAATGACATTTTTCAAAATCCAAGATGGCGGCCTGAAAAGTTTTGGTTTTAAGCCGATATCTCTAGAACGGTTTGAGCTAGAAAGCTGAAATTTGGTATGTAGCTACTTTATGGGACGGGCTAGAAGTCTCTAAGATTCAAAACCTTTCCGCGGGTACCGAAGGTTCTATTTTGGAAACCTTTTTAAATTTATTGACACTTGTTTGCTACAACTTACTCACTGTTGCTAAAGTGCGCTGAAACCAAATATATCCAACGTTTCGACTTTATGCTTATTATACGCCATCATCAGGGTATGCTCTTTTATTATAAATATTGCTTTATAAATGTGCCACGCCCAAACAAACAGTTTTTCGTAAATGACTGACGAAATAGCTTTAACGAAGCTCATTCGACTGGTACCAACTGTTCGATTTTATCGTTTCTAGGTTCCGAGATTTAACTGATTAAATTTCTCATTGATAGGGGTAGAGTGAATTTTGCCATTTTATAGCAAGCCATTTATGACAATAGAACAACAGTGTCTCAATTAAGTATGAGCCGTCTCAAATACTGCTCAAAACGTTAATTACCATTTTGCTTAGTGTAATAACAGTCTTATAGAAAGCGAAAAACAGAAAATTTTCCTAATGTTTTTATTTGATCGAACATTACGTCAACTAAATTAAAAACCTTGAACGACAAATTTAGCAGGTATTTTGTGGTCGAGAATACTCTATTCATTGGTGTCAATAGCATCGTTATACCATGTTTAGTTTTTGAATTATATAGATATAAGTATTAAAATGTCGATAAAAAAAGGAAAAATTACGTTTTTGGCGCCATTTTGAAGGGGAAGGTAATTACTGAAAATTCCAAAATTGCAATTTTTTTACATATTTTTGTTCCCTGTTTCATATGAGACTTATTTTGATAAAATTTATGACAATAAATTTCGGTCGAAAATTTTTCCTTTGAAAATTTTGAAATTTTTACATTTTTTGGTTTATCTTGGAAACGGTAAGGTTTTTCGATATGCAGGTTAATATAATGTATGAAGAGGTCCTTGAAGGGTATCAGATGCATGTATCAGAAAGAAGTTAACTTTCACGGTTTTCGAGAAAATTAAAAAAAGGTGCAAAATTTGTACCTTTTTTGGGCCACCCGTGCTCAGTTACTGTTCTAGGCAGAGCTTCGAAAGTAGGTTCCACGTGTGGCTCTATTCTTCTACTTCTTTAACTGTTCTTATAGATTTTTTGATAAATCTTTATCGACACAAGATATCAGCTGTTAAAGACCGCAATGCACGATTTTCATCTCAAAATTTAGGTTTTATTGGCCCATATATTTAACATGAAATTTTCGATATGTGTCATATAAATCTATAGTAATCGATTTTATTTGTTACTGCCAGTCGTTTTATAATGAATAGGACGTTGATTTCTGTTTTAGATAATATAGGGTGGCTCAAAAATGATGTGGATAATAATGCAGAAAAGGTCCATAAGCAGTGTGTCTTTCACATAGAAAGGGTGGGTTATTTAGTACGTAGACTAGGCGGAATAAAATGTTAGATATAGGCGATGAAAGCGTTATTAAAACTTAGAAATGAAAGCAATTTTAAATTCTGCAAGGAGTCTGGTGTTGTGAGATATTGTGGGTTGGCAGTTGTCAGTATTTACTGCGGAAAAATTCCTTCGCCATTTTATCCACAAATTGTTTAAAAAAAACACTAAAATTATTCCACTGATTTGGCTCCTCTTGCTTTTCGGATAAATCATTAAAAGGTGATATAAGCTCATGAAGGCTGACATGCCCGATTTTGACCCCCAAAATTAGGTTTTCGAGTCGGTTTGAGAGCTCTGAGCTCTAGCATATAAATCAATAATAATGAATTTTATTCCTTGGTTCTAGTAGTTTCGTGACAAATAGGGCATATTTTTATGATTTAGATAGTATAAAGTGTCCCAAAAAAATGTTGTAACTTGGAATTTTAGGATTTGTTCATGTAGATCGATATCAATTAATTTATTGCATTAATTCGAGTAGTTTTATGATAATCATGGGGGGTGATTTCTGTTGTTTACCAATATATTTTTTTTCTAAGTTTTATTACCCTATTATAAACACTGCTTTGATTTATGATTTAAATACTACAGGGTAACCCAAAAATTGGCAAATATTACATTTTTAGGAACAATCAAAGCTAGAAAACTGAAACTGCTTCATTTCCTGTTGGCTCACAAATTCTCTTGGCTCTCACAGACAGAGTATGACTTCCTTTTTCTGCCTGGATGATTGATTTGATTTGTTGTTGAGGTATCGTTGACTATGTGTTGGTTCTCTATGAAGATGTGCGCAACTTTCCCATTCGGCCTCCTTGATACCAAAACATCAAAAAACGGTAGCCGTTCTTTTTTTTTCTATCTCCATAGTGAATTGAACGTATACCCCCAATTTGGTCAATTTCTAAAATTGATGGAAACATATTTATGAAGTTTTTGGTCCGAATGGGATGATTGCAATCCCCTATGGACATAACAAACTTAATTGGACAGCAATTAGTCCCACAAGTCAATTTTAAAAAAAAATCTAAAAATCGACAACCGAAAGGGCTCTGAAATTATTGAACCAATGAGACTTTCCTTTATGTGAACAGGACAGGACATCAAGAAGAAGAAAAAAACCGATGGATTCACTCTGATCGATCCATTTGTTCTAAAGTTATAAGTCGTCAAAGTTGGAAATTGAGTAAAAAGACGTAACATTCCTTCCTTTGGTCAATTTCGAAAAAATGTTGGAAATTTTTTATGCTGTTTTTGATAGTAATGTAACGATGACAATTTTATAAGAATGTAAGTTCGCACCAAACGTGTTCTGAAATTTTCGATCTCCTGGTTTCTCCTCTTAACGTCTTAGTTTGTGTTCTTCAACGAATTATTTAGTAAATCTAGGTTTTTTTTTGTATTACAAAAACGGCTCTCATGCATTCTATATCAAACTTTATATGTACAAAAAGCTTTTTCTATTTTATTTAAAACACAATGTCACACTCGAAAAGTGAATGATAGACTATTCAATCCGAGTTCCTCGTCCTACTTCTGTCTAATGAAGCCAAATCGCAATTACAAAAAAAAATAAACTTTTCCCAAGAAAGTTCCAATTAAACTAGTCGCTTAAAATATAAATCTTCCTAGATTAACCAAAGAATAATCCGATAGGAAAGGCTTTTTAATTAGGTCTTCAGTAGTCTTTAATTTATCACCTTATGGTCCGAGATTACTGAGTCAGACCTTTTTTCCTCGTTGTAATCCATTTATAGTAAATTATTTTACAACCAGCTTCGGTCTTAATGAATTCTTGATTTTATTATAATCCTCTTTGTGATGATGGAACAATGTGCCCTGCCTAAATCTCTCTCTCTTATTAATTAGGTTACCTCGAGTTTCAAAGTTCAAAATTGGCTCAATTTATTAACGCCATAACTTCAAGCATTAATCCCTTTCATCCAAATTCCTGCTCTCTATATATACCTACTAATGACTATAGACACCTTCAGCCAAGATATTTTAGTTAAAACCGGGTACCTATAAACGCTGCTTTCATAATATATGGCAAAACGACCCATTTATCCACTCCAACGCAAATAGCACCAACTTCCCCTATGAAGCGCGATGGTAGACACATTATGTGCCATTAGGGCCATTAGTCTTATTGATTAATCGCAGGAACATATACATACGCCATACGACGATTCCGAAACTTACCCTGATGCTTTGCTGCTGACGTTTATCTTTCGGCTTATCGACATGCAAGAGAGTGTTTCAGGTTTAAAATGGCTCGGTTTTGGTGACGTTAAAATACTTCAGTTTAGTAGCCCTTTTTGCTTGCAGTCTATAAAAGTTGCGGAGAAGGAATGGAATTGGCTTTTTGTTGCTGCTACTGCAATCGAATAATAGCTTGACCATGAGGAATAGGTTAATATGGAAAGAACGCAACGAAGAGCTTTATGTAGGTGACAGAGATTCTTCAAGTCAAGAAGCTTGACATTTTTGAGATATACTTGACTTGACTTAAAAAATTAAATAGGTACTTGACTTTTTTATAGTAGAGCTTGACTTGATGTCAAACTACTTGATACGTAATCGAAAATAGTGAATCAACAAGAGGAACTGAAACATGGTTACGTATATCCCTATTTGACGACAACGAACTAACCTGAAGTTTCTTCATAACTACAGAGTGGGCACTCAGTCTGAAAGAAAAATTGTATAACATACCACATTCTTACTCCTTGATTTTCTAGAACTATCTAGTCTATAGTTATAAAAACCACAGGGACATTCTATTTGAAGTCTCGTCGAATTTGCTCCTTTCTTATTTCGAAATAAAAAAAAAAGTTCAATTGTGCTTTCTGCTACGGCCACAAGAGGACGCCAAATATGAGTTAGAAAATTTTTAGAGCTTGACCTGAAATCACAATCGTCAACATGAGTGACAAGACAAGACAACATGAGTGAAGACAAAACGTGTCTAAGTCATTTTTAAATAATTTTGTCCTAGCCTGCATTTTTCTACAAACTCCAAATTTGCATTTTTGTTGAAGCTTCAGGTCAATTTTTAACTGATTTAGCCTTTAATTCTGACCGAATATTCTCAAATGAACTTCTTTTCAGACACTTCTTAATCTTCTGATTTCGGTTCTCATCCAGCTTGAACTCTAAATTTGATTTTTTAAACGCTTTGAATCATTTTTAACCGATTTTTGCCTTGATTCTAGACTTTTATTTTTCCAAAAATCCAAATTTGTTAATTTAAAGGCTTTGACTTATTTCAAACCAATTTTGGCTTTAAAATTCTTATTTCAATTACTCCAAAAGTTGGTGAAAGTCTTGAGTGAGTTTGTTATGGATGTTTGACGCTAAAAACCTGAATTTTTTCAAAAACTTTTAATCAGTATTTTTAGATGGTTATGAATAATTTTTAGTCGGTTTTGGCCTAATCTGAACCTGCAATTTTCAAACATTTTTAAACCCTTCAAGTATTTTTTAAATGATTATGGCCCTTATCATAAACATTGAACATGCATTTTTTTTAGCATTTTGAGTCGTATTAAAACATTTTACAGCGTTTTCTACTAATTTTAGCTACAAACAATAAACTTTACGCAAAATGTTGAATAGGACTCGATGAGTGCATTTTTAAAAAATTTGTCACGTTATTCTTTACCGATCTTAAC